>JAULUF010000003.1:1955000-2555000 GCA_031834385.1 Semotilus atromaculatus
AGATGTTTCGCTAATTTGGCATTTAATAAATTATGCTTTCCACCTTCTAAATAAAAAAAAAAAAAAAAAAAAACGGAAGGCTTTTCATTGGACTAAGTTGATGACAACCTAAAAACAAACAATAACAGCTGTACTGCACTAGTATATTTAAAATGCCCCTATTTTAAAGGTTCCTATAATGTCTCCTCCTTACATGCATCCAAGTATGGGGCTTCATTGGGATTGGGATCCCACGGGACCCAATGCAAATCTCGTGGGGGCGGGCGGTTTTACCTTTGCTGCATGTGGGTGGGAGTGAGCGGTCAAAAAATACAGCTCGAGTCCCGCAGTGACTCAGAATCAGATTACCTATATGGCCGAATCACAGCCATGCTGATATACAGCCCTATCACACTCCTACTCGTGTGATAATGCTCATTTATATCATAGTATGCAAGCTGCTAAAAAAAATTAATTACAGATATTTTAATGTAAAAAGAACTTGTTTACTTTAAGTACAATGAAAGAATAAATATTGTGCTGAAGCAGGCATGGCTAAACTGTCTGCTGTTATGATGGGTCTGTAACTGTAGGAATTATTGCGAGATTAGAGTGTTTTAACTCAGCAAGGGCACAAAGAGGACAAACCTCTTGGTTCCTCCTTGCTGATGCCTCTCTGCATAGAGTGCTATTATCTCTATTCAGAGCATTAAGCCCATTGTCACCCATATACATATATTCTCACTCCATCACTCACATATACATATGAGCAATCTGGGTCAAATTTTATAGCAGAAGTATTCAGTTTGTTCATATAACCAAAGAAGATTTTTTCAGTGTGATCATTTTTTTTATTTGATGAACAGAATGTTCAAAAAAACAATATTTACTAGAAATAGAAACGTTTTGTAGCATTATAAATGTGTTTACTATTACTTTTGATAAATTTAATGCATCCTTTTGGATGTAAAAAAATTCCTTACAGACCCCAAACTTTTGAACCGGTTTCTTTATTGACATTTTCCTCACATCAGGTGTTATGAAAAGCTCTTTAAGTTATACTTTTTATCCTCAGCTACTGGACTGCAATTCCTTTACAGTGATTGTTGGACTCAATGGCTTGTTCGTCTGGTGTTCTGAAGGACGACCTTGTTTGGGTGATTTGATAGAGCTTCCAGTTCTTAAAAAAATGAACCAACAGAGCTCACTGGGAGTTGAATCGCTAATGCAGTACTTGTTTGTTTACTTATCTCTGACTTCTTTGGAATGCTCTTTCGTTTCCATTTTCACAGCAATCTTGAATAATAATCCTCTAACCATGAGATGTCACTGAGAAAATAAAAGTTATTTTAACAATTTAAAGGTAGATGCCAATTGTTAGGCATTCCTTTGAGGGACATCGTTGTGTAAACCTCTTTAGGGACTGAATATTTATGCCTGATAAAAGAAAACATATTTCTCAAAAAAAAAAGGGAAAAAAAAAGAATGTTCAGCCACTAATGAGGTAATAATGGTTTTAAAATACATAGTTTAAAGCTCCAGTCCATAGCTTTTTTGGGTTAAAAATTATCCTAAATAAATTGAGCAAGTACATAACCAGCCAGTGTTCAAAACTATCTGCTTGCCATAGCTCGATTCAAAACGGTAAGATTGTAATAATGTTTTTAATTCCAGTGGTACTGGTGGATTTCCGCGGAAAATTCAAGCATGTCTTTGCGTTATTACGTCACATCTGTACACATAAAGAAGGAGCCTCGGCTAGTAGGCTATATTGCGTGAGGATGTTGGAGGTGGAGATTTATAGATTTTCTCACAGCACTTGATATAATTAAACTTATCAATTTGATGGCGGATCCAGAAAGGTTCAAACGACAATCACCAGTGACAACTGGAGATTCACCCGTTGTAAAATGCAAAAGACTTTGGACTTCGGAGTGACAACAGAAAAAAAAAGACTGTGACCGGGCCCATGCGAAAACAAGGATAAATATCGGAAGGCTACATTAAATGTAGTCACGCAATGCTGATGTTGTTAACATTAACAATTTGAGAACAAAGTATAATTTGCACGGTTTGACATATGATAAGCGATCGTTAGATTCAATCAGTGCAATTTACTGCAATGCTTTTTTCCCCTTAGTTGGTCAATACAAAAGTGGATGTTATACTTGTTCAGATGACATTTTCTGGGAAAATTCTTATGTTGGTCATAATTCTAAAAAGTAACAGTATCCACACCGGCGCGATGACTGACAGGCGCACATTCTCCTCAAAACATTTGATTCATCCTCGCTCCGCGAATAACTGCAAATGCAGATTTCGAACAGAGATGGCGACAAAGAGGAAAAACTACGGACTGCAGCTTTAAAATCAGAGATATTTCCAGTCATCTAGTTCACTAAGATGAAGCACAGTGGAATGGAACAGAAAGCAATGATCTCATAATGGCATCTTAAATATGCAACAGCCAAAAACATCTGTGTGAATAAAGTCTATTAAAATGAAAAGAAAAAAAAAAGATGAGGTCATAATGCACAGAGCCCCTAAACCTAAAGGGACATGGTAAAAAAAAAAGAAAAAGAGATGGAGCAAACATTATTTGTCAATGCTTTTCCGTTCTCTTGCAAATGTTTGGCATTCCCCTTAGAAACCTTTGTGTTCCCATTCCCCCGAGAAACTTTGTGTTTCTTTCCAAAAACTTTTGCGTTCCACCGGAAAACTGGGTTCGCTCTCAAAGAGCTCAAAAAGTTTTGCGAGCAAAAGCAAAGTTTCTCGGGAGAATGTTTGGCCCAGCAAATGAAAATATTTCTTGGGGGAATGCAAAGGTTTTACGTGTGAAAACGCAAAAGCATTGATTCATTGTATTTTCTCCCATCTCATATTTTAGGTATGGAGCCCCAATAGGGACATGGTGAAGAAGAAAAAAATTAGAAGAGAGGAAAAATGTTTTGTGTTCCCTTGAGAAACTTTACGTTTGCACGCAAA
Source organism: Semotilus atromaculatus (assembly GCA_031834385.1). Taxonomy (NCBI): domain Eukaryota; kingdom Metazoa; phylum Chordata; class Actinopteri; order Cypriniformes; family Leuciscidae; genus Semotilus; species Semotilus atromaculatus. Next base: position 1,957,965 of record JAULUF010000003.1, read on the forward strand.
ACCTTTACGTTCCCTTGCAAAAACATTTGTGTTCTTTGTCCTTCTTGGGGGAACACAAGATGTTTGTGAAAGAACGCTATAGCATTGGCAAATAATTTTCCCTCCCATCTCATATTTTTCTTCTTCATCATGTCCCTTTAAGGGCTCCGTACTTTAAGTGATCAAAATAAAGTGTTTTATATCATGTAGACTAAAATGAGAAAATGTTCTTTCCCTCTCTCTGTCGCAGATACCTGTATCCAGTCATGATGTAAACACCATGATGATGTTCTTCACCATCTAAATCGACCACGCACTTGTGCCCATGAAATATAAATTCTTTTCTATTTCCAAACTCACTGAGTTCAGATGTTTATCAATAATACATCTGTCTGCCTTTCTTCCTCTCCGAGCTCACAGATGTAACACTCGAGACGGTGTGAGAGCAGACAGGTCAGTGGTTCACTTCTCCAACCCTTTTCATTTTTACTTCCATGTTGAGCTGTATTCTTCAGGAGGAAACCGGATCACATTGCCCACTCTCCAACTCTCTGCCTCTCTTAGAGTTACACCCACTTACACTGGAAACTGTGCTGAAAACCTTTCTCATGTTCTGAGCTCTTTTATGTGCTCAAACGGGTGGTGTGAATGCCAAGACCTGCAGCATTCTCCAGAAAAAAATATATATATATACAAAAAAAAATAATTGTACGACCTTCTGTATTAAAAAAGGAATGCAGACAGAGAATGGCATTCTGAAACACTTAGCTCTGTGCACAGCATGCATGACTTCATTTTTCAGCACTGCCACCAGACTTGTCATAATACATAAACAAGTGCATTTACAATGGCAATCAAAGGCTTCAAAATTGTAGACCACATGCACTACAAAGCAGGTTATGTCTCTGAACATTTGAACAGAAAACAGAAGCATAAACCGTAAAGAGTAGTTCTACCAGTAGTGTTCAGAAGTTATTTGTGAGGCCAAAACTTCACACAGGAGATCAGATTCACTTTCACCCCTACCTCACGGTCTAGTGTTGTAGAGAATACTAACAAATGTTCCTTTATCCCTTTTCCACTAGTTCTTTCCTCTCACTATGTCGATAAAGGTGTGTTAGAAAGAACAGAGTTGCCACTGGCTGAATTACATTATTGACTTGACGTGGCAGTGCAAAATGTCCGAGCAGCGAGCACCGCTTCTGTCTGCCAATGATCAGAGCTCTGTTCTGTGCGAATCAAACAACTATCGATTTGTCTTTTCGTATTCCTTGCACTCGTCTCACCTTCAGCCCTGTTCCCAGGAACACGCGCCTCTCAGACAAGACGGATCCTGTGACGACAAACACGCAGATGTTTAATGGATAATCACTGTGCAATCACAACATCGGCAGCAAACTATTTGCAAATTCCAGTCTGAGGTAAATACCAGCTAAATCAGAACGGCGAAAGCAAGACTGAGTTCTTATCTACGTCATCTTATTATCTCCGTCAGCTCAGTTAATGACTAAATTAGCCCAGCTCTGAACCCAGAGTGAAGGCCCGCTGTAAGGCTCACGTTCGTCTCCCTCGAGACTCCACTGTAGATGTTATTTTCTCCTAATGAAGATGTGATTCTGGCACTTGGCTGAAGGCTGCTGCATGGAGACCAGGCTGATCCACTTACCGAGCGCTGCCCAATGTATGTCAGATAATCCGAAGCTCTTCGTTAACCGCAAATGAGCCTATTCCAACATCTGAGTCCCACTGGGAGTCTAACTTATTAGTGTGCGCTGACTGTTAGTTCCAAGAAGGAGACATGCAATCAGCCTTATGAGCACCCATTGTGTGAGATCTTATGAGGAGATTACAAAAGCGTTTGCTCAAATAATGTGTTCAATGGGGAAACTATATTGATTTGACCCTATATAAGCCACAATGCCAGAGATGTCTTATTAGTGGGAGACACCATTCTTCGTGGCTCCACCATTGGAGAAAGTGAAAGTCATCTTGGGTCATGTGTGCATTGATAACCTATCCCATTACAGCCTTGACGTCACTGAATTTGAGCCAGTTAATCACTGTTTATGGATAAAAAGCGACCCCTATACCCTCATTTACAATTCCCTACATTAATCCACTGATATAACGAGTGAGCGAATTCAGACACAGAGTGCGCCGCAAGGGCTGCTGCTTTTGTATAGTTTGAGTTTGCTGTTTAATAATTATTTGAAACTTAGCAAACTGGCAGCTCCAGTAAGATTTATCTTGAACTCTGTCATGGAAACTAGCATGTATAAACCTTAATTAAACAATTTAATAATCAATTAAAGGACCAGTAGTTGGACCAGGGGTTTGGAAAATGGATGGATGGATGATTCAGTTGCGGGCACCATCAGGAATTCATTTGACGCAACTCTCACAGTGCATTATGGGTATTCTCTAGCCATTTAGTGTACAATGGTTGTACACTCGTTATTGTGGTGCATTATGGCATTCTGCACTTGATAACGTTTTTGACACCACTACAAATGGCTGTCCCCTCAAATAGGGCCCAATTTAAGAGTATAGGCAGGGCGACTTTTGACACAGCCAATGAGAAGAGTCGTACAACTGAATTCTTCCTATCATAAAATTGTTTGTGACTGGTCTTATAAAACAGCATTTTGTTTAGGTGCTAAAAATAGATAAATCCAAAATGATCCAAATCCTGTAACTTAAACAGTAGAGCGTTGGCGCTTGCAACGCCAAGGTCATGGGTTCGATTCCCAGGGAAAGCAGGAACTGATAAGAATGTAAATGTTAATGGAAAATGTGTTAAAGATTCAATGTGTCAATTCAAAAGATTTTCCACAAAAGCAGTTTAATCAGTGTAAAAAAAAGTAACTGCATTATGCAGCCTTAAACCTTTTTCTGCTAATCTTGAAGGCTTGCCTTAAGTGGCTTTGCCTATGCACAATGGAGGACTTAAAATAAAATGAAAAACATTAAATCATATTTATTTACAAATATATATAAATTATCTTTTAATGTAAACAGTGCATATATCACTAGAAGTTGGTAAATGGGTTCAGGAAAAAAAGAGCAATTTAAATTTTTTTTGCATGTTTTGTTATAAATAAATAAAATAAATTACATTTTAGTTTTAAAATGAGTCTGTTTATTTGACTATTTGAAACATCAATTACAAAATATTTTATAAATTAATAAACTGTTATCTGATTTTGAATTAAATAAATACACAATTATAATTATGTAAATTGAGCATAAATCACTAAGTTTGCAAATTATCTATGACAAAAATGAAATGTGTTATTTTGTTACACAAATTACATTAAGTCATTCAATTAAATGTGTCGTCTTATGTGTCGTTACGTCTTATGTGTCGTTATGTATATTACCATTCTGTTAATAATAATAATAATCACTAAGTCATACATATAAATGCCTCTGTAAAAAGAGTTGTATCAGGTCTTTGAGAGAGAAAACTCACAGGGTCATTCTTTTGCTTTCAGCAATCGAGACATCTCATGAACTGTTTAGTGATTCACCAACCTTCAAACTAACACAGTGCTCTTCAAGAATCAGCAAAAGCATGTTGATAAGTTCATCATAAACCATATTGAATGTGGGTCACAAATAGAGGCCATGTATATGCATACACAAATGGTCTCACCACAGCTCATGATAAAGCATGCTGATTTACTCAGGCAGAGATTCATCTGTCTGAGACACTTTCAGGGAGATAAAACTCAATCAAAGCCGTTGTTGGCTAATTGCTGTCTATGACTGAATCCTCAATGTGAATGTGTCCAGCCACAAGGATTCTCAGTAATTGGCACCATTGAATAGAAGGCCTCGTCAGGCAAGGAGGCTTTATTTCCTTACAGACGGCTCATCTGTTGCTATAGTTTCAACACAACTAGCTGCCTCTTCTTAAGGCTGAGGAAAAAACACGGGCAGTGTCCCTGAGGATGTCTTCTGAAGACGACAGAAAAAAAGCAAATATGTTTGCTCTGTCGGAGCTGGGACAACTCATATAAAAGTCAAAGGCTCTCAAGGATTCAAAAGACCAAAAATGAATACTTTGATAAGCCGACACAACACTTTTTCATGCAGCCCACAATTTTTTTTTTTCATCAATGTCTGATTCTCCAGACAAAGCCATAGGCAAAGCTAACACCTATTGTGGACTCGATCTACTATGTTTTGATTAATGTTCTGAATCAGATCCAAATGTAGTCACAAAAAAACGGGATTTCAAAAAAAAAAAAAAAAAAAAAAAAGTTTAAATTGTTCATTTCAACAGCAGTATCAAAATAAAGACCAAATAAACTAATTACAAGGAGAAACAATATTACCATTATAGATAGTGTCACATCTATATTCTTTTGTGCTTAAGTTCTTGTCCCTGTGTTTTGGTTTGACCTAGTTGTATTTGTTATTAGTTTGTATGGTTCCTAATTAGTCTTCACCTGTTTGTTGTTCTGTTGATTTCTATCCCATGGTATTTAAGCCCTCAGTTTCTTCAGTGCTTTGTCTTACGTTCATGTTATGTTGATAGTGTTATGCAAGTGTATAACATTAAAACTCCTTTTGTTTAATTTCCTCTTGTCTTTTGGATGATCTACACAGTGTGACAGATAGTAGCAGGTCAATTCGTTTGGATTTATGCAGCAAGAACTACTGCACAGATCCACATATTGTTAATTTGTTTAAACTTACTTAAACTAAACAACATTAAAGAGATAGTTTGCCCGAAAATCTAAAATCTGTAGCATCCAAAGTTTTAGTGGAAGCCATGTGAGTGAAAGGGATCTTCATCCAAACAATTCCTTATTTAACAATTCACTTCAGCTAATGCCTTGTGCCATGTCTCCAAAGGTGGCAACAAACTAACTAAATGGAAATGGAAATCAATGCTTCATCATGACATAATTAGAGAGGAACAAAGCCACGGGAGTTAAATGAGGACGTGATAGGTCAAACGCTCAATTGAGGAATAAAGATCATTGATATTCAGGTTTGTCAAACGCTTCATCATCACGTCTGGTCGCCTCCCACAAAATGCTGGAAATCACGGCTGTTGCTGTTTAATGTCCTCAGGGGATGCAGTCAAACAAATGGAGCACGAATGTCACACTGGGTGCATGCATCCAACAATTAAATACTAAAATCATAATCAAAACACTGGTGATGAGTAAGTAGCACATATAGGGCGAGCCTGAAAATGTCACGTTATTTAAGACAGAGCTCAAACGTTGACCTTGCCTTGATACAGGCAGTTATAATTGCATTTGAGCTTTGTAAAGGAAATTGAAACAGATCTCTGTTGATGTTTAGACCACTGGGTGAAGTCTCATTACATGGCTATTATAATTCATAAGGAGAGCAGGCTTAGAGGAGTGTTTGAGAGATTAGTTAATGACACCAGGCACTTCGGACCGCACTGATCCGTAATAAACTGACTGAACGGAAATCTGGAGCCATTAATGATGTTGATGTGCCCATTTCCCAAAGTTCCCCAAGGCAATATCTGGCATGGTAGCATTGCCCTTCGGAAATAATAAAATTAATAAAGGAATTAAACTATGTTTGAACAAAGCTGCACAGTTACGACACCCTAGTAGATTAGTAGACTGTTAAAGGATTAGTTCACTTTTAAAAAAAACTTTTGCTGATAATTTACTCACCCCCATGTCATCCAAGATGTCCATGTTTTTCTTTCTTCAGTCGAAAAGAAATTAAGGTTTTTGATGAAAAGCAGGATTTGTCTCCATATAATGGACCCCAAACGGTTCAAGGTCCAAATGACAGTTTCAGTGCTGCTTCAAATGGCTTTAAACGATACCAGACGATGAATAAGGGTCTTATCTAGCGGAACGATGGGTCATTTAAAAAATAAATGAAAAAGTTTAAGTTTTATAACCACAAATGCTCGCCCGGCTCTGTTCAGTGACGTCACGTAATACGCAATTACGTTGAAAAGGTCACGCGTAGACGGAAGTACCGAGTCAGTGTTTACAAATGTGAGGGAGGAGGACCATATACACATATTCAAATGTCTTTGTGTCAGTTTATCATTTAAAATTCCCATTTCGTGTGCGTATCCTGGGTGTCGTCAGGACAGAAGCGTGACCTTTTCAACGTAATTGCGTATTACGTGACGTCACGAACGCGCATCACAGAACAAAGCAAGGCGAGCATTTGTGCTTATAAAACTTAAACTTTTTCATTTATTTTTTAAATGACCGATCGTTTCGCTAGATAAGACCCTTATTCATCCCGTTTAAAGCCCTTTGAAGCTGCACTGAAACTGTCATTTGGACCTTGGACCATTTGGGTCCTGTGGAAGTCAATTATATGGAGAAAAATCCTGGAATGTTTTCATCAAAAACCTTAATTTATTTTCGACTGAAGAAAGAAAAACATGGACATCTTGGATGACATGGGGGTGAGTAAATTATCAGCAAGTTTTTTTAAAAAAGTGAACTAATCCTTTAAGTGGACCATCAAAATAAAGTGTGACCCTATTTTCATTTCAGAAGTTAAAAGTATACTTTCAAATAGTGTGTAATTAAATGAAATATCACCATGATTCCTGGATTTTAGTTAAGAGCGTATAAAATGAGCCACTACAATATTGTATATGTGGTTGTGGCTTTTATATCACTAGCTCTTAGAAAATAACCGGACAATGATTGACTCTTCACTATGCTTCACCCCCTTGGTTACTGTCACTCGCTCACACAAGCTTTGCAGAATTAGAGATTTCCATGAAGAGCATTATTTACAGAAAAACACCCAAAGTAATACAAACATGATTATTCTAACATGACCTACAATGTATTTCAAAACAAATTAATCTTTAAGGGAAAAATAAAACTGCATAGATTGCAGTGTTATTTTAGTATTATATATATATATATATATATATATATATATATATATATATATATATATATATATATATATATATATATATATATATATGCCGTATTAAAATTTTAAATTAGCTTTGATTTTCAGTTTTCATTTTTAGTAATTTTGTTGTGCTTTTGTCATTTTTTTCATGTTTTTTATTTAGATTTATTTTTATTTCAACTGATATATATATTTTAATTACATTGATGTAGGTGAACAAAACTGTTAGCATTTCTACAACCCAACTATGAACTATTTAATCACTACAGTGAACTGAATCAATATGCAAAGGAAACATTATGTGAGCATAATGTAAATGTAACACTATGTATGTGAGCAAACTTGCTAATGTTATGACTCTAGAAAACCATGTTTCAGCATATTTTTGGTTAATATACAAAGTTCTGGCATGAACCTTTAGATGGCGCAGGCTGAAAGGTCCTTAACTCATTCTGCTTCCAATCACATCATTCTCTATAGGGCACAGCTGATTGGTTCCTGCTGTATCAGTAGCCAATGAGCTCACTGCTCAACCTTCACATACTTGTTCAGTATTTGCTGTAGCAGTTACAGCATGCTTTCAGAAACCCTCCACCTTCACCAACTCCACCTGTATAAATCTGCTATGGGTAATTCAAGTACGCTATATTGTACAGCAGCAACATGTCTTACTTGTTCACAACAGCGTGTTGTGTATGTATTGGTAGTAGCAAGTCCCGTACTTAAACTGCAGCAGCAATAACTTAAGCAGCAGCAGCAAGACCGGACATATCAACATTGTCATATCCATTACAATGCCAAACACCCCGAGAGTTGTCATGACAGAACAGAAAGAATCTACTTAAAATTATTCAAACACACAAAAAACTGCAGACTTATTTTATAAAAGAGTGAAATTTTACCTAATAAAATGAGCAAGGAAACGGCAAGGTAGAATAATTCAGTAATGTTTTTTAGGCAGTGCTTAATGAGGATAATTTATGACGAATAACAGTATTATATTTACAAGACAATATATGCATTTCAACATTTAATTGTATCAAGCTATTTTCTTTTTGTAAATAAAGTATTAACTTATTTACAGTGAAAACAAGTGAGCATTCCCTGAAGCCCCTATGCGACTCATTCATCATTTGTTGATATTAATTTAAATACTTCCTTGTTAGTTGTTATTAGTCATGTACCTCAGGGTGTATCTTATGTCAGACAGTTAATGTTTATTTCATTATATTTGTTTTGTGCATTACCCTAATGTTGTTCTGCATTTGTTTATAATTACAAAGTGTAAAATATACAGTACGGTATACCAAATGTCATGCAGTGCCGGCACATAAGTTGTCATTTCACTCTTATTGTAGAGTTCTGGCAAGCACAGCTGGTTTTATACAGTAAATGAACAGCTTTTTTTCACCAACAGGAATCAAATCATGCATCATGCTACTTTAAGTGAGAGAAAGAGTCCATGTTTTACCAAACAGGGAAAAAAGCAATTGCATAATTGCCTGCATCGCCTGCCTCAGCACTTAAACACAAACATAAATTGGTGGGTGCTATTTTCTTGAACTCTGCCGTAATGTTTTTAAAAGGGTTTAGTTGCTATGGTGAAGTGAAGGTGACGAGAAGAGATAAAAGAAAGAAAAAAGTAGAGAACTAATGTAATTTCAGTAGCGTTTCCTTTGAGTGATGTGTGTTGTAATGGGGCGGTAATTGAAGAGGCCAGCTCTGAATCAATAGCAAAGTGGAGCATGCGGCATGAATCAGCCAAATCGTCCTTTATGACACGGCCACCGGTCTTCATAATGAACGAGCAGCGATGCTTAAATTGGCAACTGATTTCAGCTGTTACGGATCCAGAGTACGCCTGCGGTGTATGACAGTACGGTATGTACACAAACAGGGTAAATGAATAGAAAAGAGAAATAGAAACCACAAAATAAATCCCCAGATGAGGCGTTCCTCCTACGTTCTGCGACAGAGAGCAGATGGGATGTATACTGAAAATCTAGTCCAGACTGCTGGTGGTTCATATTAAGCCTATGTAAACAGTGTTTGTCTTTCTGTTTGGAACATGAGCTGTGAATGAACACAATGCATTGTTCTGATGAAGTTTAATGCAGTTAGCAGTCCTGTTCTGTGAGCTTTCTCATCCAAACCTTCCGTCTGTTGATCTCATGTGTTCCTCCAAAAATATTTAGGAACAGGTGGCTGCTGTTAAGACAGCATCTCCTCTCTGACCGGCAGACACCAATCAGAAGACAAATTAAAAGAGACTAAGCGCAGTGAGAGTTAGGCCATCTGTAGCAGGTCAGTGTTGTCATCCCTTCCTTGACTGGTCATCTCTGGGGCTGATCAATTTATTGCCAAGATGGGAAAAACAGGCTGTTAAATATTAATCCCGTCAGAGACTTTTGACTATCAGCGTTTCAATACTTGACATTTGAATTGACATGAGATGCTTGGCGAAATTTCTTGGCCGTAATCCAGTTATTTCAATAGGTATCTGCAGGATTGAAGTTCACCACACCGATTTTTCTCATGTTCAAGTTGGTCAGACGAATTTGAATTAATTGGTTTGAAAGTGACTTCTGTGAACAGACCTTTTTTTTTTGCCTGCAAAATTTAGCTGAAATTTCATTACACGGCTGCACCTTTAGAGAGTTTTTACATTATGCAAATGACTTTAATGTTATGCAAATCATACTAGCAACCAATAACAACTCAATGTCAGAGTGAATGCTCTATAGCTCCCAGAAGTAGCCAACCAATCAGACTGAAATGTGAATGTATGTAAATTAGATGTAGATTTCATCTGAATATGTTCATATACTATTATTTATCCATTTCCCAAGGGCATCAAGGAGGCTGATCTCTCTGTCATCTTCAGAATAGGGAGATGTCTCTGCTTGCGCAGCTTATAAACCAAAACTTTAAGACTAGAGATATCTAATTAAAACAGGAAGCAAGATCTGTGACTGAATCATATATCAGCCTTTGGATCTAAGAGTGGTCGTTTCATTGGGCCAGTGGCTAATGGTGACCCTGGGTTGGACTTTCACTCAAGCGTGAGGGGGTAGAGAGTGAGAACACATTTTTTTGCCCCTTCAGATATAATTGGGAAGATAATTCGCCACGGTTGCCAGTCCACTTGGCCTTGCCTGGGTAATTGCTCCACATTAGTCATCTGCTCAAAACTGTAACTAGGCTCATACATTTTCAGGGCATATCATTGTTTCTTTATCAAAGCCTGAGTTTGTGGCGGTGCAGTTTGGCGGAACAATGGCAGACGAATCACAAACACATGACTCAAATGAGCAGATGCATTTTAGTGAATCTAAAACAGAGGATAACCAGTGCGGTCCAATTCACAAACAAACGGGCTGGTTCTTTTAATAAAATTCCAAAAAGATTAAAACTAAAGGTGTCATTTGAAATCCTTCACCAAATGAATTCACTGAATCCAACAGTGGTTACTGAATCAATATTAGGTTCTTGTTACTTTCAGTGACTGAATATCTTAATAACATGTATCCAGTGTATCCAAATACAATACACTATAGCAAGGTCCTATTAAATAGATGAAAATTAACTGCTAGAATATTTATAATGTTACAAAAGATTCATGAAAAAAGCAGAACAAATCTTTTCAACATAAGAATAAGAGTAAATGTGTCTTAAGCACCAAATCAGCATATTAGAATGATTTCTGATGGATCATGTGACATTGAAGACTGGAGTAATGATGCTGAAATTTCAGCTTTGCATCACAGGAATAAATGACAGTTTAAAATATATCAAAATAGAAAACAAATTCAATTGTAATACTATTTCACATTGTTACTGTTTTTACTGTAGTCTTGATAAAGAAATTAAACTTCTTTCTAAAACATTAAAAGGTTTATTTTTACCCCTAACTTTTGAATGTTTTTAGTCAAAAATAATATTTTTCTAATGTACCAAATTATTATGTTCCCTGTATGATTTAAGAGAGAATATACTGTATATTATATGTACACAAAACTGATTTCATAATGGAAATATCCTTCAATGACTCACTGGACTCAGTGGAACAAACTGAATCAAAATCAGATTTGAATCCACTCGTGTGCTTGTGAATCAGAATCAATTTGTGTTTCCATGTTTTATGGGGACTTTCCATTAGGGCCTGGTGATATGGCCCAAAAAAATAATTGGGGGGTGGGGGTTGCTTCAACTCAAGCACTAAGAAAACTACCTGCAGCACCAGTGAAAAAGTAGCCCAAGTCCATGGACTGAAGTAAACGCATCTTAGTCGAGCTGATAAATGGTCCATGTGGCACAGTTCAAATGAGTAGCAGGGTTTCGTTCCACTTTTTATCACCCAGCCCTACTTTCTATAGACATAATGATTTTTTTTACTGTATGAACTGTATATTCTATCCCTTAAACCTAACCCTAACCCATCACAGAATATGTTCAGCATTTTTATATTTTCAAAAAACATCACTTAGTATGATTTATAAGTTGTTTTCCTCACGGGGACAACAAAAATAAAAAGAATCCCCGCAAAGTAAAATTTACCAGGACCACACACACACCCACATTCACAAACACACATTTATGCTCTCTCACCTCACTAATAACTTCCAGAGGAGTAATAGCCTCTCTGAAAGATTTACAAAATGAGATATCTCTTTATATCCCAATTGCCTCTCTTTATCTATCCATCCATCGCTCTGTCGTTCCCCTCCATTCACGCATGCCACTACTCTTAAGCTAAATATGTGAGCAAAATGAATTACAGGTGTCATCTTGGAGCTTAAGAACCGCGTATTTCTCATGTAGACTACGGTTACATCAACAGATCACACTGCCACCTCAAAAATGTCTAACTATAGTTCATCATGTACCACCTGCTAATAATTCACACTCTGAGAAAGAGGTATTAGTTGCTACTGTACATCGCTTGTATACTGCTGCTGTGTGCAGTGTGAAACCGTACTTGGAGTGTTACGTAAGATTGGTTCACATGAAAGATGATGCTTATCTTGTGATGTGAATCTCCACACAACTGCATCCGAGCCCTTTCTGTCCTCACCAGCAGGGGCTCGCAGCTAAAACACTAAAACAGCACGTCTCAAACATGAGCTCTCCAGCGCTCAAACGTTGGGTTCAGCAGGTCAATACCAAGAGCTCTTACCTGTCAAGACAAAAAAGAAAGAAGAAAAACCCATAAGATTCACAGTCAGTCATAACTTCAAATTTTGTGATAATTATAAAGGTTTTACTACAAACTAGGGTTGCATCAATACCAACATTGAAGAAATAAATCTGGGGTTGTCAATATATTTAGTAATTTAATGTCAATAATTCACAATTAAGCTATTTTAATCTTAATTTTAATCTTCACCTCTGGAAAGATGATTGTGTGTTTAAAATGGGTCATTTATGTAGAAGAAATATGAAACTATTTTTGAATTTGGAGCTTTCTAGACTGAGAAAAGCCAGAAAATCTATTTTTGGCTTATGTGGATGAAAGACAACAACTCCCAGAATGCACTTGCTTTGCTGCCCTACGAGGCCACACCTACCGGTAACAGAGCGCAGTCGTTAAACAACAAGTCTAGGCTACAAGTGAGTCTCCGTGACGAGTCTACCTGGGATTTCGAGATCACCCAAAATGTCTGGGATTCAGCTTTTGTGTTCTACAGTCGCCATTCATCATGTTTACTGTGGCGAGCAGGACGAGACTGAGGGACGCGGGAGAACGGCACGAGGCCGGTGGCGTGATTACTGATGAGTATCTCTCACGGAGGAGCGGGAATTTTCTAAGCAATGTTAAAACACACATCAACCAATCACTTGTTTATAGCGTTCATGTAAACACTACATTCAGATTCACCAATCGGAATGAATTCAGTTAGACTGAAACAAAAGGTCTGCATGTAAACAATGAATGGCGACTGCAGAAAGCAAAAGCTGAACCCCGGACATTTTGGACGATCTCGACGGACGGACATGTCCGGGAAAAAGAGGATGGTAACCCGTAACCCCTACTACTCAGCTTTCTCCACAGAACAAGAGCCTGCTAGCTTAGCTTCCAAAAAAAGATGGCTGACACTATGTGTACATTCTGTGACTGAGATCCCACCCTCTATGGGCGGGTTGGGAACATGCGGGACAGCCCCTACTACTGGCTGTAGTCTTTAGCCTCTGGATTTTTTCCAGACAAAAAATACATAAATCTCTCGTCTCAGGGGGATATGAGGGTGGAAAGCATGGTAATTTGAAAAATACTACAGGTTTTCTACTAATACAAAGCTTAATGCTACATCCTGAAGTATCCCTTTAATTCTAACTATTATAAATGTTATTTTTCATAGTATACATTTCTAAAACTACAAAAAGGCAGAAAAAAATTGGATTGTAAAAAAAACAATCCAATCCAATATTTCCACATAGATAGATAATTAGTTAACAACTCAAAATCTGTTGAAGTAACTTAAATATCCAACAGACAGACAGATAGATAGAGCATAACCAAGAAAGCATAATGATTTCTATAAATATTTTAAGGAGTTATACTGCATATCCAATCAGGATTTGATTTAATGAGAAAATACAGAATTAAACAATAATGATATTAAATTTAGTAAATGCATTAAGAATAAATCTCACGTACTAAAGCGTTTACTTTTGCTGGTCTGTTTTTCTGACCAATGGCAGACGAATGACAAACAAACGACTCTTATGAACAGATGAGTTTTAGCAAATACAGCACAACCAGTGTAGTCTGAGTCACAATGAAACCTGGTTAATTTGAATAAATCACTCAAAAAGGCTTAAACACAGAAGTCGAATCGTCGAATACTAATGCATTAACTTTTATATACCACACTGCCTGTGCAGAATAACAACATTGTTGTCAAGGTCAGGTACAAGATTTGCTCAATTTTACCAGTAGGTGCAACCCTATAGAAACAGACATTTGAAATTGGAGTAATTTGTATTAAGAAAATATCTAAAATAAAATTCCACTCTCAAAAATGTATTTCTGCTAAATGCTTTTGCCGTTTAGTGTATTCCAATATGTCAGCTCTTTGTGTATGTGTGTGTGTGTATTTGTATGAGTAGCATAGCAGACACACACTGTGTTCTCCAGGCCCGCTTTAGCCCTCAGGACAGTCCTCGTACAGCACTCCAGTCATGTGCACTCAGTGGAAATGGTGAATAATGACCCTGAATTCTGAGCCGTTATCACAAAAACCTCCCCTTCTCGGCATGATTATAGGCTGTTCCCCTCGCCCCAACAGCAGACATTAAAAAGAAGCGTGCAGTCCCTTAATGAACAGTGACTGTCACAGCGGCCCATGCATCCAAAGAGCATGCTAACCCTACGGCTGCTCAACAATCCTCCCTGCCAGGCTGTCAGTACGCCTGAGACCTTATAAGAGCCATTTTTTTTTTCAATACATTACGTCACATTAAAGCTTTGTAGGGCGAATGGTACCCACAATTATCAGGACTTGGCACGCCAGCTAGCGGGAAGCCTCCGGACACGGAGGACACCTATGGCATGCATTTTTAATGCGCTCATAACTGCCACCCAAAGCCACGGAGTGGGTCTGGTCTTCTGCTAAGCTGAAGATTTACAGCCCTACCTTCCGTTCCCATGCTGGAAATAACTGCTTTAACATAATCCATAAAGAAACACCAAACACCAGTGGTAGCCTGCATTCTATTACTTATGCATTTTCCTGTAAAATGTTGTAATTTTCATAGGTTGCAGTAAGAGGGATGATGGGTTATTAAAAAAGCAAAACAAACATTAAAACAGATATATATATATATATATATATATTATGATAAAAAGGAGTTATCTTTATTATTTTAAACCAAAATAACCTAATATAATACTTAAAAAAAATATTTAAAAAAGCAAACTGTACATTCACAAAACAAGTACACCAATAACTACCAAATGATAGCCAGTATTAAATTAACATGATATTTTATATTTAAAATATATATATATATATATATATATATATTTGGCAGATATGTCATGAGAAAAAAATAATAATTTGCTTTTTTTTAAAAATAAAATAGGCTGATAGATTATTGTTATTTTAATTATGGTTATGATACCACAGTGTACCCATGATGAAAATGAACATAATGACCACACATTTAAAAAAAAAAAATTTTTATCCCATGGTAGCAGTATGTGCAATTCTAAGGGTCAGAAAGAGGGTGGGAAATGGTCATGTAAAACTAAATCACAAAGTTATAACAGCAACTGATTTCATAAATGTGCTTCAGGCAAAATAACAAAATGCTACAAAAGGGTAGCATATGGCCCTTTAAAAGTAGAAAAGGCATTTTGGATATTTGCCATAGGACGGCATGTTTTCTAACAGGGAAAGGAAAATCTGGAGTTTGTGCACGATGTGCTTCTCCTGGCTTTGCGGATAGCTTTGGGTATATCGATCGAGGGGTGTTTTTGGATGTTTGGGAGCAGGCTGTGAGGAGCCTATGAAAGGTTATGTGTTGGAAAAGGTCTCGGCACTAGAGTGGAGCTGCAGGTTTGTTTAGCTGTGCTCGTTCTGAATGCTAAAATAAGAGGGGAGGCTGCAGCATTCCTGGAGTCACTATCAGTGCTGTCAGACCCGAGGCACTGCTGGAACTCTCAAAGTGTCTGTGCTACACGAGCCAATACCCAGCAAAAACAAGCACACGGCTACATGCATATACACATGATAGCTAAAATTCAAACTTCAAATACTTATTTCAAATGGTTTGATGTGCAATTCTGTCCCACCTCTACAGAAGTATTGCAGCAAAAACCTCTGAAAGTACTGCAATGAGCACGCTAAATCTTTAGAGATTTTCCCATTTTCTGACTTCATCCAGAGTCAAGCCAGGCACACTTAACATGAATTCATCAGCACTAACTAGGCTATAAGCAGGAGTGCACAACTTTTTTGGTCTGGTTCTCAAGGGAGCACCTGAAGATTCTGCTTAGTACTCACACTTTACACGGCACACTACAAGCTGTAGTCATCGCTTTCTTCCTGACAGCTCTCCTCACTATAACACTTTGCTCACTGTAGAAATTAAATATAGGTTCAAGCTGTATCTTTATTTATTTTATATTAACATTAATGACAGACAACAGCAGGAATATTAAGCTGCTGTCACTTTAAAACCGAATGCACAGAGCTAATATACTGACACACACATCCGGTTACTCTTTCAATTATGACATGAGATATTATGAGAGAATACTTGCCGAGACGGGTATTTTGACATAATTTTGTGTTTATGTGTCCGTTCAAGCACAAGTAAACGCGAAAGAGGAATCAATTTGGTGTTCCAGCGCTGTCTGGAAACGCACCTCTCTCTCTCTCTCTCTCTCTCTCTCTCTCTCTCTCTCTTTGTGCTGCTGTGTGCACAAAAAACAGCACATGAGTCCTGATTATCGCCTCTTCTTTTGTGTTTAAATCGTTTGAATGTGTAAAGACAAAGCACGGCCAAATTATAAACTTTCACTCTATGATGTTAAACTTAGCAGGTTAAACTTAGCAGTCAATCTGCAAATCACATGCGTACCGAACCGTGGGGCCTGGTCCATATGGATCATGGAATCAACTGCAATCCGTTGCTCCCCTAATAATACTAATAATTGAAGCCTTGAGACAAAGAACCATATAAGTCCATATTTTCACATTTTTCACATTATATTTTATATTTTTGTTTTACTTGAAGATAGACAACGAAAGCTTCCCAATTCTAATGAGATAAGATTGTTCAGTGTCAATCTTAAAAATAAAAAGTTAGAGTAATTTACATTTCTGGAATGTGGAAGAGTTATGTCCAGTTAATGTGGAATAACAGTATAAGTCCAATTCATCATATCACTTTAAACCACTGGAGATCTGATTCCTTTATCTTAGTTCAAATACAGTAACAGAACCTTAAAGTATTAAAATAATAAGCATTTCTTTCTTTCAATTTATTCTTTTTTTTTTTTTTTTTGCTAACGTGAATCACAGAACAAATACAGACGATGCAGTACAGGGACATCAAACGCAGCTAAAACGTTTCGATTAATTTCTCCGTGGTTAAATTGAGTACAGCTTTCATTTCGACCCATTCATGACTTGATCCGTTAAACAGAGTGAGCTATGTGAACTGTAGTAGACAACGCCCAGTAGCCTACACGCCCCTCTGACTGTAACCGCTAACGTTAAGTAGATACTTGTACATATACAGTTCTTACACTCGCCTCTTTCGGTGGACTTTTTCCTCGTTTTAGCTCTCCACTCTGGTTCACATATGGTTTCCCAGCATCCCTAAAAGACTTCCTTGCTCTGTCCTTCCATTCGTTCATGTTTGCTCTCCTTTTTTGCCGAGGTTTTGCCTATTAATGTCCGCAGCGGACATGAAAGCAATCGGCGTCTCCATTTTTTCATGGACTCAATTAATGAAAAAACTTATCATCAGATTGCAATCTTACCAGAGATGTTGAAAATTCCTACTCCAGTAAGTAAACGTGTCAGTGTCCCCAAAAATGTTGGGGGAAATCGTTTATTTTTACCACGCATGCGCACCCAGTTATGTACTCCTGGCTATAAGCACCTCTTTGAATTTGTGAATGAACGAGTGTATATGCAACCTTGACGTATGCAAGAAATCTTCATATTACATTCTCCTCGGCCCACGAGTGTAGGGCTCATACATGTGAAGTGGCCCTTGAGCCTCGATCTCAACTGATAAACAGCACCTTTTGGACCCTTGTGAAATCTATAGGACTTCATGGGAGGATGGACAATTACTGTGGCTGGAGCACAAAGTGGGCAATTCATCAGCGTTTGTAAACGAATGAGGACAAATAGATGAGGGGGGGTCTAAGGCCATCCCTTGTTAAGAGTCACATCAGAGACCACATCACCCCCTCCCAACAATGTACCCCACTGAATGACTCAGTATAGGTTACCGGCCTTTCTCTCTGATTGGTCGAGACAGATAGTTAAGTTGTCACCCTGGGCCCTCAGTGCGGCATGCTGGGAGAATGACACAGCGGGGAATCTTGCCTGGCACACATACAGTTGATGTGGCCTTTTCAAAGCTCTCTCTCTCTCTCTCTCTCTCTCTCTCTGTTGAGTGAGTGTGGAGTGCTGGTATGATAAGTGTTTGAAATCTTTTTCTTTTTTTATCTTTGCAAATTGTGTTAGTAGTTGCGTTTTTGGTAATATTGGGGGAAAAAAAGTGTCCAGTTGAAGGGAGTCTGTGTACTGGGAGTATGACAGCTCCAGATGCAGAGAGTTTGGAGTTTCTAACAAGGTGTCATGGGGTGAAAATTGATACCACTGCAAGTGTGGATGAGGGCAGTTTAGAATTGAGTACAGTATTTGGACATAAGAATGTGTTATCGGTGTCGTGGATGAATAACACTATTGTTCTGTTTGTTAAGACGATTGAATTAGCAAACTTGTTGGTAGAGTGCGGGCTAAAGATTGGTGGAATTTTCACCTTAGTGCTTCCTCTTTCTGCTCCTTCAAAGATAGTAACACTGCCGCCGTTTATTAAGAATGAGGATCTAGTCGAAATGCTCTATAGATATGGAAAACTGATTCCAGATGATTCCAATTGGAAGAAAATCTTCTTTATTCTTTATTTATGTCGTTCTGGCGTTATGTAAATATGGTTCTGAAAGATAATGTGGATGAACTTGATCCGACTTTTCATTTCCACCATGAAGATTTTAATGATGTGATCTATGTCACAACAAATACAATGAAGTAATTTTTGTTTTGGCGAAAATGGACATCTTGTTCATGCTCCAAAAAGAGTGAATAATCCTTCATCATTTGTAATTTCCAAAAATTATGAATTATGGATTGATATCGCCACGGTTGTTGTGGAGATGCCTGGCCCAAAAATGTGAAGAATACTTCTGAGATTCTGATAGGAAAAATGGTTGAAAAAGATGGAATAGCTGCCACAGGCTAGAAGAGGTCAGAAGTAATCGTGAAGATGAGGCAATTGAGATGGTAAATCTAGAAGTTGAGGGTTCTGCATTGGGAGATGAAGGATGTTTTTATAAAATACCCCCAAAAAATGAATGTCAAGCTGATAAACTATCAAAAGAACGGAAAGTGACATTTC
This sequence comes from Semotilus atromaculatus, assembly GCA_031834385.1. Taxonomy (NCBI): domain Eukaryota; kingdom Metazoa; phylum Chordata; class Actinopteri; order Cypriniformes; family Leuciscidae; genus Semotilus; species Semotilus atromaculatus. The sequence continues at coordinate 1,976,994 of JAULUF010000003.1, forward strand.
AGGATGCAGTGTCACTGGCAGTCTGCCCCAGAGTGGGTTCTCAAGCCTGACTTATACTGTTAATAGCCCCTTTCACAAAGCAAATTACCATAAAATTGCCAGAACGACTTTACCGGTCAATTCAAAGATGTGCTGTTCACACAAGCAACAACGTTCTGGCTTTTTTACCAGTAACAGGCCATTCACACATCAGTTCCAAAATACCAGTAAACTCTGTGATGTCATTAACCCGGAAGTGACCTCTAAAGTTGTTGACAAATCTCTTCATCAGCCTAGACGGGGAGAAGCATTTTAGTTTCGTTATCACTCCAATTTGAAGACATTTGTAAACAGTGCTGAGTAAAAGCATCATCAGCGTCAAGAATGTCTCAGAGCCGTTGCTCTTTCAATATGGGTGGGGGACAAAATTGATTATTAGATGCATCGCGATGCGGACGTTGACGATTCTGAATCAATTCACAAATGTCAAAAATCGATTTTCTAAAAATTTCATTGTGGCCTTTTTTCTATTTTTGTATGAGAGCTGCTTTCTGTATTGTTTTGTTTTCACATCAATATGTTGTAGACAAATCTGTTACACGTACGTTATACCTAGGTTTGCTGTACTGCCCTCCACAGTAAAAGTGTGTATCAGTCCAATGCCAGTCACAAAAAGTTACATTTTGACTTTGCTCTCTGCAGATGTTCATTCACTTTTTTTTTTATAAGCTGTATTAGATTGATACAGCAACAATTTCAAGTCATAAGTTTTAGACTCTTTACTATTATATTTTTTTATGAAAGCTGCTGGTACATACTTCTATATTTTTGTATGAAAGCGGTTTGTGATTTCGCTACAGCAAAATGTTTATTTATGTTTTGTCTGAAGGGTTATATTGCACATTGCACATAACAGGAGGATGTTGGTTAGAAGTCTATTATTTTATGTTAGAGATTCAGAATATGCTGAAGTTTGTATTCATTTACTACAAGTATGCTGCTAGTACACGCACACATTTCTTTTCCTGTTGGTTCTTTGCAATGTTGGGACATATGCTGGCAAATGTAACCTTACAGTTGACTTGCCAAATCACCTCCATTTGTTTTATTAATAAAAGTTATTGGAAGTAAATTCTATATGGGTCATTTTAAATACTTTGCTTTAAAAGTGCCAATTAGTCACACACAAAAAAAAAGATGCATTGATAATTGTTGTAGTATCACATCGCAGCCCTCTGAATCATAATCGAATTGAATCGTGAGGTGCCTAGATATTCCCACCCCTGTCTTTCAACGGCTTCTGATTGTCCAAATCACTTCTTTCGTCAGCGCGTTTTGACCTCGTACGTGGAAAATACCTGTAATCTTCATTCCGTGCTCACACCGCGCATATACCGGTAATTTACTGGTAATGTTACAACTTCCCTTTCTGGTAAAATGCCGGAAGCACTTTACCGATATACTGTATTTGAAAAGGCACTGTTCACACATGATGTTACCTGTAATTTACCAGTAAAGACCGTATGTGTGAAAGGGGCTAATAATGACAAAGTCTTTTTTGAAGGTGACGGAAACTGTGAGAAATATAAAAATAGAAGAGTACTTTCCAGACATAATGCAGTTTGTTGAAGTAAAAAAAAAGTAAAGATTTTTAGAAGTGAAAGTTGCTTTACTGGTCAGGATGTTTACCATCTAAAAAAAATTGTTACGAAGCGAAGTGCTCAGTGAAAATGGCTAGAACGGATAACTTTACATCTTTTTTATTGTCTCTTTTGCTCTTTTCTTTAATAAATAAATTGTACTTACTTAAATAGACTATTAATGGAGCATGGTATTTCAAGAAGAAAGCTCAAGTATTTGAAACAATGAAACATAAGAAAATTGATGTTTTGTTTGTACAAGAGATTCACAGTGATGTATCAAATGCAGCAGAATGGGGAAAATAATTTGAAGGCTTGGCGATTTTAAGCCATTCCACTTCGTTAAGAGTTGCTGTGTTATTTTCAAAGAACTTTATTCCATATTCCTATTATGTAGAAGAATAATTAAAGGAAGGATGTTGAAGGTCAAAGCCTCATTTGAAAACAGCTCTGTTGTTGTTATCTGTGTATACGCTCCAACTATGGCAATAGAAATAATGATTATTTTGAATCCTTTGGATAATGTTTAAAATTATTGTAACACTTATGATTTTTTATGTAAAAGAGATTTTAATTGTACTGAAAATGTTATAGATAGGAACCACAGATGCAATCAAGAAAGTCTCATAGCATTATTAATAAATGGAAAAATGTATTTTTAGAGAATAATGCCAACGTGGTTTTCTGACCATAGATTGATCAAATCAAAAAATGCCTATTGGCATTTCAATAATAATTTATTGTGTGATTATCTTTTTAGAGGAATTTTTAAAGAGTTCTGTTCAAATGCTAACACCATGAAATCTACTTTCTAGACATTGCGGCAGTGCTGGGATTTCATGAAGGTACTAATTAAACAATTGTGTCAGAAATATAATCACAATGCTACAATAGACATAATTGGGTCAATGTGTTGGAATAAGATTTAATGAAGTTACAAGAGCATGCCACCTTTATGGAGCATATTAAAAAGAAAAATAATGTATTATATTAAATGCTAGGTTTGACAACACAAGGTACTATAATTAGATCCTGGTTTCAAAGAGTCAAATTAATGGAGCTCCTTCAAAATTATTTTTGAATCTAGAAAAAAAAGAAAGAATGGTCAGAAAAAGTTTTCAAGCTTTGCGGTCTGAAACAAGGGTTTTGTTGTCAAATCCCAGAGATCAGTTTTTTTTTTTTTTTTTTTTTTTTTGTAGAGCAATTCTACAAAGTGAAATTTCAGAGGCAAAAGTTAGAATTTTTGTGAGAATTTACCACAGATAACCAAAGAGGTTGACAAAGAAATAAGTACAACTTTGAGCTTAGGAGACCTTTAAGATGTGGGTCCAGAATTGGTAACAATATTGAAAAAGAGTCTGCACTCTTAGAAGAAAAGGTTCTATATAGAACCTTAAAAGGTTCTATCAGCGCTACATATTTGGAACCCCTAAAAGGTTCTATAAAAATAACCCTTTAGGGTTAAAGGTTCTATATGGAACCTTTTAGGGGTTCATTCATTATCATTTGTTTGTCCTTTCCGGATTAAATATTTCATATTATTGACAAACATCAAGACCCTAAAATGTATTTATGAATGCATGTGAATGATCACAAAATTCAAGATATGGGGGTTAGAAAATGTATATCATTTTATGTAGTTAATCAATATCACACGAAGAGTGCCATTTCAGTTTTTCTCCTCCAAAAATCAGCATGATTAAAATGTGATATTAAGTTACTACAACAGTTTAATAAACAATAATTTAATTACAACTACAAAATGTTGCAGAATAATGTAATATATGAATGAATAATAGCCTATAAAGAACCTTTGTGCCAAAAGGGTTCTTTCTTGTCATTATAGAACCTTTTAAGCATAAAAGGTTCTTTGGAGTTGAGTAAAGAACCCTATGCTTCATATATAGAACCCAAATGAACCTTTTTTTCTAAGAGTGTGGTAAATGGACAGCTGCCAAGAAGCTGCAGGAGAGAGATTTTTACTATATTGCCAGAAAAAAGGAGATTTAAATAAAATCGTAAACTGGAGACCGGTAAGTTTATTATGTAACGACTATAAGAAATTTTCTAAAGCCTTAGCAATAAGACTAGGTGAAGTCCTTGAATCTATTGTTCATTCAAATCAGTCATGTTGCATGCTAGGGAGATGAATCTTCAACAGTGTCTCTTTCATTAGAGACATTTTAGATTGTATAGAAAACTTTTTTATTTAGATTTTGGTTTGATATACAGTACACTAACAAAGAGAAGGCTTTTGTTAGAGTCGAACATTTATTTAGTGTTTTAAAAGCTTTTGGAATTAGTTCTGATTTTATTTCAATGATAAAAGTTATGTATTGTGGCGTTGAGAGTATATTAAAGATTAATGATGACTCATGCTTTCCGTTTAGGGTGCATGGGGGTATCAGACAAGGCTGTGCACTGTCAGGCATGTACCCCTGTCACATATTAAGAACTGATGTGCGTGGACTATGCATGCCAAATTGTACCAATATTATAAGTTATTAGCTTACATTGAAATTATTGAAGATTTCAGAGAATTTTAAAACTCAAAGGTGAGCTGGTAAAAAAAGTGAAACCATATTAGTTAGAAAATACCTCTGGTCCATTTTAAACCATCAGGAAGCCTTGGTTCACATTTTAGCTGAGTTCAAATATCTGTTAAAAGGACGACTGGATGAGTGGAGGTTTTTACTACAATGTCCTATAAAGGATGTATTTTTTAAACATTAACAATCTGGTAGCCCCTCCACACTGCATAGATTCCAGTTGATGTATTAATGAAAACCCAGTCGATTTTAATTGATTTTTTTCTGAGAGAGATTGCACCGGGTACCAAGAAGTATGTTTTGTTTCTGTCAAAGGATGAAGGGGGACTTGGTTTGAAATAGCTGTGTTTCGTCTACAATATGTACAAAGACTTTTAAGGTGCTCTGCAGAATCAAGTTGATGGGTTATACCTGTGCAATTAGAATTGGATAAAGCCTTAACCTGGTTAGATCCTCAAAGATTAAAACTATGTGATTCTCCAGTCTTTTATCGCAACATGTTTAAAGTCTGGGAAAGCAATGCTTCTTCCCTGTTTTGGTTACTACAAGAACCATTGGTCCTCACAATTGGACTTGTCACATGAGATGTCCAGGAAAGGACTTAATGCATAATCCCAAGTTGATGACAATCGGCCAATATATCAGGATCTGCCTTTAATGATGTGACCACAATTGCTGAGCGTCATACCAAATAGTGGGGAAAATGGAGATCGGACCTTATTGAACTGTTGGATAAATACTCAAAGGGCTCTATTAATCTTTTCCAAATTTGGGTATATCTCCCATTTTGGGAGAGTGCAACAGTATGTTATTAGATTGTAAAAAGTTAATATAAAAAGTTGAATATATTGGAGAAGCTTTTTATTTCCTTTAATGACAGAAGTCTCAATTGTTGTCTCAATTTCTTGTTAGGTCAAGCAAAAATTTATACCACTAGAAACAAAAAAGAGCAAAAGAGCAAAATGTCTGTAACAGTTTAGAACCTGCTCTTGTAAAACTATTACAATCTAGGATTTTGATGTATTATTATAGATGAATACATAATATTTTATGTAAGTAAGTATAAATGTGATCCTTTGTGAAATTGTTGAAGAAGAGTTTTATTTTAATATCAAAATGTTTGTTGAGTTTGTTGTATTGTTTTGTTGTTGTTGTTGTTGTTGTTGTTGTTGTGTAAATTGTAATAAAAATCAAATCTCTTTTGATTTTGGTTTTGAAAATCAAATCTCTCTCTCTCTCTCTCTCTCTCTCTCTCAGTGTGAATGGTTCTGAAAGGCTGAATGTAGACAGTGATAATAAGTGCAGGATATCTGCAGCTGATAACTTGCTACTTGCCTATACTATAGCCTCTAGATGAGCCATTACATCAAATATGTGTTTTTGTGACTGATTCTTCATCTACAGCCCTTTTCTCCATTCAAAATTATCCAAAATATTGCATTACTTTATCAGTGCTTGATTATTTTTGGAGGCCTGTAGAAAATGTGAAATTGAATAATATAACTAAACAAACAGAGAGTTTTATCTTGGTGTTATAGATGTCCTTTCTATAGGAGGCTTCTAGGGTGCTGGTCATTCTGCATCGCCCCCTGTGGCTCAGTGTGGGCATTGCATGATATTAGCATGCACATAATGAGCCAAAATAAATCTCTTGCCTGTGTATGTGTAACACCATATAGGTATTTGAGCAGTAGTTGTGAGCCCTCTAGAGATGGACAGACTGTGAGGTACTTGGTGAAGGACATTCTGAGAACTGAAATTGCTTTCTTATAAGACTCGACTCAAAGCAAGTAGCTTTGGAAAAATAACTACCATCAACGTGAAGAAGTCTGTGAGCTGTAATCTCAGAAGTGTCCCAAACAGCTAGAAATCAACAGCCGCAATATGAAATACGTGTGCTCAATCCCGAAGAGCAGAGAGGTCATACTGGGCCTCATTTTTCAATCTAACGTAGAAACGAGCACAGAAATAATCTTACGATAGGGTTCACGTGTGATTCATGAAACATTTGTATGCTGCCAGTAATACATATGATAAATGTACGAATGATCGTACGTTGATAAATGTGGCGGCTGAAATCATTTGAATGACACACCCTCTAAAAATTCACGGTCTAGAAGCCTTGTCCCATAGAGTTTACGACATGAAGAATTAAATTCATTTAAAAATCCGGTTTATATAAAATACCGGTAACTCAAACAAAACATTTACAAACATTTTAAACACTTTATTACACAGCTATGTGGACCAATTCTGATTGGTCAATCGCACCATCTAGCGGTACGTTATTTCCCGATAACAACCGCTGAAAACAGATAACACAGGCTCATCCGAGTTACTGAAGTCAGCAGCGCTATATGCTTCCTTGGAAAGTTTTGTCTTGGATGTTTTGCGTTTTGGTGAGCTAATAAAATATTAAAACTCAGTCAAATTAATATTTTAAGGTACAGTTATTTAATTATTTCATCCATTATCGAGGACTCGCTCTCTCTTGTTTCATACAAACTCAGCTGCTGCCATTTTGCGACTATTGTTTTGTACACTATTGGATTATAAAATAACAAACAGGTACGATTTTAAAAGTTTCATCTCAAATCTCTTATCCCCATAATTATTTATGTGGCGACATACTGTGGTATGACTGTACTTATATGTCCATCAAGTTTGAACTAGCAACTGCTCTCTCCACAGAAACGTTGCGTTTAAAGATCTAATCAAATATTTTGACTCAGATCATAGATATAGATCATGTCTAATTATTTACTTAAGTGGCAAGTAGCCGTGTAATAAGTAGGGATGGGCATTTAAAAAAAAAAAGATTGTATTCGAATATTTGGGCTCATAAAAATCGAATATTCGAATATTCGTCTATTTAAATGACATTTAACGAGAAAGCAGTTATTTATAGTTTACAAAGTTTTTATCTCCATTTTTTAACAAGCTTACAATTAGGCAATATACACATCAAGCTTACAATTTATCTTAAGGTTTTCTTTTAGTTGAAAACTTAAAGGAAGTATATGTCTCAAAATCATCTATCAGAAGATATCATATCTGATCACTCTACAGCTTGCGCTACAGCTGCTCTTACCTGCAGTTGTTAATGCAGTGCAGTGATGGACAGCTGTCTTTCCTCAGTCGACTGCTGTTTGGATTTCATGCAATTTCTCACTTTGGTGGTGATATTATGAAAACGTTGCAGGTTACGTATGTTACATATGTAACCTGAGAGGGAACGAGGCGCTGCGTCGAGACGCAGTGGGAATGCCCTGCGTGATTGCGTCGTGAAGCACGTGTATAATCAGTCCAATGGAAAGACGAGACGTCATAGGCGGGTGACGTCATCGACCTTTATTTATTTATTTATTTATTTGGCAGGGACATTGCACAACAAATGTGTTACACAAGACAGAGATAGCGTTACGCTATCTCTGTCCTGGAAGCTATAAAGCCCCCCCCTGAAAACAGACCACGACAGATTCTGAAAAGCCGAAGCAAGTCAATCACAGGCATGCAGGGAGTATGGCAAGGCGACGCTGCATCTCGTTCCCTCTCAGGGAATCAGGGTTACATACGTAAACTGAGACGTTCCCTTTCAAGGGAACTCAAGCTGTGTCGAGACGCGGTGGGGACCCTATACCCACGACGCCATATGACAAATGCCTGTTCTGTGTGAAGAGCATGCGCATACTAGGAAAGAAGCACCCTAGCCCCAGGAGTGAAGCTAAGGTCAAGGTCATAAAACCTGACAAATGTAAGCGGCAGGGACCAGCCTGCCGCATCACAAATGTCATGAAGGGAAACTCCCGAGATTAATGCCATAGAGGCAGCCATTCTCCTCGTAGAATGAGCCTGGACAGCCAAAGGTGAAGACTGTCCAGCCGCTTCATAAGCAAATGAGATACCTCAGCTACCCACTTGCTCATCATCTGTTTTAGATTCAGGGCAACCTGTCTTAGGTGACCCGAAGCAGACAAATAATTGCTCTGATATACGCCACAGTAGTTATGTGGAGATAAGCATCCAAAGCTCGGACAGGGCATAACAGATTAAGTTTGTCCTGATCTGGGGTATTAAAGGTGGAGGACCTTTAATGGTGAAATAGTATCACCAAAACCATACCAGCAAATTCAAGTATGTGCAGGCCTCAGCCTCATGTACCATGGAGAAGATGAAATTAAGGATCTCTCCTCAGAGATAACCCAGTAAAGAAACATTCATTACAGAAATCAAGTACTGTACCAACAGGATATAAAACAAGTTTAAGAAGGTGTTCTCTGCACCAGGAAGAGAACAGTTTTCATTTCAATGCATATTTAGTCTTCTCGTGGAGGGAGCTCTAGACTGGAGTATGGTCTCCACGACTTCGGTCGAGAGACCTGAATCTATGAGCTGGGCCCCCTTAGAGGCCGAGTTCACAGTATCCATAACTCCCGATGAGGGTGAAATATTGTATCCCCTGATTGGGACGGCAAGTCCCTCCTGATCGGAATCTCCAAGGGAGAGCCGTCTAGAAGGGACACTAGGCCTGAAAGAAACACTCGGGCCGGACAGAATGGGGCTACTAATAATAGACGAGCCCGTACAATAGAAGCTCCACCACCTCAGGGCGAAGTCTCCATTCCCTGGGCCTCAGCCCCTGCCTCAACAGGATATCTGCTCTGATATACAAGACCATCAGTGTGTTGTCAGGAAGGACAAGCACATGGTGACCCCTCGGTTCTGGCAGGAAGTAATGAGATTCTCGGGAATACTGCTATCACTTTTAGCCAATTATGTGCCAAAAGGTAGATGGTCCTGCCGAACACCCTTCGCCGAGCGACCACTCGTGATCACCCCCGACTTGTGAGGGAAGCATCCGTCTATAGCATTATGCGTCGACAAGAAGCCCCCAATACTGGGCCTGGGCAAGGAACCAAGGTTCTTCCATATGACCGAGGCACGTAGGCATAGCCGTGAAAACTCTTTTTATTTTCACTCTCATAATGTTCAACTGGCCAGTAAATATTAAACTAGCAACAGCACTAGATAAAACCTTCTTTTAAAAGCTCCTCTTTATTCAACAGAGTTATGAGCTGAATTATTGAAAACTCAAACATCTGCCTTTTTCTAATTTTTTTTTTTGTTTTGTTCTCTTTTTTTAACAAAACACTAACGATACCAATCCCTTGGAACTGGAAAATCGCAGCACACTGGATCTGGCAGGTGAAAGCTGAGATAGGGCAGGGCCCGTCCCAACCCCCGCTGTCAGATCCGTTTGCGAATCCCACGATGCGAGTCGCCGCCGTGCCTCGGCAACAGTGGGACCCGTGCGGGGAATGCAAACCGAACCGTCCTCCTCGAAGAACGCCCGGCTGGAGCGGAGCGTCCTCACGGACAGCTTCTCGCAGTGCTAACAGTCAGCCCCCTCGAGAACTGACTTTTGGCATGATCCACTCCCAAACAAGCAACACAAAGCTGATGTGTGTGTTCCCACCCGTGATATAACGTGGGCAGGGAACAACACAACGCTTGCTCTCTTTTGCCATAATATAATATATAATATAATACATATATTGCAACTTAACAGACAACAATAAATATGACAAGGACAGAATACACAGATCGCATGCTGAAGGCACAGAAGCTGTCGCGGTCTGTTTTCAGGGGTGCTTTATAGCTTCCAGGTCGATGACATCACCCGCCTATGATGCCTCGTCTTTCCATTGGACTGATTATATACGTGCTTCACGACGCGATCACGCAGGGCATTCCCACCACGTCTCTACGCAGCTCGAGTTCCCTTCAAAGGGAACTCAGTTTCATTAATTAATTTGATCTCAATAATTCCAAACTTCGCGAGGCAGACGGCGACATTATGTGATCAAATACCATCCACTTGTTAAACATGCTCCACAGCGCCACCCAGTGCATTTAATTATAACTGCGAGTTAGTGCTTGGGATTTATCATGGATTCACTGCATTAACAGCCAGCAAAGCAACGTAGTAAAATTTGAATAGTATTTTATTTTTCGAATAATAATTACAGATCGAATGTTCGTGCACATCCCTAGTAATAAGCGGGATACTGTATATCCAACTGGTTGTTATCTCAGATTAAACCCCTTCAAGTTGATGCAAGGCCTTAGTGTTAGGGTCCTGATCACCCTGTCTGTGTTTATTCTGAGATAACAACCAGCTGCATGTATATTATCCCTTACATAGCCTATGCTATTTTCTCCTCACTCCACAACAAATCCTTTAAATTTCACTGTATTCACAAGAATGCTCTGTATTCATTTACTTTTTTTAAATTGTGAAATACTTATGTATAATATTGACACTTCACTATTATTTATCTATATGTTTGTATATGTCTATTGCATTTGCAATATTGTGCTATTCATGTTCACAGTCAGGCCAATGAAGCTCATTTGAATTGGTTTGAAAGATAGGGTTTGCAGGAGGTGGTTGCTGTATCTCTTTCAGACACATCGGATAAGGGTGTGAAATGGTTTGCTTGTCTCTTAGCACAACAAGCTCTAACATCTCAGATATTTCATTGCCTCAAGTTTTTTTTTTTCCTAAGTGGTTTCTTTTTCTGCAGTTGTGGTTGCCATAGCAATGGTGGGGATGAAGAGTAAGGGAGGATGGTGTGCGTAGGAGAGAGTGCTTGTGGGATTGCCAATGTGCTATAAACGCAGGTAATTTCTGCACCTGTTTTAAGTGATAACACACATGGTCCGAACACTTTGCTCACATTTTGGCACGTCTGAAACAGAAAAACGGTTAAATCTGACGTAGCGCCTTAACAGGTATTCCCACTTGCCTCCAAACTCCATGGATTTCACAACCAACCAATCAGCTTAGCTGGAGGAAGCTGGATTTGCTCTCGATAGAAAATCAAAAGTCATAGCAACTAAATAAATTAAACTACAAATTGTGTGTGTTTTTAATTTTGTTATTCATGTCATATATAATAGCGAGAAGAAAAGACAAGACAACAAAAGACAAGGAGGGGAGGGGAAAAGAAAAGAAGAGTAGAGACACGATGATGAAAAGAGAGGAGACAAGATTAGACAAGTCGAGACAAGATGAGAGACATGGATAAAAATGTTGAGGAAAGAGACAAGAGACGAGAGGAGAAAGACAAGATGATGAAGACAAGAGGGGAGAGGAGAGGAAAGAGAAGAGGAGAAAAGAGGAGACAACATGAAAGCAGAGACATGAGGAGAGAATAAAAGGGAGAAGGACATGAGACAAGATTACAGAAATGAAAGAAGACGAAAGGAGAGAAGAGGTAAAGAGAGAAAAGGACTAGAGACTAGATTAGAAGAGCCAAGAGAAGAGACATGGATAAAAATGTTGAGGAAAGAAAAGAGACAACAAGAGATGAGAGAAGATGATAAACCAAAAGTGGATGGAGAGAAGGCAAAACAAGAGGAGACAAAATGAGACATGTAAGAGAGAAAGAGGAGAGGAGACAGAAGGAGAGAAGAGAAGAGAGAGGAGAACTACAACATATTAATTGATAGGAGAAAAGATGAGCCATAAAGAGATTAGAGGAGACGAGAATATTCTATTCCATTTAATCATTTAGCAGACGCTTTTATCCAAAGTGACTTACAAATGAGGAGAACAATAGAAGCAGTTAATCCGACAAAAGAGCAATGATATTTAAGTGCTGTGACAAGTCTCAGTTAGTCTAGCAGAGTACACAGAGCAAGTTAGGCAGGTCATTCCACCAGCAGGAAACAGTCAAGGTTATATTCTACACTACTCTATACAGACAACTCTCCCTATAATAGTTTCAGTTCCAAATACTTTTAAACCATATTTTTGTAATAGCATTTTTCTTTTAACTCATGTGTATTTTTTAGAACAATTTGCGAGCTGGTTGGGAGGTGGTATCTATTTTTAGTTTTACATGAGCAATTATTCTACTGCACCAGATTTCAGAGAGTAGTCAATAAACATTAGTTACCCGCGCACACAAACATAAACATACAGAATCATTAGAACATATATATCACAAAAGCCCTGAAAAGAGCTTTTGCAGCTGATCAATGTGGCAGAGAAATTTTCTCTCCATATCAGAAAAAGCTATTATTCCACATAAAAAGCAGCATTACAGAAATAATCACCTATTAGTCACAAAATACAAGACTGTGTTTTATACAGACCACCGGGAATTGATCCTCCGTAACTCTTTTCCATAATTAAAGTGTACGATGGCCAAAAGTGAGTCTCTCTCTCCTCATCTCACACAGCTGCATTTAAAGCTCACCAGCTGAGACACAAGACAGCTGACCACTCTTAATGCTGAGAGAGAGAGAGAGAGAGAGAGAGAGAGAGAGAGAGAGAGAGAGAGAGAGAGAGAGAGAGAGAGAGAGAGAGAGAGAGAGAACGCTGTCCTGGCACACTGGCCACACCTGTGGCCCGTACACCTGAGTCTCCACACCTGGGTCACACATTCTCACTTATTGGGCTGGCAAAGACAAATAGAGAACAGGTCCAGAATGATCTTCCATGAACGACCGGTTCTATTAAGGGACATATTTTTTATATACTTTTTTGAGGATTTTTCTATCAATAACTTACTTTTTGTAAGACAATTTAACAATATAAATCACATTGTGGTACCCATTTATTAACAATTCTTTTCAGAAATGAATCAATTGCCTTAAATAAATGATCAATTATCAACAGTTACAACCCTGTACATTGCGAGTAAATCACTCATATAAGCAACTAAATTTCGCAATAAGCAACTAAATAAAGGGCGGGCACCTAAACTAAAACACTCCGATTGAGCATCTGACTGGGAAATAAATGCGTAATGCTCATCTATGATGGTGTGTGGACATTGTCATTCCAAATCGAACTTAAATTGAGTGTACTACATATTGGACTGGAGTCAGTTCATTTTTATCTCTTTGTCTTGACAGTGCACTATTTTCATTGATATCAAAGGATTTGCAGTTATTCTCTCCTATCACTATGGGGGGAGTGTATTTACAATTAAAATATTTCTGTGGCACTTTTGTCTCAACCACTAGTACATTTCTGGACCCTAACCACAATGGTTTGAGATGTAATTTACATGCTCATCACAGCACAGATGGTTGATAGCTACTACCATAAAAGTGAAAGTGAGAGAAAGAAGGGGGCAGAAAGAGATAAACAAAGGCAGAGCAACCGAATGAGAGATAATGACAGTGTCTCACACCCCAGACTTCCCTACAGTATCAACTTATGTAAGTGTCGACTCCCCTGAGAGCAATCAGTGTCTAAAGAACACATATAAGTGGAAAATCGTTCTTCCTCAAACAGAAGGGTGAAGGTGATACCCGCCATTTTAGCCTAGGCTGACATCACTGTAATCAGACACTCTTGAGACCTGCTCTCAGACCAGTCATTTTCACATACTAAAAAAAAAAAAGAAACAGAGCCAGTAAACATACCCCCTCCCATACTCTCTCATTCTCACACACACTTCCTCTTGTCAGGAGCTAACACTCTTGCAGAAAGACAAATCACACCACATCTGAGAAGACCTAAACATTTGCATCAGCCAATAATGTCAAACCACAGAATCATGAAAGTAAAAGCTTTGTCCTGCTGTCCTCCACTGCTTGCACAACAGGCTGGAAAAGCATTGAATGTAATCTTGTTAATCTGGGAAATTCCTGATCTGTTGGCTCTGATAATCTCATCTACAGATACAAACCAAATTTGGCTCAGCCCTCCTCTGTTAATTCTGTTATCATCACAATACCACAGAATGCAGGCATCCAAAACACAGAATCAGTAAATTGCCTGAGATCTTGATATTTTATAATGCCAGTCCTGAAATGTACACTGTTTTGAGGTTTCTCAGATTAGATTGTCCAAAGTACCTTACAAAAAATAAGGACTGCAATTTGGTAATGAGTGGCTCTAAGTGAAATACCAGAACCTTACCATAAAAAAATGTGGTAGCAAAATTTTGGTTGTATGGTATAACTGTACAGTAAAACTCATTCAATCTCATAATGTCAATACACCAACCTACTGAAGTACTAAAATCTGTTTTGAAGCTGAGAAACTGAGGTAAATAGAAGGTGCACAGTATCATACTGTACACACAAACACTATCATGATAACAGACAACACTAAAATAATGCAATTAACATTAATTTAACATTTAACAACTCTAATGTACATGACTGATAACAAAAAAAAACTTAAAATAACTGACTGTAAACCAATTAAGGCAAGGCAAGGCAAGGCAAGGCCCAATTAACAGGGTTTTAAATTTTCTTTCACAGTATTTTACCATTAAAATGACAATCATTTTTGTACAGTGTACCAACAATCCAAAACACCCTCACAATAAGGCTGCACAAAAAAAATGGTTAAACTGATAATCCCAAATATTGTAGTCAATAATATAGTCGAGACTCATATTTAGATTTATTACAGTACATCACTGAGAAGTTTTGCTCACTGATTTAGCAGCAAAAAGCACAAGCAATGTCATAGACTTTATTACACTTTCATAAAAAGTAGGCCTACCCCTGTAGTCAATTATTTTATTGCTTAAAACTTAACTTTGATCAACAAAATTACATATTTAAACTTTTTTCGCTGTGAAAAATCGCTGTGAAAATAAGCCTTGAAATAGCTTGAATGTAACTCAACACCCTTGCTTCATTTAATATAAGAGGATCCAGTAATATGCATATTAGTCACCATCTCCACTCAATCACATGAGCTCAGAATACCTGACTCACTCAGCTTTACTGTAGTAAACTGCAGTTTTAAGGAGAAAATACTCAGAAATAGTGTTGATGGATGACTTTGCACAGGGTTTGTCTTAAAGCATATTAAAAATACCACATAGACATATAAACAATTCAGATTATCAGTGATTTTGAGAGAGTATGTCTGCACGGATGCCAGTTTTGAAAGATTAAGAAAAACACAGGGCAAAAAATGTATCCATTTAAGAGTAAAGATCTAATTGGAGGATTTAAAATCTTCACATCTGGAAACCCCAAGTATTAAAGCGTGTGAAGGCTTGTTACCAACGCAAGATAATGGATTTTTTTTTTTTTTCATATGAGAGAAAAAAAAGTTTTCAGGATAAATAACCAGGGGGACAATATCGCAGACAATTATGCTTGATTAATCGAGAGAAGTAGACATTGATATAATTAATAAAATACGATTAATCATGCTGCCATAACTCAAAATCCTTCAAAACACCTAGCAAACACACAGAACACCCGCTACCATCTACCAGCCAAACACTAAAGCCTTAGTGAGACTAAATTATTAGTGAGAATACAGATACCACCAACTGCTAAAATTCATGAACCGCAGTTCACAGGTTCAAATCCAGTCCAAATCTGCAGGAAATGTGGAAGAAAATAAACAGCTTATTCCAGATTTATCTGCTGTAGCTAATCTGAGCCACGTCCCAATGCCAGGGGAAATATCCTCTTCCTGGCAGAGTTAGCACTTTCACACAGCAGATTGGAAAGCTTGGCATGCATTTACACACGTCGATATCCTCAGAGAGATTCAAAACACCTGCACACAGTCAAACAGGTGACAGTCATGTGGCCCTGTGTTTATAGGTGATGTCAGTATATGTGTGTGTGTGTGTGTGTGTGTGTGTGTGTGTGTGTGTGTGTGTGTGTGTGTGTGTGTGTGTCTGTCTAGAACTGGGTGATGTACTGAACATTCAAAATGATTTTGCTGGTAATACAAACTTGTATTTGTAAAAAATACAAAAGATTTTTTAAATGTTTCTGAAAGAAAAAAAATACTGCGAAACAGTAATATTGTGAAATATTATTACAATAACTGTTTTCTATTTTAATATTTTTAAAAATTTAATTTATTCCTGTGATGCAAAGCTGAATTTGCAGCACCATTACTAAAGTCTTCATTGTCACATGATCCTGCAGAAATCATTCTAATGCTGATTTCCTGTTCAACAAACATTATAAACAATGTTGAAAAGCCTTGTCTCTCTGAATATTCTTTTGGAAAATGTGATAAAAAAATAATAATAATTGGGATTCTTTGATTAATAGAAAATTCAAAATACAGTAGCAGCTTTTATTTGAAATAACATTAATAACATTTTTTGTAAAAGTCTTTACTGTCACTTTTGATCAATTTTGGATCAATTGAATGTCTCCTGAATAAAACAATGAATAAAATCATTTAAAAAAAATCTTACTGACCTCAAACTTGTGAAAGGTAGTGTAAATATCAAGATATCAAGTATTGCTTGAAAAATATCAAGACAGTACATGTAGATCATTATACTGTACAGCCCAGCATGAGTATGTATGCAGCAAATATGTTTGTGTGTTATTCATAAGTGTAAGACAGACTGTATATGTTTGCTTTTATGATGAAGCTGCCAGTGATTGTTTATTTGTGTGTATGTGTTTGTGTATTTGTGATTGAGCTGTGTGTGTGTGTGTGTGTGTGTGTGTGTGTTTGAGTGTTTGTATACGTGTAGAGGTTCTTCTCTCCTCGGTGTACATACTCGATTTTAAACAGCTGTCTGAGGTGATGACTCTGAGGAAGATGGATGTGGTTTAGTGCCAAGCTGTCCAGCAGCCAATGTACACAACCGTGTCCCACAGCACCTCACGCACACACTGAAACAGCTTGTCTGACAGCTACAGGCCTTCACTGGACAATGCAACACTACAGAGGTTTGATAGAGTCTGTGCTACACGGCACCCACAAAACTGGCTGCGTTCCAGCCTGTGAATGCCTGCACACCCACTGTAGGACACCCATATGTCTTTCTGCATTGAGAGACTACAACAGGGACCAGCGTCCTGAAGGAAATCCATTCGCCATGATGAAACTCATCAGTGAAGGGTTATAACGGGCAGAAAGAGAGGGGTGACGCATGCCACGCTGAATCAGACGCTTGCCAATATGTGTATCTGTGCGGATTGTTTAGAGGGTTGGCGGGGTGAGAGTGCTGGACAAAGACCAGGAAAATAAAGGAGAACGTATAGAAGGAAATAAACGATTTGTTTCCCCATCTGTGGCTTTGAACAGCTGACGAAATCTGAATGCAAATACAGTTCTGTCTGTTTTGGACGTGATGGTAGTGCTTGTGGCACAGTAAACACATGCCTTTCCTTTTATTCACAGGTAAACTGTGGACAGAAATGAAAAGAAAGAGGATAAACAACAGAACCATGGCTTAGTACATTGACATAGTACATCGCAACAGTTATATATCCTCTTTGTAAACAAAAATAAAGATTATTGGAGTTTTACATACTATCCAAAATTCCATTTTAGTCTTTCTACATCAAAATGTCATGCTTAATTCAATGTGTTGCTTACTTTGTAATTACTTCATTACTACAATTACTACTGCACAAAACTGGCTAATCGTCTGAGTCCGCTGAAGGTATTTTGCGGCTAGCTTGTGTTTCTCCGCTCTGGCGTGTGACTCCAGTGCCTTCACACCCACGCTTCCATAATTGAACAATTTTTTGCAACGTTTGCAGCAAACCTCGTACCTGGAGCTGGGTACCGCTTGTAACCAACAGGTTTTTGTTACAATTGTAGCAAAGACTCTAGAGCTCCACTTTGTAGGCTTTGTAGGCTACGGCTCGATACTTTTTTGCTACTTTGTAATAACTTTCTGCGGCCAGCGTTTCTGGAAATGAACGAGGGTAAAACCTTTTTTAGACCTGACTAAATGAAATTTAAGACCTCGTATGAAAATCTGGCCATTTTTAAGACGTTTAAGTCCTTAAATTTAAAGTTCAGAATTTTAGACTTTTAAGGCTTTTTAAGACTCCGCGGGAACCCTGACTTGTGAAATTTACTAGCAATTTCTAAGTAAAAATTGGGTAAGACATTAGTTTACAGTACAATTCTCACTATTGACTTGCTCAATAGCATGCATATTACTAGGATATTGGCTGTTTATTAGTACTAATGCATTATTCTGCATGGCCATATTCTGCATCCCCTTAATCCTACCCAATTATTAATAAGCAGTAATTAGATATTAATAAGCAATAAATTGTTATAAAGAAAATCCTACACCAAGTGTAGCGGTGTCCAATAAGTGAATAAATTGTTATTTTGAGTGAAATCTTTTTTTTAATGAATCAGTAGAACAAGTTCATAAAAACCCAATAAATCAGATAGCCTATAATCTAGATTAGAACTAGACTAGAAATAAACAAGTACTGGAATGTGTTTATGACCTAATTCAATTTCGATTAAATCAATAAATTATAAAAGAGTTGTTTTAATAACTTGCATTTTACAAATCAGCCAAAAGTATTTAAATGTAATTTAATAAAAATTAACATTACTGTATATTTCGGTAGTAAATGATGCTGAGCTAAATCACGGCTGCAACAAACTGAACATATGTGACCCTGGACCACAAAACCAGTCTTATGGGTCATTTTCTTTAAATTGAGATTTATACATCACATGAACGCTGAATAAATAAGCTTTCCATTGATGTATGGTTTGTTAGGATATGACAATATTTGGCCGAAATACAACCTTTTGAAAATCTGGAATCTGATGGGGCAAAAAATCTAAATATTGAGAAAATCGCCTTTAAAGTTGTCCAAATGAAGTCCTTAGCTATGCATATTACTAATGAAGGGAAATAAATAAAATTTACACCATTGATTTACCACAACTAAACCTTTATACACACAAAAAATCTCATTAAAATAGCCTATTTGTAATGCGATCTAGGCAAACCCATCTGCTGTCGCGCTGGTACGGTTTCAGTAAGGTCTAAAAATAGATCGAATGTCAGTTTTTTTGTCAAAATTGGGTTTTCATTAAATTATTATTCTATAACATCTTGTCTATCCTCTTTGAATATATCTTGGGAAAATGTACAAGTTTAGTGCAGAAAAATTGCGATTTATAGTGGCAAGCTGAAAAGACTGTCTTTCACTTTAAGAACACGCACGGAGAGAGAGAAAAAATCGTCATTTTAATCAATGAATTATGGATGATTTGGAAAACAGATTATCAAAACCTGTAATAGGCTATGTCAAATTTCACCATGTGGTGGCATTTACCAGATCGCATCACATTTCACCAGGAACATATACAATTGAAGAGATCCACACATTGATCGAATTCGTCGTCTTCCAGGGCATATCCTTTGCCAAGCCGGTCTCTGGACATTCTGTATCATCTTCCCAATCATTTTCGAAAAAATAATTTACTATGTTCGTTACATTATTGCTGTCATTAAAGTTTAAATTGAGCAAACGCGCTATCTCAGAATCCATGGCTTGCACCGTAACCATTGCGGATTGTGTACACTGTGCACGCGAAGAAGTCGCCAGCCAATGAGAGGCGCTGTAGCAGGCCGTTGCTAAGAAGAAAACTGTTTTTTTTTTACATGAGAAAGTTTTGTTTTAACGCTCTCTATTGGCTTACTGCTCTAATGACGTTGTGGAGAGTTATGAAACCGAAAGTGGGAAATCTAAGTTTGACAACGATACCAAACTTAGCAGCGAGCGAAGTTTTTTAGGCGTGTTTTCTGACTTTTTTTGCGCGATTTTGCTGCATCCACTCACAAAAATATTTTTTATATATATTTACGGTAGGAAATTTACAAAATATCTTAATGGAACATGATCTTTACTGAATATACTAATGATTTTGGCATAAAAGAAAAATCGATCATTTTGACCCATACAATGTATTGTTGGCTGTTGCTAAAAATATACCCGTGCGACTTACGACTGGTTTTGTGGTCCAGGGTCACATATACACATGAAATTACAATAAAACAGACTCACTTATAAAGATTAAGTTTAAGACGTCGAAGCATAAAAACAAAGTCACGTTAAGCGCTGCCGTCCACTTCTGTCGAAACTGCTGGCTTGAAACTCTATTCTACTTTTAGTTTTGTGTTGATAGACCAAGCAAAAACGGAGATATGATTATTTAAACTTTATATTAAAAAAATGTATGCATTCGTAAAAGAACGCAAGATGGGATGCAACAGGCGTTGTATTTATTCTAATAACTTCGTCGGTTTTTGTCATAAAACAAAAGGCTGCACATTTTAGGGAGTGGAGGAGGAGCCAGCTGAGCAAAGAAGCTAAATTGAAAGGCGGGAGAGTAGACAAAGAGAGGCATATATAGAGAGAGATATTATTACTAGTTTTTGGAAGAGTTTGAGTCGATTTTGAGAGTAGTTTAGGAGTAGTGTAGATAGTTAAGGTACTTTAGGAGTAGATTTAGAGTTTTTTGTGGAAGGAAAAATTTGAGTAAAAAACAAACAAAGAAAAAACCCTGATATTTGTTGTAAATAATTGTATGTATAGTTTGATTTTGTGTTCATTTTACCTTTTGTATGGTATATTTGCACTATTTAGGAGCCCTCCAGGATTGAAAGCCCTGTAATGTAGCTGTCTGTGTGCTTTTCTGAAGTGTTTTGTAGAGTTTAAGCAAAAAAGATTTTATTGCCACACCTGCATGCTGTATATAGTTTGATTTTATCTCAATTTTCATTTTTTATGTTGTATTTGCAATATTTGGGAACCCTCATACTCTGGGAATGCAAGGCCTTAAATATAGCTCTCTGTATAATTGTGTGCATAAACTGTTTTAAAAAGTGGCAAAGCTAAAGAAAAAAAAAGCCTATAGGCTACACCTGCTTTTTTTTTTTGTTTTTGTTTTTGTAAATCATATATTCTTTTTGTATATAGCTTGATTATATTTGAATTGTATATGTTGACATTTACAACTTGTGTTCACATGGCTTTATTGGACCCACAAGACCATTATGGTACAGTATCAAACCTGCTTTGCTTCATACAAATAGAGAATGTTTTCTAGGAAATTAACAGTAAGCTTAAGCTGGAAACATTTATATATATTTTTTTCTTTCAAAGCATCGCATGCATAATGATGAGCACAATACAGACCCCATTAGATGCAGATATTGAATTATGCATCTTTTTAAGCGACAGCTCTGTGTAAGGGAAAATCACGTAGGCAGAAGAATAACAATGCAATTAAGTTCGCATCTGAAGGGGAAAATACATTGACATCAACACAGCTCTTATGATGAAGGAAAATGGATAATATGAAGATAAGGTATAGCCTCAACACTACAGAAAAGCCACGGAGAGTCAACAACAAGACATAAAGAACACTAATGGAATTATAAGTCCCCAAATCCTTCCCTGAGGAGCACAACTGATCCCAGATCAACTTTAATATGGTGGTCTGATAAACTACAGCAGAACAAATGATGTAAATGCTAAGAGTATGCAGAAAAGAAATCTCAGATTTAACATTCATATCCTAACTACTCTTAAAGTGAAGGGGTATCAATTTATGCATTAAAAAATTTATGGTTCTTTTTCACAATGATAAATAAATAGATTTAATTAATGTTTACAAATGTAGTTAATTGACAATAAAATAATACATTAAATCCTTAAATTGACAAACAATATTAAAAGCTAAAATAAAAACATTTAAAACAAACATTTTATTTAAATATATCAAATATAATCAAATAATACATTGACGATACTTTTTTAAAGTTTTTATTTTCATGTCCCACACATGTACTGTTCAATTTAACACTATTTTATGATTTGGCAAATTTGCATTATTTCGTACAATCTCATTTTTTGTATGAATCAAATCGTACATACGTATGTAATCAATGCAAAACTGGTAAAAGACAATTTCTCATGAGATCGGGTTGGTTGAATTTAAGTTTTTAAAAGGTAAGGTAGGCTATGGTTTGGGTCAAATGTTGGGGCAATGTATAGGTCATGAATGGGGGGGGGGGGGGGGTCATTTGCTTTCAAAGCTAGCTTGCTGAAATTGCCTACCCTGCCTTTAAGGCAAGTTTATTTATATAGCACATTTCATGTAGCCTAGAAATCTAGACTCCACCTAGCGGCTGCAAAAAAATTTTCGCAGCGAGAGTGTAGTCTAGCAACTCTCCATAGACGTTTTAGCTGGAAAAACCAAACTCTGGTCAGGCCAATCACATCGTGTATAGAGTCGGCGGGCGGGCTTAACATAATGACGACAGAGTTGCGACGGTTCACTGGTACTTGAAAACAAAGAATGGCTCCTGCTGCTGGCGAACATATGTATTTCAAATCGGCTTTGACCGCGACTCAGGAGGATTTAAAGTTAAACTTTTCTTTGAAACATGAACAAAGAACATCACTTGAGTCATTTTAATAAAAGGAAGATACAAAAGACGTCGACTTCTTCATTGCTCTGGTTGGTTGTAGCGCTGTCCTATTGCATGCAGGGGGAATTTGAAAGACAACCGTTAATCCCGCCCCTCGTATTGAGCCCAGTCAATGGAGAGTTCCCAGACCTAACATCGTGATGTCTGGCATGCCAGGCTACATTTCATGCACAGTGGTCATTTTAAATTGCTTCACAGAAAAAAAAAAACATTAATCATAAAAAGGTTCACAGAAAATACGTTTATAAATTTAACTCAAAATGGATACCGAAAATTATTTAGCAAATGGATCAAACTAATTTTTAAATGTTTTATACAAAGCAACAACACTGGGCTCTCATAACTAAACTAAAGCGTTGAGCTGGTTAGCCCTTATTTAGTGGGGCTGAGTGTCCTGCTGAAGTAATGACCGGCCACTGAGAGATCAGCGTTAAAGATACTGTTGACAGAACAGACGGAGTCATATCAGAGACTCTGCAAAGCCGAAAATGACTGAATCAGTGTGCAACGGTGCACTTTCCCAGTGCCAAAACACACATACACACTTCGACACACTTCTGTTGCTTGGTTACATTGCGAGTGATATCACAGCTTGCTGTTATATGGCAGTGGGATGTTTTTTCTTCATTAAGAAAACTGAAACTGATAACAATGACAAGAATACCAAACCATTATCAGCTATTCCACAGGAAGACACTTCTCACTGAGGCGCTGCGGTACACACGAGTGGAGTTCACGGCTGTGAGTGTGTTGATGGTGCTCAGACATGTCAAACGCTTTGGGTCATGTTCTACAATTATGCAAACACATTGTACCAGTGATTTTGTTTTGCTAATGAGACAAAATCAGCACATTGCTCTGACACATTTTGCAGATACACTAGCAGTCAAACGTTCGGACACATTTGAACTAAAGATTCTCGTGATCTTAAAAAAACATTTTGAACTCTATTTGACTAGGCAACAACTTTACAAACGTAATGTTTTGAGGCGGACACTGAAATAAATCCAGCTAATAAGTGGCCAGCATAACACTTAAAAATAAAAATGATGGAATCGACTATCAATTTATTAATAAAAAATGCGCACAAATATCTTCAAAGCGACAAATAAATAGCCATATTTATTTGATTTTATTCAGGTTTTAGAATGTAGTTAAAAAAATAAAATAAAAAGAAATAAATCACATTTTGAATTACTTGAATTATTGTTTAAAATGTTAGTTAAATATAAAATATTGGTTCAGAATTGCCAACTCGTAAAATAGTTAAATGGACAAAGAAAATACTTTTAAATAATTTGGCTGTTTATAAACAACAATAAGGTTCATGCCCTTATATGAACCGTCCAATTCAATACAACTCAAGGCAAATTTCGTAACTATTTCAATTTTGGCGAATTCATGCCGAATTTCTATTACTTTGTACAATTTAAAATTGAAGGTTATTGCATGATCTTTTAGGGGTGGATCTTCATGCTTTTTTTCTCCTAAAAACTTTAAGTTTTCATAAAAATCATTTGTGCAAATTCATACAAAATTGTCGATTCGTAAGATACTTACATTTCTCTGGAGATTGCTTTGGTCCAATTACATTTTGAACTTGAAATGTATAAAATCAAATGGATAAATCAAAATTTTAAGAAACAAAAATGCAAAAATGCAACAAAAATATATACTGTATATAAATATATACAGTGAAGAAAATAAGTATTCGAACACCCTGCTATTTTGCAAGTTCTCCCACTTAGAAATCACGGAGGGGTCTGAAATTGTCATCGTAGGTGCATGTCCACTGTGAGAGACATAATCTAAAAAAAAAAAATCACAATGAATTCACAATGTATGATTTTTTAACTATTTATTTGTATGATACAGCTGCAAATAAGTATTTGAACACCTGAGAAAATCAATGTTAATATTTGGTACAGTAGCCATTGTTTGCAATTACAGAGGTCAAACGTTTCCTGTAGTTTTTCACCAGGTTTGCACACATTGCAGGAGGGATTTTGGCCCACTCCCCCACACAGATCTTCTCTAGATCAGTCAGGTTTCTGGGCTGTCGCTGAGAAACACGGAGTTTGAGCTCCCTCCAAAGATTCTCTATTGGGTTTAGGTCTGGAGACTGGCTAGGCCACGCCAGAACCTTGATATGCTTCTTACAGAGCCACTCCTTGGTTATCCTGGCTGTGTGCTTCGGGTCATTGTCATGTTGGAAGACCCAGCCTCGACCCATCTTCAATGCTCTAACTGAGGGAAGGAGGTTGTTCCCCAAAATCTCGTAAATACATGGCCCCGGTCATCCTCTCCTTAATACACTGCAGTCGCCCTGTCCCATGTGCAGAAAAACAGCCCCAAAGCATGATGCTACCACCCCCATGCTTCACAGTAGGGATGGTGTTCTTGGGATGGTACTCATCATTCTTCTTCCTCCAAACACGGTTGGTGGAATTATGACCAAAAAGTTATATTTTGGTCTCATCTGACCACATGACTTTCTCCCATGACTCCTCTGGATCATCCAAATGGTCATTGGCAAACTTAAGACGGGCCTTGACATGTGCTGGTTTAAGCAGGGGAACCTTCCGTGCCATGCATGATTTCAAACCATGACGTCTTAGTGTATTACCAACAGTAACCTTGGAAACGGTGGTCCCAGCTCTTTTCAGGTCATTGACCAGCTCCTCCTGTGTAGTTCTGAGCTGATTTCTCACCTTTCTTAGGATCATTGAGACCCCACGAGGTGAGATCTTGCATGGAGCCCCAGTCCGAGGGAGATTGACAGTCATGTTTAGCTTCTTCCATTGTCTAATGATTGCTCCAACAGTGGACCTTTTTTCACCAAGCTGCTTGGCAATTTCCCCATAGCCCTTTCCAGCCTTGTGGAGGTGTACAATTTTGTCTCTAGTGTCTTTGGACAGCTCTTTGGTCTTGGCCATGTTAGTAGTTGGATTCTTACTGATTGTATGGGGTGGACAGGGGTCTTTATGCAGCTAACGACCTCAAACAGGTGCATCTCTAATTTAGGATAATAAATGGAGTGGAAGTGGACATTTTAAAGGCAGACTAACAGGTCTTTGAGGGTCAGAATTCTAGCTGATAGACAGGTGTTCAAATACTTATTTGCAGCTGTATCTTACAAATAAATAGTTAAATCATACGTTGTGATTTCTAGATTTTTTTTTTTTTAGATTAAGTCTCTCACAGTGGTCATGCACCTACGATGACAATTTCAGACCCCTCCATGATTTCTAAGTGGGAGAACTTGCAAAATAGCAGGGTGTTCAAATACTTATTTTCTTCACTGTAGAAGAAAAGAAGCATTCATAATTTGTATTCACTGTAAAAAACATCCCAGGATGCACCCCATGAAGTTTGATGACAACCAGGAATGGACATTTTAGTAATTCTGTCTACTCAAGCACACAACAGATAAATCTGCATCAGATGATGTTTTTAGTGTCAGCTAAATCAAAACATAAGGCATCGTATTCGGTCATAATAAAAAAGACTCACTGGGCAACTCAATAAAAAATAAAAAAAAATAAAAAAAACTCTGTCTGGCCTCCTTTTATGATGCTGAAAGTTTGAGTGAAATTTCTCTCCAGCATCCTCCCGGCTCTTTCTTTCTCTTTCCATCACAGCGTTCCCTCTCCTGCCATCGATGTAAAGGCCATTTGTCTTGTTCTGCAGCGATTTATTCTACCCAGATCAAGTTACGGAGCCACGTGGCCCTGGCGCCCTCCCTTCTCTCCCCACAGCGCTCTTGTAAGGGGCTTATTTACAAGCCAAACAACAAGCTTCCTTTTTTCGATTCCCTATAAAGCACACGAGGGGCTAGATAAGATGGCGCATCAGAGATAGGATGGAAGAATAAAATAAATAATGATACAAAAAGGCTTTAAAAGTGTGTGCTGCTCTTTTCAGTACACTCTGAGGTCCAGCCAGGGCCAATCAGATCAGAGGAGGTCTGGGAGCCTTAGAAAACTTTCCACAACGAATAAAAGATGGAAGCTCAGAGAGCTGCGATGCCCCGAACTCTGCGCAAAGCTTTATTCTTTAGCTTTTATCTGATGACCCCAATCTGCTAGGGTCGAAGGTTAATCAGGGTCATTTGCTTTTCTAATTACAGATACAGAACTCATCTACCCAGACGCACACACAGGCCAGAGGTGCCAGACACGCAGGTACACACACGCATAAACACACTTCATTGGCACCTCTAGAAGCTCGGGTATTACTGGAATGGAAAATGCATCCCGTTCTTTTTTTTTCTTTTCTTTTGCTCTGATCTGCATTCATTTACATTTGCAAATTAGCTTCTGTCTT
This sequence comes from Semotilus atromaculatus, assembly GCA_031834385.1. Classification (NCBI taxonomy): domain Eukaryota; kingdom Metazoa; phylum Chordata; class Actinopteri; order Cypriniformes; family Leuciscidae; genus Semotilus; species Semotilus atromaculatus. The sequence goes on from JAULUF010000003.1 coordinate 2,003,730, forward strand.
TCATCACCTGTTTGTGGCATTGAATCTGTGAGCGTGTCTCCCTCACAACTAAGAGTGCATTTTTCGCACAGGGTGGCACTGTGTAATAAGCTGTACAAAAGATGTTATAATTTTTAAATAATTTGTTATAATTTTCTGTAGTAATGTGTACCTGTGAAAACCTTGCTAGCTTAAATGTAATACTGTGACAAGATTTTTTTAGTTTTTTTAAAATATGCAAACATTCAAATATGAGGCATTTAAAAAAGGTTATATGGAGCTATAATTCATTATAAGTAGGAATTACTATTTTATAAATATATTTATAAAGAGTCATTAAGACCTAAAATGCATTACAAGAACAGTTATAGTTACATTTATATTATTGTTATAATTACTTACAAGTAAAGTAAGTATTTACTTTGCATTTGCATAAAAAAAATGCATTTGCTTTATTTAATGTGCGTTCTCATAATCCATTATACGCTTATTTACAAATATACATTAGTTCCAGAGACACTTTGACCACTTTGCTGTACCAATTAGTTATCAATTATGTATTTAATGGCTAATGTTTGCTTTAGAGGTCATGAATGGTAATTTTGATCTGTTAAAATCTATATTTCCTCAGCCTTATGCATGGTATTGTTTATAGCTGTTTGTAATTATACTTTAAAAAGTATGTTTGCAGTGTTTTGCTACTATGTATTTCTGTCAGGACCACTATCGTCAAATACAATTGACAATTAGCAGTTTGGATTGGCGGTACGGTTCCGTTCTGGGCGAGAACTCCCTGCGAAATCCATGCAGCCTAGCATGAATAAGAGCAGCAATAACCCCCCTTAGCGAAAACAGAACAGAACCAACATGAATGTATGCAAATATCATTAATTACATTTTTTAAAGTACAACATATGTCGAGAATATATTCTGATTCAAAGGGCAATAAGAATACCATCCTGACTGACGAGGAGGAGGAGCTGGGGATGGAGGAGGGTAATCAGCTGCTGATAATACTGAAGGAGCTTGTATATGTATACGGTGTCGTATTCCTATAGGTAGACGTGGATCAGCTGAGAGTCAGCTGATGCGAGCTTGACTAACGTGACCTGCCAGAACTGACGCTACGCGTAATCATACACATTTACTGTTTTACTGTATTTTTTTGTCAAATAAATGCAGCCTTGGTGAGACTTACATAATCAAAAATCTTAAAAAACTCCAACTTTTCAATGGTAGTGTACAGTATATATACTATGAATGAATTAATTAGTTAATTCCATAAATCATAATAAACATTAAATTACATTAACACAAGCAAAATCATGTCCCTGCTTCTGTTCTGAAGAGGGCATGTTACTCCAAGGGTCTAGATTTCACTTTTCATTTAATAAAAACTATATTTTGCTGTATGGATCTAAATAAGTTACTGTATATTCAACATAAAATAAACTCACAATTCAATATTGTCCAGTGACACATGCCCACACGCAAAAAAAAAAAAAGAAAAAAAAAGTAATACAAATCATTTCTGTTCAAATACTATAATGAATCAAATGTAGATGTTTGTATATATATATATATATATATATAAAAAATAAAAAAAAAAATATATATATATATATATATATATATATATATATATATATATATATACACTCACCGGCCACTTTATTACACTGTAAAAAATTATGCAGGAGAGTGTTAAATTCAACCTGTGCAAATCAGTTATATTTTGCTTAAGTATATTAGTTAGCAAGTAAAATATATAAAAATGAGTACATTCTAACTACACTACCTATTTGTTAAAAGTAATATCTGCAACCTTAAAAGAATGAGTAAAACATACCCCATTATATTAGTTCAGTGGTCACAAATTGCGCATGCGCCAACTTCAACGTCTATGCGGGAATCACGGAATTCAAATTCAACGTCTTGCAGCGAGACGACGAAGTGTTGAGCTCCAGGTAAGTTTATTTTGTTTGTTTGTTGTTGTTTATCGTGTTGATATAATATAACGCAAATGTTAACTTATTTAATAGTAAAATTTACCAAAATATTTGTAATTTGCTGCTTCTGTAGCTGCTAATCCTTTCGGCGCCACACCCTAGCTGATGATATCTAACGTTAACGTTAGTCTGAGGTTGGTCGATTTCGCGTTGATAGCGAATTTACAGGGTCTTATACACCTGCAAATGCGAGTAAAAATATACATTCATGGGTAAAATATTCGGTTCCATATGCCATTAGTGTTATGTAAGTTACATGGCTGAAATTAGTGAACAGAGTCGCAGCGCGCATTGCGTGACAGAGAGAGACTGTTGACGTCCTGAGGACAGGGTAAGGTTAGGCGATCAATGTAGAGAAAATAATAATAGCAGTAAAACTGTTAACGTTAATGTGGTTTCTCCTTGTATTTATATGATGATATCTGTGTTAGAAGGGATCAAATTATAAAGTGGGCTACTTTTATTTTTGTTATTATTGACGGATATGATATTGTGTGCCTTTCTGTTGGGGTCTTTCATTTAATGTAAGCCCTATGTCAAAAAAAGTTTGGTGTTAATAATAGGCCTTATTTTACAAATTAATTAATATAGTTATGTTAATATATTTGGGTAATTTGTGGTAATTTTTGGTAATTTTGTTTTTCGTATGCATGGTTTCGCGATGTGCTTAATTTGTTATCCATATCTTCCTTTACAAATATTTAACATACACAAAATTGTTCATATATTATGCTAGCATATCACCTAGCTTTAACTGCTGCTCTCCTCTTTTGATTTTGCATCATGCAGATGTAATTGTGCATCATGCAAAAGCAGTGTTGTTGTTTTTTAAGCAAGCTTACATTGATTTAAGCCTAAATGCAGTTAATTTATGTCTTGATTAAATCTAAAATCAAAAATGTATAATTAAAACATTTCTTACTTTTTTTCTTCCACAGAAAGATCCTTATGAAAACATTTGAAGACCGTGCAAGAAGAAGTTCAACCACAGAATGTTTTATCCCATGAAGGCATTTATTTTGAATGGGAAGTGTTGAAGAAGTTTTATAACGTAGGCTAAGTGGTAAAACTTTACAATAAGGTTTCATTTGTTAACATTAGTTAATGCATTAATTAAGATGGACTATTAATGAGCAATACAGTATTTATTCATCTTTACTAATCTACAGTCGTTCATTGTTCATATTAGTTCTCAGTGCATTAATAATGTTAAAAATTAAAACTTTTTTATTATAATAATTTATAGGTAAATGCTGTAGAAGTGTTGTTCATTCTTCGTTCATGTTAACTAAAGTAGTTAGAGTGATAGTTCACCCAAAAATGAAAGTTATGACATTAATTACCCACCTTCATGTCGTTTTAAACCTGTAAGACCTTCTTTTATCTTCAGAACACAAATAACAATATTTTTAATAAAATCTGAGAGATTTATCTCTCCCTCCATTGACAGTCTACAACTACCCCATTGACTCTTCAAAAAGTTCATGAAGAGATTGTAAAACTAAACCATATGCATTAAGCGGTTTAGTTCAAATTGCCTGAAGATAGACAATCACTTTATATGACAAACATATTAAATGTAGGCTTTTATTCACATAAACATTGATCAGCAAACAAAAATAAGCTTATTGGTTCTTGCTGAAGCTCAAACATGCTGCGTAACACGAGAATTAACCTCATTGGTTCTCGCAGATCAAGGGAACATGTTTGAGCTTTCGTTTACCATAACTGATGTGGGAGTTGATGAATGTTAATATGTTAATAAAAGCCTACATTTAATCTGTTCATCACATAAAGTGATTGTCTTTCTTCAGAACATTTTTTACGATCTCTTTATGAACTTTTTGAAGCTTCAAAGTGGTACAGTAGTTGTGTAGACTGCAAATGGAGGGAAATATCTCAGAAATATGTCAGATTTCATCAAAAGGATCTTTATTTGTGAATGAAATTCTTACGGGTTTGGAACAACATGAGGGTGAGTAGCCTAAATGATGACATAATTGTATTTTTTGGGTGAACTAACCAGTTAACTAATGAAACCTTATTGTAAAGTGTTATCATGTGAGTGATATGAAGTTGTATGTCGCTTAAAATTGAATGTTGAATAATGGTTATTTTTTATTAATTTGTGTTAAGTTTATAAAAAATGAAATGTTTGTTTGTATCCATATAGCATGTCAGTCCATTGAGGTAAATGAGATCAGCCTCTGCTCTTATTTCAGATCCACTGCCACACATTACATCAAATTGTGTATTTCTTTGTGTTTGAAATAACAAAATGTGTGAGAGATTTAAGACTGTTGCTTTTAATGTATATTCTGACTTCCCATTATTTTTAAATGGACAGTGTTGAAGAAGTTGTATGTAAGGTGAGCCATATTAATGTAAGAGGAGTTCCTTTGTTAGTTTGAAATGTTTGTTTTTTGGTCAATAAAAAGTAATAGATGAGATATCCTGTGTCTGGCCATTTTTAGGTAAATTTAACCATCTCTGAATAAATAATGTTTAATTATTTCTATTGACTTATTATTATTAATAAAAATTAAGTAGATGGACTTTTGCCTGCTAACAATAGAGTAATTATTACTCAGTAATTAGCTGTGTATCGTATTGAGAAATATTAGGTAGACTTTACCTAATTTTGTTTAGTATGTCATAGCAATTTAATTTAGGTACACTTTATTCAAAAATATGGGATGAAATCTACCCAAACAAAGTGAGTGCAAATTGTTACCTCAATTTTATTGGGTAGATTCTATAGGTTTGTTTTTACAGTGTAGGTACACCTGTCCAACTGCTGCTTAACACTTAATTTCTAAGCAGCCAATCACATGGCGGCAACTCAGTGCATTTAGGCATGTAGACATGGTCAAGACAATCTCCTGCAGTTCAAACCGAGCATCAGTATGGGGAAGAAAGGTGATTTGAGTGACTTTGAACGTGGCATGATTGTTGGTGCCAGAAGGGCTGGTCTGAGTATTTCAGAAACTGCTAATCTACTGGGATTTTCACGCACAACCATCTCTAGGGTTTACAGAGAATGGTCCGAAAAAGAAAAAACATCCAGTGAGCGGCAGTTCTGTGGGCGGAAATGCCTTGTTGATGCCAGAGGTCAGAGGAGAATGGCCAGACTGGTTCGAGCTGATAGAAGGGCAACAGTGACTCAAATAACCACCCGTTACAACCAAGGTGGGCAGAAGAGCATCTCTGAACGCACAGTACGTCGAACTTTGAGGCAGATGGGCTACAGCAGCAGAAGACCACACCGGGTGCCACTCCTTTCAGCTAAGAACAGGAAACTGAGGCTACAATTTGCACAAGCTCATCGAAATTGGACAATAGAAGATTGGAAAAACGTTGCCTGGTCTGATGAGTCTCGATTTCTGCTGCGACATTCGGATGGTAGGGTCAGAATTTGGCGTCTACAACATGAAAGCATGGATCCATCCTGCCTTGTATCAACGGTTCAGGCTGGTGGTGGTGGTGTCATGGTGTGGGGAATATTTTCTTGGCACTCTTTGGGCCCCTTGGTACCAATTGAGCATCGTTGCAACGCCACAGCCTACCTGAGTATTGTTGCTGACCATGTCCATCCCTTTATGACCACAATGTACCCAACTTCTGATGGCTACTTTCAGCAGGATAATGCGCCATGTCATAAAGCTGGAATCATCTCAGACTGGTTTCTTGAACATGACAATGAGTTCGCTGTACTCAAATGGCCTCCACAGTCACCAGATCTCAATCCAATAGAGCATCTTTGGGATGTGGTGGAACGGGAGATTCGCATCATGGATGTGCAGCCGACAAATCTGCGGCAACTGTGTGATGCCATCATGTCAATATGGACCAAACTCCCTGAGGAATGCTTCCAGCACCTTGTTGAATCTATGCCACGAAGAATTGAGGCAGTTCTGAAGGCAAAAGGGGGTCCAACCCGTTACTAGCATGGGGTACCTAATAAAGTGGCCGGTGAGTGTATATATATATATATATATATATATATATAAAAGCCACTTTATGTGGATCTACACTTAGTATATGCTTTCTGTCAAATAATGAGCTCAATTAAATGTTTGGGTTCTCTCTGCATGCTGACTGTATCTGTGATATATATAAGTCTTTTAATTATCACACAATTAAATGACAAGTTTTATAATAAAAAAATCAGACAGTTGTCTTTCAGCTTGAGCACATTTTGTCTGCAGGCATAGTGTTTCATAATTATGAAATTAATTAGCGTTAAACATCTCACAGAATAGCACTCATTATTCATATAAATTCTGCTGTTATACAAATGTTAGGGTTAAGACATAGACTATAAAAATACATAAATGTTGATTTACATAAATGCTAATGATTCCTTCAACACAAATTGGAGTTCACATACTGCCGTGCTCCAAAGTCTTGAAATAAAATAATAACGTATCAAGTTTATTTTGCATTCTCAGTCTTGCCACAAGAGGCGCTATAGCGAGAATTAACATAAACGGTGTTCTTCTTTCATGATGGCATTTCCTTGAATAAGCTTTTATACAATATATTGTGCTTTCTTTTTGTTTATTTGGACTCTGTCTACGCTTTTATTTTGGGACAAATTAAAAGTTAGATATAAACGTCACAGAGTGGGCTCTCAGGTGAAATCAGATGTTTTATAGTAATTGCCTTTTGCTCAGGAATCAGTATCGCTAGAGGCAGTAAATCTGCTTTCAGAACTGGACTCTTTGTTTACTGCTCAGCGCCTTTCCTGACCTGGTCTAAAGATCAGCAGACCTCTCTGTGATTTACTGATCATAGCTACTCACCTCAAAACTCAGTCTTCACACACGCGCACACACACACACACACACACACACACACACACACACACACACACACACACACAAAAAAAACACTCCAGGCCTAACATCCGTAATCTCACTCACAGACACTACAAAAGACAATCTGATTATTGCAGAAAGCCCTGAGCGTCACAGGAAGTAGGCAAATCAAATGTAGTGGGCCCAATGCTCTTTTCTGATTCATGGCAGCCGTAAAAGAGGCAGGTGTGTGTGTGTAATCATTTTTTTTTCTTATGTGGCTCTTATATCAGGCCTGCTCAGGAGCAGGAGACATCAAGCAGGGTAGCACAAAAGAGAAAGAGATATCGTACAGCCTATACTAGTTTCAGAATATTTGAAAGTAAATTCTGCCATTGGAAACCACTGTGCAGGGCTCAACAATAATGGGAAGTGATAATCCATTTTTATTGCAAACATAAGCATTTGGTTTCAAATGATGAAATATTATTTCATTGTTATTGCAAAATCATCTGATTTGTCACCAATAAATTTTAGTCTAGCTGGTAGCAAATTCGGTTTAGTTGAAATGGCAGAAGTATTGATTTTCAGCAAAGTATGACTATAAATTTAAGTTTACATTATATCATTATTTTTTTCCTTTATAAAACTTATCTTATCCACTTTTTGTACAAATACATTTTGTTATATGTTTGGTAAAAAGTGTATATAAATGTTAATGTAGATTTTATTTCAAATATAAATGTGTCTAGCATACATAAGCAAAATACACAGCTTCAAAATATTGTGTTGGGGCTAGTGAAATTGTTGGCAGGGCAACAAAAATTGGTCCAAACCCTAAAAAAGCCCTGTAGCTTCAAAATGTGTGTTCACATACTATTCATTAAGCACCAACGCCAGACATTTGAGAGCTGCAGCAGAAAGGAAGAAGTTATTTAAGTGAATGTGAAAACTGTTTACATTTTATTTAAAATGTAATTGTTGCATGATCCTCTTACGAAGCTATCATAAATCTTCAGACGACTTGAATTATAGTGCATAAATTGTATGGACAAGTTTTGTACCTTTTTTTCTGAAGCCTGTGGTTGCTACATGCTTTTTTGTATTTTTATTTTTTTGTGTGGGGGAGGGATCATGAACCACCTTCACAAGAAAGTTTTGCAATGGCACGAGGGTGAGCAAATTATACACAATTTGTACATTTGGATGAACTAATCCTAAACAGTCAACTAAATACAAAAGTTAACTAAGGGTGCTTTCACACCTGCCTCATTTAGTTCGGTTGAATCGCACTCGGGTGCGCACCAAAAGCGGACCAAACAAGTGTACCGAGACCTCCTCGAAGAGGTGGTCTTGATACGCTTTCAAACGAACTCTAGAGTGGTTCGTTTGTGGTGAGAACGTGATCTGAACTTGAACAGACCCAACTGCCAAAGAACTGTGTATTTTTGGACTAAGCCAGCTGCTGTAGTCAGCTCCACTGTGCATTATGGGATGAGGACTAATGTTTGTTGACAGTTTCACTTTTAGCATGGCAGCTCGCGGACAAACTTGGAGTTGTGAGGAGGTGCGGAGCCTCATAGAAATTTGGTCTGATGACCATATTAGGTCCCAACATTCAAATAATTAACAAGAACATTGAAATGTTCGCTTTGTTTAGCAAACAGCTCAGGGAAGGGGGTTTCATAGATCTGTGGAATAGTGCACGGTTATTTTCCCGCACGTTAATTCTGAGCAATCGAAGTACAGTTATGGAAATACGTTCAAGACACATCTGGCCAACCACTTTTCGCCCTTGGTCCGGACCAAATGAACCGAACTACAGATGTTAAAGTACCCTAATACATTGGCAATAACTGCCCTCTGCTTCCAGCCATGAAATAGCTTAAAAAAGTAAACGTATCCACCTTTGCAGGCTTGGTATCGCAATCCCCTTGGGGGTACGAATACACAGCGAGAGAACATCTCATCTATAGCAGCGAATCGAGTGCACTGCCAGACCACCGGGGACAGCTGAGTTAAGTAACCACAGCATCCAGACATCCCTGCTCACTCTCCCCAGATCTGAGCACCCTCCATGGGCCACTGAGATTCTTAGAGGCCATGTCTGGCTCCAAGCACTCCTGGAGGACAGGCTGCAAGCCTCTTCACCATAATAAACCCGTGATGAAGAGAACAGGACACTAGTGCGACTTTCAATCCAAGCGCACATTGAAGATTTCCCTCTACGAGCACCTCTGAGCATCTTTCCAGCCTAGAATTCACAGTGTTTTCAGTGTTGTTTTCCAGCACAGGGGCCTGCAAGGTGAAATCGGGCTCCCAAGTGTTATAAATCTCAACCCCGCAGAGCAGGAGGTCATCGCTAACGCTGTTATTGCCTGTTTCATACCGAGGAACCATTTTGTGCTGTTGTTTACTGGCAGAGGAGTAGTTTAGCTTCCTGCTGATGGAAGCACTTTAAAAACACAGCACTTAAAGCGAAACAAGCTCAGGTGCAGAAGAGTAAAAGACTAGGAAGCTCATGACTCATAATACTGAAGGTCTAGTATCGGTGATGTGGCCTTTATTTGGTCAGATATATTAATTTATTCAAAATCCATTAAAAGTAGAATACAAAATAAATGTATTTAAAAAAAACTCAATCTGTAGCAATCTGCAAAAAAATAGCAATCTGCTTAATGTTTAAATCAAAGTTTTGCATGTGGTGCAAAAATACTCTCTTAAATTAATTTAAAAAACGTAATGATTAAAAAAATAATTAAGATGGGTGCAAAAGATGTGATGAAAATGTTATTATTGTTATTAGTAGTAGTAGTAGTTTTAACTCAGTTAAACTTCACATTTAATAACACTTTGAAGCAAGTGAAGCCAACTTGAACACAAAAAGTCAATTTCCTTGAATTTGGCACGTTTTAAATTAGATTTGTCCTATTCTTTATCACAGACACTCTATACATCAGTGATCCACCAGCCCCAGCAGATAAACACCATAATAACAAAAAATAATCACTCACTTTGCAAATATTTACTCATTGAATGACTGAATTGCTTTATGTACACACAAACAGCCTTCACAAACCAGCTCAGGGCATTGACATTTACAGAAGAGCTGTATGGCACATCGTCGGTCATAATCGACGTAATCCCCTGCAGACGGAGATTAACACAGTGAGGAGTTTAGCATTACACCCTTTGAACCGGCAATAATTAAAAATATTTGATGAAATATCTGATGTGATTTCTATTTGTTTACTGACATTTATACAATTTAATCTACAGGCATTCCAGCACAGAAATACTTGGCCGATGTGACAGCTCAACACGGCTGGTTCAATTAGCCGAACATTGTACATTTTTAATGCACACAAACTCAGGGAGGTCACACAATGTCATGCGTTTTTTTTCTTGACTGTATTCTGCCTTGCATATTCTGCTCTTCCACTTTTACTGCCTGTAGACATCAATCAAATTCGGCAGTTTCAATTATCCAGCAAATGGAATCCCATTTCTTTCATCATTTCTGATCCTGCCAACGGAATATCGCAGAACATGCGTTCAAGTTGCTAATCAAACCTGGGACGGGAAGGCAGATGCAGTCAGCTCTAGAATTTACGTAAGAGCGTGTTTTCATAAAAGCTTTACATTACGAATGCCAATGCATACTAAAGTCTGATGAATGTTACCCTAAAGAGTCTTGGGAATACATTTGAGGGACAGATAACTTGCATTGAGAATGATAGACTAGGAAGACAGGCTGTCACTATTCAAACGAGAACAGAGGGTATGAAAGCATTTGGGGTCGTCGCCTGTTCTCGACTGAACAAAACATTTCATTATATACTTTACTTGGCATCTTTCCTCACAGAAATGCACAGTGCCAATGAGAGACAGTGCAAATGTGTGTGGCCGTTTTGCTGTTTTCCTGATAAAATGGGTCGTGCTGAGCGATGCCTTCAGCGGTACTGACAGTTTCTCTAATCAGACATAACGGTATTATATCATATGCTGAGGACGGAGTCTATAATTAGAGCGCGTCTCTGTAATGGTTCTACACCACTGTCTCTCTGACATGCTTTATAACAAGCTCTGACATAGTAGCGGCTGCTGCTGCAGAGAGAGAGGCTTCATTTATACTCGCACTGATCTGAGTGGTCATTACGAAGGATGTTTGTTCAGGACATCTCATATGGTGGCTCAAAGAGGCAGCAATAATAAAGATCATACTGGCCAAGGCATTTATGAATAAACTTAATATAACTGAAAACGCTTCACAAGTGTATATACAGTTGAATGTATAAAAGTTGAATGTGATTTCGCCAAGTACAACATTTTCCTAATAATTGTCTTAATTGATCCTGGAACAACATTCCAATCAAAACCAAAACCATTGGAACTGAACTGAACAATTAGTTGTTAATGACATTTAAATGAACAAGAGATATGTTTCTCTCTTCTGTATGTGCAGAGCAAGAAAATCACAAGGAAAGAGTTACAAGTCTTGACTCATTTGTGTTGCCACTGCCAGATCTGGCTAAAACAACAACAAAAACAACAACAGTGAACAAGAACAAGCCCATAAAGACACGAAATAAATCCAAATTCTAAAATAAGACGAAAATATTGAGACCCGCACCTGCTTTAATTACTTCACAAACTTGATTGCTTTATGAGCCAATCCCCAATAACAGGCCAACAAATTGCTTATAATAAATGTACATGGCAACATCCACTCTGTGAAGCCTACTAGCAGACTACAGGGTTAGGGTTAATAATGTATATAGGCACTTTTGACCATGTGGCCATTAAAATAAAGTCTCTTAAAACACAATTTTTAACACTTCCGCAAGTTGATGGGTGTAAAATTATAATTTTTCTCCTGCATATCATGTCTCTTATTTCATCATTATATTATTATATCAAGTTCTTCCCTGACACTGTTGTCCCCCTGGAAAACAACTAAACTAACTTTTAATTACACTTTATAAAGTAATAATGAATAATAAGTATGTTTGATATTATTATTTGTTAGGGTTATGTTCTGTTTGCTTTGTGTTCTATTCTTGGTTTTGCCTGCCTGACAGCCGGTCTGTGTGTTTTGAGTTATCATGGTTACTGATTGAGTTACACACCTGTTCTAAGTTTTATTAATTAACCCCTTGTGCATTTATAAGGCAAATTCCAATTGAAAGAGAGCATCCCTATGCCCTACTCACTCTGAAGGTCAGAACATGACCCTAAATGATTAAATGAATTCCTTGAATGTTCCCTTCGGCTAACAGACCTGAGTAAGGGCCCTTCAAAGGGATTCGGATGTTAATTTTTGCAAGGAACGCTCCTACAAATGGCGTCCCATTCCCGAGTGCCCTTCAAGGGATCCTTTTCTGTTCTCTTCTATGTATTTGGTTGTTATGTTCCAGTGTTTCATGTCATATTTTAGTATTAGAGTATTTTTTTTTTCTTTTGAGTGTGTTAATAAGACCTTTTTGTGTTCGAAACAAGCATGACATTATTATTATTTTGTTAATTATTTTATTGTTGTGTAGTTTTAGAAAATCAAAGAATATATAGTTTAACCACTAAATGTATATGCACAATGTGATTAATCCATACATGCCAAGAAACATACTAAATTATGAAACCACAGTAAAAAGTGTGAGATGATAAATAGTTAAAGTAATACCCTTACATGGAACTGACATCTTTGGATCGGCATTCTCATGGAACATAACGCACAGGCTCATTCAAAGGTGTTGAGCGGGTCATCCCTGCTTTATCACAGGACAGCTGCCCATCCATCTCCACACTGCTCTAAACAGATTAGCGGGCAATTGGGACTGAGGCCAGACACCTGCAATGACGGATCTCTGAAATAGCAGTTGGCACTTCCCACCACATCTTAAATGGAGCATCTTTGAATCATAATGGGGTCACAGTGATATTGTCAAGTAAGACATGTTCCTGGATCCCTATCCCTAAACCTAACCCTACCCATAATAACTCATCCCTAAAAATCAGAGGGAAATGATGTTGTGATTGTAAACCGTAATGGTCTGATTCATCTGAGCTGAATGTTTTGCTGGGAATGATGCAAGAATCATCACGGCAACTAGAAGGTTGCTCGCCTCTCTCTGTTAGGGCATTGCTAGGTGTTTAGTTAGCAAGCACCATATCAAGAGCAGATGAATACAGCAGCGAGTCAGTTTCTAAATTGATCTGAAGCTTGCCTCATAATATTTCTGTGGTCTTTGGAAAGCAGTCTATATCTGCTGTGCAGCTCTTAGGTGATGTACCTGAGTCCTGATTCACATCAAAGACAAGAGCAGATCCCCAGGACAGAACGCCCCAGTGTGCCCTAATCCCACAAAAGACCTTGCAGTTCTGCTTGTGTCCTGGATTCACGTCACACGCTCCATCTCAGCAGGACCTCATGGAGAACAACCAAACGTTCAGCAGGCTCACAGAAATATAAAAGGTTTTCAGAAAGAAAACTGAGAACGTGTTTAACTCATCCTGAGTTTGTGCTAGGATCATATGAATGGTCCTTCAAAATAATGCAGCTTGTTAAGCAATCAGACGGGTTTGACATTACAACTGTGAATAAGACCTATAGATTTACAATAAAGGATATAATTAGGATGGGATATTTTGATAAACACCTCCAAGACTCCACCACTGCCCTAGCAACTACAAACCATGGCACCTATATGACAATACATTAAAAGCCCTCACCTCAGCAACCACATAGCAAAGCCATGGTAACCACCCAAAGTACCAACTGTTTGCAGTAACACACAAAAAGATGACCTTAGAAACCACAAAGGAAAACTCTAAAAGCCACTGAACAACCACACAGCAACAACCTGGCAAGCACCAACACACCTTATCAACTGTATGTAGTAAAAACACTTAGTAACCATGTAGCAATGCTCTGGCAACTACCCATGACATGTCACATAGAAACGTCCAGGAAACCACCAGTACTACACCATACCAACTGATATAAATAAACATGCTATAAACACGTATATCCCCTCAGTAACCACACAGCAGCATCTTAGCTGCTAGCTGCTACATTAAAAGCCACTTTCAACATAGTAGAGCAACACTAAAAGCATAGCTAAGAAACTACAATTCAACAGCCTGACAGTAACAACATGCTAAAAACACTCAGATAACCATACCAACCACACAGGAACATCTTAGCAACACCCCAAAAGCCGCCTAGAACACCTTAAAGGTCCCCTGACATGAAATTTTCACTTTCTGAGGTTTTTTAACATTAATATTAGTTCCCCTAGCCTGTATTTGGTCCCCTCGTGTCTAGAAATTTCAGTCGGTGTAAACCGAGTTTTGGCTATCTTTCTCTGCCTGTGAGAAAATGAGATCTCAGACGGGCTGATCTTGAATCTCCCCTATAAGACGTCATATAGGGGAAAGTTACCTCCCCCTTCTCTGCTTTGCCCGCCCATGAGAAAACGAGCTAGGAAGTACGAACTCGCGTGTGCGATTTTAGTTTATCCTCGAGAGATGTCATGGCGTATGACCGATCGAAGCACAAAAGTTGAATAGAGAGATATAATGGCTTGCAAAAGAGCGAAGCATGGCAGTTGATCAGTGTTCGGATGTACAAATGAACACAAAAGTATTTTTTAGTTCCTTCATCCGAGCCTCTGAAGAAACAATGGGTTAATTTTACTTTCTCTGGAAATGCGCCAACACAACTTCCCAAAGTTTTGGATGGTCCAAACATTTCACAGACGACTGTTTCATTTCCTCAACTTGGGCCAATACAGAGCTGGCCTCGATGAACGAAAATAAATCGATCGAGCTACCAAGCAACAATTCAAGTTCAAGTTCAGACAGGTAACTTAATCTTTCTCTCAAAATCGTTCAATCGAGTTTATCTGGACAACTCGTTATGAAATCAATGACGCACGTGACTGCACTTACTGTATATACATCATCGTGTTTGCATTGGTGAAAGCATTAGAGAGAGTGCAGAAACTGCGTTGTCTCGCGATCAACAGACTGTCATCTGTTTGCTCAATGCTCATCACAGCAACATTTTATGTGATGGGAATAGATCTAAATACTTTAAAAACTTCTCACGATTCGTTAATCTCGATAGCTGTATTAGTAAAAACGTATAATAGCTGTAGTAAAAGTATTCGAGAGAGTTTCACATGTAATACGTAGCTATTTCATATGCACGCATGTCAGCCAATCACAGCGGAGGCCGGTTACACACAGCAGACACGCCCCTCCAAACAGAGCGTTTGGGCTCAGGGCAAAAATCAGGCTAGGAAAAATGCCTTTTATTTCTAAATTATGACTATTTTTGATCTAAAAAACATACTAACATTATAAGGGCAACCCAGGAAACATTATAAAATAATAAAATAACCCCATGTCAGGGGACCATTAAGGCCAAAGTGTGTATCGTCCATTCGTGTTCCACGACAGTCCGCGCGTACAACAGTTCATGTGTGAATGACTTGTGCGCTTGAGAACAACGTCCACTAGATAGTGCAAATGCCGAATGTGTCCAGGTTCACTGACAACTTGTACACGTACACTCAACGCGAAAAATTTACAACACCTTACCAACTGTACAGCAGCAACTCCATAGCAATGCCCCGGCAATCAATCAAGCATTTCTTCAGAAAATAGAGGTCTGGTTTATTTGTAGAGCAGCATTTAATGCAAAATCACATATATTTACAAAGCTGCTGGATGTGCCACCCATGTGTCTAATGATAATTACCTAAGTAAATACATCTGTAGTGAGGGTTTCTCCTCTCCCACCCTGTAGGTTTGTAAACCAATTTGTTGCATGCAAATGCATCTGCGAGTCTCAAAAGGAAAACAGTACAGGGATCCCCACCTGAACATAAACACACCTCCCCATTAAAGACTTCACCGTTCATTGGAACAGATGTCATCCTGCGCACACAAGAAGATCTCAATCAATTATCAGCCAACGGTGTCTGCAAGCGAACATCATCAATTTCCTATTACGACATGCCACTGAGCTGTCAATCAAGACAAATTACTGCAGGAAATCACATGTCCCACCCAGAATACCTCTCATATCCAATTGCTTCCTATCGCTTGATCTGTTTCTTTCCCCTTTCCTGTCTGTCACTACTAATCGTAACTGCATTACATGCATCTCTCACACACGTAACGCTATTTCTGAGCCAGAATCCCTAGACACCATTTCAAATTGCAGCTCTACATTACTGTGTGACATAAACATAACCTTACTGTGAGAGAGCAACCAAAGCTCACTGGCTCCCACTAGACATCATCCACTGACAGGGTATGACACGGTGTTTCTGGCAGATATTAAAAGCTGTCATTAAGTCTTAATATGGAGCATTGTTTATAGACAGTAATAAACAGCAGGGGTATAATCAGATGAAAATTAGTGTTTCCTGCTGTGGTCGATGTCACATTGAAATGACAAGTACAAATTTCGGGGAGCAATACCCCGAAGGGATGGCATTCCGTTTGATATCAGCTGTCAAATATCTTCCCCCTCATTAATTAAAGCCTCTCATGCACAAACTTTTCTTAAAAAGAAACGATGCAGCCAGACAAATGGGAAGCGAAAGAAACACATGCACAAAGGTTGCTTCAAAGTGAACAGTACCACTGGTTGAGGACAGCTTAAAAGAAATTATTCAAATAATGAATTTAATCAAAATAAAGTTAACCTTATTAAATAAATAAAAATATAAATAAATATTACTATAAAAAGAAATGACTTACAACAAATAAATAAATAACTATTACTATTCAAATAAATAAACAACAACAAAAATAAATAAATAATAAAATCAATCAAATTAATCAATAAATAAAATAAAATATTTTAATTCACAATACAAAGGACATGGTTTATGCAGCAGATAAAAACATTTTCTGGCAGTAATAAAACATTTAATTTATCGTTGAAGTCAGACGTGTTCCACAACAAGTGTTTTGATAGTTGTAGCGGCTGTGTTTTTAAACAGGATGAATTTAGAGTTTACCGCAGAGACAGTCTTACAGCAAAACATGCTGTCAGGATGCTAAAACTCTCTCCGAGAAGTTGTGCTTCTGAATCCATCTACTTTAAAAGGCAAAATCACAAAAACTAGTCAACAACTAAACTACAAACCACCAAGAAGCGGGCTAGCAACACTCAAAACACCTTAAAAACAACATACTGTAGAACAGCGACCACATTCATTTTCTTCAGAATAAATTCTACTTGTTTGAGGTCCGAACTAAGGATCTAAAAGCAAACACAGCATGCAAGATGCACTTAACCTGATACACACAACATGAAAAGTGGCAATGTGCTGTGAACATCCACCACTGTTCTGCAAATAAAGCCAATAGTTGGCTGATATAATACCGGGGCTTTTTTACATATCTGGGGTGGAAGAAACAAAAATAAAGAAAAAGTCCCATCTGAAATGTGATTAAGCAGCTTGTGTGTTATTCTTTTCTATTTCATTTTAGACAAAATAGTGATCTTAGAGTCAATAACAGGCACTCTTTTTTCACTGTTTGTTTCATATACAATACAACACTCACACATATATAATGGAGTTAAGTGGTTCCCTGCAATGATACAACATGGCTTTAAAAAAAATAAATCACAGACAAAATTGGAACATCTCTTGATATTATGGGGTAGAATAATCAATGAACTCATAATAAAAGTGAATTTTAAGGCACTCTGTAAAGGACCCAGTTAAATGTACACTGTAGCCCCTTTCGCACTAGTAGTTTTAGGAACATGGTTCTAGGAACTAACCACCAGGGTGGTTCCCCGAGAACTTAATGTTCCCTTAGGGCCATTTTCCTGGTTGCATTCGCACCGCCAGTAAGAACTCTGAAGTGATGTAAGACGAGCTGGTTGTTGTAGCTTTTATTTTGACAGTGCTGACAGTCTTCATTAGTTTACGATCTGTTTACCAGTCCTGTAAGTAGACAGTGTATGAAAAAAGTATTAGTGTTCTCCATGTGGTTGATGCCGAATGTCATTGGGCATCAAGCAGAAAATACATAATCATGTTTGGCTTGGTGCCCTCAAAGTTGCGTTTGATTTTCTCCTCAGCGTAAAGGTTAAGAGGTCCATCTACCACTTCTTTCCATGTTCGTAGAATAAGTTTGTGGAGTAAATATATAGGCTATAATCTGTATGTGTACACAGATTTTAAAACCAGGTGCTGGTGTTTTGTGTGTATTCGGCCAATCAGTATACAATTATGTCACTGGTAGTTCCTTTTGTGCTGGGTTAGACCCTACTGTGAAGTAGTAGCTAATTTAGTTCCCCCAAAAGGCATTCCCAGAACTAAAATTGTTCCCAGTTCCTGCAGTGCGAACAAGTCAAAACAAGGTACTTCCGCCATTAGTTCTAGGAACGTTGAAAAGGTTCATCCGGTGCGAAAGCCCATTATGTCACTTTCATTTTGCAGAAGATTGTTTTGGTTGTCCTTCAGTACTGCGTGACTATGTGGATGAATACGACCCTTCACAATACTCGGTTAGTGAGCTACATATGGCAATTTATCTGTTACCTTACTCACCTGTTAAGTATTAAACACCATCTCTGCATCACTTTTACAACATTTCAAATCCCTCAGTTCTCACCATGTCAGAAAAGCCAAGCCAATGTTGATTCTTGTTTTATTATGAGCTCAGTTGCGTTCTCTTTTTGCTTGCATAGTCTCCTTTGTTCGCCGGATGATTCCCTGAAGGTTCGAGATTTAGCGTACTTCATTACTCGTTGTGAAACCTAACCTTTGCCAATTCCACACCAAACATGCATGAAAGCAGCCGGAGCAACTTTTCTCTTTTTACGGATATGACCATTTCCAGCGGAAACCATCTTGACAGGTCTAAAATAGGCTTACCATAGTGAATCAGAAGACAAAAAAACAAAAAAAAAAAATTTTGGACGAAGGATTGATGATGTATTGACTAATTTTGTTAATTTTGAGGAAAAAAAGAAAAGAAAAAAAAAATACAAATATATACATATACTATAGATGCTTTGCACAAAGCTCCTGAGCCTAGTTTTACACAATGAAGGTGCATGGGCTCCATGAAACACCATCTGTTCGGATTTCACTTCTGAGAGCTCTTCACTTTTATGTAGGTGTCTGCCTAGGCTCAACAGCACAAGCCCATCTGCGCACACACATAGATATAGGCATACAGAGAGACAGGTAATTATAAGTAAGCAACGAGAAACCTTTTGTAGATCACAAGTGAAATGAGAAGTGAAATCAGCATGCACTTCCTCTGCACTAGCCGCAATGTCTCATTTGGCCGCCCACTCCCTCTCTGAGCCTGGAACCAACGCACCGGCTCAGCGGAGGAGGAGAGGGCAGCACTCTGAGAGAGAAACAACTTAACAAAAAACTCATTTATACTTTTGTCTTCATATACTGTTTACACTCCAACTAAACCACTTAGCCATTAAAAGCACACTCCATTATGGTGCAAAAGTCAATATATGGGGAAACTGTTTTTTTTTTTTTCTAGTCCGTGTCAGCATAACTGACAATGCCTGAAATTTGAACAACACTGACAAAATAATGTTGAAATTGTAGCAGATGAAAAGGCCCAAAAAAGTTAATTATTTTATTTAATTATACTGATATATTTATAAGCGAATTCAGTCACTGCTAATAAGTTCAGCAAAATACGTTTTACTATTCTGCATGATTTACTTTTGTCCATGAATTGAATTATATATGCAAACCTATGTTAGGTGTTAGGGTTTGGGTTAGTAGAATACGTTGACATACAAAGTTACTTCTAGTCAGTAGAATGTCTGTTAATGGAGCATCAAAATAAAGTGTTGGCAGATTAAGCAGACAGTCTCCTAATTCTGTAATGACTGGTAATTGGCAATTAGTTGCTTATAGTTACTTATAGTTAGCAGAATGTCTAAAGTGGACCATTGAAAGTGTTATTTTCTCTAGACTGATTGATTTGAATTGTTCACATACAGACAATCTGAGAATTCAATTGAATCTAAGCATGATAAAATTACCAGCCAACTGCATTTTATTGACACGGCAAAGCCAAATTTTATTTAATATTTGCTCATTTTAGATCCTATAAATGCAGCTTTATTTTAACAAGACATATTCTTCCTCCTTTTACCTACCATCAGTTTACACAGTTGCGCAGCCTCCTGGAAATCAGTAGCTGCCACATTAGTGACATCGTTCTTTCCTTCCTTCCCGCCCGTCTTCATCTACTCGTCCTTTCTCAATATTCTAAGAGGCCTCCAAGGTCACGGCAAAGCAGCTTGACGCCACGTCTAGTCTCATTACTGAACATACCCACTCATCACAACACTTGAAATATGAATCATTATCCAAAGATGTACGGTAATTATTACTAAGGAGGTGGTATTTTTAGCTGGTAATTAGCCACTTGTCCTAGCGAGAGCCCAGCATGATGCTTATCTATCAAGGTGGGAGAGAGAGAGATGATGGAAGGAGAGAGGAAGAAATTACTGTCATTGGATGCAAAGTGTCAAAACAACATTGTGTCACACTTCCAAAGTTATTCACTCTGACGCTCAACAAAAAAAGCACATGGACAGATGTTTTATGAGCTTAAGTTAGAAATTACTATGTTAAAGCAATTACACGATTATGTCAACCATTATCAGCTGTTCTGTGAAGAATTTCTCCGGGATGGATTTGCCGTATCGCTGCACACCGCTATCTATAGCGAGGACTAGAAACTGTGTTGAATAAACACTGATTCAGACTTTATGGATTTGTGTACGAGTAAGTGTGTGTAAGCGAGAGTCACGAGGGAGAGTGTCTGCAAGTCCTGTTTGCATTAGCATGTCTATTTGTGAAGATGTCACTTATCATTGGCTACAAACATCTGTGAGGACAGACACACTGTTTTTATGCATTCCAGTCAGATGAGGTTAACTGCTCATGTTCTGCTGAGATTGACGGTAATGTTTTTATGTTAAGTTCCCCAAAGACTCCAAAAATATGTGTACACAAATAATAACATTAATTTCAAAATTAGCTTTTTTTTCTTCTTCAAATTATTCTAATAAAATCCCCAGTTCTAAGCAAAATTCAAAATATATTATTTTATCTCTCTATTTTTCCCAAATTACTGAAGCGTTTTAGCATAACACATCGTAGAAAACATAATAATAATATTAATATTTATACAAGTATAATTATTAATAAAATAAAAATGTATTAGTATTATTATGTATATATAAAAAAAAAATGGAAGGCAGAATTTGAGTCTTTAAAAATAATTAATTTAATCAAGTTTTTTTTTTATTTTATCTGTGGTCTCTGAGACCCATGTGTAATATTTTTAATGAAGGGTGGTTGGAGTGCTTTTAAAAAAATTAAGTTAATAAAGTTTGGTTTATAATCAATAATAATAATAATTATTATTATAATAACACTAATTATTATTATTATTATTTATAAAGTAGTAGTATTATAAATGAAAAAATATATAAAGACAAATTAATAAAGTGTATACAGTTTTGATTATAATAAATACTACTAATACTAATAATAAATAATAATAACAACAACAGTAATAATAATAATAATAAAAAAAGAAATCAACCTGATACATTTTCCAAGCTATTAAAAGGATCTCAGAGCCCAAAAAAGAACATGAGGGCTAAATAAATCAAACAAAAACAAATAAAAAAAGCCCCTTTCACAGTGTTCTGGCTGTTCTTGGCAGTGGGAAAGAGGGGCAGTTTCATGTGTTTGGCTATAGGCCTGCAGACAGGCGGATTCTCCAAAATGTTGGTGTGTTTACAAGCAGAAAACATGCTGTTCCCCAGCAAGCTGCAGCAGCATGAGGGCTTAGTGTTTCTCTCAAAATAAACCCCCAAACAAAACATTCACACAGATGTTGGAGGTCAACGTGCCTTTTGGCGAACTCACAATACTTTCAACCTCCTGTTGAAATCAGAGAGACAAAGCATAAGAAGCACAGATGTGAAGTTGAATATAATGTGAATCAGACAGTAGCAGTTGTGTTGAAGGGCATGACTTGTATTATCTCAGGGCTCTCCATGTCTGTATGTGTGCGTTAAGTGATATCCTGCAAATATGACAAACTTGTTTTGCGTGTCATAAAGTGTATTTCGACAGATAGTTACATCTAGATTATTTTTTGTCAGTGTTGCAGTGTTACACGTTTTATAGATAAATAAACAGAAATGAGAAATATCATAATTCAAATAAGGACAGAGGGTGACCATCCCATGATAACTCCAATCGCTACAAGGCTGTTTTTTATACACCAACATCCAAAAATGAGGGCAGAGAGGTTAAGAATAATTCAGCATAATTAACAAGCAAAAATCCTCAAAAGAGCGGCCCAGAGCATGGAGGTCAGGTGGAAGAGCGAGGTACCAGCATCCCTACCTGCAGGCTGTAACTTTTCCCCTCAACACAAACCTCTTGCCACCCTTCACGCCTCACCTCTAACCGCTCCATATTTCAGATGTAATTTGGCACACGGGAATAAAATTATCCTTGTGTTCCGAAGCAGAAACAGTGAAAAGGGCAGAGAACAGATAATTGTTAACAAATCTGACTTGCGTGGAGTGTGTTTTTCCTGGCCCGCTGCGTTCCGTCGTGCCGATCTCTAGAAAATCTGTCTATGCTTTGGCAGTCGCCCCAGAGCAAGCATCTGTCAAAACAAATGCTTCTCGTGTTGGCAATAAATAAATGAAAGAATAAATGAATAAATGAATAGATAACACAAGGGGAAGACGACACATCAGAGACGGGAGAGAAAGAGTGATCTAATGTCATCATTTAGCAGAGCAAGTCTAAGAATTAAGAAAGAGTCCTGTCAGGTTAAGTACGGTGACGGTATTAATTCACAACATCCCATAATGACAATGTCTGAACAAAGCCTGTTCATAGTCAGCGCCTCAAAAATGAAGTAAAATTATGAATAACTTAGGGATGGCGAAAACGAAACATTTTCTTGACCGACCACCGAGCCTCATTAACCGGTTGAAACCGGTTAACCGATTAGTTTAAAATAATGCTACGCTATTTGAAATAACAGCCATTTCGAGCCGCGCCTGCAATTTCGCAACTCTGTCGCATCTCTCTGCCGCTCTGCCTCTCGCTTAAGGGGGTCGCACACCGGACGAGAATCGCAGCGCCGCGTCGCGATGTCTTTAAAATTCAAACACATTATTCTCTATGATTGTACACACACCGGCGGCGCCATTCGGCGTCTGTCCGTGGCGCCCAGCTAACGTTACGGCTCAGGACTTTGTTCAAAACCCTGCCGCACCACAGAGCACCATTTAGCAACGAATCATAACATAGTAGGCTACAGACATTATCTTAATTCCATAATGTCTTTAAACATAACAATATTGGTGGCCATAAACTGAGAAAGAGTGCGCGTCCGGTGTGCGATACCTCGAGTTGTCCTAGACGTGACGCTGCGCTTCTCGTCCGGTGTGTGACCCCCTTCACACACACACACTGCCCCGGCGCCGCCCTTCCA
The DNA here is from genome assembly GCA_031834385.1 of Semotilus atromaculatus. Lineage (NCBI taxonomy): Eukaryota > Metazoa > Chordata > Actinopteri > Cypriniformes > Leuciscidae > Semotilus > Semotilus atromaculatus. The sequence continues at coordinate 2,027,077 of JAULUF010000003.1, forward strand.
CTCACGTCACTTTTTTAAAATCCCCTACAGTCCCGCAAACGCTGCGCCAAGGAGCTTGTATGTGAGTGTGAGGGATTTGTTCACTTCACACAAAAATATCTTGGAATGAGATGGCTGTAGTAGCGTTTAGTCCACTGTCTATAATAGCCTAATGTAGAGATCACTTTTTTTTTTAACCGACTACCGACAACTTTGATCGGTTAACGTTGATACGGTCAACCATCGGTCAAACGGTCATCGGTTAACATCCCTAGAATAACTATGCTTTCAAAAGTTCATGTTCCTAATCAAGTGTGCCCCATAAGTCCTGAAAAGTGAAGCCCCCGGTGGCTGGCTTCAGTATAGGTGTTAAACACCGCCCTCTTCATGTAATTGAATGAGACGCAAATATATATATTTTTAAAGATTTTCTCATTACACAGATGTATGCTCAAGTGTTTGTTTTCCCAATAAGTTTGGTTTTAGTTACTTTTGGATGCTATAAAAATGTCAAGATTGACAGCTGTGCTTGCAAATGGAGTATGGGGTCTCTGTGGAACAAAGTTTTTGGATGTTTTCAAACTGGTGGGTGTTTATAAATCATGCAATGAAAATGATGCCCTTCACCCGACCTGACCTGACCCCACCCCTAAACCCTACCCTACCTGTGACTTGGGCAAATCAGGTAACGCGGTCGAAAACGCCCCTCTGTTTATGGCCTCGATCACTGATCTGGTAACTCCTATTACTCTCCTGCAGAGACCTATACTTAAGAAAACAAGTATGTGGGAGCGTGAGTGTGGACGGGACATTGATGCCGCGGCTCCACCTCAGGATCACTACTGTGCAGACTCAGAACAACATAATCAGCAACGACCGCTACTGGGGATATTTTTCTACAGTGGAAGGTTCAACTTTTTTTTTACAGTCTATGTTTCAAATGTTTCTCTTTAGCTTGTTGCTATGTGGTTGCTAGGTTGTTTAATCCTTGAAAACATGCACATACAATTTCCAAAATGATTTTGCCCTTAGTCCAATTTTTTTTTGCAGAAGTAGCCTACATTTTTGTTCAAAAGTTTGGCGTCAACAAAGTTGTTTTTAACAGAATAATTGAATACTTTATACTATTAATACTTTCATTCAGAAAAGTCTCATTAAATTGATCAAAGGTAAAGTAAATTTTTCACTAAATATATATTTATTTTTCAAATAAATGCAGTTGTTTGGACTCATTTGGACTATTCATCAAATAATCCAGAAAAATGCAATACAGTTTCCAAAAAAATATTAACCAGCACAACTGTCATTAACATTGATGATAATATTCCTTTCTTGGGCACCAAATCAGCATATTAGAGCATATTTAGTAGGGTTAATATTTTCTTTTCATATTAGGGATTCTAATCTTAGCTAAAGAAACAGTAAACATTTATTCAGAATAAAAGTTTAAACTTGGTTTAGATAGTTGACATTTAGGTATTGTTCATTCACTCTTCCAGGCTAGTTTAGAAAGGTAAACACACAAACAAGACATCTTTTTAAACTGCCACAGCCAAAAAGAAAAAAAGAAAAAACTCTTCAAAAGCACTTTTTTTTTTCAGGGGAAATTTAAAGCATGCTCCCATTTTAGTGAATAATGCATTGAGCTATCGGAGACGCCTTTACAGTGCTAGACTCCTCTGAGTCATTAAACTCTGCGGGCGAGGATCCTCTTTTGATCTAGTTAAAAATTCTATAAAACACATTAGTTATATTATTCATTTGTCTGTCCGAAGTGTGCTCTTTGAAGCTTTCGGCCCAGAAGAATTAGCATTTCATGGCTAAAGCAAAAGCAGTGAGGAAAACTGTATCAGGGAACACTTGTGATATCAAATTGAGGGTAGCATCCAATTGCATCATTTATACATGCCCAAATGATCCAAATGAGTAGCTTACACATAAAACACGACGACACCAAAAATACACAGTCCCTCCATATGCAATGAGCTGACAGTACAGAAAACAGCCAATAGGTTACTCTTCAGGCAACCAGTTTAAGGCCAAGTCAAGTCACCTTTTGTTATATAGCGCTTTATACAATACAAATTATTTCAAAGTAGCTTTACAGTGATAACAGGAAAATTATGCATTTCAGCTGTTGTTCAGCTGAAGTCAGTTCAGTCTTGATTTAGTTTCATTGTAAAGCTCATCAAGTATTAAATTAGTCCATTTCATCCATAAAGCAGTTCTGCAAAAAAACTTTGTCATCGAAACATACGTCTCAGTTCAGTTCTCATACAACAGTCAGTACAGCCCGATCAATAATATTGTTGAAGGGTTAGTTCACCCAAAAACGAAAATTATCCCATAATTTACTCACCCTCAAGCCATCCAAGGTGTATATGACTTTCTTCTTTCAGCCAAACACAATTGGAATTATATAAAAAAATATCCAAGCTCTTCCAAGCTTTATAATGGGACTAAATGGTAATTTTTTAATACAAATTTTTTAAGCCCAAAAAAGTGCATCTATCCATCATAAAAGTAATCCATCTGAACTCTGACCCAACACATGACGTATTGATAAACGCGGTAGCGCAGAGGATAGAGCAAAACACTGGTTACAAATTATAAGTCTAAAACGAGAATTTTTAAAGAGAAATGTCGGAGGAGCTTGAGTTTGTCACCCAGCCCAATTCGTTTGAATCTAAGCTAAGTTTACGCTACTCTATACATCCTACGTCATGTGTCGGGTCAGATGTCACTCTTCTGCCGGAACTGCCTTTACTGGAAGCCAGTGATTATAGTTTATAAAGTTATAATATGAATTTTTTTCTTACAAAAACGCATCACTTTGCTTCAGAAGGCCTTTATTAACCCCCTGGGGCCGTATGGAATACTTTTAAGCACTCTTAAAAAAAATGGTACCATTCACTCCCATTATAAAGCTTGGAAGAGCCAGGATATTTTTTAATATAATTCTGTTTGTTTGGCAGAAAGAAGAAAGTCATTTACACTTGCTTGAGGGTGAGTAAATAACGGGATCATTTTCATTTTTAAACTAACCCTTTAAGTGTCCCCAACAAAGCAATTCAGAGGCGACAGTGGCAAGGAACTCCAGCAGGTAAGAGAATGGGGAAAAATAATAAAAAAACTCAGTCAGGGGGCAAGTTCTCCTCTGGGCAACGAAGGAACAAGGGGGGATTATGATTCAGGCTGCATCACAAGTCAGAATTAAGGCCTTTTTTGCCTCAAATGGTTAGACATTTACATATACGATGCCTCTAAGTCACTTCAACTTGGTGAGGAAATGTGTCCTGTCTTTGCTACCCATGACTATAGTATTGATTTAGTCCAATGTTAGGTTAAATGGACTGAATATGACCAACTTCACTTACATTTGCTGCTATCTTCCTAAAAGGCCTTCCTGCTTAATCAAGCTCTGCTCACTTTAGACGTCATTACTCTATTCTTAAACAAAATTAGCATTTAACAAAACAGTTTCTGTTCTAGTGGGTCAGACTAATGATTTGTATATCAGTGTGACCGCAAGTGACAAACACATGCTAGGATGAGTGGCAGAACATGTTATAAAATGAAGAACAGATTGAAGAGTAAATGTTTCAATGTTTTTCTGCTGCTCTACAGGTCAATAATAAACAATAAAGTAAATTATGAAAATGAAAAAAATATATTTTTAGAAACCTACTTTGCGTCAAGTTCATAGAATCATGTCGGATCTATATGGTTTTGAAAACAAAGAGTTTTTTTATCAATGAATTTAAATTCATCTTATTACATCTGACAATTTGAATCAGTCTTTATATGTCTGTAATATTTCCTGATTAATGGTTTCCCTGACAATTGCTTTGGTGGCTTTTTTTAATAAAAAAATTAATTAATAATTTTTCAATAATATTAAAATACTTTCAAGACAATTATACCAACCTGACATTTTTTACAACCCACAAAAATGTCAAAATGAATTCTAATTTAGAAACTTAAATGTTGGAACGTCAGCTGGCAAACGCCACAAAACACTGTTGGATCTGCACTGGAGTCTGTTTGTTAGCTCATCAGCTTTGCAGAACTTGAACTGACCTCACAACATTATGCAGATCCAGCTGTTTAACATCCTCTCAAGAAGCTCAGAGAAGACAATCATGCTAGCTTTTAACCGCTCTATCGGTTGATATAGGAAACTTGAGAGCAGTTTTGAATAAAGAACCCCATCAGAAGCTCCAATCAATGCTGCCCAAAAAATACAGCCCCTGGAAACTCGTCTTGCTATCCCATTCACTAGCACATAACAGATCAAATACACAAATAAAAGGCTACATACTTTGACCATCAGGCATTTCAGGAAAGGGCATCTCTTACCTAAAAGAGAGAAAACAGAAAAGACAAAATTCAGACACCAGACTTCATCTGTACAAGAAAAGGCACAGAGGAACAATGGAGACGGTGTGAGACGTCTCCTCTTAATTACGAGTCCATCACAGCCAAAGACCCGTTTGACACGCAGCAGAAAACAGGATTAAAGATGAATTAATCTTGCTGATCATTTCCCTGACCGGGAGTGTGACGGCATGTTAATAAATGTGGACTCCTGAGAGGCGGTGGACCCCGTGCCACTCTGAACAAGAGAGGTCACTCCTCCGTTTCATACCCATTCGTCACATCTCGCCACTGGCTCAGGTGTGCCGGCGTCGCGGAGGACCGCACGCAGATGTCTGCTGAGTAAGACTGATATCTGAGATTTGCCAGTCAGCTAGCTGTAAAGTAGAATACGAGGGGACAGCAGGTCGGAGACGCAAGCGCGACGGGACATGATTAAGGCGGAGGTGAGAGGTGTAAGGGTCTGCTGGACGCCAGTGATAGATAGAGACCACAGGACTGTGACGGCAACATGGAGCTTGGGGTCTCACAAGTTCTGTTCGAAGACTGACATGATTTGAGACTGTTTAAAAAACAATGTTGTACTTCCATATACATATAGAGTACGTGTTTTTCTCAAATATGGAGACATTAAAGTTTATTGTCCATTAATAATGTCATGAAAATGTCTACCTCATCTCAGATCATGTTTTATGTTTAAAAGCATTCTGTGGTGGAAATTATGTTGTGGAAATGACATTAAAAATGTTTGGGTATAAAATGGCTTTCAAACAATTAAATACAATTTAATATTTTTTTTCCTCAAAATGACAGTGTGAATTCATTTTTACCTTGATCTTCCTTTTTTACAACTCACATTATTTTTTGACAATAATAATTAGAATTTTTAAATGTTATACACATTTAGGCATTTAAAAAAAAAATACAAATAAACTTTCCAAGACATTTTAATGTGACCTTTGTATAATAAATAAATAAATAAATAAATTCACAATGACAGCGATTTTGTGGCCAAGTAGGAACATGTTCTAGCGAGCAACAGCACCGAGATTCTATTTAATCGCTACAAGTGTGATCGCCACTTGAGTGTAACATTGTTCTAATCTTTCTAAGCAGCAGGTTTCAAGTAAAATGATTTACCCTCTCCGGGGAGTAAGACTCATTCTCTCATTCACATCACTAGTGCGTGTTCACTTCACTGCAGGGAATTTCGGCACTAGATTATATATGGACCACTGGATGATCCATCTCTAAAACTGCTAATTACTTACCCTCCAAGAGTAATGACTGATGTCTTTCGCTCTATTTGCCCCAGTAGGGTCACACAGAAAATGAAACTTTTCTAAAAAAGGGCCACAGATGTTGCATCTCTGTATCCAACAACAGTATCACTAGCCAAATGTTGGCCTGCGATAAAAGAGTGTGACCGTTACGTCTAGTCCGAACATAAACTTGACTGGAAGAGAGATTTATATCAGAAGCTCACAGAAAGTGAAGATTAGGTCTCTCATCTGAGATAAAAACAGATTTTTTTTTAATACACTAGAACATGAGACTAGCTTTTTTATCATCACATATGGTTTTCCTAAAGCTTATAAAATGTGTAATTCTTCCACCCATAATGCTAATGCTAAAGCTAATATTGCTTTGCCTCTAAAAAGATGCTAGACAGAACATCGATTTATCACTTCTTGAGACTCATTTGGAATGTTCAAAATTACTTTCTGAAGGATAATTCCAGTTGAATGCTAATGAGAACAAAAAGACCTGCAGTTGTTTTCTCTAATGGAAATAAGGAGCTCAGCTCCAACAACGCTAATTCGACTCAAATCCAGGTTTATTCCCAGCTCCAGAGGTGTGGCGTTGAGCGTCCTAACATTTTGATTCTGTATGCAAGGTCATGTCTGCCATCTCCCCCTCATGCCGTTTTACACCTGCCATACTTTATTTGCTCCCACATTAACTTTGCCGCCGAATTTCCCTTCCCATCTAAAACGCATTTACAGGTGGAAGAAACGTAAACAGGCTGGAGCTGCCTCATTAAACAACACCACACACTCTCGCCACCCAAACAAACCAACTTTTATTCCTCAATCATCCCCTTATTCTCTCGCCTCCCAAACTCGTTTGTCCTCCATCCTTATGTCTATGTGACCTTTCGGGAGAGCTCTGTAGGTCAAGAAGTGGGCTGATTCTGATACGGCGAGCATGGGAACAGGTGAAGAGCGTCTCGCTCGACCACCTTCCCCCTTCCCAAAGGGGGCCCGCAGATAGTGATGGTGTTCTGACCAGATAACCTTCCCTTTGCTAGCCAATACTTTCAAGGATAATTGTGTTCATGTCAGCTGAAGGCACAGAAAGAGAGAGAGAGAGAGAGAGAGAGAACGAACATTACAGACAAATCACAATATTACGTCTACACTTTAAAAAGAGGGCCTTTCAGATTCGCCCACCCCCTACAATTTGCATTTTGCCCTTAACGTGAGTGACTAGCTGCTAGCGTGTACATAAGTGTGTCTATACATCCCCTGGCTGGAGTGTGAAAGGCCGTTTTAAGTGTATTTTAATGGCAGTGTGATACAACGTCAACTGAAAGAGTCTCTGTGTTGCGCTGTGGAGATGAGAAAGGGAAAGGAGAGGGACATAAGGAGCTTTAATGGTCTGTGACAGCCCCAAACCCCCTCCGCTCTCTCTCTCTCTCTCTCTTGCAGCACATTCCCTGCTCTGCACAGTCTTTTACAACTTTTCTTTCTCTGTTTCTCTGACAGGAATCCATAGGCCTGCCTCAGTCTCAGTAAAGGTGTCGACTATAAAGCCGCTGAGCACCTTATCTGCCCCCTGCGTCTGTCAGTGAGGATTTCTGATCGGTTTCTTCTCACACTTTAGAGCAGCTCAAAGCCACTTCATCTCTTTGGCTGAGAAAACAGCCCTCAAACCTTCACACTGAGAGCAGGGCCCTTTTTTAGCCCCCAAAATCCAAATTAAGCCTCCTCGTGGCTTTCTCTCAGATGCCTGTCTATACTGAAATGTTTCTCAGAAGTCTTATCATTCTGTTTGTCCATCCATCTATCCATACATCGGTTCACCCATCCAATGAGATTCACCCATAATACTCACTCTCACAGTGAGACTTTGAGGTCATCTAGTGGACTCCAAAAACTTGACAAAATACACTCACCGTTAGCAGATATACTGTCTTTTTCACTTCTGGGAAAATGGAGCAAAACTATTGATTACTCATCATGAAACTACACATATTTGTGTCCAATCAACAGCTCTCCAGAATAAGAATGTCCATCCCCCTAATACTACCTTGTGCATACACAATCCAAATGTACGCAGATGATACAGTTATCTATACCCATGCAAAAACTAGAGAACAGGCCGCAGTAAAACTTAATGCAGCCCTAACCAAAGTATCAGACTGGCTAACTCTCAACTGTCTTACTCTTAACATGAGCAAAACAGTGGGTATGTATTTCTCTATCAAGAGGAATGTTATACAACATCCGCCTGATATCTGTATTATGGGAGAGATGATACATATTGTTGATCATTTCAAGTATCGGGGCTTAATAATTGACTCTAACTTAAGTTTTAAAAAACACATAAAAAAGATCTCCAAATGTGTCAGAGCTAATTTGGCTAATTTTAGACATATAAGACATCAGTTACCAATAGCCGCAGCTAAATTGTTTTTACATACTATGATCTTTTCACATTTATCTTATTGTTCTACAAGCTGGTCACAGGCGGGTGGGACTACGATAAAACCCTTATGTACCCTTTACAAACAAGCGGTGAAAGTTCTTGATAAAAAAGCAGAGAAACTACCACCATTGCACCATTATAAAAAAATACAACTTATTAACCTTTGACAGTTTTTTAAGTTTTGCTGACATGTGCCTGATGTATAAATTGATACATGATCTTGCACCATCCCCACTCAAGCAATGTGTGTCATTTTGCAGAGATAATGTAAGGGTCACCAGGGCTTCTGTAAGAGGTGACTGTTACACTCAATTCAGGAAAACTAAATTTGGTCAATCAGCTTTTTCATTTTCAGTAGTAGAAAAGTGGAACTTAATCCCACATTATACTAGAGATTGTGCAAGTCTTGGCAGTTTTAAAAGGTCCGTAAAGACTTGGCTGAAGGCGAATCAAATATGTGATCATTGACCCTTTTATATATTGTTTATTTGTATTCTGGTTTTTATGTGAGTAATGTTTGTTTATGTTGTACTTTTATTTTTCCTTGCCCAGAGACCACAGATGTAAATTAGCCATATAGCTAACTGTGGTACAGGGCTTGAACTGTGCATGGTCCCTGACAAATAAACAAATAAATAAAAATAAATAAATATTATATAATGACTGATGTACGATAACTTAAGGCTATTTATTATTATTATTATTATTATAAAATAAAATAAAAACAAGCCACTCAAACTACCTGTTCCAAATGGAAACATAAGTAGGCTATGTCATTTTGCAATGTCTGTTTTTACAATAGGTAGAATTTTGTATCTAAGTACACGATTTCCACATAGTTTTGCCAATTTTCAGGTCAAAGCAAAGCAATAAAAGTTTAAAAACAGTTCAACTTTATAAAGAAAGAGATATTTTCCTATTTCTAGTGCGTAAGTTCTTGAACTAATTTAACTGCACCAAGAACACCCTGTGCAGTTGTGTGAACCCACACAAGAGTCCTTTTTGTCTCTACAGTGTGATGCATCACAACAATCATCACTTTTTCTGTTCTAAGTTCAAATATACTTCCTGCTTTCCTGCTGCCTAGCAACCTAGTCAAATTGTTATTCGCTGAATGGATGGGTATTGTGGAGGTTGAAGTCCTGCAAAGTCCTGACACAACTCAACCCTATCTCTACAATGTAACAGCAATGATTTGATGATAAGAGCGATGCTTCAAAAACATCAAAGTATCCAAGAATGAAAGAAAAAGTGTCACCAAAACTGTTTGGTTACCAACATTCTTCAAAACACCTTTTGTGTTCTGTAGAAGAAAATAATTCATACAGCTTTGGAACAAAATGAGGGTGTGTCAATGATGACAGCATTTTCAGCCTTACACTTGCAAAATCCCATCCATGCATCAATCCATGTTTTTTAAAAAAAAATTTTATCTATTCACGCTATCCAAGTTCAAGCTCGTCTCAGACTGACTCACTTGTCAGATATTTACAGGAGAGCAACATTCAAATCAACGGATTCCTGAAAGACTTGTAAACTTGCGCGGTTGGTGGCCTAATCTGAATCCCACCACAAATTGAATCCTAATATATTTTCCCTGGGGCCAGTATTTTTTTTTGTTTGCTTGTTTGCTTTTGGAAAACCACTTGATTAGACGAGTGCAACAGGCAGATAAGAACCCATGAATAAATGGATATTAATGTCTGTGGTCTTGCCATTTCTAATATTTCCACATTTTAGGCTGTTTTTTTGGTGCCAGAAAAAAAAAACAGTGTTGACATATTAATTCACAGATGACCACCAATATTGTGATGCTATTTAAATTAACTAAAGCAAATAATTATCCAGAAATTTAAACAGGCCCCCCCAGATGACACAACTTCCCCCCCCCCCCCCCCCTCATCGTATGGTCATTCAGCGAACCTATTGAGAGCAAAAAAAATTAATTCAGTGGATTTGGCCATTCTATTCCATAATGAAATGTCTTCAGCACCATGTATCTCACAGGAACACAAATCTCTACAACAGCAACTTTAAATAACACATTATTGTCAGAAATATGAATCAGAAATTAGTTGGAGCTGGGTAATGTGTAAGGTTGGGCAAGGCTTACTTTCGGAATTATAGTGTCTAATTTTCTCATTCAATTGCCTGTTGCTGCTACTATGAAAGCTTGTTTCTACCATTAAAAAAAAAAAAGAAAAAAAAGAAAGGTAATTGCACTTTATCTCATTGCATGTTATAAAGTCAGAATTGTGAGATAAAAAGTTTATTTTAATTTAATTTGTTTATTTTGTAGCGGTAAAAACCCTTCCATAGAGGGAAAAATAACAGCTTTTAATGATAGTAGAAGGAGCGCCAAATCTCGCATATAGCCTAGTATGCTTGCTTTTCTGTTAAAATTAACAACAATAACAAATAATTTTTCGTTTATACTGGGATGTGTAGGTTGTGTGTGACACGAAACTTGAAACTATTTCAAAGAAGTCTAAATGTTTTTAGATAGGGGAAGTGCATATCCTCTTTGTGTTAATTCGCCATCCACTTTGACCAGAACATTTATATTTTGTGTTTTGGTGTTGTTTTAATATAAAACTTGGTCTATTTCAGTTACACTTTGCTCAATATGGGATGTTATTGTTTTGATGATGGATTTGTCTTGTTTCTCAGATCATAAAAAAAAGTGTGCCCCCCTATAAAAACTAAATGCCCGCCCATTCTATATGTTCTCCCTGAATTAAAAGTTCACTTTGAGTGACTTTGTTTTAAATGAATATCAAACGATCTTAAAAGATTAAGGCCTGATTTCACAGGCATGGTTTAGATTAAGCCAGGATTAGGCCTTAGTTCAATTAAGACATTTAATTAGCTTTTAAAAACGTGCCTTAGGAGGAAAAAAAAACATTACTACGGCAAACAGAAATAAGGTGCTTTGCTAAAGGTGATACCAAAATGTCAAGACTCTTCAGTTCAGGAATCCTCCCCTATAGAGGAGTGAACCTGAAACATTTGTATTGTAAACCTAGATGCTAAACCACTAGCCTGTTATCACCCTTTAAACGCTGATTTTTTTCCCCAAGTCACTGCCATCACAGCTATATACTCATAGAACACAACAGTTTCTCGATGTCCATCACAGGCGAGTGGGCCGCTCGGGTCTAGATCACCCTATTGTCAGAGAGAGCTTTTATACGAATGAGAGTCCACCTTCTCAGGCCCTGCAGAGCAAATCGAAACTCTCAACAAAGGCTTTCTGCTTTTCCCCCCAAGTGAGAAATAATCAGCCCCTGATCCTCAGTGCATCTTCAACTCAGCAGGGTAGCAAAAGAAGTCTTGTAAGATGAATTACGTACGGTGAGAGAGAAAAAAAAGCACTGGAGAGAGAATGTGCTTCTTTTTTCTCAGAAAGCATTTCTCTCAGATAAGAAGTGGCCATATCCTGACAGCTCTCAAATCAGCCATTCTGGTTTCCCTGGACACTGTTACCATGTCAACCGCAGGAGTGCTCTGACCTTGCACTGGTGTTTACAGGCACCAATTAAAAGTCGACATAACGACTGAGGCCTGCGATGGACTGGACAGGTTGCTGAGCCAGCACAACTCAAGCTCGAGAAGAAAGAAATAAACAACGTGAAGTATAGCCATGAGTTGATATGTGGTGACTAGAGATTTGTAATTTACAAAATTATGTTTTTTTGTTGCTCAGAGTTTGGGCAAAAGTGGGCAAAAGGCCTCTCCTCAGGAAGAAAATCAAATACGCATATTTTATACTATATCTGGTTATATGTGTGAACTCGTGAATAGTGCCATACAACAACTAAAGCTTACAGAAATGGATTTCTAGTGTGAAATTGCTTTCACACTGGAGCATTTGGAGCCTATTGTATTTGATTCATTTTCACTCGGTTAGTGTGAAAGCTATTTCCAAACGTGGACCATCAAATTGCACGCTAAGTGCGCTTAAAAGAATTGATGACAACAAGTGGAACTAATAAGCACAGCAGGAAATGCTACAGCTCAGCCCTTTTCAACTAATAATACCAAAGGTTCCTTAAGTACCAAATCGGCATATTAGAATGATTTTCAAGCAATGAAGACTTTAGTCATGGCAGCTGGAAATAGAGCTTTGCCATTACAGAATGAATGAATGAAATACATTGTAATATTGTTTGTTTTTTTATTGTAAAATTATATCACAATACTACTCTTTTTACTGTATTTTTTTATCAAGTAAATGTAGCCTTGGTGAACTTAAGTTTCAAAAACGTAAAAATAATTAAAAAAGTGTTTTTTAACTTTGTGTTAGTGTATATTGATTCATTTTTCATTCACCGAAGTTGTTTGCAGCAGGAGAGTAAAACATCTCCGTAAAAACTTTAAACTCAGTCTTTAGAATTTAGTATAGGCATTCATCGCCGAAAACGCTTTTAATGCCATGTTCAACTTCTTACATATTAAATATTACTAGTCATATTTTCCGTGTGTTGACAGTCAAACTCCACCTCTGACCGCATTGCAGGAAAAATGCAAACAACACTTTTGTGCTGTACTGAGGAAACACACTTTACACTTATGATACATGTAAGAAAAAACTAAATAAATATTCGCCTTTCCCTTAATAATAAACATAATGAGTGTAATTGTTGTTTTCATTGATGTGCAACATGTACATATCTATTAACATCGTAAAAAATGACCCTTCATGACCCTTTAAAGAAGGATGAGTCATCAATATTTTCTGTCCGGTCCTGGAGAAAGACTACAAATATTAAATGCATACAGTATATCTGCTGAAAGTGAATTGAGAGTGTTTACGATCAGACTACCTTAGAGATTACCTCAAAGCTATAGATGTGAACTAAAAGCAACAAAACCCCAATTTTGATTCCTTGGAGTCTTAAACCCAATCTAACTCCAGTAGTACCCCAATCAAAGACATGGCCATTCTGCAGAGTGGTCATTACAGCACGTTGATTTATTATGCTTTCGCCATGATGTGACGATCTCCCATTTCAATACTTTGTGAGTGAGATTGATGGGTTTCTGCTGCGGCCCCTGACAGAGAGATTTACAGCCTCTGATCAATCCTGCAGGAACACCCACCTCTGTCTACTGTTATTGCACTCTGAGGTCTCTCAAAGTTTAAAATAAATTACTCCGGAGATGGGCCAACCTGCTCTCTGTGTGTGTGTGTGAGGGAGAGAGAGCGAGAAAGAGAATGTATTTCAGACAGACCCATTACATGTGCCATATATTTACCTTTCCTAGTGTTTTTGTGAGTTTAAGACCCATCAGTACTTGGCTTTGTGATGTGCTCCATCTGTTAGTCGGCCAAACTTACAATCCACCAGAGCACTTTCTCCACACTCAGTCAGAGTGCACTGACATAACCTCCATGGGAAAAAAACATTGAACGCGAGCCAACAGGAAGTCCTAATCTAATGAAGCATGAATGCTCAGCCAACAAACAGAAGCTTGATTCAGACATCATAAGATAACCTCTCTTCCTGGTTCATTATATTCACACAGTGTGCTGAGTAATTGGCATACAAGACAAGAACACTCCCACTTTCCCATGGAAGAAACGATACTCAAACTCCCACTTTTACTGACCTTGCTCTGGACAAAACAAGCACAACAGTCACTGGATGTTCTGCTTTTTGCAGCATAGTTTTTTTCTCAATTTCTTTCTCTCTCTCTGATCCTCTTCAATTTCCTTTAAAATGTCAAGACTGCATGATGGATTCACAGAACTAAATGCATGTCAGAGAAAAATAATGGTTCTGAAAAATTCTGTGAGTGAAAACACAGATGTGTTGATTGAAAAGAGACCTCAACTACCACTAAGTTCAGATTTCACATGTAGAACAAATGTTTTTCAGACAGAATAAGAGTGCAGCTACACCCAAAAGGAGTTGAATTACTTTAGAAATACTGTAGAAACCCAATTATTCCCATAACCTTCCATTATCTGACAGACCTGTGCTGCAGTGAGAAGGTTTCTGGATCAGCTACTTGTTCTCAGATGCCTCCAGACATTGAGAGGATAAGCTGCTTTGAAGCTGCCCAGTCATGTGAACTAACAGAGTAAACACAGCAGATTTGGGAAGGACAAAGAAATGGGATCTAAATATGTGGAGATGCCATGAAATCTCAGAGACGAAGAGAGGTAAAAAAAAAAAAAAAATTTGAGATGGATAAAAAGATTTACCTAATGCTTATTTTGCTTTTCATTGCGGTTTATTGCTCACGCATAGTAAATACGGAATCAAGGTCTCCCATTTAAACGTGTTGATTTAAATGCAAGGCATGAACTGCAATATATTTGTTAGGGGCTGCCTCTAAAATGAATATGAAGAGGCTTTTCCATTTACATCTATGACATCTGTAACATTTGCTTATTATCTAATTAAAATTAAAATTTAAATAATGAAATGGCCAGCCCAGAGTCCTGATCTAAACCCGATTGAAAATCATTGGAAAATCCTTGGCGACAAAGTTATGGCTAAGAAACCCACTACAGTTACCGAATTGTGGAAGAGACTGGAAGAAGAGTGGACCAAGATCACACCAGAGCAGTGTGAGAATCTAGTGATGTCCTGTGGCCGCAGATGTGCTCTGGGCTGCGTTTCCCGATAACGTTGTCTCTTAGCGCGATACGAAGGCTCTTAAGGTATAACTTAACTGAAGGTATACCATTTCTAGGCGTGTTCCCCGAACTATACCTTAGAAAGCTGCTTAAGATATACCTTCTTACGTCGGACGTTACCGGGTGCTGTCCGTGGCGATGGTGCTGAATCTGTTGATATCGATGACTCGAGAATCAATTATTCTCTCGTGCAGGGGCTGCTTATGTGAGAAAGCGCTGTTCTTTATAAAAGAAGCACTTCAGAAATAGTTGAAATTGCATTTACTAGGACTCATGGGATATTATAAAAAATTATCTAAACTATAACAGCCTATAATAGCCTTGCCTATATATTTTAAAATTGTATCATATATTGCTGCCATCATAACCATTTAAATTTTTGATGTGCTTTCTTCTCTTTCCCATTTTTGTTCGCTGAGGTGAGCTGCGATGAAATACTGTTCTTGTAAATACTTTCAAGCATTTCAGTAATAAAAGAGTACGTCATGTAGCTACGGTGCTCGGCAGTGATCAAAAAGGATTTAAACAGTGAATTTTGAATCTCTTCTTGTAAACTCAGAGATGTGGATTCAGACAGCAATTAAATTACCACACGACCTGTTTGTCAAAAAAATCAGTAGGTACTAATTTGGACAGAGTTTTTTACGCGGGTTGGGTGACAAAAAACACTGATATTATGGATTCGGACGGCACTAAAATAACCGACTTACCCCTGTAAATGTTTAAAATACCGTACGAGCCCATGATAAAGAATATTAGCGTCCGAATAGGACTTAACTGACAGTAGCCTATGCTTTCACTGGCCTTTAAAAGCGCTCTTTAATTAAAATAAATTTATAAAATTGTATTATATATAATAATATAATTAAAATTGTAACAACAATCAGTGTAATGACAATTTTATTCTTTGCATGAAAACACTTGAATTAGCCTAATTGAACACTGTCTGGGTGTATTAAAACTTCTGAATTATATTCATATAGACATTTAACAGTGATAAGGTAAAGCTAAGAGTGGTCCAGACCAACCTTCCGAACGTATGACTTACAGAAGGTATACTTAACTAAGAACGTTTCGGGAAACACGTATTAACGATAAGGTACAGCTTAAGGTGTAACTTAAGAACGACGTAGCGTTAAGAAGGTTTCGGGAAACGCAGCCCAGGTCATTCAAAGCAATTCCTCTACACTTCTGTAAGCCTCAAATTTTTGTTGTAATGCTTTCTTTTGTGCTGCAATGGTTATTGTTCTCTAATTTTGATCGCTGTGTTTTACACAAAATAAAGGTTTTTGTTGAAGTACCTTGGTTATTTTGTAAAACAAATGCTAGTAGAACAATGGTATACCCACAGCGGATATTCCTTAAAATTTCAACCAATGAAGATTAACAATTTTTCTGACAATAATCAAATGTTTCTTAATTGTTCTCTAATTTTGATCTCTACTGTATGTGTATATTTGTGTATGCTCAACATGCATTGAGCCAGCTGGTGAATTAATTCTGGTCTATTAATATTTAACTTGGATGGGTCCTGCAACAGTATACTCATTGAAACGAAAGCTGTGGGCACTCAGAAAACCCCCAGACATCCCCGGTTTCCTTTTCCCCACAGCTGCACATCTGTACCAACCAAAGGTGAGAATGCTGACATGAGTCCCAAATGAACACTGGGCTTAGAGAAATGGATGGAGCACTTATTAAATTATTGCTTCATTTGGCTTTGAGATTGATTGGATGTCAAATTCAACGAGAGAGCTGAGAACTCTCGTTTAAGTGGCCATTAGCGTAAAGACACACTTTGAGTTAATCTTTGTCTCAAAGACAGTCATCAACCCTTCTATATCAGTCCTTTATAGTTGCTTCATTATCTTCTCTGCTATTAATACATCCATTCTTTGCAAACACACAGGTCATGCATCTAGTACAAGTACTATAATCAATAAAAAATACTTTTGAAGCACTTGGTGTGTGTTGTAAATCTCTATTTCAAAACCTACTATATAGACAGCTGTATACTAAAATGTGTTCACGTTTACTGTTGTTTGGTACATTTTCGCAGGCAATTTCCAGTGATTTCAATAGGAATCCACACAGTCTGGAATTTCACATTGTGGGTGAAAGATTTCACCATTCAGATTTTGCTGCAAGTTCAAGTTGGTCACATCAGTTTGCTATATTGACCAACAGAAACGCGGTCTGCACGCGAAACGCTAAAACTGCACGCGAAATACTCGTTTGCATGGATCAGGGTATATGCAGGAATCTTGAAGTTAATTTTAATACCTTTTCAAGACTTTTTCAAGACCTTCTCAGTATGTTTTAATACCTCACCGCCACTTCAAGCTGTAACCATTTACATCAGTGATACTTTTAACTTAACAGTTTTAGTTTGTGATAAAGACTATAGACCACTCTGATACAAAAAAATAAAATAGGCTGGGATAGTAAATCAAAGCAAAGTTTATTAAAAAACTTCCCCATTCTGTTCATGCGTTCACCAACCTTCTCTTTAAAACATTTCGGTGCATTGTAATACGCACTGGGAACGCCAGAGCGTACATGTGCTTTTGAACTTCCGCCCGCCTGCCCGCTCTGGTGCTCTCAGAGGCAATTTACGAACGCACCCACAATAGGCTAGTTTTTTTATGTACCTGTTCGTTTTTTTTTTTTATAAAAATGACTAAATTCACACACTTTTACGATGTTTTTGGGACTCAAACTGTTGGACAGCTAATTCAGAAAAAATACTTTCAAAATGTAAGACTTTATAAAGCCGTGATAAGACTTTTTAAGGGTCTTAATTTTCCCAAAATTGATTTATCACCTTTTAATACTTTTCAAGACCCCGCGGATACCCTGATGGATACCTATTGAAATTGCTCGATTTAGACAGCAAAAATTCACTGAACAATGGCAAATGTGACTGCACCATAATTCGACATCCTAAGAATCAAGGAACCTCATAAATGTCTAATTTTGAATTATCTAAAAAAGCCGCAACTCATGCATTACACAGGAACAGGAGAATCGACTCAATAGATTCCAAAAGGGAGTGATGTTAGCATGATGCTAAGCTAATGCCACAATACGCTTATAAAGTATTAAAATAGATAAAACATACAAAAATTTGGTAAAATAATTTGAGCATTAAAACAATTTTTAGTTATATTTTTCTTACTTTTTTACTCCATCTCAGCTTTTTTAGCTCATTGCAGTGTATTCTGGGATTACATTGGGAGGCAATGTTTTTCATGTTGGGATTGCCTATGATCCCTCAAGAAACTACCTCTGTAGGCATCATGTCCTCTGTATAAGGACATTAGAGAGAGGAAAGGGAATTATGGGCAGACAGCATGCATCAACATATCTAGAGCTAGGTCACGGCCACACTGCAACACACATTAAAAACTTTCAGCATGTAATACAGCTATAACAATGACTAGCGTCATCTCTTTTGGGACTTGTTAAGGTGGTACCGTCAAAGTCTGAATTGATTCATTACTACCTGAGGTCTGAACACCTTGGGGGAACCATGGGGAAATCTAGACAAAAAATAAACAAACAAATGAAAGGGACAAACTTTCCATTTGCTGAGCACAGCGGTATGATAATTGTCATGATTCATTTCAAGTCACCCAGAGAGAGGTGATGGGTCCGTCCTCCGTGTAATACTCATGCTTCTGTTCAGCAAACCATGACAGAGCCACAAATACGAAACCCACCACACTAATTTATTCAACTTTGTATGGGGACTAAATCAAATACCCCTTTTGAAAGTGTGAATTGAAAAGCTACATATGCAGGTTCAACTGAAATAAGAACCATGCAACTCCTAGTTTTTAGTAATGAGCTTTAGCTGTGCCACTAACAGAAGACATTTGGCCTCCGCAGGTAATTACAGAAACGCATTACATTACCAGCATGGATAGTCTCTCTAAGCTTTCAGCCCTGTCAAATTGATAAAGAAAAGCAGAGAGAAAAAGAAATACGAGGAGGGGGAAGAAAAGCAATAAATGCACAAATAACTCTTAGCGTGGTGTTTTGCTTCGAAAGCAAATTATTTTGCCTAAGAATTATTTACTCCAGCACAATGTCATAGCCTTGAATAAATAACATACTGTAAATTAAGATGAATGCAAATAAGGCCAGAAAATAAATATTTAAAACCACAGAAATCATTAATCTTCGGATAGTCTGCTGTCTTGTGATTAGCAGCTGCTAGCTGACTCAGATTCCCGTGAGATGTACATTTCAACAACAGAGACTTGTGGGAACCGGTAGAGTGATACCAACCAGCTGAAATTATGTGCAAAACTTGACTCTGCAAAAATCATATACTTGCAAATTGATAGAAAAGGGAGCAACCTGAGGTTAGTGGAAGGACACACTGATAATGGCTAATGTTTACCAAGTAGTAGAGTTTGAAGCTACGCCATATTGGTTGCCAACTTAGATCACTTAGACCATTGGATTACACCACCCCAATGCCAATTATCTTTAAATATGCATGTTAATTTGCATTGCAAAGCCATGTATAGATCAGAACAGAATATAGACAGAAGTCAACAGAAGACATGTTAGTATAAATAGCCACAACAGGGTTTGATACAAGATGAGTCCAAGATCATATTTTCATGGTCTAGGTCTTCGTGTCCATGTCCAAAGCCAAGTCATGAGCATGAAAATATGCTCTTGGTCTTGTCATGGATTCAGTCTTGACTCAAACTTGACCCTCTTCTGGACTCAGTCTTGACTCTTGACTCGAATGAGCTGGTCTTGACTACAACATTGCTTCATACACTTTCAAATGGTATATTAAAATCAAACCGCAAATACGCTATTTAGACGGCACACAAGTTACTCCCTCCGGAATGTGTTCAAACTTGACCACTTACTGTATGAGGCTACATAAGGAAACAAACTTATTGCTGCCCATGGAATCAGTTGACTTTGCCTGCAGGTATAAACCTTTATCTTTCAGATATGACCTGGCTTGAGGTTACTCTACCACACTCACTTCACCTCACGTGAACACATACACACTGATCTTATGATTTAGGGTGAGAAACCTCAATGTTTTTTATTATTCATGCCTGGTGTCTGAGCTGTTTCACAGAGCCACCATGCTCAGTGCTTTCTGATCAGAGGCACATGGGATCGAGGCACTCCCTCCATCTCTTCTCTCTTGCAGGTGAGTGTGGCATTCACAGAGATGCCTGGAGAGAGAAAGGGATATGAATATTTTCACGGCAGACAATGCATATTTCTGACACATAGCGCTTCGGTTCTCTGACACGACTGACAAAATGGAAGAGGAGAGGAAAGATCTGCCTCAGAACTGGGCTGTAAATGAGGAGCCCGACAGCGTGAGCTCACACACACACACACAGCCTCGAAAACCTATCCTGCTCATATCAGAACACAAGTAGAACTTTTTATCAACTTTCTGATTGGAGGGAAAATAATCTCAGGAGAATTCAATGCTTCACTCGGGTCCACTTTTACTTTCTGAATAGTACAGCGAAAAAGTTTCTGAATTTCAAATGAGGGGAAGAATTTGAATTAGAAACACTGGATGAGCCACATTCAAATAGCCGATACTTTGGTGAAAAAGGGGAATAAAGTGTCCATGAGGATAAAAGTGTCCAAATAAACAGGGGAATTGGTGTCCTCGTTGTGCTGGGGTACGTGCAGGGAAGGTAGTGCTTAGATGGTTTGGTCCAGGTAAAGGACACGGAGTCCCGCAGCCACACGTGCCCTGCTTTTCAGTCTTGAGGCACAAGGGGCAGTGGCTTCTCCAGCGGCTACACGCTCTGCATTTAACAGCGACGTGACGAGGATCCATTCGATTCAGGTGTGCCTCATCACTAGGGTTGCCAACTGTCCCGAATTAGCCGGGACGTCCCGATTATTGGGCCTCATATATTTGTCCCGTACGGGACCTCTCTTGTCCCGATTATTGAGTGCTACGCTGATCTGACTGATACAACAGCAACACGACACTTGAGAATGACCACGACACCGGTCATCATCCAGTCACGCGCATCAGACCATACCAATAAACTATAAATTGAGAATGAATTATTATTTTGGGACAAATAATTTGATTTGCAAACAGAATCATCTGCTGTCTGGTCGCTCTCGGTTCGATCCGGTCTCGTGCTAACGGCAAATCCCTTTCACTGTCCGGTCGGGTTTTGTTTTCGGCAAATCAGTTTTGGTGAATTTAAACAACGTGATTATTGTTCATGAGTCCAACATCCATCCATGTTCCTGAGGGAATAATATGCTGATGCGATGCTGCCCAAGAAACTTGATTATTATTAATGTTTTTTAAAAAAAAGAAGTCAGGATTATTTGATGAATAGAAGGTTAAAAGGAGATAAAAACATTAACATTGTAACATTATAAATGTCTACTGTCAGTTTTGATTCATTTAATGCGTCCTTGCTGAATAAAAGTAGGCTACTTTCTTTAATTTCTTTAAAATGTAGTGTATATGTTACAAAAGCTTTCTATTTCAGATAAATGCTATTATTTTTTAACTATGTTTTGTGTGTAATTAATGTGACTTGTTTGTGACCTTAAAATTCATTTTATAATTAAATTGTACATGAACAGGTTAAGCAAAACAAATGTATGTCTGAGAACCTTTTAAACACATACAATCCTGAAATGACATATACTGTGTGATACAGTACAAATATTTTGAGTGTCCTTATTTTCCTTTTAAAGAACCACGATTGTCCCGCATTTTTCTTTTCGTAAGTTGGCAACCCTACTCATCACGCACCGCCAGTCCTAGTTGTTACAGCGCCCCCCTTCTCTCTCAAACCCACTCCAGTTGGAAGCTGATGAATTGAAGGAATTTAAGTGATGGGGTGGGGATGATTATAAGGGAGAGGCAACAGTTCAGTCTGTATATTACACATAAAATAAAATATATTAAATATTGTTAACATATTTTGCATTACAGTAATGACAAATTGTTGGTGAAATAGGGTAACATATAATCTAGTTATGTTCTTAACAAATTCACACATACAGAATATACACCTCTCACTGTGCGTGTTGAATTCTGCATCAACTGTGAGTGTTGAATTCTATATCAATGTGCCAATTATCTCACCTCAGTGACCAGCCACAATGTTGTTTTATTGCACGAACAATCTCAATGTAAAACACTGTCCTGCTATTTCCTATTAGACAGAAAACTTGTACAACCTTGACTGAAAAGGCAGTTTTGTTCCTCTTTTTACAATGTTTCCGAAGCACCAATGGGGGCACTAAAACACAGAGTTCTGACCTTATAAGAACAAGCTGTAAAAAGCAAACGACCCCTCACTTCACGGTCCACACCTCACGGGAGCTAAACCTCCATAAAACTCCTGTAAAACATCACGCTACAGAGCACAAGCAGTGTGCAGTCAGCGAGAAGTGAAGGGACTCTGAGGCCATAATGCCTCTCGAGTGGAGACAGGGCATGATCTTGGTGTGCTAAATATTTAAAGCAGCCCTGGTCTGCTCTAGGCTAGTCTGCTACTGACAGAAGCAAACAGACATTAGTGGCTGTGTTATGTGTTTGTGTGGGCAAGGGCCAAGCTTTTATAAGTCCCACAGGAAAGTCTGAATGCTGTTCTGACTGACATCACACCCTCCATCAAACACCGAATCAGGGGCATGAGATGAGAGGGCAGCATTGTGTCAAACTCACAACAACAAGACAAGTAATTGCCTTATGACAAAACAGAATGATAAAGAATTTTCGCATGACTTGTGTCAGGCCTTCAAACACACATCTCAACACTAGTGCCACTTTGACCTCTACATGAAAAGTTATAGCGTCACAAGGTTGCTAGCAAGAAAGCGAGAAGCATAAAGTAAACTGTTAGCCAACATGCCTCCAATTTATAGAATAGCAATCAATCAATATTAGTTTTCCGAAGACTGATTCCTTAACTTTTAAATTAGATCCTCCTAAATCTAGAAGCTCTACTTGAATGGGGGAGACTGAAATCTCTGAAACTCAAAAAAGTTTGAAAATACCTCGTATACCTCGAAAATACCTTGTATAGCAATTTTAAGTGTGATTTGAGCTATATATATATATATATATATATATATATTATATACACACACATATACACATATATATATACACTCACCGGCCACTTTATTAGGTACCCCATGCTAGTAACGGGTTGGACCCCCTTTTGCCTTCAGAACTGCCTCAATTCTTCGTGGCATAGATTCAACAAGGTGCTGGAAGCATTCCTCAGGGAGTTTGGTCCATATTGACATGATGGCATCACACAGTTGCCGCAGATTTGTCGGCTGCACATCCATGATGCGAATCTCCCGTTCCACCACATCCCAAAGATGCTCTATTGGATTGAGATCTGGTGACTGTGGAGGCCATTTGAGTACAGCGAACTCATTGTCATGTTCAAGAAACAAGTCTGAGATGATTCCAGCTTTATGACATGGCGCATTATCCTGCTGAAAGTAGCCATCAGAAGTTGGGTACATTGTGGTCATAAAGGGATGGACATGGTCAGCAACAATACTCAGGTAGGCTGTGGCGTTGCAACGATGCTCAATTGGTACCAAGGGGCCCAAAGAGTGACAAGAAAATATTCCCCACACCATGACACCACCACCACCAGCCTGAACCGTTGATACAAGGCAGGATGGATCCATGCTTTCATGTTGTAGACGCCAAATTCTGACCCTACCATCCGAATGTCGCAGCAGAAATCGAGACTCATCAGACCAGGCAACGTTTTTCCAATCTTCTATTGTCCAATTTCGATGAGCTTGTGCAAATTGTAGCCTCAGTTTCCTGTTCTTAGCTGAAAGGAGTGGCACCCGGTGTGGTCTTCTGCTGCTGTAGCCCATCTGCCTCAAAGTTCGACGTACTGTGCGTTCAGAGATGCTCTTCTGCCCACCTTGGTTGTAACGGGTGGTTATTTGAGTCACTGTTGCCCTTCTATCAGCTCGAACCAGTCTGGCCATTCTCCTCTGACCTCTGGCATCAACAAGGCATTTCCGCCCACAGAACTGCCGCTCACTGGATGTTTTTTCTTTTTCGGACCATTCTCTGTAAACCCTAGAGATGGTTGTGCGTGAAAATCCCAGTAGATTAGCAGTTTCTGAAATACTCAGACCAGTCCTTCTGGCACCAACAATCATGCCACGTTCAAAGTCACTCAAATCACCTTTCTTCCCCATACTGATGCTCGGTTTGAACTGCAGGAGATTGTCTTGACCATGTCTACATGCCTAAATGCACTGAGTTGCCGCCATGTGATTGGCTGCTTAGAAATTAAGTGTTAACGAGCAGTTGGACAGGTGTACCTAATAAAGTGGCCGGTGAGTGTATATACATATATACATATATACATACACACAATAGTATTGCCAATGATTGAATTTAATTGTACTAAATCAAAATTATTAAGGTCACATTTTATGTAAAAAAAAAAAAAAATTGGATAGTCAATAGATTTTCACGGAGGATGAGTTGCCCGCCCACCCGCCACCCCCGGCTGTGAAAATATAATAAATTATATTTTTATAACTAGTATTAATATAATTGTTACATTTAATTTATTGCCACACTTTAATATGTTAATTATATTAGCAGAAAACTGAAGATTTAGCTTTGTCAGGCTTTTATTTTTGCTTAATAGATAAAACAACGGCGCTGCACACACGGGTTTATGGCTGCTACAAATTTCACCTGCCACAAGACGGCGCTGTTTTCGACACTATTGATGTCTCGAATCTTTTCCTGGAACAATCAGGAGAAAGCCTCAGTGCTTCATGAGGCTTCATTTGCCCATCCCTAACACACACACACACACTTTGAACAGGCACTAAGAGACATTAAACAACTTTCACTTTCTTGGATGCTCACATGGAGATTGGAGGATGACGAGGAACTGGAGACTGGATGCGGAGAGGATCAAGGAGATAAGTATGCTTTAGGTAAGTAACGATACAAACAATTATAGTCCAAGCCATAGACAAGACCAGACCAGTGCGTGCGTGCATGCGTCAAGTCCTTATAACTGGTGCTGAGGTGATTAGTGATTGGTGACAGCTGGTGATGATTAGTATTCCGGCTATGGTGATATGTGTGACTGGGTGATTGCTGAAGGTGAGCAGAAGGATGGATGAGGAAATGTAGTGCTAGATGGGGACTGAGCTGGTGACCGCAACAGAAAACCAGTTATGTATACAATGTACAGTCCAAACAGAGAATAATGTTATTAATGAACTTCTTAGGAGAGCCTATTGTGTAAGGAAAAGCATGCAAAATAAAAGTATTTAACACAGTGTCGCTGTCTTATTACAAGACACTGTGAGACAAAAAAATCGGTAATTACAACCATGTTCAAACATTGTCAGAAAAAGAAATACATTTCAAAATCGTGGCCTGTGAGAACAGAAACGAAAGTCCCAATTACAGGATCAAGGAAACCAATTAGCTCAACAAAGCCAAAGTGAACACTAGAGCAACAATGATAAGTAATTAACATTCGGACGGTAGGGGTCAGAGATCACACACAGACACGGACTCCATACAGTAACGCTGGGAGGGCCGAAAGGGGAGAGACAAAACTAGAAAGAGAGGGAGAGAGAGAGAGAGAAAGAAAGAAAGAAAGAAAGAAAGAAAGAAAGAAAGAAAGAAAGAAAGAAAGAAAGCAGAGCTAGAAAGAATAATCTTTCATTTCCTGTTTGATGAAAGACCAGAATAATTACCTTGACATGAAGGCTGAACTCATTGAAGTAGGACCTGAGACACACGCAACTAATACCTCAGCCGATACGCAACAAGCCGGCGTCTCTAAATGACTGATTTACTGACACATATTGCAAATGCAAATTGAGAAGAAAAGGCTGACATCTTCACTCAGTGCTTCTCATAAAAAAACATAATGGCCTAGATACACATATATAAATATTCGCTTGCCAAGCACATCCGTCTTAATGGAACATCTCATATGCAGAAATAAGCCATAAAAATGCATGACAGAGCCTTGTGTACGAGATGAGGGAGTGGATTAGCAGATCTGAGGTCTGGGAGAAGACAGGCTTGGCTTAATGTGAGCAGGCAGGTGGAGGAAGTCCATAGATCTTTCTGAGAACTTCCGGGAAACGACTGATTGAAACATTATGGAGAGTTGTCTGAGTCCTTTATTCCTGATGTCTCACTTTCTTTCCTCATGAGATGAATATAGATAACCTTATCAACCGGTAATAACCTCATTACTTTAAGTTCACTCGATGAATCAGCAGGATGAATCCTCGAATATGAGAAATGTCTCACTATTTTTTTGTGCTCTTTTTTCAATGTTCTAGCTCAGAATCAACTGTCTAACTCAAAAAATTCGTAGAATACAAGTGGAATGAAATGTCTCATTTCATCATTGGCGTCAATACATGCACACAGCGGTAGGCAAGCGCTGGATGAATGGATAGACGATGGGATGAATGGATGGATGAAGAATGAGTGAAGATGGAGTGGTATTTAATCTATCATAATTCCACGGGCACCTGGGTTTATTGATCACGAGCTGCTCAGGCAGAGACACCCTTTGCAGAGGGATCAGAACAGATGTTGAACATGGAGTGCCGTGGTGGGGAACGCTTTCGGCTCACACCTGTATACTGTAACAATCTGTTGGATTGTTCAAGATCCTAGTATTTCCATCACAAGGCAGAGAGGACTTGGAGGATAGTGGTTAACACATTGGATAGTGGTTAACACATTCTCAGAATGTAATGTCTATCAACTTAAACATTCATTGGTTACTTTAGAACCTTTGAAATTTGAAATGTAAAATATGTCAAACAACAACGTGGCAAAATACAAAATACAAAATCCTGCATATTGTATTTGTGCGTGACATGAGCGCACACAGCGCGTGTCTTCTCCAGGTCGTGCTTACCAAGTTTGTTCATAAAAGCCGAAATGTGCCCAGATGTAGGCTTTTAAAGTAGTTGGAGCATTTTTAAGTACTCGCACTCGCGTCTCACCTCCCTCTGCCACTGTATGCTACTGCGACAAAGCACATACGCGACAAATGACATCAGAAAAGCGTCAGTACATTATAATCGGTTATGGTCTATTACTGAACCGATACCGAATCGTCCTCGCCTGCATCGCGATGCATCGTAGAAACGATTAATTTCGACACCCCTATTGTACAATCATGAAATAACCCTTTGCATCTTAAGAGGCAATTGCATGGTGATTTTTTTTACTAATTAGATAGCGATCTTATCCAGAATTATCAAGTGCTCTAAAACATGCTCTACACAATGCATACCATAGCCAGGGCTCGACATTAAGGCTTGTCCGCTTGTCCGGGACAAGTGGGTTTTTTTGTAGGACAAGTGGAAGAGAAAATTAGTTGTCCCACCGGACAAGTTAAATTTCAAACAAAATAAAATCCCATGTTACTTCACGTTATGTGCCACTCATTACGTCTATTTTACAGATTTAATTTTACCGATTTGAAACGAACACATTTTTCGCGCTGCCTTTGGAATGTCCTGAATGTGACTCACAGAAAGATGCGCGCCAGTATCATGCGCATGCACAGACCGTGCACCAGAATACAGTTCTCTTTCGCGCTTGAACGAACAATAACTCACACAATTATGCCAAAATATCGTTTTTTCGAGTATCTTCATAACATAAGAGCAGTCTTATGATGGACATAAAGAGTTGTGACTTGTGAGAGAATGAGGCGCGTGTGAGATCTGCGTCTCTGTCCGAAGCGGCTGGTCTTAAAGGTTCATCTTTTTTAAAAAATTAAAGTTAATCAAATAACAAAGGGAACAGGGAAAATTACTCACTGCTCTTGACTAAAGAACTTGTGTAGCTTTAATAAGGATTAGTCTATATGTAATTTATGCAGCGCAGACTGTTTGATAACTTTATTCAATTTCTGTATATGTCCTACCCAGTGCCGCCGCTCCCACCACGCGCATCACGCGTCAGAAACAGAGCACGTCAGAAACAGAGAGGACAGGGTGTGTGTGTGTTCATCTGAGCCTCATTGGTCCGTCACTGCTCGTCAATGTCAGAATATTTGAGATGACCAATCAAATCAAAGTAGGCGGGCTTTATGTTCACAGACGCTGAGCGCGAATTTTAACAGTGCAACTCAACGCTTCAGTGTATGGTCAAGTGCGAGATAAGATGTAAGTAGCTAAACTTAATGTTTCATATTTGACAGTTTTTTTTAGGTCATAAATGTTAAACGAATGACAAAAAATAATTAGGCAAACTAATATAGTTTTGTCTAATTTCGCCATTTTGAACTGAAAATAGGCCTATATAACATGTAGCCTAGTGTAATAGTTTAGGTTACTGTCATTGTGAGGGGACAAGAAACATGAACAAAGCCGTTTTCATCATGTTAGGCACAGGATTAATAATGAATGTGTACATATTGAGAATAAAATACAAATTGTAGCCTTTAGTAAATTAAAAAAGCCAACTTTAGGAGGGGAAGAGACAGGGCAAGATAAAAACAAAGTGAAAAAGAGTGTGATGCTGATGAGGAGAGAAAAATAATCAGCTGCCCACTGACATGGTTTTAAAGCTGTTGTTATAGATTTTTTTTTTTTGCCTTCACAACATCTTAAAATGCACATCTGTAGTTCAGAGAAATCCAAAATTTTCTAGGGGAAACCCCGAACCCCCTTGACTAACCTACCTCAAATTCGGGACCACAGTGATGATAAAACCATGAAACAATGAAACTAGTTAGTGAGCATTAGACCCTAAACTAAAGTGTTACTTTTAAAAAAAAAATTTTTTTTTATAAAACAAACCCTCATTGGGGTATGAAACATAGATGAAAATGAAAAGGAATCCATCATAAAAGGAATTATGCTTAGGGCACCAAAATGGCTAGCAGCGGCACTGTTCCTACCTGTTAGACAGTTAATTTTTATCCAGACATCAATGGCTTATTGACCATTATAGGTGTTATCAATCATTTAGTTGTTACTGCTAATTTCAGAATTATCACTAATCTGTGTGCATTTGCTTTAGAACCAAGTTCATGGTTGACTCATGACTCATGAAACCATTTGTTTATTTATCGCAATTGCAATATTGACCTCAATAATCGCAATATGACATTTTCCACAAATCATGCAGCCCTAGATAAAATTATAAATCTTTACCCGGACAAGTGACTTTTGTGCATGGACAAGTGAAACATAAATTTACTTGCCCTCAAAAAGTTAATGTCAAGCCCTGCCATAGCAATCCAAATGCTCAATCCTTATGTGATCAAAGACACATTCAGGACATGACCCAAACAAACCTATAGCAGAATACAGTTTATGAAGCCCAAAGTCTACATGTGAGCAATCAATCACAGTAGATTAAACAAAAGGAAGAAGAAACCCAGAAACTCTAATTGCCATATGAGATGAGCATTCAGATTTAATTGCCTTGCATTAGCATAATCACATAATTAAACACCATTATAGTTGCATATAAAGCATGAATAGTACCTCAGATTTTTATCAGTTTTGCAAAGTGTAAATACAATATGCACACCCAAATCAGACCAATCAAGACAAAATAACTAACTAAATGTAAATAGGCCCAGTGAATAAATAAATAAAACAGTACTGGACTTCATGGTCTTTTGGAAATGACCCTTCATACCTCATTGTACTGTAGCAGAGAAGACCTGAGACTGTATGTGTGGAAGCGCTTACCTATGCATCTGCTGAGCATATAGGCTTTTGTGCAAGTGTGTATGAGTGGTGGGTGGATTACCTCAAACTCTCTAAGCTCCAGCAGTAACCTCTTCACAAACATCACATCAGTGTGGACAGGAGCAGTGAGTGGGTGGTTGAGAACACAGCCAAGTGCAACTCTCCCTGTCCTACTTTAAAACTTGGGCAAAAAATGTGTGTGTGATTGTGTATCATAACAGCAGTACTGCATCTTAGTCCTACTGTCTGCTCAGGTAAATCTTTCACCAGTGCGGATTCTCCAGGTTCTCCTCCAAGCGAGCCCCATGGGGCTTTACCAGCCAGACCCACACAGGTGTCAATCAAACAGGAGGCGCTAATCACTGATAATGGCAGATATGTATTGCAAGTGGTCTGGAAAAGTGAATGAGGAGAGGGGTAAAGAGGTACAGGGTGTCTGTGTTTCCTTTAAAGACCGCCAAACACTCCAAAACAAACCCACAGCATTCATAAACACAACAGAGTGATATTAAGATTGACATGCAAGCATGAGAAGGTTGAGCTGTCAGGACACCCATAATTCTAGCCGCTCAGAAAAAAATACATACCAGTCCTACTGTTTCTGTGCAGTAATTACTTTATCCCAAAATGTCATGTGCTCAACCTAACCTCAAATTTGTAGAATGTGCTCATTACACAGAATGTGCTCATCTAATCAGACTGATCAAGACAAATGATCATTTGTAGTGTGATGAATGCACCAAAATAATTACTCTTAGTTATGACATTCCGATCTCGAATCATTATTTGCTCGGAACACTTTTTTTTTAAAAAGCATTAAAAATATAGAAATAATAATAAAACAATTGTGATATAAATCTTTATGTGCAGATTTTTAAATTGGGAGTTGTATTGTTATATTTTATAATATGTCATATAAACTAATACATAATCTAAATATTTTCAAAACACTTGTACTCTTTTGTACTTTAGATTTTTGAATTTAAATGTAAATATATACAGAAAAGTTGTCCAATGAAATGAGTTGAGAGATTATTTAAAATATATTGCAGAAAAAACAAAAAACATTCACATACATATTTGAAGCGTTTAACATAGTATATCACATATGGATATTGCATAATGTTTTGCATGCTTAAATAGTAGCTATACGGTATATATTCATATATGCAAAAAACACTGGAAACTTTTACAGATACTTTTCTCGTAAGGTCTGTTTTTGCAGTTTTGGCAAAAATGTGACAAGCATTCATTTATGAGTGTGAAGGCATGTCACCACCCATAGCAAATGTGTTTCTATGAGCGACATAATGTGAAACGCACATGCAGCAGGTATGAGTCAATGCAGCAGATGTGAAGCCTACTCTGAGTTTCTTAGACCCAATCATGTACAAAAAGAAGTATAGCCAAAGGCAACAGATTAGTGTTGTGTATCCCGCAAGGTGTACAGGAGGAAAAAAAGTTGGGAAAGAAACTGGAAAAAAGTGTCAAATAACAAACGTATAAAACGCATAAAATCCGCAGACGTAATAGAAGACATACTAAAACCAGTGAAAAATATGAGATGTTTGTACAAGCACACAAGTGGCAAGTTCACTAAACAGCAACACCAATTTTCTACACAATATTGCAGATAACAACCCTCAATCGGTTAACTAGCTTATTTAAGGAAAGTCATTGTAATACATACATACATACATTCTACTTAAATTACTCACAAGATCATTCAAATTACATTCAGCACAGGCGCTACAGCAGTGCAGGCAACGCGTGCCAATAAACAACGCAACGGTGAACAGAGAGTCAGAATTAGAAGAATAAGAATAGAGCAGGGGAGGAAGAAAACGGGATCATTCTTTTAATGCATTGTCAGCCCAGGCTTATGTCCTGACAGACCCCACACTGGGTGAACAAGACCGAGCCCCTGTTAAAAATAACTTCCTTCGTCTCTATTTCTTTCCCTCTGTGTCTGCTCCTTCATTCCAGCTAATGCCTGAAATGGATTTGAAAGCAAAGAAACGAGAGAGGAGGAGATTGTCACATCTGCATGCTGCTTGTGAATGAGATTCATATCGGGAGCTTGCTGAGTAAATATCCGCTTTATTTGTAAAGAATGTTCAAAGTGCTGTGCGAAATATTGAATATCTCACAATACAGTTGCAATGATTTCATAAATATATACCATGTTAATTTAAACCATTATAGCCAAATAGCTTCCTTCACAAAGTAGTCACTAACCAATACTGCTCTAGTTAAGTTCATAGTTGTAAGATGCATATTATCCTCAAAAACATTTAAACTGCAAGAGATTTACCCACATAGTGTTTATTTTTCATTTGAAGAAACAGAAAAGAAAAATAAATACAATAAAAGATAGGCAGAGGCCGAATGACAAAGTGAAGGTATGAGAGAACAAAAAGAAAAAGAAAAATAAACCCTCTGACAAATACAATTTCAAAGGGCCAGGCAGACGGCATCCGGACAAAGCCAGATTAGTATTAGTTATATCATCCTCGACACCAGATCCATCAAGTCCAGCAGTGGAAGTGAGAAGAGGCCAACCAATTCCCTGCCTTTCTCGCCCCTCTCGCTCTGCTTGTCATCAATCCGGGCATTTTCACACTGGCTTTCTCAGCCTGAAACCACCCGGGGGTTGAAAAGACGAACGTTTTCATGTTGAAATTTTTAACCCAAGCCAACCTCGCATTCTGAGTAGAAAATTTAAGCTTGTATTGACCTGGGCTGAACTTGAGCTGAGAAAGTACAAGAGCCCAGAGCCCAGAGAATCACATTTGGATTAGTGACTTTATGATAAATGTGTTTTATCACACAATCCACGACCTTCTAGGAAAAAAATGCTCACAGCATATACTGTATGCATCATTAATAATGAAAACAGCTCAGCATTTTAGAAAGACTAATTCCTATCTGGGATTAACGAAGGGTTTAGGTTTATACAGTTGTGCTCATAAGTTTACATACCCCTTGCTAGGGGTTTAAGTCGACATTTATGTGATTAAAGTCGAGTCGACGTGTCTGTGATTGTGTCATTAATGAACAAACAAGCCTGAACCTCGAGCTGAGACTCGAATACGGGTTGCCTTGTGCACAACTATGCAATATGACACTGTGCTGCCCACAAGGCTATTGCTCTTACATAACAGCTCATTTCCATCACTTGTTTTGTCTTTGGGTTGTTATATTTCTCACAGATTTCTGCTCATTCTAAATCAGATACAGAATATAGCAGCGAGCAGCAATTATCGGGGTTCAAGCGTTTTGATGTGTAATGTGTAATGTGTAAAAAGGTTTTTATGTTTTCCATAACAAGCCTGTAACAACCAAGATCATTGATGGAAAAGACCCTTTACAGCCAATACAGGCAATTTACAGAGGAAAATATGGTTTTATAGCTTTTTAACAGTTATAGTGCCACCTATTATCCAATCTCCATACATGTGTGCATGCTTGTTTAGAATGAAGTGTTCCATGCTCACCTTATTTCACATATTTTCTAAATGACCCAGCTATAGCTATCCAAAGGCCAAAGTTAATAAAAAAAAAAAATAAAAAAAATATATATATAATACCTAGAGAGTCCCGAGAATTGTCCCGCAATGGTTTTATCGAGGTTGAGCCAAAAGCCTAGGACTAGGTATAGCAAAAGTCATTTTTTGAAATAATCTTCAATATTTAACAAATGATCTGATTGACAGCGGCGGTCCTAGAGACAAAGTTGCTGGATGAGGAGTTCTACCATGCGGTATGAATGCTGTGGGCGTGTGCCAAAAATTGTGTGCTATACAATTCTTTACGGACGTGAAAAACGCAAAGGCGAATGACAGATTTTTACCACTTTAAACAAAATATTCATATAAATGACTACGACTATACCATTAATAAACATAAATGAATAAACATCAAATAGTGTAACCAAGTATTTAAAAATATCCTCACACTTTGAATACACACCTGCATGGATTTTAATTATTGTCGAAATTAAATTTCAGAGTAGACATCAAAAGGTCATTTTTAAAGGTAAATTTAAAGGGAAACCTAAAAAAATTTACACAGCTTTTCGAATGATATCGTTAATTTTTTGTGTGTTTTCTTGACAAAATATCTAATCTTCAAAATAATCGACACAGTCAAGAGCAGCTACATGGGTCTACATGGATTTAGAGGTTTTGTATTGCTTTTTAAATGCTGAAACAAGTAATTCAGATTTAAAGGTTTATGCCAAACTAGGTCAATCAATCAATCAATCAAATCTTATTAGCAGAAAATATCAATCAATCAGAATATTCTGTATGATATGACAAAATATCCTTTTTATTTAAAAATAAAATACAGATTCTGTACAGGGGAAGGTAAACTTATGAGCAAGATCGTATTCAGAGATCTATTTGTATGTAGTTGCAAGTTGTTGTGGATGTTTTCTGTAGCCCCCAACTCTCATTCCCTGCAGGGGGTAATACACTCTTTCAACCTGCTGAAAAATCACTAGCCATCTTACACGGCTCATGGTCAACAATGAACCAACACCCCACACACAAACCGTCACCCTGCATACACATCACCCACCCACCACAGATTCACGCTTGTTGAATTGAACATCAATCTTTTATTGGAACTCAATCAGGATTACTGAACCATGAGAGTCCACGGAACAGATGTTTGTAAAAAACAAAAAAACAACACAAAAAAACCCAAAGATTAGCTCTCGATTCTCTGATCTTAAGAGGGAAACAGTGAGGCGCTGCTTGGAGTTTCTTTCAAGTATTTCAAGGTCAGCAAACTGATAATAAATTCCAGTCTAAAGGGAACAGGATAGTGCAGTGCAGTTAAATATTTATAATATACATAAAACTACATAAACTGCCCGGCTTAAAAAAAAAGTTGGATTTAAATAGGCAAATCCAATTATTATGTTCCTAGCATGTTAAATATTTGGCAACAGTTCTTCTAACCCTAATTGATGGAGAGTGCTTTTCATTTCTTAAACAACCATGTAGGAAGACACATCATGGCCATATTCCAGGATGACAATGTCAAGACTCATCAAGCTCAAATTGTGAAAGAATGGTTGGGAGGGAGCATGAAGAATCATTTACACACATGAATTGGCACCTCTGAGTCCTGACTTTAAATTCATTGAAAGTCATTGGGATGTGCTGGAGTAGACTTTACAGAGTGCTTGACTCTTGCATTGTCAATCCAAGATCTTGACCAAAACTTGTTGCATGTTTTTTGCTAAATTGTTGTTATTTCCATCAAGAGATGCATACATTTTGGGTCAAGATCTTGTATTGACAATGCAAAAGTCAAGCACTCTGTAAACTCTGCATTACAGTCTTGATGTACAGATCAAGATTCACATAACACCATGTGCAAGGCATGAAGAGGTGTGGGAGGTGTGGGATGCGGCAGGGCAGAAAAAGACAATCTGTTCCAGGCACAGAGTGTGAATAACCCTCTTCCACCACTGTAACTCCATTGTCACTCAGAGCGAGGTGTACAAAATGCATGTTAGCTGCCACAGACAGACAGCAGACATGTTAACAGAGCAGTGAGGACAGGGCTGAATGCAATGAGAACTTCTGCTCTACTGTCTTCTTGGGTTATTTCGACAAAAAGCCTCTGCCCTTTGTCTCTTGGAAAGACATGCAAGAAATTGCAAAACATGGATACGCGCACGCACAAACACGAAGAGTCCATCCATCACTGTGGCTGAAAGATCTGATCATGAGGCATGGAGTGAGACTAGTATAATGCATACACTAGCGGTACATTAGCATCCATATTTGTTTGTCAGGGTGGAACGAAGACACATATGCATGTACAAACACAAAGTTTTAGCCATTTTTATCATCTCCTAAACATTCTGGCTAGGCCTTACTGAACTTATTTTTGTTGTTATAGGTTTTGGTGGTAGATTGAGGTTTATTACACCAAGGGACCACCCACATTTGAACAACTAACATCTGCAAATGCACTGTAGTTCAAAACTGTAAAAGTAGACCAGCAGGGGCAAGCGGAGGACATACAATTGAAGTCAGATTGAAACACAAGAAAATGTACCAATATTATAATTTAATGGGGCACTATTGCTTTTTTGTTGTTGTTTTCTTTGCTTTTTCTTAGTGTATTTAAGTCTAGTAGTGTATTAAAGTCTCCATTAATATATTTTAAGATGATGGCAAAAGCTGAATTTGTAGCAGCCATTACTCCAGTCTTCAGGGTCACATGATCAAATTCACCCTTTAGAAGCCCATCTGATGAACCACAGTTAATGGCAAAATGGTGTTGCGTATTTGCCGCCATCCTTGTGCGGTGACAGAGAGTTTTAAAGGAATTCTCAGACGCAAGGAAACAAGTGGACAAGATTTTCCTCTTAGCTATCTACCAGTAGGTTATTTCTCTCTCTCTCTCTCTCTCTCTCTCTCTCTCTCTCTCTCTCTCTCTCTCTCTCTCTCTCTCTCTCTCTCTCTCTCTCTTCAGAAAGGAATGCACAACTTTTCACACTGGCTCTCGCATAAGGTTTTGGTCACCTTCTCCATCAGTAATACTTGAAAGACACCTAACCATAGAGAATGAGCTAGCAAAAAACACCAAACCTTGCCCTGATCAAATTGAACTTCGACCTCCATCTGCAAGCCTGTTGGCTTACTCCAGAGACTGTGTTTATCATCATCCCAGACCACTAATGAAGGCCAATCAAATCCTTCATCCATCGCATTAGCAGTTATAACTCACTCTGTCTGCTTGCTAACTCATTAGATTCATAAATTCCCTCCCAGCTTCACTGGAAACGAAGAAATATCCCATTATGTTTCAGCACTGTGAAAGAACATTTTTATTTATTCGACTTCAATCAAACATCAATCTGTGTGATGAAGAGTCACGAGGCCATAATTAGTTGATTATGTATTATAAACCTTATTGTACATCCATCCATTTATCTGTCATACCTATACGTCTACGATACATTTGAAAATACAGTTTTCGCCTTCAATCCACACTGAGCGTCTTCTTATTTTGTGCTGTGAAAACTGAGCTTTTTAAAGACCCTCTCTCAGGTGGATACATTTGAATGCTGTTTTTCGCGCTGTAGTGTGGACTGTGAAAATGGAGGTATTTGAAAATGATGACGCATGTTTAGTCATGTGACCCATATTGTACCAATGCTATTTGCTATGCGGTGTTCACTTTCCCAGTGTTGCTAAAGATAAATGTTACTTGGTACAATCTTCAAATAACATTCCTGCAAAAAATGACACAAAATTTGAGCAACCATGTTTTAGCTGCATCAAGCGGAGAGATATTTTGCTAATAAAATGATTGTGTTAGAAGAATAGCGTGAGAACTTTATTATGTCTGGTCTCTCTGTTGCAGTGAGCGTTTATTATGTTTTGCATGTGCAGTAAGATGATTTTAGAATCTGTTGACGTTTTAGTGTGAAGGGTAAGCGTTTTGAAGTGAAAATGCCATTTTCAAATGTAGACGTGGCCCCAGTTCCACCTTCTCGAAAGTCCTTGAGTGTGTGTCCCTGGCGCCAGTGACCCCGGTGTGGTTGGAGGACTGTGGGATGGTGCTCAAGTTAATGTTCACTTGGATTCCCAGTTCTCTCTATTGAGCCATGAAGGTGCTACGTGTAGCCTGTCACCCCAGCCAAAACGCACCTAGAGCAGAAAATTAGCACGAGCCACAGCTTTCCCCCGAGGTACTAGAAAGGTGGGCAAACTTCTTGAAAGGTAGAACTCTTGATGGAAAGAGCACACAGTTTATAACAAATTAAATTTTCACGAGGACAACCAGAAACATTTATAGAAGAAACTACGAAACAACAACCATCCTGCTGGTACTCGATGGACCATGTCTAAATTAGTTCAAGCACATTTAATGGGTCTCAGTCAATGATCAACTATCTTTAAATGTACTATATGAACTAAACTGTATGAATCTTATTTCTGCAGTAACCCCTCAGTCTGTGACTTTCACACTGCCTTACAATTTCCATCTGGCTGATGGTTATTTCTCCTGACTAGATTCTGTTTTATCGATCTGCTAAAGGGCACTGACAGCCTCTCCCACAATGCAATATGGGCAAGTGAAATGGCCATCTCACAGAATGAACATACTGTACTTAGAGAACAAATACATGTTGTGTTTGTACAGAACTCTACACCCCACTGAATAAAAAATAAAAAGTGAATGGTGCTTTTAAAACTCCACCACATTATATATGCAAACTGTAATATTTTCATTTCAGCATCATTACTCCAGTCTTCAGTGTCACATGATCATTCAGAAATCATTCTAATATGCTGATTTGATGTTCAAGAAATTCTTCGTCTTCTTATAAAATAATGTGGAAAATGTTTTTTTTTTCTTTTGTTAAAACCGTGTTCTGTGATAAATAGAAAGTTCAAAAGAACAGCATTTATTTGACATAGAAATCCTTTTTTTAACATTCTAAAACTACATTATAATAAACTTTTTCTCAATTTAATGCATCCTTGTTGAATAAAAAGTATTAATTTCTTAAAAAAGAAAAGTAAGGAGCCTTTGAACTGTGCAAATATATTTTCAAAATATTATTTAAAAAGTGCACGGATTGAATAGACTAGCACATGTGACCATTTTACAAAAGTAAATAAAGCCATCTTACACGTAATTGAATTTAAATTTGTAAATAATAAAATATAATTTTAATTATTGAAATATTCTTGTAAAATGTTGTAACAACAACTTTCGCAGTAAGAAAAATCTGAGAAAACACTAAGGTTGACTGTAAAAATTGTGTATTGTGTAAATAAAAAAGTATTTATGTGTAAACATGTCGTGTTTCAAACTACTCAATTATCAACTATTAAGTTCAGCTCATAGGACTTGATGTTAATAATATCCCTAGTAATCAGCACTTCCTTGTTTTAAGTGGGGAGAGGGGTAAGAACGTCATTGAGATGGTCCTCACTGCAGAACATGAAATCCACGGGGAGGAGTCGGATCCAGATCCAACTCCTCCCACCTTACATACCTAAACCTACCCAGCTCCACCCCCTGATCCCAAACCCACCCCTAAACCTACCCAGCTCCACCCCTTAATCTGGATCCGACTCCGCCCCCTGGATCTCGTGTACTGCAATGAGGTGCTACTGATGTCATCGGGGTCTTCAGGTGGGCACCCTCCTTCACCGGTGTTTCGTTGATAAACCCACGACACCTCCAAAGGGCTCAACGGCAACACCTGGCGTCCCAGGTGAGCCCCCTTCTGCTTTTTCCCCTCTTTATTGTTCTTTGCAGTAGAATTACGGTAAATAAAAAATGTACATTAATTAATATCTCCTCATTAATATTTGTATCAGATTACCCTTATAGCGAAATTTTTATGTGATTATCTGTTATTCAACATGACATGACGTACACACATACACACACACACACACGTGCGCACACACAGACGGAAGGGAAACTTCATTACTAAGAAAAAGTTGTTCTAAACAGTGTCAGCTAAAAATATCCTGTTTAAATTTTAAAGTTGTGGTCAATTTAACCCATCTGGTGTGGAACTGCAGCGCAACACACACTACCACATTTCCCTCGCTCCAAAACAAACGACCCCCCTCCCAAACAGACTGCACCATATCCTTCAGCCACACTTGCTTTGATCTTCATTATATTTCCATCTGTTTCACATCTGGGTCTCTTTAAAGACGAAGCGAAGGACATATTAATGCAATATAGAAGCACAGTACCCGTGCCAGCTCTAGCCACTGACTGTTTTCACTCCCACTCCCCGAGACTGTGGCTTTATTTGCTCTTGTAAAAATGGAGTTTGCGAAAGCTATAAATACACACACATGCACTGCTGGTTATCTGTATTCGATGTGGCATTTTGAGCTTGGGAAGTGAATCTCATCTGAACTACTAGTTAACAGCCCTGAGACGCTGGAGACTGTGGCCCCTTATGAAATCGTACGCAGTGTGTGTTCCAACATAATCGTGGTTATTTGTCTCTGAGAGAATATGGGACACGCTGACCTCTCTCCGAGGGTCCCTGCCGCTGCCCTGAGGGCAAACGGCATGACATCATGCACCATGTGTGGCTCTGTCTAGTGAAGATTTCTGTAAGGAAATGATTTTCGAGAAGTATGATAGGCCTTTTAGGTGGATGACAATGTGCACCACATTCTACCGACTTTAAGTGTCGCGTTTCAGCCTCAGACATGATTTTTGATCATAAACAATGAGGCAAACACCTGATTTGTATTGACCATATATTTATTAGACACAATTTAATAACATACTGCATCAATATGTAAAGTAAAATGGCAAAAGATGGGGAAAAAGATGACGCACTGTGTGATTGTAGCCGAAAACCACATTTCAAGCTTGTTTACTCATAGTGTTAGTTATAGCGTGATTTTGCAATTCCATCCCTGAATGAGGAGAACAAGGCAAGCGTAATGCAGTACATTCCCGGAGAAGAGTGCATTCCCATCTCTCCTCATAGATTAGGTGTGCTGCTACACTCAGCTGTGTGTGTTTGGACTGAGGGAGATGAGCTGGAACGCCGTAATAGACTAAGCGCTCATGGATCTGGTGTGAGAATAGCAGAGCGCTTTACAATTGTGTGGTGATCGAGTGCTTTAAAATGATTCTTTACAGTGTGGGACAGAGCAACAAAATTTTTTTATAAATAAATAAATAAAATTTTGCCACACCTGCTAATGGTGGGTGAATTGGGGAGGGGAAAAACTATAGAAATATAATTTAAATGTATAATCTATTTAAATTTTTGTACAAAGCCTAATAATTTAAAATTATATTAAATAAAATAATTATTCCTATCAAGGTTATTATAGTTTTGCATTTTTAAATTAGTTTTTATTTTAATATCATTTTAAAATTTACTATAAATTTCAGTTTAGTTTTAATTAGTTTCATTAATGGTTGTGTTAGTTTTAGTTTAGTTTTTTTTTATTTAACACATTTCTATTTATTTTTTATATATTTAGTTTCAGTTTTATTAATTATAGTTTAGCAGAGTTAATAGAACACTTCCAGTTTTTTTCCGTTTTCTTCTCAGTGTGGTAGCCTATCTTGTCTAATATGTGTGGTATCTTTTAGTTTCACATGAGATTGTTAACTTACCTGGAATTAAGGTACAGCTGTACACTCACCTAAAGGATTATTAGGAACACCACACTAATACTGTGTTTGACCCCCTTTCGCCTTCAGAACTGCCTTAATTCTACGTGGCATTGATTCAACAAGGTGCTGAAAGCATTCTTTAGAAATGTTGGCCCATATTGATAGGATAGCATCTTAAAGTTGATGGAGATTTGTGCGATGCACATCCAGGGCACAAAGCTCCCGTTCCACCACATCCCAAAGATGCTCTATTGGGTTGAGATCTGGTGACTGTGGGGGCCATTTTAGTACAGTGAACTCATTGTCATGTTCAAGAAACCAATTTAAAATGATTCAAGCTTTGTGACATGGTGCATTATCCTGCTGGAAGTAGCCATCAGAGGATGGGTACATGGTGGCCATAAAGGGATGGACATGGTCAGAAACAATGCTCAGGTAGGCTGTGGCATTTAAACGATGCCCAATTGGCACTAAGGGGCCTAAAGTGTGCCAAGAACACATCCCCCACACCATTACACCACCACCACCAGCCTGCACAGTGGTAACAAGGCATGATGGATCCATGTTCTCATTCTGTTTCTCAACAGAAATCGAGACTCATCAGACCAGGCAACATTTTTCCAGTCTTCAAATGTCCAATTTTGGTGAGCTCTTGCAAATTGTAGCCTCTTTTTCCTATTTGTAGTGGAGATGAGTGGTACCCGGTGGGGTCTTCTGCTGTTGTAGCCCATCCGCCTTAAGGTTGTGCGTGTTGTGGCTTCACAAATTCTTTACTGCCCACAGGACTGCCGCATATTGGATGTTTTTCCCTTTTCACACCATTCTTTGTAAACCCTAGAAATGGTTGTGCGTGAAAATCCCAGTAACTGAACAGATTGTGAAATACTCAGACCGGCCCGTCTGGCACCAACAACCATGCCACGCTCAAAATTGCTTAAATCACCTTTCATTCCCATTCTGACATTCAGTTTGGAATTCAGGAGATTGTCTTGACCAGGACCACACCCCTAAATGCATTGAAGCAACTGCCATGTGATTGGTTGATTAGATAATTGCATTAATGAGAAATTGAACAGGTGTTCCTAATAATGCTTTATTTGCATAAAGTTTAGACATGATGGAAATATTTATTTGAAAATATTCAGAAAATATAAGCGCACGGTCTAGAGAAGCGTCTTTCAAAAGTGGAACTTATTTTAACTTGAGTGCCGTGTTTTAAGAACGTCGTGTCATGCGCGGAACAATGCAAAAGACGCCAGACTTGAGACTTAATTATTATATTATTTCAGTTCGTTTTTCAGTAACTGTTGTTAGTTTCGTTTAGTTTTAGTTTTTCATTTATGTTGAAATTTCTATTTTATTTCAGTTTACAAAAATGTTTACTGACCAATAGTTTTAGTCTTAGTTTCAGTTTTCGTTTACGAAAATAACCTTGCTTCCTATATGGCTATACATCTATATAAATGTAATATAGCTATGTAACTTATTTAAATATTTATAAAAAATATTTCTGAAAGCCTAATATTGCAAAATAACTTACATAAGACATGACATGACATAACATTAAATAATAATATAACATGCATAAAATAACAGCACAGTCAAATAGATTACTTATATGGTAAAACAGCTATATAATATAATATAATATAATATATGATATGATATGATATGATATAATATAATATGATATGATATGATATGATATGATATAATATAATATAATATAATATAATATAATATAATATAATATAATATAATATAATTGTCAGGGTCAAATTAAATATATGGCTATTATAATATCTTAAATGGCTATATAAAATTTGATATAGCTATTAAATGGAAAAAAAACTGTTATATTATTATATTATTATTAATTTATATGGCTAAAACTCTATATAAAATTTAAGATAAATATAATAAATTTAAAGATTTATAAAAATATAAGCCTAATGATACTTTCATCAAAAGTCTCTGTGAATAATTATTGCAATTTTGTTACTTTGGCTTTAATATAGCTCAATGCAAAAAAATAATGTGTTGCAAAAAAAAATGGGCATCCTAAATAAATTTTCCACTAAAGTAAAAGAAGCAGGGAATGGTCTGACAGATGTTTTGTTTAGTAGATGATTTTGTCTTTGCTTTGAGTTTAACAAATCTCTCACATCTGCAAGTTAGATTATTGCTCTTACAATTTGATTTAAAGTTTATATTGTGGTTCCTAATAAAGTTTCAGCCACAACACAAGT
Organism: Semotilus atromaculatus; assembly: GCA_031834385.1. NCBI lineage: Eukaryota > Metazoa > Chordata > Actinopteri > Cypriniformes > Leuciscidae > Semotilus > Semotilus atromaculatus. The sequence goes on from JAULUF010000003.1 coordinate 2,069,956, forward strand.
AACTCAATTTTATTATCTCGCCAAATACAATTTTATTCGCTTGTTTAGTGTTACTTTTGGACCCATGCAGCTACAGCTTACAGTCCCTGTGCGTGTGCGTGTGCGTGTGTGTGTGTGTGTGTGTGTGTGTGTGTGTGTGTGTGTGTGTGTGTAAAAGAAGAGGCTGGTGCTGGCTGCTCTTTCAGACATACTTCATTACTGTATACTGTCACCTATAGCAGATTGAACACACTACTCTCCCCGAGCAGCAAGGATGTGAGCCTGTTTACTGTTTACCCAGCAGATGAGATATGAAGATATTGATTCAGAAACACAAAGAAAAATGCTGCAAAAATATGGCTAACATATAAAAGTCAAGGAAAATCCAGAGAAAAGCAGCCATATATTTTCACGCCTTTGATACGACTGGAGGCTTTATTGAAGCGCAAAATACTTGTGCTCATCAATGGGAGAGAAAACAATATTTCTCCCCAGCCGTTTCATCAGCCTGCGCTGCTACAGAGAGACAAGCCTATTGTTTAAAAAAGCGTCACAATATCCTTTACGAGGCTATCCATTTGGAGTCATGAATCAGAGCTGATGAGAGTCAGAAAATGCAGAGATTTCCCTGAGAGGATTAGAGGCACATAAGGGAGATTATCTATTTAGAAACTCCTACTAGAAGGAAAAACTATGAAGTATGGAGGATACTATACAGACTTGCTCAGATAAACAGCTTTAGAAATGATCCTTTGCTTATGGATCTACGTTTGTGTGTATCTGCATGAGTGTATTATCACATTTGTGATGTGTAACTAAACTTGCACCATCTTGCCAATGCCATGTTGAGATACAGATTTATGAAGGAGAAGGCTGTGATTGGTTAAAACATAGGTCAGAGGAGGGGCCTAAGAAAAGAGTTATGTCATTAAAAAAAAAAAGTCTCATGGGATTGAAGGAGAATTTCAATGGGCTAGTTGAATTACTTTTATTTGGGGCAGTTCCATTACAGTTTGGAGTTGCTTGTGCCTCAGAATGTAAATTAAGGGTCTGTTTACTGGGCCAGTCAGGTGGGACGTCTGACTGCAGATAAAGTAACAGATACTGAGGCTACGTTTGGAATAACATACTACATTTTTTATGCACTTAATAAGGTCATGTGACAAACTAACTATATAAAGCCTTTTTTTAAGGCCTTTAAATTATCAAAGTGATCATAATGTTATTGAAAAACATGCTGTACACAATCTTCTATTTGTCTTCTGTCACTTGATTGATATTTTATATCATAGTGATTGATAGATTATGTCTAGTATTAAGAGATTTTTTTTTTTTTAAATGGCCACCGTCAGTTTGTGGTGCATGTGTCTTTTTGCAGTGAAATCAGTGAAAATTTTCAGTGAATTTTTTTTTATAAATTAAACATAATGCATTTTATAGTGTCATATTTCAGGATGAACACTTACTGGACTAAAGCAGCTTATTTATTTATCCATAAATTATCGCTAGATAAATCATGTTAAAACGTGATTATAAAATAAGATAGGGATTTTAGGGTACATCTCTAAATCATCATTGTATTGCATTGCATTAAATGTGTTGCCCCTCAAAATAAAATAAAGTAAAGTATAAAGTAAAGTAAAGTAAAGTAAAGTAAAATAAAATTAAATCTTTGATCAAATATCATCTTACTAAGAGATATTATTTTTTAGATTGCCTAAAGATTGAATAAACAGATTTTTAGGACTATAATTTCACATCAGGCTTTACAGGAGTATTGCGATAACTGGTAGAAATATTGACCACTATATAATGCATACTGTTTCACATACTATTTTTATTGGTGGACAGTGTACATTTTATAATCCATAGTATGCAGTAGGCATAGTGCTATTCCATTCCAAGCAGCCATTTTCTAGCAAAACATTACCAAAAAAAAACATTGTTTTTTGGACTTTAATCCAGTCAGTAACAAATTACACAAAGGCACACAAGTCACAGAGGGGGGCAAACTTACAAGGAAGCCCTTGCCTCTGTGGACAACATTGATCAAGTCTTTAATTCTGATTAACAGCCTGATTCATGCCCTTTGCTCGGTGCTAATTAGCAAGCACTAACAGAGTCAAAGCGGTGCCATTCAGCACAATAAAACGGAGAGGGCTTGAACAATTACACACAGCAATTACATGTGCGATTCAAGCCCTGTCTGCATCAACAAGGTCAATGAGACAACGGCGTCAAACATATTAAACAAAAGCACTCAGAAATGACGGAAGGTGGATCATAACTCAGACGGCAGATTGATAGGGACCTTTATCACCTCATTCATCAACTGATATTACGCAGGTCAATGCCGACACAAAAAAAGCTGCTCAGAAAGGGCATTTATGCAATTTCTGACATGGTAGCCACAGTGCCCAACAACCAATGTGTCTCTCCAAACCATTTTAACAAGCTAATGACAAAACTCTGAATCTGAAAGTGTCAAGTAAGAAATTAAAATATTTAACAATAATTTACTTTTTATATAATTAATCTTTTAAATTATATCTATTTTTAAGTATGTGGCAAAAATGCCAATTAACCCAAATAATTTTTACTATACAACAACAACAACAACAGTTATTTTAAATTGTAATTGTATATAACATAAAAGTATATTGAATATTTCACGAAAGAAATGCAACCTTTGTGAGCATGAGATATATACAGTATATATATATATATATATATATATATATATATATATATAAATTCAAACCTGTATTTCCTGTATGAGCACCAAAGCTCAATATGTCTTGAAAGCATTTACTAAGCCCTAGCTCATAACTCTATGAACATTTTACTTTACTGAACATTTCTTACAACTGGCTTTTAGGAATGGCTTAAGTCAAGGATGGATGGCCGGATGATGGATACAAGACAGATGAATGGATACATTTGAGCTTAACTAATTTTGTGGGGATATTTTAAGCCTCTGAATATACTCTCCACGAAACAGATGCAGCACCACATTACTAAATCTAGAATTATTTCAAGCATAAAAGGAAAATAAACCACAGAGATCGCTCTGTCAGAGCATGCCCAGTGTCCCTACGCCCACGAGCAGCATATACTAAAATGCCTATACAAACACGAACGCATGTTTTCAATGTGAGACGTGGACCTCCGTAATTGTGTTCCAACGCAAATGTCGGTTTAAAAGACACTACCAATTGAAAGATGGAGGTGAAACTGTTGTCGGGAAAAAAACTTTGAGTTTGAGTCTTCTCACAGTGTGTATATGTGCGTGAGGGGGTTTGAGAATGCCTTGTTGCACCCTCTGCCCACTCATCCATCACTCTCTGGAAACAGCCTTGCACTCTAATGAAGCCACAAGGGCAGACACCTACATGTACACACACCCCGTTTGGACCTCCAGTACTGTACCCTTGGTGGATGGCAACCTCAAGCCCCCTAAAAAATTCAGCAGTAAACACACGGATGAGGATCAAGTTGTTCCTTTCATCTGTGATTGAGGCGTTCCAAAGGCACGACTGATCAGTTCCAGAGGAATGAAAGCTTATGGTTGCGGCTTTTCAAACAGCCCTAGAGCCCACAACAAATGCCTGGAAGGGGCTTCGGTTCTGGGTAATGTGAGTTACACTGGAGCACGGGCAGCCTGCATTTAGAATGTGGTCATGAGAGGAGAAGAGAGAGAAACCAGCATTCAGACTGCCATCTCATCACAGGCCCCCACCCCAAATTAGATCTGTGTGGTTGGGAAGCGTTCATGGAAAAGAAATGCAGTCCAAACCCAAAGCATACCAACTCAGCCTGTTTTAGAATATGAAAACAGTTCAGGCCTTAACCTCCAAGACATTGCTGAAAATGTCTGTTTCACTCTTTAAAAAAAAAAAAAAGGTTCTTCCCACTAAGAAAAAAATGGGTATTTTAAGAACTGTTGGGAACCCAATATGTGACCCTGGATCACAAAACCAGTCTTAAGTCGCACAGGTGGCAATAGCCAACGAAACACTGTATGGGTCAAAATTATTGATTTTTCTTTTATGCCAAAAATCATTAGGATATTAAGTAAAGATCATGATCCATGAAGATATTTAGTAAATTTCCTACCTTAAATATATCAACATTTTATTTTTGTAAGTGGATGCAGCACAGTCGCCAACAGAAATGGAAACCCTTAAAGGCGATTTTCTCAGTATTTAGATGTTTTTGAAACCTCAGATTCCCGATTTCAAATAGTTGTATCTTGACCAAATATTGTCCTATCCTAACAAACAATACATCAATGTAAAGCTTATTTATTCAGCTTTGAGGTGATGTATAAATCTCAATTTAAAAAAATGGACACATACGACTGCTTTTGTGGTCCAGGGTCACATATATATATTTGAGAGTGTTGTTTTAAGAGTGTTGTTGACCAGACTATCTATCATGACAAGTCATTCTAAAAGGTGCATAGTGCTATTGAAGGTACATTCGTCAACATTGACAGTGAACACAGCCTACAACACTTGAGAGTTATGTTGACACAATGACAGTACAAATTATCCCTTGAAACAGTCCATTTTTCACCCTCATGTGAAATTCCTAATCGTGTGGATTCCTATTGTAATGACTGGACGTCTGTGTGATCTGTGCTTCATGCCATCGTGACACTATTGACAATGGACAATGGACCTTTTTTGCCCAATAAATTTCACAAAAATTAGCCAATGAGACCATACTTTAACAGTGATGCATGCTGTAGCAAACACAAAAATAAAAATGATCTAAAACTACCAAAACTGATGAAAATTTTATTAATTAATGAAATTGTAACACAGGGTGCTAATGTGTATTTGCATTTGCAGTGATTCAATGTCCATGAGCGTGATTATGCAGGAGTCTGGCCAGATAAACTTTTTCTTTTCTTCACTTTTTGGAATGAATTCTTCAATGTGATGTTGAACTTCATTAACAGTCATTTCACACCGGTCACTCCAACTTTCCTACTTCCCCACTTCCTTTTCTTTTTTTTACCTCCTGAGGGGCAACTTTTAAAGACACAAGACATTTCATCTGGCCATTTGGCAGACTGTTTCATTCTAATAATAGCATATTAATAACTCTATTTACAAACAGCACAGACACTCTGGGTTGATCAGTGTGGTTTCACAGTTGCAGTATAACTCTCACAGGAAGTCTCTACATACAATATGTGAAAACAAAATACCTGCCAATGTTTGTAAGTCTGAGCTTTTCATTTAACAGTGTTGGCGGAGGAAAGCTCAGAGGAAGAGGCATTGAGTTTTTATTTTTTTATTTTTTTATGGATACACAGGGAAGGGTCAAGGAAAAGGTCATTGCAATAAGACAGTGGACTGATAAGGTTTATCTGTGTCAAAGATTCATTATAGCAAGGGTTTCACAAAAAAGAAAGACCTCTTAGCTAGCTTTGCCACACACATACAATTATGTGTTCGCCAAGACAGTCATATACACAACAACACTCAATTCACTAAGTGTAGAGTTCAAACCTCCAAGCCCATTGTCTACTCTGAACGGAAAAAAAGTCACACAAACTCTCTTCCCTGTTCAGTCTGAGAACGATGGCATTATCTACTGGCACAGCAACTAACAAACAATATTTCAGCAGTGCAAAAGTAGAAAAAGATAGGTTATCATCACAAAACAACTCATTTTAATTATAAATAATTTATCATTATTTTCATTAGAAAGAAGGAAGGACAAAATGTAAGAATGTAAATATAGAAAAAAAAGAAAGAAAGAAAGAAAGAAAGAAAGAAAGAAAGAAAGAAACAAAGAAAGAAACAAAGAAAGAAACAAAGAAAGAAAGTACTAAAGACTCACTACACAAGTACCATGTGATGCTTCATAAATCAGTCTGTACCCACCTAGAAAGAAGAAAAAGAGAACATCAGGCTTAGTGATCATTTACAATGTAAACAAATAACTATATAATGTAGATAAACATTTGATTTCATGCAATAATTAAGCAAGTTTAAGGTACTTTTCTGATACTAATCCAGCAAATAGAACATAGAATTTACTTTTCACAATACCCAATAACTTCTGAATAGCTATTTTCCATCAACATTTTGTATGCAAATGAGTGCAAAAAAGATGGCCAATCACAATCTATGCTACAAAAATACTGTATCAAATTGATGTCATTGCTGGCAGTACAACCTGGGATGATTTTAAAACAGTGTGGAAGGAGTTTACATGTATGTGGGCACTTGTTGAATACTTTTCATTAACTATCTAGTCTCACTCAACCTTTAAAATAAATGAATAAATAAATCAATTCAGATGCAAGCACTTTATCTTTGTGTACAATACTAAGAAGAACAAAAATAGAATTGAGGAATATCAATCCATTGCTCGCTGCCTTGCAAATACTGTAACAATTACATCTCCAAAGCTACAAGGAAAATATTTTGTCTGAGTATAATTTTATATCCCATACAACCAAGGAAAAAAATCATAAGGGAAAAAACTTTGCTTTCACCTAACAATGAGTGCTGTCCAAATTCACACATTCAAGCTTCTGTTCACCGTATTTGATGTGCTCTATGTATGTGCGTTGATCCTATGTGTGAACCTAAACTAAAATCTCTTCATCATATAAAGCAATCTTGTCTGTTCACTAGACTTGGATTAAACCGCTCGATTCATTTCGATCACTTTTATGATGTCTTTTTAATCCTGTTGAATGCTGAAAATGATGCTTGCCTTACTGTCAATGGATGTACCAAAAATGATGAGAAGAAAATAAAAAAAATCTTCATTTGTGTTCTGAAGATGGATGGAAGTCTTATCGTTTTGGAATGACATGATAGTGAGTAAATGACAGATTTTTTTATTTTTTGGTGGGGGGGGGGGGGTAATAAGTCCCTTTAATAAGCCCCCACTGGGAAACCGAATCCATCAAGAAATGTCGTTTGTGCTTTCGGCAGAAGTGCACAAGTTCTGAAAAAGATTTTTGTGTAAAATGAGCAGAACAATAAATGAGCCTAACAATAAATGAGCCTGTGATTGTTTACATTTCACCATGCTTTTGTTTCTTCTCCACTTGCAGCGGCACAAACTCTATTAAACAAATAAAGCACATAAAGAAACTGAGATACTGTGTCATACACCACAGTCTTATGACATGATAATCATAATTGTATCATCAGAGTAAAGGCCTGTCATGTGTTATGAATGGCTGCTCCTTCTCACTCCAACAAACTGATGAAACGCATTTAAAAGAAGACCTTTCTTTTCCCTGAGGGTTTTGTTATTATGAGTTATATCTGCATTATTGTTTTTATTGTGTTCTTCATGCTCTGTTAAGTCACATTCAGGTTGATATTACCACAAACAATGACTTCCAAATACAGATTTAGCATAAAAATCAAAAACACATCACATACACACACACACATATGAAGGTCCACCCCTAAACCTAACCGTCAGTGGGGCATAAGCAGATCGTACGAAAATGTACAAATGAGAACGTACAAATTCAAACGAATTAGCCACCAATTTGCTAAACCGTAAAATAGTTTAAAATTGCCATGAGAGTGTGCAAAACAAAACAAAACAAAAAAACTATATCAATTCCATTGAGCCCATTTACATGCAACCTCATAATTAAATTATAATGGTATTTTTGGAATATTGTGCTGTGCATTGGGGTATGTGATGAATGGCGATAAAAATAACCACACTTCTTAGCAAATAATAATAATATTGAAAATTTGCTTGTAAATGGGAGTGAAGAGTTTTGCTCGTGTCATATAAACATCTTACTGCGATTAAGTCCTTACTCTGATTAAAAAATAAAAATCCTAATATTGGACAAAATTAAAAGTTTGACAAAATGTGACAGCGCACACCTCTCCTCAACAAGCCACATCAACAAGTCACATACGAGTCTTAATTTCTATACAATAGTAATAGTAATGCTAGCCTTAGCAAGTAGTGCTAACAAACCAATCTTATTTTTCCAGAAGGTGTTGAATGTTAGTGAGTCCTTGGCTATATTTGAGCACTGCTCTTCGCGCACTAACAAAATGAACATGAAGACTCTTTTGGCGGCAAAGTGATTTCCCATGAGGCCCTGGCTGAATCCCTGGTAGTGATGTCTTAGCCAACCAAACAATCCAACCTCTCTGCCTGTTCTGATCACACTAACGACAGTTCATTGCGGCCCCCAAATTGGAGTCTGCAGAGGGGTCGGCCTTACGACTCCCTGATTAATGTGACAGCATTCTACTACAGGAGTTTGAGTCTGGGAGCCCGAACTCTCCCATTTCCCTAGATTCCATTGATCTGCTGTCACCTCGGACAGACTTCTTTTCACACAGCCATGCCGCTGTGCCCATGGCTCCCATTTCTCTTTGTTAATCTCTGTTAGAGTACAGTAGCACAATATGGTCAGAAAATCTAATTGATGTAACTTCGACAAATCATAATTAGATTTGAACTGCACAATTAAAACATTTAAAAGCATGGGTTATTCAAAAATGAAAATCCTCATTTGATGTTCTTTCAAACCTTTCTTCTGTGGACCAAATATATACTATTTATATATAAACAGAACATCAAAAGTCAGAGGGTTCCAATGTTCTTTTGGACCCCACTGACTTTCAGTGTAAGGACAAAAACAGCTGAAAATGGTTTAAAATATCTTATTTTGTGTTCCACAGAAGAAACTCTTATAAGAGATGTGGTCAGTAAATTACATTTTATTTATTGATTTGTTGGATGAAATATTTCAATATGCTACTTCAATACAGGCTAAATAAATAAAAATAAATAAAACCACATTCTAACAACAGGTCTCATGTTAATCCAAATTTAATGTTAAAACTTCTCAAACTTGTGTCCTTTTCACGGACCAAAAATGACACCTTTTAAGTTAACCTAGAATTTAGTGGAAACCAACCAAGTTCTTTTTGCATTCACATTCTATCTGGATTTGAAAGTGAACTCAGACCTTTTTGGTCCATTTTAGTTCCATTTAGGTCCAACTTATCATTATATAATATAGGTTTCTCATAGTAATATTACACAGAATTATGCTCTATGGATGGAAGTGTTGCAGGAACCATATCATAGTTGTACCATATCAGGATTTCAGTTTGATTAATTGTGCAGCCTTACTTCAAAGGAGAGAAAAGAGAGGCATCGGCACACACTGTAAACATCCCATCTCTCTTAAATATGCAATGCAATTGCTTGACACTACAAAGACAGTCTTCTGCCTGAGATCTGCTGCGGCCGGCAAGCAAATGTAATTACAGCCGGTGGTCTGGCACACACAATGGGCTTTAATTGTGTTGCGGTAGAACAGCTGCTGAAGTAAAGCCGAGTATCAGTCTCCCTGCTGTTTGGACATTACAGAGCCAGCGGGTGAACCAGGACCTCCCGCCAGCCCCAAGTCCCACGGAAAGACACTGTCTTCTGTGCCTCTGGTTCACCCTGAACCCTCCCTGTGCCATCTGCCTGTTGATGGGAGCTGGTTTTTAGACCTCAAACCAAGGCTGTGCAATAGATTTTATTAAAGAGGAAAAGACAGCTATGCCCTAAGGACGCAACCAGAACGAAAGGTGCAGAGCGAAGGTTGTTTGACACCTCACAGAGAAGTTACTCTTGTTTTGTTTTAGTTTTTTCACTCTAAAGATTGGAAATTGGTTTTGAGGTGCCGTTGGCATGTGCAGCATGTTGAAAATCAATCCTTTGATCCCAGGGACCTATAGCATATTAAAATTGTCTTTGTGTCTATGGGTAAATAACAGTTCAGTGTCCATAATGAGTAGGTAAACCGATATCATGCACCTCTGGCATTGACAAGAACTCCCCTTAGAGGTTAATGTGGCGTAATTTCTTACGTTGACTGACATCGGAAGATCTTGAGCCCAGCAGACACTCAATTAGACTCTCTAGGAAACAGAATAATTTCCATAAATCTGCCCGACTGCTGTAGAGGACAAATTATTGGACCGTCAGAGTATGTGATGGCGACTGCTGTCGGAGGCGCATGGGTAAACAATGAGGGTCTCTGCATTAGCCAACCATTTATTCAGACCTGTCAATAAGACCTGAATGCTGAGAATGACTGATGCGTCAGGCCTTTTGCTTGATAGAAGACTGTACACAATTAGGACTTGGGTCAACAAACTGCCCAGCACCAGAGACATTAATGTGTTTGCCCAGGTCGAAGAGGACTCAAGGTTAATGCTCAGCACAGGCATTAATGTGCTTACTTAAGAAAATGGACAGACTTTTACTCTAATGTGCACAAGGCGGCAAGAGTAAACCTAGCAAGCCTAATGTAGCGAAATAGATGGAGGAGAGAGAGAGAGGGGGGAAGGTGAGGAAGTACAGAATCTTTGGATTTCCTAAGGTGCAATACAGTTTATTCAGCAAGGATGCCTTTGTCACGATCATGTTCTGTTTAGTTTTGTTTGACACAGTTTTGCCTGAGTTCTAGGCTTCATCCGAAATCACATACTTCCCTACTATATAGTTGGCAAAAAAAACTGTATGTGACAAAAGACATGGACACTTTACTGTCCCATGAGGCCACGGGTGAAGATTTGTAAACGGAAGTGAAGCGATGCAACTGACACAATCACATGATGACAACATGGTTAATGTAGTATGTCTGGATTAAATCCATACTAAACACATACATACTATATAGAATATGCTTTCTGTGTTCATTGTTAACGGTAAACGTCTAGTTACTCTCTGTTTACACTGAAATCTCTGTATTCCTTATTCATTCTGCATTATGCTTTTTATTGGATTAAACCTACACAGCCCTATGATTGCATTCAATTGATCCAAAGTGACAATAAAGACACATGCATTGTTAAAAATGTCTATATTTCAAATAAATGCTGTTATTTTGAACATTCTATATAACAAAAGCATTAGCAACACTATAACAACATAGCACACAGCAGCACAATATTGATAATAATAATAATAAAAATACGTGTTTCTTGAGAATCAGCTTTGCCTTCTCAGAAGTAAATTACATTTTAAGCTACAGGTAAACATAAATATTTCAAGATGTGTTATTGTAAGTTGCATTCAGTTAAAACAGCTCAAACATGCATTTTAGTCTGGGACTAGATTCAAGCATTGTCTGTGAAACCGGGGGCTAATTTACCATTATTTAATAGTTAGCATGTTAAATATAGAGATATACAGACTCTAAATTGCAATAACAAAAGACAAACATCATGTGCATAATTCTTTACAAAAGAGACAAAACATTTACGACTAGTATATATCATCAAAGCAATAATAGTCTTAGTGCTGAGGAGGGACAAGGGACAGATAACATTTCTTATTTCTTCATTTATTTCAGACTGTGCCAACAGCAACTGGTACGCATGCCAGTATTGTTCATCTAACAGATGTCAGGCCCCTGCAGGCCTCTCAGCCGGAGACCCCTGATAGTCAGGCATCCCGGTGCACTGGCCCCATCGGCCTGATCCTTAATCCCTCCTTAGCCTTGACTCACTCCAGCTCGAGTTGTTTAGCTTCATTCTGGCTTCTGCCTGGCACTACACAGAGACAAATATCAGACTGAGACCATGCAGATACAACTATCATTTATCGGACAAAGCAACATCTGGTGTGTCTGCTTCACAGCAACTGCTGATCTACCATGCTCTCAGTGCGAAATTATAATATGTGACAAACATATTTACCTATACATGCAGATAAAATACCACCAATACAGCCATATATGGTTACAAATTAAACGGATGAATGAAGTGAAATAGATGGGTTACATTTATATCATACTATAATACATATAATAATACACCCTTCACATCTCACTCATGCCAATAAAAGAAAGTCATTTGCATCCCGTTCTTTGTAAAAGTCTAGTGTTTATGGATATAAATATGAGATATCAAGAAGAAATATCAAATACATTTCATGCTTTTGGTGTATAATGGTTTCCCACCAGAGAATGTGCAAAAACGCCTGATTTTATCATTTATTATGTCCTCTAGGCCGTATTTAAACAGCTGTATTGTGTATGTGCCGCTTGTTTTTTTGTGCATTGCGCAATGCTCTATGCCTCCTCTGGCTCCTCATGTCAACCTCAGCAAGCAACACAAAAGCAATTCCCAAAGTCAAAAATATCTCTAAAATAATTGCATCCCTGAAACCATTTTTGATGTTCTCCGCAACAACAGCAACAGGAAAAAAAATCTCTTTGTGTTGCTTTCAATTTAAGGAGTTATTTTCTCTTCCGAAATTCCTCACATAATGACCATGAGTGTTGTCTGGGTCTCTCCTCGCTTCTTCAAAAGGCAGCCCGGCTGTTTGAAGTCTAGTTAGCATCCTGGAAAGGCTTCATAACTCCTCACGTGAGCGACTGGGCAGTGGGGAGGAAGAGAAACGCGTGACCCTTTTTGTATAGTTGAGAGTGGAAGGTAAATACAATTTTTAAAATAAAAATGCTCTGTAAATATAGAGGCCTACAAAATAAGTATGTTATAAAATATCAGTTGTAAAATAGTCAGTATTAACACACAATTGTGAGCCCACATCAGTCGAATTCTGTATTTTATTCTATATTAAAAAATATAAAAAATATATATTCTTGAAAAAATATTTCTTTAATTAGTTGTTTCTTTAATTTATTTGTACATTTTTATTGTATTCATATTTTCAATGATCATTTTCATATATAATTCAATTAAATGTAATTAATTGTACTTAATAAACACATAAAACCAACGGAGAAAGTGATTTAATGTGCACCACTGATGACTGGAGACTCTCTCTTCTCCAGAAGCAAAAGACCCAATTCTTTTCTGTTTGCTTGAGGCTATGGTCAACACAATCCAAAAATAAATAAATAAATAAACAAACAAACAAACCACCACATGGACGCACGCACATGTGTCTGCTCACACATCCGCACGGATGGAGTCCCTCCAGGGGGAAACTGATGGACACATGAGATGACAGATGATTGTGTTTGTTTGTGAGTTCACATTCACTGCTTCTTTTATCCTCAGAGATGCATTCTTTGCAGACATCTTCTAACCGACGGACAACGTTTTTGGAGAAAAACAAATTCTATTGCATCTTCAATCATAAAATCAATGCAATGTCAAGGAATACAATAATGGAAAATAATACTGACTGAATGGCATTTCATTGACAACACTACAGGAAGAATAGAAAAAAATGCAGGCATTGTTGTGTGTTTGTGTGCGTGTTCTTGTATACATGGTTCATGAGGACACAAATGTGTAATGACATGGGTATTACAATGTAAACATGGATAATGAGGACACTTTCTTTGTCCTCGTAAACCAAATGGCTTAAAAAAATACAATATACTATGTTATAGAAAATGTTCTGTGATGGGTATGTTTAGTGTAGGGGGATAGAACATACAGTCTGTACAGTATAAAAATCATTATGTCTATGGAAAGTCCTGTAGCTGCCATGGATCAAACTTGTAGGTCCAGCACATTCAACAGATGCTCAATTGGATTGAGATCTAGGGAATTTAGAGGCCAACAGTTTGAACACCTCAACCATGTTTCTTAAACTATACATAATGTTTAGGTAGGTGGCACGTGTCAAACTTACGTCCAGATGAATGACCAGACCCAGGGTTTTGCCTAGAGCATCACACTCCCTCCACACTTGTCATCGTCCCACAGTGCACTTCTCTTATCTAGGTAAACGGCACACGTACACGGCTGTGCACGTGATGTAAAAGAAAATGGGACTCATGGGACCAGGCGACCTTCTTCCACTACTGCAAGGTCAAGTTCCGACGCTCACATACTCATTGAAAGTGCTTTCGACGGTGGACGAGGGTCATCATAGGCACTCTGAGAGGCAGCAGAGTGCGATGCACTGTGTATTGTGATACATTCCTCCTATAACCATCATTAACATTTTGTGTGACTTGTACCACAGTAGACCTTCTGTTGGCTCGGACCAGATGGGATAACCTTGGCTACCCTTGTGTTTGTGGTTTGTCCCTCCTCAGACAACTGTTGGTAAATCTGGATCTGAATCTGCTGATAGGGAACAACCTACAAGCCTCGCCGTTTCAGAGATACTCTGACTCAGTCACCTTGCCATACAATTTGGCGATGAGGATGAAAGAGGAAGGGAGGAGATGGCCTAAGATGTGATGTAATTGTTAATTTATTGTCTTTCTTTTTTTATTGGCAAGTAGAAGCTCTGAATGGCCGGTAACTTAAAAATTTAGTAGCCAAATTGGCCGGTAAGTGAAAAAGTTCATTTTAAACCCTGATTATAAACACTGTATTATCGGACATGCCATGAAAAAAATCACCATCAGATTTTTATGATTCCTGACTCCCAAAATCCAAATGTAACCTGTTACCATAATGACTCACGCTTCCATATTTTACATACAGATGCTTAATAACCATGTAAACTATGTGGATATGTGGAGGTTAGCCAATAATCAAATTGACATTATTAAAAGTACAGTAGCAAAAACAGTTCATTTAGGGGTATAAAATGGCCATTTAGAACCAAGTTTCAGACAATTTTAGAGCTCCATAAGCCATCTCTCAGATAAAACATGGCCCTTTTAAAAGAACAGAAAAAAGGTGAGAGAAGAGTGCAATAGGGATACGTGACTAGAAAAGCTCAAGCACATGAACCAGACTCTACAATTCTGTAACATGTAGGAGTAATTTCAAAGCACAGAAAGGCCAACTCCTCTCCTCGGCTGCCCTCCACAGATCCTCTCCAGCAGAGCAAAACGGCAGGAGACTTGAGCTTCATTTCACTACGTTACACAAAATGGTGGCAAGTGAGGTGATGTCTCTCGCAGTCAGTGGCAGGTGTACATGCTAAGCTCAGTAATTATTTCCCTTTATCCAAGCAGCAGCATTTAAATTAATTCTCATTCTGTCTGCCTATCTCTGCCTGCCGTGATAGACCTCAGCTTTCCCCTTAATTATGCCTTCAGACCCAACTGTTTACTGAACGACTCCCTCTGACTCACTGCAGTGACGAACACAGAAGAATTCACACGGGCGGCACCGCAAAGCAAAGTCCCACAAATTTCAAACATGGGTAGATCGCGTGTGACAGCTCGGACAGATCTATTGCGCTGCGAGAGGCTAAAGAAACAACACACTTGCTGTTCCTTGGGATTTCAAACAGTAACTCCCATTTTTCAGTGAAAATTTTAGTATATTATAGAGATCCTATAATACAGACAGAGAAAGAGACAGACAGACAGACAGACAGATAGACAGACAGACAGATATATAGATAGATAGATAGATAGATAGATGCAGACAGACAGACATACGGACAGATAGATAGATAGACATAGAGAGATAGACAGAAAGATAGATAGAGACAGACAGACAGACAGACAGTAGGGCTGTGTGATATGGGCAAACAAATTAAATCACGATTTCTTGATTTTTATTTTTTTTTATTTCGATTTTAATCACGATTTTGTCCAAAAAAAAAGACATGCTTTACAGTTTTAATGCATTCTGTGTGAATTCGAAACATATTTGCAAAGGAAACCAATTAGAGCTTACTTAGAGAATACTGAAGCAAAAACTTTAAAACGGAGTGTAGCTGCACAGCAGACACAGATGAGCGCGAGAGCGGTCATTGGCTGTGCTGCGGCAACTGCTCGAACCTATGGCGAGGCAGCTCAGACGCTCGAACCAATCAGGGCATTACGTGCCCTAACACATCAGAGCCTGCCAGAATGGGTGTGGTCCGAGTCCATAAAGGGACCAGGCCTCGCCTAGGGAGCCCAGGTTTAATCGACTGAAGCGATAATACTTCGTGCCCTCATCTCAGGGAACTGAGGTTATGTCAGTAACCAAGTAGTTCCCTTTCGAGAGGTCTCTCGTATTGCGTAAGCTAGATTACGCTATGGGAAAACCCCTTTTCTCGAGAATACAGAAAATCGTGCTATGAAGCGGTTTAGAAATCATGCATGCGTTATTTTATAACGATTTTGATTAATCGCACGGCCCTAACAGACAGACAGACAGACAGATCGATAGACAGATACAGATAGATAGATAGATAGATAGATAGATAGATAGATAGACAAGAGACGACAGACAGACAGACAGACAGACAGACAGACAGACAGACAGACAGATAGATAGATAGATAGATAGATAGATAGATAGATAGATAGATGGTCTAATGCACCCTGAAAGCATTTGCATATTTTATGATATGCAAATTAGATGGTGTGTAAGCTCAGACTGCACTCACTATGGTATACAAATAATATGCTTATTAGATCGAGAACAACAAATGGGGAGGGTTTAAGACAAAGACTTCTTTTCCACAAAACCGACCTTGACCAACGAGGAGGGCAAAGAGCAGTGCCACGGTGATCACGAGTTTGCTATTAAGAACGGACAGAAATAAAGACAGAAAAATGAATGAATAAAACTGTTGCACAGGTGTATCAGCAACATCTGTCTGAAAGGATTCAATCCATTCAACTGGATCATTCAGATTGAAAGACAGTGAGAGAGAAGGGCAGTGTAGCATGGCCGTCTGACAGCAGGTGCTCGGCAGATCAATGAATGAAGGAGAGAAAACAGCTCATCTTTATGACAAGACCCGCTGCGACACACATCCCTCCTAACACACTACTTTAATTAATCTAATCACATCCAGCCACAGAGAGCAAGGGTGAAAACAGCCCAGCTCTTGTCTCTCCTTGTGCCTTTCCCTCTCTTGCCATATCTGAGTAATGTCACCCATGTGTCCCTGGAGTAGATGAAGAACATGCTGGTGAATTAATCATTTAATACACCTTATTCTCTCACTTTCTGTCTATGAACATACACATACATTCAGAAGTAATGTTATAAGCATAATGAAAACCCTACAGCTATGAGAAACGTAGATAGAGTGTTGTAAATACATAAGTTTGGAAACTAACCACCGTTCTTGATGTTAAAGAAAAAAAAGCAATTATTTTGGCTATGTAAAAAAAAAAAGGAAAAAAGGAACACTATCATTCACCAAGTTTCGGGCTGTAAGATGTTTCTTATGCTCACCAAGGCTGCATCTATTTGACAAAATATACAATAAAAACAGTAATATTAAGAAATAATGACAATAATATATAATATGTTTCAAAATGTAATTTATTCAATTCTGTGACGGTAACGCTGAATTTTCAGCATCATTATTCCAGTCTTCAGTGTCACATCTTCAGAAATCATTCTAATATGTTGATTTGCGAAGAAAAATTTCGTATTATTCTATGTTGAAAACGGTTGTGCTGCTTAATATTTTTGAGGAAACTGTTATAGCAACATTTATTTTGAAAAAAAAGTAACAATGCAAATGTATTTACTGTAACTTTTGATCAATTTAAAGTGTTAATTTCTTTAAAAAAAATCTTACTAACCCCAAACTATTAAGTATATTATAAATAAAATGTAAATAATAAATATAAAGCATACAAATAATGACATTTAAAAATGAAAAAAAAAACTTATATATATATATATATATATATATATATATATATATATATATACACACACACACTGTATATACATATGTTTATATATATATATATATATATATATATATATATATATATATAGGTCGGACACCACAGTAACCGTGCTCACTTGGGTAATGCAGGTTGGAGTTCCTAATTACAATTTCCCCCATCTCCACTAAATTCCCATCACTATCCACTTTTTTGTCTCATAAAGAGGCAAAAGCACAAAATTGGAAATCACTAGTAGAACCAAACCAAATTGCAAAAATAAATGACTAACTGAAATCATAATTGACCCCATTAACTTTCTAAATAAACATTCCCAGTTGTGTTTTGAATGATTCATTTGGGAAATAATTTTGTCTCAATATTCCCTCAAAAACTTTCGTCTGACATTATGAAGTCTTATGTTTCAACCTCTCTGACTGACCACCTGTCAAACAGAGACAAATAAAATTGGTTTGTGATTTAGGTATAACATTCGTAGGTTCTATTTGGTCCAAAAGGGGTGGGATCTTGTGAGAACTCAATTCTAGACTCTTCCAATATGAGGATATAGTCAGATTGGCCTTGTATTCTAACAGAGACTGTAAACTGTGAAACTTCCACAACTCACACATCAGCATGCTCGCGATTAATAAATGCAGTTGCGATTAATAAAATCATATGCAAACAAAAAACGAGAAACGGTGTGGAAGAGACAGATTAGACATAAACGACATCAAATGCACAGCACACCGCACCCCAATTAGAAACCGACCTGCAAATGCAAGAAACAAGTTCACGCAACAGACCTCAGTAAACATCGTGGCTCATTCACAGCTCTCTGGTTAAATATAGCAGCTCTGCCCTCTGGCTTTCCATTTGCTGTTGCAGCGTGTAAAGTCGTTTCACAACAAGCTTCTGACATTACACCAGCACAGAGGGGCGCTGATGAATGGGAGCTATTTAAAGGGTGCAGCCGCAGGTACAATTGAAACCATGTAAAAACACAAAAAGTGTTATGTGGTGGAAGTCGAAACGCAGGAACTGTGTACATTTGGGGTCGGAGAAAGAGCTTGCTCTTCCATTCTGTGAGAAAATATTTCGAATGTCCTGACAGGCATGTGGGTACATCTGCCTCACTTCACCACTGTTCGTTACCTCATTTACACTTTTCGTTCGCCCACGGCAAATTGCGACACCATCCTTGAGAGTTATTCAAATGGAGGCTGCTGGGTAGATGGAAAAGAGTATGGGAACGGTACAGGATGGAAGATGTCTTTAAAGTCAGAATGAATTTTAAGGCTTCGGTTTTACTCCAAAATAAAGGTTTGATGGTTTAACGTTTGAAAAAGACAGACATAAATATTAGTATTTTAATTTTACAGTTACACTGTAAATAAAAATGACTATTATTATTAATCATGACTATTAATTTATTTATTTTACACTGAACATTATAATAGTAATTATCTACTACAATAGCAATATTTATTTTTTGTCTGATATTTTTATTTTGTAACATTACTATTATTATTATTATAATTACATTCATATTGATATATATGATCACAATTGTTTAAGCCAAAAATGGTACAGCCCTTCAAGCAGAGCAATCTTGGAGGTTTTTTTTTGTTATTTTTTTTTTGTACATTTTAAAAGACCCAATCCCAATTTGGCAACACTTTAGTATAGGGTCCAATTCTCAATATTAAAGTTGCTTATTCAACTACCTAACTACCTTACTAACTATTAATAAGCAGTACTTGGGAGTTTATTGAGGCAAAAGTTGTAGTTAATAGTTTGTTAATAGTTAGAAATGAACCCTAATCTAAAGTGTGACTCACAATGTTTAATCAGAAAATTCACAATTAATTTTCTTTCCCCAAAATCATGCAATATATATTACATATCAATATATTATAAAGGTTATACTTAATATATTATATAATATTACAATATAATCTGCATTAGCAAGGCATTGTTTATCAAAACTAATTACAAAACATGATCAAACTTCTAACAACTTTAAACTTCAACATTGAAGCTACTTTGCATTAATTTTCATGTAAAATAAATATCTAGTTCAGTCATGAAATTCAAGAGGGCGTAGACTGATAGGTCCTTTACATACAATCTGGAAGCAACCACATCATTACCACATGGCACAAGCTGATCGGCCTCTGCTGATCCTTCAACCAATGAGATTGCTTGCTCAACATAAATAGTCTGGTTCAGTGTTTGCTTTGATTCCTTTGATTCAGATTTCCTCTGAAACCCTCCACTTCCTCCAGTTCCACCTGCCTAGATCTGCTACGGGATTTATGAATGTGTATTTATGCAGCATCAGCATATCTTACATGCTCACAGCAGTGTGTCTGTTTATCTGTTAGCAGTAACAAGTCCATACTTGCTCTGCAGCAGCAGAATCAATAATCAACTGAAGCTGAAGCAGCAGCGGAGACCAAATACATGAACTTTCCTTATTCATTAACATGCTAAAACAATTTCAAGAGTTGTCATGATTGAAATAGTAATTTCACTTGTTAAAAATAAATATGTAGGACCCATATAACACCACAGTCAAACAACTTAAAGGAATACAACAATACAACTTAAAAGGAAAAAAAAAGCTTGATGATGGTGCCGTAAAAGTACACATTTTGGCAAGTGGAATGATTAGAAGAGCTCACATAGTCTGGTCAGCATCCCACCAAAAAATAAGCAATCTAAAACCAGTCCTTGTCCTCTGTAAAACACGTCATTTCTCACAATTCCAGGATATGACAAGAACAAGCTACAACTGTCAAGCGCACTGTCATGGTGTTTGGATTTGACACACCGGTATTGGATGTGTGTGTACACAGAGGAAGGACATACATGTGCAGCAGAGAGACTGTGCGCTGTAACCTGACAGCCTGAAATGTCTCTATGGGGATCTGGAGCTTTGAAAGCAAAACTAGCAAGCAGACGGTCAGCCAAGTGAGACACGGTCAGAAGAGCCTTTACACTGCATCCTGTTATGGGTTGACAAGCCGCATGGGACAATTCAAAATGTCTGGACACTGACACCAGTAAGGGAAAACCGGGTATCTTACATGGAGGAGAAGCTGTGAAACTATTAGACCTGAGGTGAAGGCGATTTATGAAGTCTGTGTGACACTCCAAAACTTGCTGAATATTTTTTTTTTTCAAATGGGACCAGTAGTGGATTAACCTCGAGGCTGATGGTTGTCCAAGGCTACCTTATCTATAAGTTCAATTTCTACCAAAACACCTGGTTTAGGAAGAATGGAGTAAAAATGAAATGGGGGAACATGGCCTTCCAGAGGTACTTCAGCTCTTCAATCACATTGCCGGAACGATTAAATCGAAGTGCAGGGATGATAATAGCTCAAGTTCTGCTAAAATACAGGCATGAATTAATGTGTAAAAGAGTTTCTTTTCTTTTTTTTTCTGGAAGCTGAGTGGTAAGCTCTAATATGTCAATTATTTTCCTGATATCTCTGGCAAAGCAAGTAAGTTTATGGATTTAAACAAACCAATCGTTGCATTCTGCTTTCATGATGCTATAATTTATCTTATGAGCTCAGCTGATTTCATCCTGTAATCCTCACTCAATCTGTCAAATCTAAATCTTGAATTTTACTGAAATGTGAATGATCAGTGGTTTCCCTACTTCACTTCTAAAAAGTTTTTACAAGAAAACACATTTATGAAAGTAATAAATTATAGTACATTACAACTTTATTTTATATTTAATAAAAATAATACACACACACACACATATATATATAGTATATATATATATATATATATATATATATATATATAGTAACGATGCTGTATTTCAGATAAATTTAAGAAAAAACCTGTCGAATTGTTTTGAACTACCAGAGAGATGGATAAAAAATTATTTTTTTTAAGGACCTTAAAAAGTGTGAAAGCCACTGCTTAGTTAATGAATGTGGCAGAATAAACTCCCTCTAGTTTTCTTTCTATCCTTCTGTCTTTCTTTGTGTGACTTTTCATTCATTTCCAGCCCAGATGCCACATGCATCAAGTGTCTAAGTAATCACTGTGGTGCGCTTCCTGTGTTTCTGGGCTGAAACTTGGACGTCATGGGGCTCAAAGATGAATTGTGGAGAGTGAATTCTCTGTATTATCGAATCCTTCATCTGCGTGAGGTAAAAGCAATTTAAGAAAAAAACACTTGATTATCACCCCTGAGATTTGGGGATATACTCGAGAGGATGGGGCACTAGAGCCACAAACATGCTTCGATCATGAGAATGCACAAGAGAGGTTCAGCGCATGTACGTAAAGACAGGTGAAGATGGTAGCTTTAACGACAACCGATCCACAACAATAATACACCAAAGCTCAACATTTCATATTTGTAAAAGTTCAATAATGAAAATTATTACTATGATACTATGATATAGCCTACCAAATTATGCGTCACAAAAATAAAAAAATAGTAGAGAGAATTTAGATTCATTTAATTTACTTTTTTATTTTATTATATTGAGAATGTCACTAATGTAGTTATATTATAATTTACTTATTCTTTTTGAGCATTATCAGCGATACTTTTAATCATTAACTCAACAAATGGACCTTTTACACAGACTGTGATGATTTTTGCTATTTGAGCAAATGGGAACACGAAGAATATATATTTAATGTAGTCTCTTATTCACCACTATAGAAGTTTACCCAGCTATGATGGATTCTGTTTCTGAGAAAGCCGGAAATGTAAAAAAGGTCAGTTGTTTAAAAAACAGTTGTTCATGACCAAAAACACCATAACAGCATATATATATTTTTTTTTAACAGTACAGATTTTAAACTGATAGCTAAATGACACTTTTTCATATCAATCGTAGGAGTGTAAAGTACACTGCCGCTCACAAGTTAAGCAGCACAACTGTTTTCAATATTGATATAATAAATAACATAAGTAATTTGGGAAATTTCTGGAGCATGATTTTTTTTAATAATGATTTCTGAAGGATCATGTGAGACTGAACAGGTATAAATTACATTTAAAAATGTATTAAAATAGAAAAATATATATTTTAAAAGTATTTAAAAATATATTTTTTTTATATTTCACAATATTTTTGTTTTAATTGTATTAAACTTTTGAATGGTACTGTATATACTTTGTAACATTGATCTTTGTCGGAATTTGGAAATATCTCTAAATTCTTCAAAAAAGACATGTAACTGAAGATAAACAAAAAAGTCCAAACATAACAGAACCGTGACAAGCACAGTGGAATTTTCCATTTCAGTTTCAAAATTTATTTCAGGAATACATGGCCTCTCGGGCCATGGTTCCACAAAATCACAATAGCATGACAGATGCTCTCACTTTAAAGGTAAAATATGTAAGAATTTTGTAATAAAATATCCAAAAAGCACTTGCACAGTGTGATATATTTTCTACAGTTGTGTACTTACAATATCCCAAAAGTCTTCAAAGATTTTTTATTTAAAAGATTTCAGAGAAATTCCCAATTGAAATAAGTGGCCGTCCCGGAAAAAATTTCGCCTGTCGATGACGCAATATTCGTGCTATCCTCGGTTTCTGCTCGAACTGCCATAGCCATGACGTAACCATGGCGACAGACGTGGACAACTGCATAGTGCGTAACGTTTAGCGGCACGCTGTTCTTGTTTCATTCAAACATTCGAGATGCCGAGAGCTCCACGTCCGCAACTAACTTGGACTTGACAGAGCTTCACGAGTCACGACTTGAGAGCGACACCGCTCTTGCACATACTTTATTAGACAGGTGAGCAAATGTACATAAAACCAAGCAATATTATATAGCTCAACATGATGAAATGTTAGAATATGATCAGTATGTTATTCTAATGCTTATCTAACGTTAGCTTACTCCTAGTATCATACAGACAAACTAACACATAGAATAACTAACATTATAACTTTCAACACACTCAAATGCTGTTTAGTTTGATAGTGTAATGTTAGACAAAGTGAAACAGCGCTGCGTTACCTCACAAGTTTAATTCGTCTATTAAACTGACCTGTGAGTAATAACGTTAATTCAGCACTTTCGTGTATTAGGTAGAATGAAATGTCCACATTCCTTTATATCCGCGGGACTCGCGTGTGATATCGGTCTCTTATTAGCAATCGCGACCTGCTTCATACCACTACAATATTAAAAAACATGAATGTTTTCACTCATCCATGAACATAATTAGATACATCTGCTTGACAGCAAGTACCATCATTCAGCTCGTCACTGCGTCATAAACCTACGCCTAAGTTATTGTAAGAGTTTAGCGACCCCTAGTGGCGGAAAAAAAATTACATATTGTAGCTTTAATTCATGATATACAATGCCAATATCCGTGCATACTTCGACTCACAGACCCGTTTCTATGGCTAAACGATGACATGAGCATCTGAACAGGAACAAAGATCGTACCAGCTGTATGTCATATGCAATTCTTTCCTGCATACCATCAAGGACTTGCATTGTGTATATTCAACTTATTATGTTCTAGAACTGATGTGTACCATGCATAATGTGCTTTTTCTCTCAATCATTGATTATGAATAGATGTGAACGTTCTTATATCACCTGCACTTTGAGCCTCCCAGGCACTAGAAAAACCATAGAAATACAGCAGAACTCTAATGCAGGAAGCCCATGCTTTTCTACCTACTTCATCTGAAAAAGCATATTATAACATTTTCTTGGATAGCGAGTATTAGGCATGGACACTAATTTCATCCAATACATGATACATCTTTCATATAGTAGACAATGCAAATCTACCCAGATCGCCCAAAAACAGCTACATTGCTCACACTTGTACTGATACACAGGAGTTTTTTTTACAGAAAGATAATTTAACATTTTCAATACACTCCACTGGCTCAAAGCCCAATGTCGCAGATACATAATACAATATGGGTGCAACCGTGTGGTGGAACAAATACAACGCTTGGTTACAGCTACTTTTATGCTAAAGAAGAAACCTTAAAAAAGAAATCATTGCCTTCTTACCTTGGCTTGCTAAGTCTTGTCGGGTTTTCCACCATTCATGACAATTTTGGTGTAAACCACACACCAGATATTTGTTAACATTAAACATAAAAAAAATCATTTTTATTTAAAGAGCCCCCTCTTCTAAAAAACATAACTTTTGTTTTACTTAAATTCACTCTCATACTGTAAAGGTTACAGAATATTTCCAACTGCTCCATTTCCTTCTTTAGTGCTCCAATTGTATCTGACATAATTAGCCATAAGCCATATCATCAGCATACAACAGGGTCTGCATAGTGTAAGCAGTGTAAGAGATCATCCATCAATAGCCCTTGTCACCCTTTCATCAATATCCGAAAGTCTGCGATTGGTGTTTTCAGACAAATTTCCTCAAATGAACAGTTCATTTTCTGTCACCCCTTACTATCGGTGCTTTAAAGAGAAGCTATTTTATGCCAATAGTTAGTACATCCAAGAGAGCCATTCCTCGTCCCTCGTAACATGCTTTTGTTTGTGTATGATTCAGTCATAAACTGACTGAAAGATTTTTTTACACAAAAATCAAACCTTATGTTTCATTGTAAGATCAGACAAGACCATTTTTAACTATTATCGCAATCAAAAACACACTGGTTTGTAGTGCAAACAGTTTTCCCTTTACTGCACTTTGTTGATCAGACATGCATCTTGTAATTTACCTATAGAGGCTCATTCACAGAAAATACTGTAATGTTGCAATATATAAGTGGATACTGTTACCATGATATCAAATCACTCATACCACAATATACGTTTTTGGTCATCCCATCCAGTTATCCAGTGGCGAGATGACCTGCGAAAACACAGCCGAGCGAGCGGCTCCATCAGCAGGGCGCCCGGCTCACTGACGGCAGGAGATCTGACCCTATATAACCCAGAGAGAAAGAAGCCTGGGCTATATGAACACTTCTTCTGCCCAGACATGGGCCACAGGTCACTCAGGCGCAACGGAGCAGAAAATAGAGGAAGAGAAACTCAGTGCACTGCGGAGTTCGTCTTTCTCGCCCTTCTTGCGGTTTTCTTTCTCTCTTTTTCCTCATACGACCCTTGCGATGTCTGCCGCACAATACAAGAGGGAGCAGGAATTACACAAGTGAGATGGAGGAGTAGAAATCCAACACAGTAGCTTTGTAGGGATGAGTTTAAAATGTGTGTTTGGTTCTCTGAAAAGGCATGTGCTTTTCTTTATCTTTAGCTTTATCTGTCTTTGATTGGAAGCAAACGCTGAGTTTATGAACACACTGGAGGTTGAAAAATAGCCTACTGCAACAAATTATCAGGGTTTTTTCCATCCTTCACATCATAATTCTTTTATTAATATTGAGCAGGAAAAAACGCATTATAACTCAATAATATACTCCTCCACAGCTACACAAATGACACTTCCCAAGTCGAAATATTGGCTCAATGTTGTGCAGTTCTTTCAAACTGCTATTTTGACAAATCTCCAGCATGATATTTCCATAGAATTTAATTTAGAAATGATTCTAAAAGAAATTAAACGTCTGTCATCATGTCGTTCTAAACCCACATGACTTTTGCATGCACACAAAAGGATACAATTTGAATAATGTATTGTACTACAATTAATAAATACTTGAAGCTTTCAAACTTTCAAAAACAAACACAATATACATAATGAACATAAAAAATTTCATACTACTCATATTTTTGTCTTTTGAAGGTGTGGGAACAAATAAAATTTAAGTCATTATGCACTGATAATTCTCCCATTCAAACAGCTTTGACTGAATTTGGGAACTGAATCAACTGATTCACTGAAAAGCTCCAACTTAAAAGTATAATTTATTCGTGAATTGTACTTCTCTTTGGTCTGTTCCTCACAGACCATGACTTCAAAAAATTTGGAAAACTATGGAAGCATATGGGTAGCAATATTCAATTTGAAATGTAATATGCAAAATGACAATTCAATGTAGCAAAAATTCGCAAATTGAGAATGCACTCTCATCACGTCCCCGCCCCCTCCCGCCCTGTCAATCACTACGTGAATTTGGCCCCGTCCCAGCCATTGCAAAACATCGGCAAAATAGGCTCAATCGTTTTTACTTTGTTTGTGATGGTTTGTTTGTGCTGCTTCGGTTTTTTAGATATTAAAAGAATATTTATAGGTCATTCTGAGGTCACCCAGCCCCCCACATGCTCCAAATAAAATAGTCTTGTTCGTTTGAGCAGGTTAAAGTTTTGTTTGTGCTGCTTCGGTTTTTAAGATATTAGACATTTAATTACAGGTGATGACGTCACCACCACTACCTGTTCCAAATTCATCCAAAATAGGCTCGATTGTTTGGGCCGGTAAACGTTTATTTTGTGCTACTTCGGTTCCTTAGATAATAAAATAATATGTATTGGTCATTCTAAGGTCACTCAGCCCCCCAAATGCTCCAAATTCACACAAAATAGTCTCATTTGCTCCATTGTGCTGTTTTGTGCCGGTAAAAAATTTGTTTGTGCTGTTTCGTTTTTTTTAAATATTAGACATAGTTAAGACATCTGCTTTACAATGCTTATGAAAAACATTACAATGCTCATGATAACTTTCATTAACTCTACAATAAGTAAATCCACTTCACAGCTAATTATTCATTGACAGCGAATAGAAATATACAGAGTGACCGCAAAAAACGTAAGTTAAAAGACAATATTCTAAAGATGGCGGCACCCTCGTTTCTCTGGTGCATAAAGTCTATAGTCTTCTATGAATTCGACCCGTCAGATTCCGTGACCCTACTGTACCTATAGATTTATCAATATCTGATCAATATGCTTAACAAAATAGAAATGGGAGATGGTCATAAATAACATGAGTCACTTTATTGAACATTACAGTCAGTTATGAAGAAATAAAGAGCGGTCACATTTTTCAGTTGCTATGAATTTGACCCATCATATTCTGTGATCTCAGAGTAATAGGCCTATGCATTTGTAAGGAAAAACTGTATGATCTCCAACATTATTGAGTAATTATAGTTAATAGTAATAAGAATAAATATAAGCATATGTGTATCAGACAATCATTAGCACAGTCCAGCATTAGACAACAACATCGCAGCATAATGTTGACACCAAATGGGTGAAGAAGAAAGAAAATGATCCCAGACGATCCAACAACGTACTGGTTCAATCACCTGAAGATGCGTAATAATCATCGGAAACACTACCATTTCTCTGTTCACGCTCCACTTCTTCTACTAGTGAATTTAACGCTCGTATCAGCTCTGCCGCCGCCGTGTTTCCATGCAACACCTCAAAACACATAACACATAGCCTATGTTTACCTGTTGCAGAGCCCTGCCTTCACGTAGTGAGTGATCAGCTCAGAAGGATTTTTCAATTTGCACATTGAATTTTGAGTGTAAATGCAATTAAGAAAAATTTAATTTAAATGATCATTTTGCTACAGTTTTGTTAAACATATCTAATCATTTCTGTAATACATTTTCATTTTTATTTTGCAACTTATAAAGCGTTAAAACATGTATTGATTTTTCATTTTGCACCAACAAATTACAAATGTAATGGAAAATGTACATTTAAATACAGAAACGCATTGCCATTTTACATATTACATTTTAGATTTTGCATTTTACATTTCAAATTGAATATTGCTACCCATATGCTTCCATAGAAAACACAGTACTTTGTGCTTTTAGTCATTTTGAAGGCTGATTATTCATTTAGTGTGAATATGTCCCTTAATATTTGTGTAAATAGAAACCTGTTTTGTTTGTTTGCTCGTTTCAACAGCTTAAATAAAAAGACGACAGCTATTCTGCCAAGCGAGAGAGGAAACGGTGCAAAAGCACACACAAAGGCCCATTAGCGGGTCAGAAAATTCTAGCAGGGTGCACGACAAACACTGTGTTCTTTTACAGGCTAAAGTGTCTGTCGGAATCACGTATCAGCAAATTGCAGGAGCTCGGTGTCTCCACTGAAAACAGACTCATCAAAGAAAATAGCCTTTTAAAACTCTCTACAGCACGATTGTTGTTCAAGGTTACAGATATTTCCAAATCCATGGGGGTGATAACTATCTAGACACCAATGTGAAGCTCTGAAGATATTCAGTGAGAAGAAACACAGTCATGGTGAATTATGGGATATATGGCTATTGTTCAAAACAGAACATGTACAATGAGTATTAAGTTTAATCATGTTTGTGCGAACAGTGTCTTGTGCCATACAGTGCCATATTGACAACCTCAGGATAAAAACTAATGACAAAATATTGGCCAATAACCTATTCAAGAGTTTTCACATTTATTTACCTTTAAGATAGAGCTGTACGACTGTATCAATTACATCTTTACAGCAGTAGGTGGCAACAAGGGACTGTTAAAAAATGTATTTGTCATTGAATCGTTAATTCAAGAGATTCCTTCAAAAAACGGCGAAACATCCAGTAATGAAACAAGCAAAGTCTTTATGAGTGAGTCATTGAATCATTAATTCAAACTGATTTTTATTAATAATAACAACAACAACAACAATTCATTGAAATTAATTAAATATTTTTAAATAGACCACAGCTATGAACTTTATGTCTATTGTCTATTCAGAATCATGGAAGAATCGTGATCTCTATACAAAAATGCCGCTCTACTTTAAGACACAACACTTTTTCGGCAACACAGAACCATTGGGCACAATGGGATGGAAGTTCCAGTCAGACTGTTTACATCACCAGCAATTCAACCACATTAAAGAGCCCGGGCCTGAACGCACCATCAGATCAGATGTATCACCAGATTAATCACTCTAAATGACACTGAACCAGTGCTGGACGCTGGCACCAGGCCCGCCTGTAAACGTTTACCAATAGCATTAGGGGACTGTTTCAACACCATTGTGATATTGATTAGTCATTTTTCATGGCAATGGCCATCGTAATCAGCGTTGACGGTGCTTACGGAGGGAGTGTGCACGATGATGCATGGGAAAGGAATAATGCCACGGATAATGAAATCAATGTCACATGATGCCGTGTTGAGAACCAATTGACACAGATCTCACTAACATGTATGAAGAACATTTTAATAATCTAAAACATTCTATGGATGTTAAAGAATTTTCATGTTATTTCTATACATTTCTGTAGCATGTATCACTGTCAGAGTGTAGTATGTATCATCACTATACAAGCACCCTTTGAGTAGCCAGATAATAACCCTGGATCAGAGGGAAAGGATAACTCCTACACAAAAGCAAAAGGCAACACGGATTGCCTGTAGATAAACTGACGTGCCATTTTGGACTCCATCATTCTTTCACACTCTCCCATTGATTCACAGTAAATATGAAGGGAAACCTGACATTTAGTGCCGGCTGTTTCGAGACTATTGACTGTCTGGCTAGATGAGCAATTTCATTTCCATTGATCAAGTGCTGCTGCAAAAATCAAAATTGCCATACAAACAAGAGGACGAGTTGAGGTGGTTTCATAAACAATAAAATGTCTATTTGTTTGTTATCCCCAGATATACCCACACATTTATAAAACTTTAGCTACTTATGTTTCATACAGCACTCTATGACCTCTTTAAAATGGTATAATAATGTATTGTTGAGTTAAAGTTGTTAAACTTTAACAAGTTTAAAAAGCCACTTAAGGTTGTGCATCACAGTAACAAAGCAACTGCTTTTACTGAGGTTAAATTTAATGTAACACACCGTCTCTAAAGGCTTAATGATTTTATATAACAAAAAGAACACAGTAATTGATCAAATGCACTGTATAGTCTGAGAAAATTATGTCCAGTGTCTTACTGTGTTTGT
The DNA here is from genome assembly GCA_031834385.1 of Semotilus atromaculatus. NCBI lineage: Eukaryota > Metazoa > Chordata > Actinopteri > Cypriniformes > Leuciscidae > Semotilus > Semotilus atromaculatus. Next base: position 2,100,337 of record JAULUF010000003.1, read on the forward strand.
CTTCTCAATAAAGAGAGAAAAGACTTGTTGTTGGGAGGTCAACTATGATTGACCCTAAATTATAAATAATTATAAATAGTGCAGAAAACAACATAACATTTACTAAATGCTAATTTTAAATACAACCGATATATCCTACTGATTAAATATTATGTCCTAAATAAATAAATATACAATAATCTCAGTTAGAAATATACTTCTGAGGACAAATACACACACACACACACACACACACACGCACACATACACACACACACACACACACGGTACTCCAAGCAGTTATTTGTTCTATTTTTAGAAGTGTTGATTTTGCTGAGCTGCTGCGCCTGCCTGTAATTGTTTTGTCCGTTTTCAGTGGAAGTTGAGAGGGGGGTCTCGGCATAGACACAACCAAACACAACCACACACACGCAACACTGAATAGTTTTAGCATGTTTTACACACACGCAACACTGAATAGTTTTAGCATGTTTTTGAATGTGGAATGTTAATGGATTTGGTCTTGTTGGACTAGATCTGCTCCGCTGCTGCTTCAGCTTCAGTTGATTATTGATTCTGCTGCTGCAAGACCAAGTATGGACTTGTTACTGCTAACAGATAAACAGACACACTGCTGTGAGCATGTACGATATGCTGATGCTGCATAAATACACATTCATAAATCCTGTAGCAGATCTAGGCAGGTGGAACTGGAGGAGATGGAGGGTTTCAGAGGAACTCTGATAGTGCACTGCAGGACAAGCAAACACTGAACCAGACTATTACATGCTGAGCAAGCAATCTCATTGGCTGCAGGATCAGCATACACACAAGCACACGCACCATGGTCTGTCTAAGTATTTTAGTAAACTAAACTTCATTTGTGTGTTTCTGTGTTTGTCCAATTGATTTGTCCAGTGTATTTCATTTGCCAAAATTACAAAAAGTTAGAAAATAGCCCATGCAAAAAATAAACAAAATATGAGTTGAGACTTTTACAGTGTGTGCATTAAAACTGTAATGCTCAGGTAGTTCCAGTCAGTTTAATCACCACACACATACATAATTTGCACACAGAAATGGGAGATTGCTTTGCACACACACAGAAATATTCAGCAGCTACAAACTTGCCAAGTTCCCAGAATTTAAGGAAACATTAACCATTGTCAAGGTGTCATGAGCAGGCCTATCAGAATAAAAGCAAGCGACGAATTACGCTATATAGCATCGATTTAGAACACAAGGCAGTGGCATTCATCAAGTGAGATGGGCTAATTTGCTCATTTGCATAAAATATTGAAAAGTGACAGCACTCTGTGAGCGTTTGGAAATGACGCCATTTGAATGCTTCAATTAGAAATGCAAATGAAAGGGAATATTGGCAGATGTTTTCATTTCCTAACTCTGTCTTCTGAAAACTTAAAGCAGGATTTAGAAGTGTTTATATTCCGGCGCGTGTGAGGTGGTGACTTCTACAGCCTAAATTAAAAGGAAAAAGAATCTTCATGATTTTTTTACAATAGACATGATTATCAAAAAATAATAAATAAATAAATAAATGTGCAGAAAAAGGATCGGGGGAAATTCAGAGCAATGCATATATTTCAAAATTAAAACTGATGTGTGAAAAGTTTCAGTGTGTGTATGTGTAAAATTAAACATGAAAGCCCATAACGAACATTATACATAAACAAAAACTAACATTATAAACAAAAACTAAAGAAATGGCAATGCTAGAAAGCTAGAAAGGGCACACTGTTGCATAAGCTTTAACTTTCATTTTAAAACTAACTCAGACAAAAATCATCCAATACTGGATCTGTCAGAAAAAAAAAAACAGTGGTAATTAGTCTGTCGGCTGCAGATGCATTCATGTGATTGCATAAGCAAAGCAATGTGTTAATGGCTAAATTAAGGACATAATGAGAGTCTGAAATGAGAAAACATGTTATGCAACAAACGCCCATTTTTCTCCAGCCTCGGAACTCGTCTGTCCTTGACAGCTTGCAAATATCTGAACAACTGTTATTAAAGCTTATTTATCACAGAATCTGTAACAAATCACTTGCTTTCAAGACAAAGCTAAAGCTTGCGTTTTATGAGTCGACATTAGCCGAAAGCCCATTCAATGTGCAATTTGTTCAGATTTATGAAGTGGATTTTGAATGTAACTTAGTACAATAACAACTACTACTACTACTATTATTATTGTTGTTAAAAAAAGTATACTAATACAAATCATCTATCTTGTTCACAAACTATATGACAAAAGATATGACCAAACCATTCACTAACTACAAGATGCCTTAATTTAATTCAGTGCTGTTACAACATTTGAGCTGTCAACTCTCTCATGGTCTCAACAACAACGACGTGTTACAACCACCACACTTCAGCATTTTATCCACCCGACTGACACATTGGATCTCTCGGGTTTTTGCAGCAGACTGTAACTGTCTACACACGCCGTCTATCCATACGGACCCCAGCTTCACAAGGTGACGGGGCCCTGACCACTGTCTGTCTGACTGGAACATCAACTGAACTCCTCAGAGATTAGTTACCCCAGAATAAACCCTCATCACACAGTCTCTCATATATCAACATCTGTGAGACTGAGAATAAGAGTGAGAGGATGCCGTATCATCCCGATTTAAACCAGAGCTGAGAAATTGTACATGTAGGGGGTGGTATAGTAATATCTGTGGACGATTCTGTCTTTGGCGTTACCCTTGTTATTCCATTCCAAACTTTAGACTGCTTGCAAAGCAATCTTGTCAAGTTTGCCCCTTTCTTTTGTTCTTTTCCTCGCTTTTGGAGAGTAATTCAAATTCTGATAGTTTCGTTTCTAAGTCGAGGTGAAATTAATTTTGTTAAGAGGTAGACTCGGAGAGACACATAGAGAGGATCGGAGAAAAAAAATCAACAAAGGAAGACATAAAAATCAATGGTAGATAAAATATATCACAACTCCTACAGCAAGGTCAACAGGATATGCTTCTCCACAACTCGAGTTCTTTTCCTTGCCTTGAGAAAGTCGCATTGTTATTCTGGTGAGGTTGAAGCTGGTGTCTCGGAGCAGGCCTGCTGCTAAGAGGCGGTGTCTCCTCTCACGCATGCTGATTCTGCTCGCTGTTAAACTCCAGCCTCAGCGCCCCCATCTGTACAGCCCAAACTTCCCGACTTAGTATGGCTATGAAATATGAAATTGCTGTGATCCTCACGTCTCGGATGACTGTACTTGATGGTACTGTAGATCAAGAAGAGGCTTTATTGATAGGGGTAGAAAAAAACAAGTATGGGGAAATGACACAACAAGCCATATTTGAACTGAGGACAACTCGTCTATTAACTTAAAGTCTCCCTATGGTGAAAATCAAGCTTTTAACGTTGTTTATATATCTATGTGGTGTTTTTAATATGCTTTAAGACAAACCATGTACAAATTCATAAGTCAACACCATTGCTGAGTATTTTCTCCTCAAAACTGTGGTGAACCAAAGACAGCATCAGAACCGCGATTTGAAATCGCTGGTGTTTCTGACATCACAAACTACCTTATAATCTCAGATTTCATCAAAGATATCTTAATTGGTGTTCTGAAGATGAACAAAGGTCTTATGGGTTTGGAAAGACATGAGGGTGCATAAATAATGACAGAATTTAAATATTTGGGTGAACTAACCCTTTAAGGGATATAATTATTGACTACAGGGGGACTTTCATTTTAAAAGCACATACAGCCCTACCTTAGAAAAGAGCCATAAAAAAGACTGTTCATAAACTAAATACCTAACAATGAATATGATAATATAGATAAAATACTGTAATAATAAGTAACAAATGTGCACAGCAGCAGATGGGCAAAAGCTGTCCACTCACACACATAGACTTAATTGTTTGTTTTTGTATTATAATTTTTTATAGTTTTTTTTTTTAATTGTGCATATTGATATAATATGAATGAATGAACGAACGAACGAACAAACGAACAAATGAATGAATGAATGGTCTCAAACAAAACCTGAAATGGTCCCTGAAATGAACTCTTTTCTCTCAGACATTCAGATTTTTGTGGAAGCGTCATTGGACGTGCTGCTAACCACAGGGCGGGTGAGTAGATTTGGGACTTTGGCCAGGGAGGAGGGAATGGCACTACATTAACATTTTATATCGGAGTCAAAGGAAGTTAGTCACGCCACACTTAACTTGGCTCTCCTCTTAAAAACAATCACAAAGGATCATTTAAGAAACATAAACTAAGATCAATTTTAAAAGGCCCAGTAGTGAATTATGGTTTCCTGTAGGAGGCCGGAGGCGACACTGCGTTTGGCCTCTCGGTCCTGAACGTGGCACCGCATGCATTTTTAATTGCCAATCTCAGACGCCATCATTCAATTTTAATTCATAATCAGGCAAAAGTGGGTCAGCTGACAAACAAGTCACAGCTGCTCCCATCACCCACAGACAATATTCTTTTAACATTAATGTTTCAGAGGTGTTTAGAAATGGAGGCAAACTGCCACAGAATGGAATTACAGACTGAAGTAAACAAAAGATGAATTTACAAGTAACAAAAAAACTAATGTGATGCATAAAGATGACAATGGGAAATGCTTGATACAAAACAAGCGATAAAAGCTATCTCTATTTTGTGAAATCTTATTGATCTCAAATCACGCTTCACAGCATGGAAACACAGATTACTTGTCGCTGGAAACATCAGTCGCATTGTGCATAGTTAGGACACAGTGTCTTGCTGGATTTTGTTTGCATATGGAACATTTCTCATCTTCGATGATTACAAAGGTTTGAGGAGGAGAATAGTAACGTATTTCATGTGTGGAGAACAACCATGGTTTGTCTCTTACAGAAGCAGATGTCAGTCTGTTACCCTGCATGCAATCAGACCAATCAAACAGCTTTACACACACCAAGCAGACTTCATCTGTCACTGGACTACAACAACATATTCACCACATCGCTGACAAAGCACACACAGAGAGAAAAAGAGAGACTTAGGGAAAGGCAAAGATAGAGAAAGACAGTTTCCTTCCTTCTGCCATTATAATATATTGGATCACCAGATATATTTTGTGAAGGCTCAAAGGTTCAAGACTCTGAAGAACACTTGGATAAACTAAAATGCTAACTGACTTTTATACTACTAATGATCAGACTTAGTATTGTATTGTGTGCTGATATCAAGCAAGCAGGATGGCTGATATACTACTTTATTAATTTAAATTTAATAATAGAATAAGATGTTTACATAAAAATTATAAAATTAAATTTATATTAATTTAACAGTATTTACTTTAAAAAAAAATTATGGCCACATGAGCACACTTAAAATGTTATCAAATAAAAATGACCAAATGTTGACTGATTAGAAAGCATAGTAAATACATATTTACTGAGCAGTGTTGGGGAAAGTTACTTTTAAAAGTAATGCATTACAATATTGTGTTACTTCCTAAAAAAGTAACTAAATATGTGACTTTTTTTAGTGCTGTGCAACGATTAATCGCAATCCAAAAAGTGTTTGTTTACATAATATATGTGTGTGTACTATGTATAATTATTTTGTGTGTGTATATATGTATATGTATACATGTATATACTGTATATATATATTTATATATAATATATAATTTATATTATATATAAATATAAATATTTTATATATAAATAACACATTTTCTTATATATATATATATATATATATATATATATATATATATATATATATATATATATATACACACAATCACCTAAAGGATTATTAGGAACACCTGTTCAATTTCTCAATGCAATTATCTAATCAACCAATCACATGGCAGATGCTTCGATGCATTTAGGGGTGTGGTCCTGGTCAAGACAATCTCCTGAATTCCAAACTGAATGTCAGAATGGGAAAGAAAGGTGATTTAAACAATTTTGAGCGTGGCATGGTTGTAGGTGCCAGACGGGCTGGTCTGAGTATTTCACAATCTGCTCAGTTACTGGGATTTTCACGCACAACCATTTCTAGGGTTTACAAAGAATGGTGTGAAAAGGGAAAAACATCCAATATGCGGCAGTCATGTGGGCGAAAATGCATTTGTGAAGCCACAACACGCACAACCTTGAGGCGGATGGGTTACAACAGCAGAAGACCCCACCGGGTACCACTCATCTCCACTACAAATAGGAAAAAGAGGCTACAATTTGCAAAAGCTCGCCAAAATTGGACAGATGAAGACTGGAAAGATGTTGCCTGGTCTGATGAGTCTCGATTTCTGTTGAGACATTCAGATGGTAGAGTCAGAATTTGGTGTAAACAGAATGAGAACATGGATCCATCATGCCTTGTTACCACTGTGCAGGCTGGTGGTGGTGGTGTAATGGTGTGGGGGATGTTTTCTTGGCACACTTTAGGCCCCTTAGTGCCAATTGGGCATCGTTTAAATGCCACAGCCTACCTGAACATTGTTTCTGACCATGTCCATCCCTTTATGGCCACCATGTACCCATCATCTGATGGCTACTTCCAGCAGGATAATGCACCATGTCACAAAGCTTGAATCATTTCAAATTGGTTTCTTGAACATGACAATGTGTTCACTGTACTAAAATGGCCCCCACAGTCACCAGATCTCAACCCAATAGAGCATCTTTGGGATGTGGTGGAACGGGAGCTTCGTGCCCTGGATGTGCATCCCACAAATCTCCATCAACTGCAAGATGCTATCCTATCAATATGGGTCAACATTTCTAAAGAATGCTTTCAGCACCTTGTTGAATCAATGCCACGTAGAATTAAGGCAGTTCTGAAGGCGAAAGGGGGTCAAACACAGTATTAGTATGGTGTTCCTAATAATCCTTTAGGTGAGTGTATATAAACACACACACACATGCATGTGTGTGTATTAATATATACAAAATAATTATACACAGTACACACACATAGTATATTATGTAAACACAAACTTTTATTTTCAATGTGATTAATCGCTGCCCAGCGCTATTTTTATTTATTTATTATTTTTTTTAGAAAGTAATGCATTACAATACTTCTGCATTACCTTTTCTCACCTGGGCTGGGCTTGTTAGTTTGTTTTTGCAAAAAAACTTTTTGGCAAATATAAAGGCCCTTTCTATAAGCCGCAGGCTGAAGGAAATTTACGCCTGTACAGAAGAGGGCGCAGCTCAAACAAACATTTTAGCTGTGTTGCCATTCTGGATTAGGACGCAGGAGAATAAAGTGTAATCCAGTGGTCTCAAACTCGCGGGTGATATTTTGTGGCCCCCTACTTGACATTAAAGTTTAATGTTAGTGCGGCCCGTCGTTGCATGTGCCGCGTTTTAAAAAATATTTTTTTTTATCCCTTATGGGCTACCATAGATAGTCTCATGACAGCTTACGGTGGGTTTGTTGTCAATAGTTGTCATAGACAACTGCGAAGTACAAACTTACTGCGCCTGGAAAAAATGAGCGCGTCGCTTATGAGCGCGCTTGTCGCGCGCCTTCATTTTAAATAACGAACTTGAGCACGCAAAATATGTGAGCGCGATATGTGAACATTTCACGAGCTACTTGTAGCTCGCGAGCGACGTGTTGGAGACCCCTGCTCTAAAACAATGTGAGAATAATAATTTTGAGCTTGTAATATGTGTCCAGCAGGTTGATAGGAAGGTTTGCTTTGATTTGTGCAAAGTCCGTAATTTGCCTGAGACACTATACATGTGTAGAAATAATTCAATAAGGCTGAATTCACATAACGTTATAGCGCCTAAAAACGCGTAGAAAACGCCAGGCGCGCCACGTTCTCCTTTTTCCAAAGCACTAGGGCGGTTGCGCTCCGTAGGCGTCTGTCGTTGCTAAGCTACGGTGCGCTTGCGGCATTCTGAAAAGTTGCGACCGCGTCGCTTCCATTATGAGCGCACATACCGCGCGCCTACATTTGAAATAACGATTTGAATCGTTTTTCTAAGTATAATAAAAGGAAATGTGCTTTCCAAAAAAAACATTCAATATCATTAATGTGTTGTATAAAGAAAATAAAAAGGACATAAGCAAATATAAGTATCACAAATATGTGTTATAAGGAAAAGAAAAAGAATGTTTGTAAAATGAAGTATCACAAAGATGTTGTTTATAAGGAAAAGACAAAGAAAGTTTGTAAAATGAACTTTAGAACAGCTCATGAAGAACCAATCATGTACAAAACGGAATGTTAGAATTCAGAGGAACAGGTCAGAAGAAACGTTAATAATAAAGATTGAGAAGATTGGATCAGTTGTGCTCCTTTTTTGGAATACTTGAATACTATTTTTTGTGGAATACTTGATGCGGCCCAGCCTGACCCAGACTCTCCCTCCAGCGGCCCCCAGTTAAGTTGAGTTTGAGACCCCTGGTGTAATCATTATGTTCACAACTTGTTATAATTACTTCAATGAGCTCATTATTTATGCCATAAAAAACACATTGTTAGTTGACTGCGTGATTTGTATATGTACATTTCTGAAATAAATTCTTGGACAAAGTGACCTCTGATAACAGATCACTCTAAATTATAATGTATACACATGCATTTACTGTGAAGCTGCTTTAAAACGATATGCAGGGTGTGATTTGCCGGGGGGGATGCGTGGGATTTCCCCCTTTCTGGTCAATGTATCCCTGCCTCTGCTTTATTATTTTTATCCCCCCCTCAAAGTGATCAGTGCTACTACACTAGTGGCGAGACGGATCACAAAACTTATCACGGATCCGTGGTTTGATTAAAGTCAATTTTATTTTAAAAATGCGCTACTTTGGCTGACTCTGATAAAGCTGCCGCAGCCTCTCTGTAATCACTACTCTGCTCAATGTCCCGCCCACGGCGCTCTCTGATTGGTTACACCTCACGAGTAATAGCCTATCAACACTTGCGAGACGGTTGCAGGTCCGGGCAGTGGAGCAGTGTGTCGAAATAGGCAGCATATTCAGTATATTACTGAAGCGGGAATAAACCGAATAAACATCACAATCTGATTATCTGTTTCTATGATGACAAGCAGGGTTAGTGTCCCAGTCACACCACCAAGAATCGCCGAAGTCACACATACGGTGTTTCACTCAATTGAATCTTCCTCTCGAGTTAAAAATGTTCAACTTGCGTGGAAGACGTTCTCGGCAAACCCGTTGCCCAATTCGCATCATTTGCGTCTGGCGCGAGTGATTTCAACGTTAAGTCAATGTAAAGACGCGTTTATGCGCGTCTAGAGGTCCTGTGGCGCGAATTAGCGCGGCGCGGTAGACGCGAATTATAGCCTCATTGGGGCTGAATTGACTAAAAGAGATAATGCATCTGTCTTTTCCATCATTTGACTGTAGCTCAGCATCGCGATGTAACGTTAACGTTATTACTTTAACAGCAGCAGTAAAACTGTTTCTACTGTGGTGGTTAAACTTTGCAATCAATCGGTTCAACAGAGGCTGAGAAGTAGCCTTGCCTATTAAACTAAGTAAAGCGCTGTAATGTGAACTGTCAGTGCGATAGAACAATAACATCCGAAATGGCCCACCATTTATTAATTTTTTTATCAACAATAAAAAAAATTCTAAACATCCCCCCCTCTGTTTTTTTCACAAATCGCACCCTGACGATATGTATTGTGAAAAGCGCTATACAAATAGATGTGAATTGAAAAGTTGCAGGTGTGCATTTTACTGTTTGAGATGAGTAAATGCATGTTCACATTTAGTCTAAAACTACAGTAACCATCATGTTTTCACAGTGCACACAACACCACAGCAACTCACTCACAATTTTTCTCAACATGGGGACAGGAGAGGTGTCAGTCAATAAATGGGAAAACAAATTATCTTGTGTTACTTGTTTGAAAAAGTAACTCTTTTTGTTACTCTTTTTGAAATTTTGTTGTAAATATACAAGTAATGTTACTTTACTCATTACTTGAAAAAAGTAATTTGATTACTTAACTTCCATTCCCTATCTGTCAGTCACTTTAGCTTTAGGCTTTACCGACACCTGGGGTCGCTCCTGGGAGCCCCAAACACCTCTGACATATTCAAAAAAGAGAATTGGCAAGTGGAATTAGCATCCCGTCCACTCCCCCGTACATATGGGTATAAAAGGAGAATGGTGAGCTCCAATCATTCAGCTTAGCCACCACAGTGACATTCCATATGTTGTACTGCCTGGTCATCCACCCAGTTCATATGTGTATTCCACATGTTACCTCCTGTGGCAGGATGTGGCTTCCACAGCATCCCTTCCTTTCATGTACAGGGAACGCTTTCCCAGTGATCCTGCAGGAACAGCAGTGACTTCCCTGGCCTAAGCCCAGTCCCATCTCTGTCTAGGCACTGGAAGGTGGCAGCACTAGTGGCGTTTTCAAATAGATCCCCATTCAGTCGACGTCGACTACGTCTGACGTTCTCGACTGGGGAACGTCCTGGTTGCATATGCAACCCACCGTTCCCTGAAGGAGGGAATGGAGGACATTGTCCTCTCGCTACTACTGTTCGACCACTGCTGACTCCGGGGGCCGATCGGCTTCTCAGCGAAAATGCAACTAGTGCGTGCATCCACTTCTGTATTTATGCCCGCGCTGCGGGGGCGGAGTGTGTGATGCGAGTCATGCACACCAATTCCGTTGGCTCGTTTAATAGTAATCAAAGACAATTGGCTCCCTAGCGTGATCCCCATTCAGTCAACGTCGACTATGTCCTCCGTTCCCTCCTTCAGGGAACGGTGGGTTGCATACGCAGCCAGGACATTTCTTGTAAAGAGCTGATGAGTTGAGTCAGATGTTTAATTAGGAATTCATATATATATAATATGCAAAATTGAACACAAAATTGGAAAAAAGATACCTGTCTGAAGGAAGTGAACATATTCAGTTATTATTATTTGTACATTATTCAGTTCTACATCACCAGTCATTGCGCATTAGTATAGTACATAGAAAGAAGTTTCAATAAAACAAAGGCGTTAAAAAGGAGTTAAGGCTCCAGCATTATTATTGAGTGCCCCAAATATGCTATTTTAAAGGCTCTCCTTTTGAGGTACATTATGAGATGTTTTAACTAATTCCTCACCATCAGCATTAATAAGTGTTTGTCCATCAACACACCGATGTGTATATTTCTAATTTATTTCTGAAAGCCTCGTACCGAACGGTTCGATACGAATTCGCGTATCGTTACACCCCTAATATATATATATATATGTGAAGAGTTCAGATGCAAGTGCCATTTGAAATTTTCTTCTAGAATGATAATTTTTATCAAGCTTGTATATTTAAGTTCAGTAATTTCACTTAAATGGCAATGAAGATTACCTATTAATTGTCATTTAAGTGAAATTACTGAACTTAAATATACAAGCTTGATAAAAATTATCATTCTAGAAGAATATATATATATATATATATATATAAATATATATAATAACTTGGACTTGGATATGTAACATATTTATAAATTGTCTTTTTACACTAAGGTTGTGTTCACACTTGTAGTTTGGTTTTCTTGGTTCTTTTGGTCTGGATAAAAAAAAAAAAAAAAGTATGTATGTATATATATATAGTCCTGGTTTGCTTAGTGTTCACAAAATCATGTTTAAGAACATGTTTTTTTTTGTTGTTTTTTTTTGGGGGGGGGGGGGGGGGGATATGCACCATGACAATACTATGTAAATACCATGGTATATAAATATGTAAATCATTCACCATAGTTGCTATGACTCAGTTATTGCTGTAAGCATGATTCCCGAAGTATATAGTATAGAGTTACATTGTTTTCCTCCAGAGGGTCCTCTATGTCTGTCATTCACACCACATATTCACAGTCACAGAAACCACAAGAATCCTAAATGTACACACAGCTTCCTGAATCTCACACCAAACCATGACTTCCGGCCAAAATTCTGTTTCACTTTCACAACTAATGGATGATGCACTCGATGGATGGATGGATGATGGAATCGTGTACTCATTGGCCTCATTTGCTCCTTTCCTCAAATACAGACTGTTTGTGTGTGCGCTTCGTGTTAAGTTTGTTCATTCTTCCCCACCCTCTCGGGCTGTTTGTCCTATCCCTATTGGACTGTACACACTTCATAATCAAATACATCAAAGACAGTTCCCTCAACGAGGTTAATCGCTTATGCGTGGATGTGTCGACCAAAAAGTATTCTATATGAGGCAATCAGACACTTTAACACTGCAACAGAGACTTGCACACACTCTCTATTGAGCATAAGAGAGACCCACATCTTTTAAGAATCTGTCAAATGTAACTAAACTGTGAAATTAGTCAGAGCTTTCATATTGTGACTAAAAGAGGGCAATGTCAGGCCTTTTCCAGTCCCAAAAACGCACACACACAAACACGGATACATACAATCACTGACTATTCTCACTATCAGACGGCAGTAAAAGATCAAGAGACGCCGGCAAAGGTTCATTACAGACCCATTTAAGCCCAATGAAAAGACGAGCAAATGATATGTAATTTAGCAGCACTTCATGCATCAGGGCCTCTTAAAGGAGCGAGCAGGTCTGCTTCCCGACAGACTATTATACACAAACACAGCTTTCCTCCTCGAAACTGGAGACTCATTGGAGTTTGGAGATAATGAAAAAAGATGTAGATGTACATAAAAAGATTGTGTCCATTAATCTATCTGTATGTGGAATCTGAGCCACCTACATATTGATGTAATTTTGCATGTAAGTATGTGTACAAAAAACTAAAAATGTGACCGCACCTTTACACAGAAAGAGAACCCGGAGCCATATTTAGGGTCTATCAACAATACCATGGCAATTAGTTTACATTTTGCTGAATTGGTGGCTAATTCATTTAAATCGGTACAATCTCATGTACATTTTCGTACGATCTGCTTACGCCCAACTGATGGTTATGTTTAGGGTTAGGGGTGGACATTCATGCTTAATTTTTTCTAAAAATCACATGTTTTTTACAAATTACCTTGTTAAATACTTGCATCAGTTTGGGTCCATATTGGATCTTTTGATACGGGACAGTAAACAAACAACCCAGAACATCTTAGCAAATCCTATTTAGCACTATACACTATTCAATGCCATTTTGTAGTAACTAGTGTGTTCACACTGTCAAAAAAGCAATGAAATGTAGTACAATTAACTTGTTTACCTATAAAAAGTGTGGGATATTGGACAATTTATTATGTGAAGTGGTAGAGATAGAAGCTAAACATGCTAAAGCTGACATCAACACAAATGCATAGTAAGTGAACAGTGTATAGTACATAATTTAACTCTAGTTGTATTACTAACTGGCTGAACCATACAGATTTCAGAATGATACTTGATGAGTCTACACTCACAAAACTGCTCTGAAACAGTATTTGTGGAGCTATTGTTTTACCAATGGAGTCCGATAGAAACAAATGTACAGTGAGAAAAAATATTTCAAGAACAATCAATAAAGGAGATGACGGAGACCTGAGAGGACAAGAGCAGCGGCCACAGCAAATATGGGCACTCACCTTTAACAAACAAAACAAAACAAAACAGCATCAGGTGTGTATGACTGGATGAAATGATTTAGACAGGAAGAACAAACGATGCTGACGTCTAACAAATCCGCAATTGAAATTCAGCTCACAAAGTGAGAAGGGAGGGTGAGAGGCAGAGAGAGAGAAGAAAAAAATACCAATCACTGAACACAACAGCAGAAAGCAGCCAATAAAGCGGCAAATGAATTGGTGAGTGTAGAGGTGTACACTGTTGTGTGTGTGTGTGTTGACTGCAACCTACATCATAACATCTCTCTCGTCCAGCCGGATCCTGTCTATTGCCGCTTGATGAGTTCGGCTGGCAGGGCCGTGAAGTAACCCGCGTGGCTGCCCGGAAGAGAGGAAGCACGGCCCGTCTGGGATGGAGAGCTCTCGTTCACAATGGAGCTCAAATGGGAAAACAGAACGGCATGCCAGGGCCACAAAACCTCATTTCTGCTCTCAGGAAAACAAGTTACGTAAATCCACTGAGGGATAAGAGGTCAGTAAACAAACAACAGTTTTTCACATGAGCTGCGATTATTAAAAGCATCTCACCTATATCTATTTGGATCATTATGTAGAATGTATACAACTGCATGTTTGCGCATAAACATACATACCCATGTGGTTCTGGGATAACAAGTTATCCCAGATAACTATCCCAGAAGAGTAAACAGATACAAATTCTCCACTCCAGTGCCCATCAATTACCACTTCATAATGGGTGGAACAAAACAATTACAGCAGCCGTTTATGACAGCGTTCTGGATTATGAACCTTAATTAGGAAATAAACACGACTGTTCATCACACATCTAGCGGAGAGGCAGGTTTGAAACACCTGATGATCCGTAATGAATGAGAGTAGAAAAAGTTTCGGCAAAAGGATGTATGTTCATTGCTAACCTCCCCTGAACCTTAGCTATCAGTTGTTCCAAAGAAAATATTTGAGCTCTAATCCTCCCCACTCGACTGACTTAATCACTTTCCCGCACATTTGTCTTACCACCTGTCGCCAGAAACCCCAAAACACACATCTCGCCATCTGAGGTCTCAAAATGATAAGAGACTCAGTTTGTCTGCTGTAGATGTTAAATCTTGGTCAAATATTAAAACACTGAGGTTTTAGGGAACCATACTAACCTGCAAAATCTTGTTGTAGATACTGTAATATATAGATGCATATATATTAGGAGTATCAAAAACAGTGCGCTAATTTCTGTGATTAATATTTTCTGTTCAACACTTTAAAAATATCTAAATCAATTAACACAGCATCCATTTTTTTATTCTCTGGCATCATTTGGCTTCGCTTGCAGTTTCACAAGTTCACACTTACAAATAATCTCGTATTTGCCATGCTGTCCGAGGGGAGGGCTCCGAGCTCGGAATTTGTCCAAACCCAGAGTAGCCGCTTCTCAGACAGATTTTGAGTTCTCGGAAAAAACAAAAGAAATTGACAAAATGCCTGTTTTTGACAAATTTCCTCACTTATCCACAGTCTTAAATTAGTTAAATTAATGTAAAGAGTTGGGACTAAAATCAGATCTCTGTAATGTGCATCACGTCTTAATGTGACAGCACCCTAATATACCTGCTACAGTCTATGTCAAAACCATCAAAAGCAGAATAACTCATCATGGCCGGCAAGTCTCAATCCAGTTCAAACCCTTCAAGCGCACTGACTGAGCCTCACATCATTAAAAATGACAGCACAGATCAATTAGTGACAGAAAAATCAAACTCTAGGTCACAGAGCACTACTGTAGGTCAGACAGAATAGAACAATTAGCCATGTGCATTAACAATAGACTTGAGTGATGAATTCTATTTACAGGTTCGGTACAAGAGACACTGCTTGCACTGATCTGCACGCAGCAGTCAGGCTGTAGGACTCAGCAGCAGCTGCACGCAGCCCCTTGCCATGATTTCTCACATGGCTGCATTGGTGATTCATGCACCACATTAATACAATTATCTGCCCTGTTTGCACAGGTAACGGAAGAGAATAAAATAAGATAAACAAGAAGACGTGGCAGATCCCCATGAACACGGGAAGGGTAGCAGAAGGACAGGCACTATAAAGGCCTATACACACACACAAACGAAGAGTACAAAGAGGTACGGAGAGAGATAGCAAGACCACAGAATGGACTGATGTGATTATTCCAGACTGCTGTGTTGAGTTAGTGGTGTCACATGTTTAACAGGGTCATCAGAGCTGGTCATTATCAGTACTGCAGAACAACAGGCTACATTTACACTACAGGAATGTTCTGTCATCAGGATAGACAGACAGACAGCGAGACAGACAGACAGACAGACAGACAGCGATACAGACAGACAGACAGCGATACAGACAGACAGACAGACAGCGATACAGACAGCGAGACAGACAGACAGACAGCGATACAGACAGCGAGACAGACAGACAGCGATACAGACAGCGAGACAGACAGCGAGACAGACAGAGAGACAGCGATACAGACAGCGAGACAGACAGACAGACAGCGATACAGACAGACAGACAGCGATACAGACAGCGAGACAGACAGACAGACAGCGATACAGACAGCGAGAAAGACAGCGAGACAGACAGACAGACAGCGATACAGAAAGCGAGACAGACAGACAGACAGCGATACAGACAGCGAGACAGACAGACAGCGATACAGACCCCGAGACAGACAGACAGACAGACAGACAGACAGACAGCGAGAAAGACAGCGAGACAGACAGACAGACAGCGATACAGACAGCGAGACAGACAGCGATACAGACAGCGAGACAGACAGACAGCGAGAAAGACAGCGAGACAGACAGACAGACAGCGATACAGAAAGCGAGACAGACAGACAGACAGACAGCGATACAGACCCCGAGACAGACAGACAGACAGCGAGAAAGACAGCGAGACAGACAGACAGACAGCGATACAGACAGCGAGATAGACAGACAGCGAGAAAGACAGCGAGACAGACAGCGATACAGACAGCGAGACAGACAGACAGACAGACAGACAGCGATACAGACAGCGAGACAGACAGACAGACAGCGATACAGACAGCGAGACAGACAGACAGACAGCGAGAAAGACAGCGAGACAGACAGAAAGATAGACAGACAGATAGACTGATAGACAGACAGATAGATAGATAGATAGATAGATAGATAGATAGATAGATAGATAGATAGATAGATAGATAGATAGATAGATAGATAGATAGATAGATAGATAGATAGATAGATAGATAGATAGATAGATAGATGGACAGATAGACAGAAGACTTACAAACATTAAAGTAGACAAAAGCATTGAATCTGATTAAAACATTGTAATCGAGCTTTCCAGCACATTAAGTCAATGTAGCCATAGACACTATCCTACACTACACACACCACAGCAGGTGCTCTATGAACTAAGAGGCTACGCATCCTCTTTGACTGTGCGTGGGTGTATATCATGTGTTGATCGTGTCTATATGAACGAACGTAAGGTGTCCACCAATCATTTATCCCACAAAGCCCACATACTGAGATATTGTTTCACTGCCATTTTCAGTCTGAATGCAACGATCTTGATGATCTCATGAGGTAAGCTCGGATTAGCTGTCATGCCGATGGTTTTAAAAGAAGTACAATGATGATGAAATTTAGATGCTGTGATTTTTAGTGTCACAATGTCAAAAATGAGCTTCCCCTCTTCAGCAAGTGAGGTCGAACAAATCTGCAATGCAATAACAGTTAGGCAATAAGACATAAGACACTTAACGTCACTGCGGCATCTGACGGATATAGTTTCTTCATCTTTTTGCTATGAAAACCAACAACATTGACAATAGACAATTATATAGAGTATAGGGAAACTAACTAGCAATCAATGCTGGTTAGAAAGTCTTTGTGTAAAACATTAACACAGAGGTGTGAAGTAAATATAAGTGTGGAAGGGCTTTACAGCTTGATGATGGTGGTTAAGCCTACAGCGAACCTATAAACCTCTTCATATCGAGAGGCACTTAGACGACGGGGTCTCTGTATCTCAAAGCATATGAGATGTAAATGTGTAAACACACTCAGCAAGACATGCAAATCACAGTGGCGGCATCTGCATCACACAAACAGAGGCTGCCAAAAACGACTGAGCAGGTCGAGAAGATCCGCCCCACTGAATTTGTGTTAGAAAGCTGCATGGAACCCAACAGATACCCAAAGCTGACCCAGACACTGTTTTACAGCAAAGATAAAAAAAAAAATAGCAGTCCCTGAATTTTCCCTTTCCCTCGCTCACCAATTCATACCGCCCCCCTGAAAGTCTTCAAGTGTTACTGCATGTCAAAAAATAAATAAATCTTTCCTGACTCAGACCTGAAAAGGACAGAAACCACATCTTTATTTGTTTCATGGATTCTTTTTTGTCCTAAAATGCCATCGGCCTAGACACTGGGGAATCTGAAAGGTCTTTATAAGGCTTCTGCTCTGCTGCAGTGCCCAAAACAATTTATACTGCATATTTTTTTCAATAAAGTGCTCAGCCCAGCTGTCCTGTCGGCAGCGAGTTTCGCCCACCAGAGAAAGCAGGTGTTAAAGGGCTAAATGGAGAATAAGGCCCTCTAATCTTCTAGGCGGGCAACCTGGGGATAGCCTAGCGGTGGTCCTGCCGAGCAGGTAAAAAGCTCAGCACGATACATGGTCACACGCTTTAAATTAGCTATAGTTACCTTCATGCAAGTTAAGCTGCTTTCTAACATGTGAGTGTTTGACAAAAGAAGACTAAACGAAGCGTTTTCTGTTTCTCAGACCCATAACATCCTTATTTTATGAACAATAAAGATGCAGTCACATTTACCGTTGTTCAGTGCATTTCTGTGAAAGAAATCCAGTCATTTTAAAGGTACAGTAATGGCGCTTTTCCACTGCATGGTACGGTACGGCTCGGTTCAGTACGGCTCACTTATGGCGCATTTCCACTGCATGGTGCGGTACGGTACGGCTCGCTTCGGCTCACTTTAAATGGTACCTGGTCTGTTGAGGTTCCAAGCGTACCGTACCGGTACTAAAATGTGACGTGCAAACACTGCAGATCACTGATTGGTCAGACAGAATCGTCACTACCAGCGTCATTGTATTTGCGACACGAGACGAGACACTAAACCCGCTAGATTTAAATAGCCAGTAGACAACAGCCAACGCTGTAGCGTCTGTTTTTAAAGTACTTGCTTGAAAAAAGAAGATGAAAACTTTGCAATGGCTGAAGCGTGGTCAGCGAGGTGCAGATGTTCCTCTCGTTGGTTGCCGAGGAGTCGCGCAACTATAACGATCAGTCCCACCCACTTGAAGCGGTACTAACTGCAGTGGAAAAACAACCGAGCTAAAGCGAACCGAACCGTGCCGTACCGAGTCGAGTCGTACCACGCAGTGGAAAAGCAAAGCGAGCCGAACCGTTCCGCGCCGAGTCGAACCGTACCGAGCCGAACCGAACCGTACCATGCAGTGGAAAAGCGCCATAAGTGATTTCTGGTAAACGCTGCTGATATTTGAAAACACCAAATCAAACACGCCCCATCCAAAAAAAAAAAGTCATTCTTTCCATCCCCTAAACACAAACACATTTTCATCAACAGCTCCCTACATAACATGATAGTCCAAGTAACTAATATAGTAAAAATGTGACAAGATTGAGGGGTTATAGCGATCAATATAAGAGCATCCTAAAAACACATTAGGATAAGACAGCAGATATTAGTTACCTGAAACACAGCAAAACAACGTTACTCGCATATCGAAAAGAAAAAAAACAACCTCGGCATCTGTTTTCAGGCCTTCCCCTCCTTCTCCAGTTCTCTCCAATGCAGATTCTATCTCTTTTCTGATCATAATTGTACTTTTTAGTGTTATATTCCCTTGGCCTTTTTCCCTCTGTATTTTCTCTGCCATCTCTCTTTCTATAGTCTATTTGCTAATGTCTGTCTTGTGCACTGAGCTCTCTCTCTACCCCATCGTGAGTATATACGGCCCTTACTGCTGATTGGTAACAAGTGTGTTTTGGTGCTTGGTCCAATCACCTTTTCAACAGCTTTAATAAGAAATGAGGGTGTGAGGTTGAAAGATTTCCCCATGCAGATTTCCAAATGGGTTCTGGTTGGTCACATGAATTCGTAAAAGTTGTTTTATTTTGAAAGAGACTTTTGTGTGAGCTGTGATTCCTACATCACTACACTACACTACTACGAAATTTCACCAAAATGTGACCGCACCTTACAGCTGCTTTGATGTTTCTGTATTATTGTATTTTATTTAATTTGACAAAAATCTGTGAACTCAGGAATAACACTGCCCTGGTCCCGCTATACCCATTTAATTTACAAAAAGTGACTTATATAAAAGTATGTTTCTGGGTCAAAAAAAAAACATAACAATGAATCAATCTGTTGATATACCCCTGTAGATCTCCAAACAATAAGCAGATTGTCAGACGTGCTGTTCTTTCATCCTTACTCGCCATGATTGGCTCCGGGCTTTGCCTGTCAAGAGTTAAATCCTCAGCAGCAGGGAATGCTTCACACACCCACCAACAAACTGCCTGTGCATCCTGGTATATCAGCGTGTTGATGAAAGCTCAACTGGGAACTGGCATGACAGAGGCATGCAAGTGGCATTCTTAATCCTGTTACATGGATGTAATCAGATATTGTTAAACTGATATTAAAAGAGGCTGGGGACCACCTGATGAGACCCTGGAGGACGACATCACATGTTGGAGAGGAATCATATGATTGAACATATAGGAAAACATGTTCTTATGCCAAGCAGTCATGGTGTGTTGTATGACATATCAAAGACAGACATAATTATCATGGTACTACAAAACTGAATAACTTCTTAAATTACCAAATAGTTTTCTGTTAAATTCTTATTTTTCCGGTAGAAAATGCTGGATGAAAACTTTATTTTTTTCAAAATACGCATTATAGACTTTTATTCTGTAAGAAGACAAATTATGTTTAAACTATGTCAGAAACACATTTATGAAATAAATTCTTAGATTACAATGTTTTTTAAAATATTTAGATTTTTAAGACATTATTTAGACATTAAGATGCCCAAAAAAAAAAATCTAAAATGTGCATTAAATTTAGCCCAACAGTTATTTCAATAGTGCAACCCAGGGAGAAAATAAACCTGCTGGATGGACACATAATCTGCACAAAAAATTTCGCAAGTGCATATTTTGCACTTTTTAGTCAGTAAGAAGACACTTATAAGAACTACTTAACCTGTGACAGAACAAAATTTACCAAATACAGTCTTAAATTCCCAAATTGCTTTGGCAATATTCCCATTCGAATGATATGAGCTTGGTTCCATACTGTTGATATTGCTTGGGTCCCTCCTTCAATGTAACTTTATGGTATTTTTTCACCAATTATATCTGGTTTAGAGGCTAGGAAAGTTATGACACACCTTTCCTCAACAAACCACACGATGTGATTGGTTTTCTTCAAACCCCTAAACAGTAGCAGTGGAACTTGCAAGTAATCGGCTTGGCAAAAACAGTTCATCATGAGCTTTTAATTCACACAGAGTGAAACAGTAACTCAGTTAAGCAGTACAGAGCTCACACACTTGCCGAGATTAAATTTGCTACAATCACATTCAGATCAAAAGCTATGTTAACCAGGAAAGACTCATTAAACCGCTACATTGCATACTTCTTTGACACTGCGATGTAAAATACACCAAGACTTACCTTTGATCAAAAACAACCTTTTCGTACTGTACATCTATATGCGCAGCATTCACTACAAAATCAGTCCATCTGAAGGCCTATGAATACATAATGCGGATAAAAAGAAATCTCAGCTCAAACTGTTAACACAAATATGCTAAGTGCAAAAACTCTGACACCCACATTAATATTCCACAAGCATATGCTTTTATATTAGAAAAAGAATGAAGCCTATTTGGAAAAACTCTTCATTTGGAAACAAAAATTAATGAAAAGAAAGTGACCAAACACCCTTGATGAATTTAAACGACCTTCCATTTCATTACAATTCAAAAGAATACACACAAACACACATTGCAACTTCCACACACACATGCGTATAGGTCAACTCTGACTTTAAGGGAAAACAAATGTCCAAAAACACCTGACTCCGTTTGCATTCAAAGTCAGGTGTGTGACGGTGGGCCTGACGCCTCAGACAGGTGGCAGGTAGTCAATACATCTCATTGAATAATGGATGAGCATGAGTGTAGGATTGCACAAACACACACACACACACACACACACATACAATCTTAGGATAAAGATCAACATCAGTGTTCAGTGGCAGACTATTGCCATTCTAGAACGAAGACTTGTATTGATGGATTAATGTGGTCTGTGAGGGCACATTAATGTGGAATGGAAAAGACCAGCAGACACAGATCATGACTTATTGCTTATGCAAATTACCTCTTTGCTAGCAAATATGTTGTAAAAGTTAACAACATTGCAAAGTCGTTAAGATGAATATAAGTTAGTGGCACTGCATGATCCTCCGGGGATTCACACTATCACATTCCCAATTACCAGCATACAACTTGATCCCACCGTGGGCACCATCACCTTATGTGCTGACTTCTGACACCCTTATACATGTCATCTGTGGATGCCGTGTCAAATATGTTTATATGGTACATGCTGTACATGTTCAAACAAATGCAGCATTTTCTAAATATATACACACACACACACACACACGTGTTGCCCTACAGATATATCATATATCATATACTCCACTTGGTCTGTCAAATTGGTTTATCAGATGTGCTGCTCATTCTTGGATACTCTCACACTCACAGTCCATCTGATGCTGTTGGCGCACAAAACTGGAATGCACTTTGTCGACCTGGCAAACTATAATCTGATTGGCTGAATTATGCAACTTCAATGGGTAAGGGCAGATTATCAGGCTTTAAGAAAGAACAAATCACTTGATTTGCCAATAAAAAACGGTCAGGATAAGTGCCATTTATATTCTCACATATTTGGAAATATGTATAAAAATATTAGACATTTCTGTCCAAGTAGCAACGAAAAGGCTACAAAAGACCTTTTGCTGTTTATGTCCAGCAAGACCAATTTATGACCGATGAAACATTAGTCTTATTCTGCTTAAAAACCTGAAGAAAGAGCAAATTACTCATTTAATTCACATAACTGTAAAGAGTAAAAGGACGTCAATCATTTTATGTCTGGAATAAAAGCTGTTAATAATTTTTTTTTATAAAGCACTATTGGCCACATTAATGGCAAGGTTTCACATGACATTTAGTCATGTGATCCAATCATTAAATACTTTTTCTCTAGCAAGGACCACGCCACAACCATGAATGATGGAAATGATTTGTTGAAGAGAACTGGGGATGAATAGGGAAAATATAAAGTGGAAGGGAAAAAGGGATGGTAGTCAGGTTGATCTGGGTGTCTGGTGTTGGAGGCCAGGAGACTCAGAGTGGGGGCATCATCTCAGTTCAATGAAGGCCAAGTAATTAGGACCCCCGATACAACCTGGAAAGGAAGAGAAGAGGGGATGATATGGATGGTTGAATGGATGAGAGAGGCTTGGGTAGGGAGGGTTCGAGAGAACGAGCCAAAACAGCACTGTAAGGGGCGGCCTGATATAAGAAGGTTTTGAGAAGTCAGGTGACTGGTTGAGACGTGGCCCCGCTCCCAAACCTTAGTTAACTAGTTAACAAATTTTTTTGGCACTTTCTTTGGAAAGCACAACATCTGCATTGTAAAATACCGCCTTATCACCGAAATATCGCCTTTGACTTGCACCTATCCACATTAGTTATTTTAAAAGAACATTCAAATATGCCCATCTTTCTTAATAGATAAAAAACAAACAAACAAACAAAAAAACTATTGTGTAATATATAGAAGGTATGCTAGTTCCTTTTAAGCATGTGTCTATTTGTGCGTATACATGCATTTGTAATCGATAAATTCATATTCAAAGCCAGGAGTCTCAGTCGCATCTGAGCTCAAATTTAAATCCTCTTCAATGAGTTGCATATTCCCTCATAAGCCTTAAAAGGTTCGATGGGGACACGCAATTAAAGTGCATCATCTGCTCACAAAAGTACAAGCCTCTTTCCTGTAAAACATCGTGTGCATTTGTCCATTAAAGCATGTGAAAGGAAAAAAGACGAAGGGTAGGCTCATCGAGTATCGATTAAGTCAGAACGCAGCTGTCTGGTGATTCACAGTGCCAGCTAACCTTCAGGATTCCACTGATATGTGAGATCTACTGTATCTGAATCTATCTGAATCTACTGAGGTTCTGTTCTCTCTCTATTATGCTGCTGGAAAGCATGTCTGGAACTTGGCAGGTTTTTAAATCAGTAGAGACATTTTTACTGCTGTGAAATTTTAACCCAAAGTGTGGTTGTTTTAAACTCTAATCCCAAATAATGTATTACATTGAGTGTACAGCTAAACATTCTGAATCTGAACATTCTATTTGTATGTTCTAGGGGGGAAAAAAATTAAACAATATTAAACATTTTCCTTAACATTTTCTTTTAAACTCCAGAGCTATTTTCTGTTATTGATCCCCATGTCTTGTCTGGACTTTTGTTGCATTTCTAGTGCCATGTTTTGGTTTTTCTTGTTGATTAGTTATTTGATAGTTCCCATGTGTGTCTTTTATACCCAAGTGTTTCTCATGCCCCTTGTCTGGTGTTGTCCTTCTATGGACACCACGTGTGTGCTTGTTGTCAGTTTTGTTTGCCTTCCTTGCCCGTGTCTGGATTTACTTTTAATTATGTTTGTTTGAATAAATGTTTGCTGCATCTGGATGCTACTCTTGTTCCTCTGAAACAGCCACTGTTACATTTTCATAAACACGCTTTAATTGAATTAGAAACGATAGTGTCTTCTTGTAAAATTCACACAAACCTAATCTTTTATCTAGATAGAGTGTGTTACCTTGGTATGTTAAATTACCACTGTAAGCCAAAGTCTGGAAAATGGACTAGAAGTTGAGCCTTGGTTCTCAAATGTCTTTATCAATAAAAATGAGTTTGTCTGAAATAAATCAGATTTCACTTCAGTTGCAGTCACAAAGTGTCATTCATATTTATATATATATATATATATATATATATATATATATATATGACAACAACATTTAGTCTGAAACAACATTTAATCTGTTATTTTGTAATAATTGTAATACTAATAATAATAATAATACATAGAAAAATAAATTCAGATAGATAGAGAGACAGACAGACAGAAGTGGTGCCATACAATTTCAAATCAAATGCTTTCTCTTTTCTGTGTAAAGATGCATGTGGAAACTCAGAGCCATAAGTCTTCTCTGCAAATGCTGGCTTAAAGCCTTTAGTTAAATTTTTTTATTTTTTTTATTTTTTGACAGGGTGTCAGGCTACAGAAAAAAAAAAAAAAAACTCTTTAGACCCCTGCATTCTGTTCCATTCAGCTGCAACAAATTCAGCACTTTTTTTAAAAGCAATGTCACATGTGCTTCTGTGCATTTGAAGCAGCAAAAGGACGTCATGTTTACTTCGTCACTGCCGTGTGTGTGCATGCACGTGTTTGTGAAATGTCACCATGGTTTTCCTCCCATTTCGGCATGAGACAGGTGGGCAGAGTGGATGTGGCAGCGGCTCCAGAGTCGTGATGTGGGCTGAGAGAGCCTCTCCTCACCTGCCACCATCACTTTCTGTGTCCCGTATCTGACTCTACATCCCTCTCAAAAACATCTCCAACTACAGAGACAGCTACGCTTTCTCCACTCCATCTCTGTCCTTCAACATCTTTTCATTCGGAGTTTATTATATACTGCTCCATCTTTCTGTGAAACGAATGAATGCATTGAATATAAACCTTTAAAGAATTTACAGGCATAAAGCCCATTTGTGATAAATAGCTTTAAATAATGGATTCCGTTAATGCTAGGAAGACTAGACATATTCTGATGGTAGTTACTCTTTGAAAGAGCTTTTAACTACATGATTCTTTTTTTCTCAACATCATCTTTATAACCTACCACGGCATCTTGGTCTTTTGTGTGGCAAATCGAAAGTCAAAATGTCAGCCTTTACTTTAAGGCCAGACGGGCGACATTTCTGAAAAAGAATCAGAAGTAAGGAATATAAATGACTGATATGTTTCAAGGTCTCTCTTGCAATAAAGACAGACATGAGAGAAGATCATCTGACCTTTTATCTAAAAGTTCGAGCGATTGAACCACAGGGGAACAATGGGGATGTGAGGACACACACTAGAGACGGCCCATCTATTGAGCCGTAATGACTCTCCCATGGCAGCCATTGTGTGTCTGGACAAAGGCAGTTACCAGGTGCTTTTGTATTGGTCATTCTCTTTGGGTGTAGCTCTACCATCTGCTGCTCTGTGGTCGTGACATTCTCCACACTAGTGAACCCTCAGTCCAGTCCTGTGAACGTTTAGGCCAAACGCTCCTCATTTCTAAGAACTTTGTCTTAAACACCTTCTGAAAAAATACAGCTCTCATAAACGTAAAGGGATCGTTTGCACAAAAATGAAAATTCTGTCACCATTTACTCATCATTTATAGCCTAATGTAGACTCTTAATCCCATACGACTTTGGTTAATCTTCAAAACACAAATTAAGATGAGAAACCAGAGGTTTCTGTCCCTCTATTGAAAGTCCAAGTAACCAAAACGTAGAAGATCCACAGGGTCTCGTATATATAAGATCCAAAACGGTCATAAAGGCTAAACTAATCCCTATGAATAGAGCGGTTAATCCAAGATACGAGATACAATCGCTTTATATGATGAACAGATTCAATTTAGATGAACAGATTTAACTAATTGATTTGGACCACCTGATGTATCAATTTATTTTCAGACATTTTATGACGTTTTTTAGGATCTTCCAAGTTGTTACCTGGACTTTCAATGGAGAGACAAATCATTAACATATCTTAATTTGTTTAGAAGATTAAACAAAGCCTTATTGGTTTGGAACGACTACCCCTTTAAGTATTATCCTGAACTACATTACTATACGCACACAAACACTTTCTAAAAAAGTAAATCAAGATGTCACACTCTGACCCAACAACATTTAAAGGGCGCTCAGGAAGCAAGGCCGACTGGAGGTGTTGTCGATTAGGTTCAGATAACATTATCTCTAACTCTAACAGCTCCTGTCCTGGCTGGTGATAGACTATGAGATTCCTGTATATCTGTGTACAGTCTTATTTGAAAAGGAGAGAGAGAGACGGGGAGATTCCACAAGAGCTGAGCACAGGATATTACATTTTTAATTAATAAAACTAACTTCCTTACCTACTGCAACAGAGTATATGAGTTCTAGAAATATGCCTAATTAAAATTTTAAATGTTGTTTTATGGAATATTTAGCATTTCATTTTGCATTAGAAATTAATTTGAGCCATTACATAAAATGTGTGTTCAAAACAGAGTTCTCCTTTTATCCTGGGTCTCTGCACTAAGATAACAATAATGATTTATATGCAGAGCTGTTGAGTTTGACTCGACAGGAAATGTCAGTCTTCCGTCATTGGTTTCCTTTTGTCATGATTTTTAAAAAAGTACTTATGTTTGATGCATTGACTAACATACTAAAGCATATCTAAATGTACTTGATTATAATTTTAACTCGAATTTGGTTTTACATTTAAAGTTAATTGATTTTAATCGTACTAAACTGCCGCTTCATCCGTACAAATGTGTAATTACAAAAACATTTAAATACATGACATAAAATTTCAATGACTATAAAGTATATTTTAGTTTATCATGAACAGTTGTCAGTACATTCAGCAGTACACTAACTATATTTCGAAGACAATAGAAGTGATTATGAAATTACATGTAAAGTGTACTTAAGTCCTTCTTAAGTGTTGTTTAAGTCCTTATGTTGGTCAAAAAAGTGTTCTAAATTTCAGACATTTAGTTCAGCTTATTAATTTAGTTCTGTAAACATTGCACTCAGTTCACACTTAAGTATATTATTTTAAAGTACTCTTTTTAAAAGTATGCTTAAGTGTACTTCCTTTTCACAAGATTTGCATGCGTTTATAACAAGGCAAAGGGGGGAAAGAAGTCTGGCTACTATGGCAGCAGATTTGCAGCTTCCCATCACACTCCATTATTTAAACACAAACCAAACTCAGAATGAGCTCCGTGAGTCCAGTGCATGAAAGAGAAACAATTCAACAAAAGATTTTCAATAACTACTCATTAAACAAAGAATGATCACAACATTATCATATTCTGAACAAGATACAGATATATCATTTCAGCATGTCCCGTCTGATTCCCATCTCAATTAATACGTCTAAGTTGCCCTTTGCCCTCTATTTCTGCAGACTTCCTCCTCTAGTGAGGTTGCCAGGAGATACAACACAATTCAATTAAGCTAAATTAATATTTCTTTGATTTACAGTGTTTGATAGATGAGGTCTGAGAAATAATCAACAAAAGTAGTAGCTAACCAAATGACAACAGATTCCTTGTGTTTTACGGCTGTATTTGGCTATGCCCATCTGCAGTCACCGTAATGATTCATGGATATGCTCACAGACCCAAACAGACAGACGGTGATCAGACTCCCTCAGCACAGCACAAGAGTCCAGCTCTTGTGGAAGCTTCAGACAGACACACACACACACACACACACAAACAGAACAGGAGTTACTGTCTCTCCCGGAGGCTTCAACATTGCATTCGAACAACTGGGGCAGAAAGAAGTCAGCCACAGACACTCAGACAGAAAGAGAAGAGAAATTCTCCCTAAAAAAAAAAAAGCATACACTACCAAGGAGTGCCACTTGGGAGATAAACAGAAGGGTTTTTTCTCTTTGATTCAAGGTTAACTGGGGATATCCTACTCCTCATTACATTTTCAAAGGCCAGAAATAACTAGAGTTTTAAAACAACTCCAGGACTTACGCAAGCTTTTATGTACCTTGTGGAATGCTGATACATAAAGAGGAAAGAAGTGGGGGGAAAATATTGTATGAGTAAAAAAAAATCCAGTAAATTAATTACAGTAAAACTACTTGTATCATGATGCATATTGCTTAAATTATTTAAAATAATAATAATACTAATATTGAACTGAACATGTTCTTGTTAGGGTTCACCCACAAAAAAAAAGTTACAAATAATTCTATAATTCAAGAAACAAACTAGAGGGCTAAAATGCAAAACTGTAGAATATTGATCCTTAATGTAATGTTTAAAACATCGGTCGTTTGCCTTCATGCAAACCACTCTGCTGGGTCACTTGCGACATCACATGTGTGGAGTGTGAGTCAAAGCCCAGAATTCCACCATGACCACAGATGGCAGCAGGAATCAACCCGAGCGATATCTGTCCACATCCCTCAGCCTTAAAACTCACTGATGCATATTTAAACCTGAGCTGTTTTGCATTGTCTTCATAGGTGACACATTATGAAGAAGCTTCTGGAGAACTTCGTAATGGGCCCCAGTGTGTGCGATCACAGTGTTTTTGCTGCCAACCATGGCAGATGGGTGACTGTAATGAATGAGCTGTGTGTGTGGGTTGTGTGTGTGTATTTGTAAAACAGGCAGTGAAATATTTTTTTTCTCCATTTCCCAGTCTTTGTCGCCTTTTCTTTCCTTGTCTGAATGGCTCTGTCGTCTACGTGGTTTTTAACCTTGGCTTCATTTAATACAAGCCACTCCAGACAGGGAACAGACACACTTCAATTTTAATAGTGAAACGCACAGAATGTGTGTAATTATACTTGGGTTTATAATGTCCTCGCGATGGGTCCGGCTTTGTTTTTAGATGCCGGATTTCACAGAGAGCAATATATCAACTCAAACATATTGCTCTCTGCGAATTAAAACACTCCATAAACTTTTAATGAAATTACTTTGCCCTTATTTTTCTAACAGACAAACTAACCCACAGAAACTAATCGGACTATAAAAAAGATAAGTGCATGAAAACAAGGCAATACAAAGAATTCATTAGACTTCAGCACCAGCAACAACAACAAAATAATAAAATAAAATAAATTATAATAATAATATATATATAAATAAATAAATAAATATATATATATATATATATATATATATATATATATATATATATATATATATATATATATATATATATATATATATAATATAGCCTACACCATTTCAGATTTATGTTTTTAAAATAATGATTTTATGCTCACCAAGGTTGAATTTATTTAATCAAACATACAGTAAAAACAGTAATAGGGTGACTATACTATATGCTGATTTGCTGCTTAAGAAAAAATATTTATATTATCAATGTTAAAAAAGAAAAGAAAAAGTTTTTTTTAAAGAAAGAAAATATTTCCATTTCAGTTTAAAGGGATCAATTTTCAATTTTTTAGATCAATTTAAATAATCGATCATAATTGAGCACCAAATCAGCATAGGATGATTTTTGAAGGATCATGTGACACTGAAGATTGGAGTAATGGCTGATGAAAATTCAGCTTTGCCATCACAGCAAAAAATTAAAAAATAAATTTCTTAAATATTTTAAATTAGAAAACAATTATTTAAAATAGTAAATATTACTGTTTTTACTGTACCTTTGGTCAATAAAAGCAGATGCAGTGAGTATAAGAGATTTAAAAACATAGAGAGATATTCTGGATCCAAAAGAAGGTTCTCTATGAGGCTGGCAAGTAAGTAGACAGGAAGAGGAAGTGTCAAAGCACCAGATTGTAAAAGGGATTCGGTCTTTATCAGAGCTTTCAGACTGAACAGATAGAGTCGGTGGATTGATTCTGAAGAGCGGGGAATTAATTGAAGATGGGGTGAGGTGCCGTCACAGTCTGGTCTGCTCAGAGAAGGGAAGCTAAAGGTCACAGGGGAAATGGTATTAGCTCTTCACCTTGAGATTATAGAGCGATCTACCCTATGATAAAGCCGAAGCGTTCTTGACGAGGCCGGGGATGGGGATAGAGACGGCATGATTGAGCAAGACGGATGATAGAGAGAAGATATATTAGTTAATTATGGAAAAAAGAGATGGGGTTCACATGCATTGCATATTAAATGAACAGACCTGTTATGACAAGGTCTTGTGAGGTTGAGGCCAGACTGACAGTGTGGACAAAGGAAGAACTGTTGAATAAGTAAATGGAAAGCTATACTCTTTGGAAAAAAAAAATGAGAGGAGGGTGAGAGGAAGAACTAACCCGGCTCATATCCAACACAGAGAACAAGATTGACCTTTTCAATCACTTAGTT
Source organism: Semotilus atromaculatus (assembly GCA_031834385.1). NCBI lineage: Eukaryota > Metazoa > Chordata > Actinopteri > Cypriniformes > Leuciscidae > Semotilus > Semotilus atromaculatus. Next base: position 2,131,165 of record JAULUF010000003.1, read on the forward strand.
CAGTCTGTTTACAGTCCTGCATTTTTCTGCATTCAGAAGTGTAGGAGTCAGCAGCCGGAACAACAAATGATTAATAAATGACAGCTCGCTTCAACGAGATGTCTTCAAAGTTTGCCCTTGGTGTTAAAACAGCAGTCATGAGAAAGACAAAGAAAGAGATACACAATCAGACAGAGCGAAAATTGTATCAGAGTGGAGCAGGCTCCCAAATCACATCTTGTATGGTCTTAAGTCATCAAAAAGGAATCTTTCCTTTCATTTTAACATTTTGAAAGAAATAATGCTGATATTAAATTCTAAGTGGGTAATTTTCAAGCTAATCACATTCCTCAATTAAGCCCGTGAGCTTTAACCAAACAGCTATGATCACAGAGAGCAAGAATCAAGTGTTGCATAAGTTTGTCTGAGCCCCAAACTCCCTTTGCAACAAAAAAAGCTATTGTAACTTAAAAAAAAAAAAAAAAACGAACAGATGTGGATATATGACATGACATTCACTCTCACAGCCTAGAAGAACAAGAACATTTTTAAATTAAGCAGCAATCCAAGCCTCTTCACTTCTCAGAGAGTTTCTGCTTGAATTACTGGAACGAGGTGAGCGAACACAAAAAAGGTGTTCGGACAAATGCATAAAAGGTGTTGTGTGTGAATGAAAGGACCACAAAGTTAATTTGACTGGGGTTTAATTCATCAGCAAAACCTTCCCCGCCTCTACAACCAAGCTATGGAGCTCATATGCCAATGTGTGCCAGTAGGAAAAAAACATTTCTGCCAATCAAGCTGGGCATCCCTCAGGGCTACAAGAACGCCTGGCATGGGTGTTTCTGCTGCATGTGTGTGTGCGCGTGTGTCCTTAAAGGGCCTTTGTACATAAATCATCACAACACCTTGAAAACGCAACAGCATGCTTTGGCGTAACTAGAGTGGCAATACAAAAAAAATCAATTAATGGTTCTATGAAATGTATCAGCCAAGCTAAAATATTAAAAAAAAACTCACAGAGAGCAAGTGAGAAAGAGACAAAGAGGGAGTGGAGAGCTGTCTGGCAGTGCGGTCACGTAAACGTTGGCTGAGCGCTGGGCCTCGGCGGGGCTGAGCGAGGGAGAGTGAGGCTAGCTCAGCTCCTTGCTCGGTTTAATTTAGCCAGACGTGACTCACATGAGGGCGATGGGTGCGGGGTGGTGATTAAATCTAACCTGCTTCATGCCTCAGCCGCGGAGACGGCAATGAAGATCACAGCGGCCAGGCAAGGTGCTCATTTGGTTCAGATTAGGGCTAACCTCCTCATCCTGGGGGAGAGATGACACAGTCACACCCAGATCATCTGCTTCTCCTTTCTGTCTTATTAGGTTAATGGGGCTCCAGCCGGGAAAGAGGGAGAAAGGGTGGACAAGAAGAAAAACGGTAACTAAAAGTGGCGGTGGATGGAGATGACAGAATAACGAATAAAGAAAGGTAATCCAAATATTAGCTGATAAATAAAAGCTCTGTTTTCAAAACTCACATGCTGCCTACCAAGTGGGTTACCTACACAGTGAGCTGCCTTCTAATGCAGCCATCACATTTATAACGCTATCCACTTTGCGGCCATTTATTACTTGAATGTGCAAGCCTTCTAGTATCATTCACTTCCAATTATTTTAGCTGTACAAAAACCATTTATCCTGCTTGATAGAGCAAACTGGTATTTGTTATCATATTTATCATCATAAACACACTGGTTTGTAGGCCAAATAGTTTTCTAAGTTATTTAGTGGCTAATGAATCTTAAGTCTCACACAAAAAGCTTACTTGGCCAGAGAGTAGAGACACATTTAATTGTTTTTCTCTTCTGACCAACTTAATCATTCGCTTAATATTTGTATTCCTCTTTTGGAAAGTCATAGAAACACTACTGTGGATTTTGTATTTTTATATTAGAGCAAATGGGAATGCAATTGTTTATCCCAACTATGACTTCCACTTTTGGAGAACCCTGGAAATGTAGTCCATTGACTTCCATTCAAACGCATACAAGAGACCAAAAAAATCAAGATCACGCAAAGAAGCTTTGCATTTCACTGCATTCCAAATTTCATTCCATTTGGTGAAATCTGGCCTGAAAATGTCAAGTGATCAAGTGAAGACCAATAGAAGATTGATGTCACATCATGATGTCTCTAGCTCAGCAGTAAAGTAGAAAAGATTGTATATTTGTATTTATTTATATATCTGGATTTATATATTTATTATTATTTGTTGTAAATGTAATTTATAAAAGAGACCACAGAGATTTGCAGTATCCAAAGAATTTGATGTGCTCAGAGTCTAACCACGACCTAAGGCAACATCCTAACTCAAATGGAACTGGTTTGGCATGCTCTATGTTGGTATCATATCACAGCGTATCATACAAATAGTGTTCTGTATTAGTGAAATTTAAAATTTAAAATTAAATTTTTCATTATATTTTTCAGTTCCCAATGAATAATAAGAACGTCTAAGTGATATTTCCAGCATTGTCCATTATATCGGTCATAATTTGATATTGAGTAACCTCTGTCTCTGAAATATAGGCCAATTAAAAAATGGTTGTGCATATGACAATCAATAAATCAATCAATCAATAACAGACAAAAAAAACTGTTTATCTCAGAGGGAATCATACCTTAAGGAACATCGTGTTGAGACCTATGATTCCCAAACTTCTGCCTATGGAGGGAGCTCACTAGGTTTTGGAATAGAGCGAAAGAGCCGGAAACAAGCCAAATATTGCACATGTGCAAACATGCATGAAGGAGAAAGAGTTTGAAGCAGAACAGAGAGAGAGAGAGAGAGAGAGAGAGAGAGAGATCCAGAAACATTTGAGTTGGTGACTCATGCAGCGGGGACGGTACGGCTCTTCCGATCAGCAGGAAGATGTTCCGTTGGCAGAGATGTGAAAGAGGAATATAATCCAATTACTCTTGTTATCAACATGAATCTGCGCTTTACAGCAGAACCAGCAGGGAGGGATGTGGATTTACCCATCATTGTATGAACCACTCCCTTTTCCCCCGCTCTCACAGGCACATTTACCATCTCATGTATTGATAGAAAGCAGCTCTGTGTCGTTTTTAAGTGGATTTGACTTTCCCTGATTTCATGTGACACTGATGTCAGGTGCTGACACACATGAGAAATTCCAAGGTAAATAAGTAGGCAAAGGTAAGAAAAATGCTTTATTTTGGAGAAGTGACTCCAAATTAAGTGAGGCAAAAAGTCCACAAAAATGTTTTATATATCTTCATTTGTGCCTTAAGGTTCTTCATATATTCACTAAATGGGAATATATGATAAACTAAATCATATATAAACCATGGGACAAACAAAAGAAAGCAAAACATTTATTATTATTTTTTAAATAAAATAAAATAAAATATACTCTTAGAATGTCAATTTAAACAAATCAATATTTGTTTCAGATTGTTTGCAGAAGTTAGGAAGTTTTTGTCCAGTGAATGTCGTGTTTTTTTGTGATTAGAACAGCTGCATCTGAGGTAGTCAGTCCATCACATCACATTTTCATCAGCTTAAAGGTTATGAAGATTATTTTCTGTAGCTTTGTGCGCACTCTTTTTTTCAGTTTTTAATCAGTTTTTAAATAATAAAAAATGTAGCGCTACGCATTGGCTATTTTGGCTGTGACTCGACAACAAATGCAAGATGCTCTTCTCCGCTCCTCAAATATATAAAATATTACCCTTTATATATAAAGTGTTATTTAAGTAAAGAAAACAGTACTTATTCAAAGAACCAGTTCTTTATTTACGCAGAGATGCTCCAAACTGCTTGTGGCACTTCATTCACGATAAAGGGGTGGAGTTGGAGTGAGGAGGCAGTGGAGTTAAGAGATTTGGTCAGAAGCTCTTTGTAATACTTCACATTGGTTAAATATTTGCAAAACCCACAGATAGACGTAAACGGTGACCATAGTAATGGTTTATGTTAAAAAAAATATGATATTTTAAATTGTATTACATAGTTTTAGCATAAGAGTGAAATAATAATTTAAAAAAATAATTTCTCCTCATTGAAATTGGGCTACCCCTGGACGTGCAAGCATAGCCACGTGCCTAGAATGCCTATGCATAAATCCGGTCTTGGTTATATCAAGTATTAGACAAGTTATATTCAGCCATGTCTCCTGTTCAGAAAGATTAAACTACAGATTTAGATCTATTCTGTATTCTCTTTCTCTGCGTCTGACCTTGGCCTGCCTTTACATGCTGCTAGGGCACTCACAGACGGAGCAGCCCCATAAATGAGCATGCAGAAGGAATCTAATGAGCCGTCTAAATGAGTTTTGGATCCTGCTTTAAAGAACATCAGCTTTGAAACGCCACTGGACCACTTCAAGTCCAACTGACAAAAAGATTTGATGTAGAAAATTGACAAGACATGCTTTAAAGATTTGACTACACTACAGAATGTGATCTATTAAACAAACCTATGAGATTGATCTCTTTAGGGCTTAACATTTCACAACATGTACAAGCAAAAATTTGGTTCAAAACCACATAAATCTTCCTGTTCGAGCACACAGTTGTGCCTGTGCACACCAAGGGTGTAAGTATAGTACTTGCGAAAGTCATTACTGATTAACTTGATAGATAAAAGTTAAACCTCATTGTTAAGGTTTGATATTGCACCATTTCAAAAGCCCCAATGTAATGAAACATTTGCATGAGTGCGCAACAACAATGCATTCCAGATCATCACCAGGATACCCTTCTGCTCTGCCCTCCCCACATCTCGCTTGAAAGAGAACCGACTCTATTTGTTTAACCGGAAAGCTGTTGAAAGCGCGCGCTTGATTTGAACATGTGCCATGGTAAAACCCTCAACTAAGGCATCTCCACCCACTGAGTGCCGGTTACCAGCCATGTAACTAAGGAACTCAAAATGTATGTTACGGTTCTTAATTAGGACCCTCTTCCGTAAACCCGGCTGTTGGTTACACACATCAGCGCGGCCTCAGCCTGATGCCAGAGAGCTGGATAAATGACAGTAGACGGCCACGTGAGCCGTAAACGTGGAGCCAGAGTTCGAAAAGCTCATCGAGAGTTCATGGAGACGCAGTGAGGGCCTCTGCTTATTCACGCATGGACGCATCTCAATACACGCCAACACGCTTGCCCTCCGTTGGCCTGGAAACCACCTTACGTGCATCAGGATTTCTGGAGGGAATCCGTGAATGGTTGAGGGAACTCCAGCAATGTAAGACTCCAAAGCTCTGGAAATGAGCTTAGGAATTTATATACACTTACTGAAAAAAAATGCCATTTTAATGAAATCAAATCTAAACTTACTAAGCTCAATGTACAATGACAAACAGCTTGAATGCTGTATCTTGCTGGTCAAGTGGCAAATCGTTTTATGAGTCAACCAGTGAAATATAACAAAGTGAGTCATTGCAACAAATAAATATCACCAAAGACAAAGTAGACAAATGAGTCAAAGAAACGTAGGGCACAAAGTTACAACTGCACCTGAAGTAGGGATTGGGATGATATAAAAAACTCTGTCTGCTACCAATATGGCAATAATTATTTTCCTATTTAGCTGATAACTGATAAATGTCCAGCATTTAAAATTAAAATAATTTAACTGCTACAAGTAAATTTAGGCACCACAACAGTATAAAAATGGATATTCATTTTGGGATTTGCTAAAGATTACATTTAACTCACATCTAGCAGTGTTATTTAATTACCAGTATTTTTAAAGCGAGCATTAGGACATTTTAATGTAAAATAGGACTAGTGTGCATTTACAATTAAACGTCTTAATAATAAAAAAATAAATAAAAAACATCTCTAATATCAGCCAATGACCAATATAGTACCAATCCCATACGGTACCTGGTTCCATTCCATATGGTACGGGCATAAAACACAAACCCAAAACAATAGCTATGTTTTTAAAAGCATAATAATATACTATTACCTCAGTGTATAATATGTATACTGTGTCTGTATGACAACAATGGGTAACACTTTATTTGAAGGGGTGTGCATAAGACTGACATGACACTGTCATAAACATGACATAACACCTGTCATGAACATGAATGAGTCTTTATGAATGTTTATGACTGTTGTCATTAAGTGTCATTCGGTAAATTATGACACTTTTAATGCAAAGTTGACATTGTTTAAAATGTCTTTGTTATGACAACTTGACATTAACAAAGACAAAAATGTCTTTGTTATGACAACTTGACATTAACAAAGACAAAAAATGTCTTTGTTATGACAACTTGACATTACCCAAGACAAAAATGTTTTGATTGTGACAACTTGACATTAACAAAGACAGAAATGTCTTTGTTATGACAACTTGACATTAACCAAGAAATCATAACCTAATTATCAAACTTAAAGCATTTCACAGTGTAATAACCCTTAATGACATCTTTATAACTAGTACAATGTGTTCCACTTTACTTGAGGACAAGTAATATTCATGACACAGTTATAATGGTGTCATGACGGCCAAAGTTGTGACAGGTTGACAGATTATGATTTCTTGGTTAATGTCAAGTTGTCATAACAAAGACATTTCTGTCTTTGTTAATGTCAAGTTGTCATAATCAAGACATTTTTGTCTTGGGTAATGTCAAGTTGTCATAACAAAGACATTTTAAACAATGTCAACTTTGCATTAAAAGTGTCATAATTTACCGAATGACACTTAATGACAACAGTCATAAACATTCATAAAGACTCCTTCATGTTCATGACAGGTGTTATGTCATGTTTATGACAGTGTCATGTCAGTCTTATGCACACCCCTTCAAATAAAGTGTTACCCAACAAGGTAGCATACTACTGTCTCATAAAATAATTCCTACCATTTCACTTAGGAGGTAAGGAGTTTAAACACTGCTCTATATTCAGTAAGTAGTTAGCTAGTATTACATTCTAAAGAGAGCCAGTGGATCCAAACTTGTACTTTACAATCCCACTGGACAAATCCTGATGCACACGATTCCATGAAACATGAGCATTGATTTTGCTCTTCTGCCACGACACGTACTGGTTACACTGATCGAAGACAAAACAGGAAAACAAGATAAAGTGAGAATGAGCCAAACAGGAAGATCTAAATAGGAATTCAATAATTCAAAATACCTCCTAACTATTCATGTCTTACCAGGTTCATTTCACATTTTCAATTATTTAAGGATGCAGGCACTCTTAACTCAACAGGGAACAATTTAAACCTCTTAAATCTATGTGAAAATTTCAAATTGATTGTGGAGGTGAATAAGACACATTTATCTTAAATGAGAATACATCAAACATTAAAAGCAACCAATGATTTATGAGCAGGCAGACCCAATTTCACATTCCCTGCTCGTAAATGAAGCATCACATGTTTATGGAGAACAGAGAATCCAGAGCAGCACACTTTAACCTTGCAGGTCTTCTTGAGGGAGACCAATGAGCGATGGTAAAACCCATTAGCATTTCAACAGAGATGGCAGAGGAAGTTGTTTATTATTTATTGAATGACATATTGATTGACAACTGCTCATTAGTGGCTATATGAACATCAGCCATAATCTCTGAGGTAAACAGAGACTTTTACGTCAGCTGGGTACCTACAGTACAAATCAGTTACAGTATATCTATTTGGGTCAAGAAGAAAAACACAAGAACAGGCAGGTCTGTGGTTAAAACAGAAAACCCTCTGTTGCCAAAATTATTTCAACATCTGACTCAGTTAATTATGGAAGGAGTGCGATAAAGCTCTTCAGGGCTGTTTGGAATAAGATGCATCTTGTGCCTCGATCTGTCTGTCTCCCTCTCTCTTATCGACAGTATCCGGAAGTAAGAGGCCATCAAGACAAGACCAAAAAAATTGTTTGCATAACATCCTGTCATCTAAAATGCAACCCTCTTGTCATGATTCCTGTCTTGTGTTCTCCTTGTCTTGTGTGGACTTTTGTTATTTCCTGTTCTGTGCCATGCTTTGTAGTTTTTTATGTTTATTAGTCTCTCCAGGTGTTTCTAATTAGCCACACCCCCTTGTTATCCTGTTTAGCTCGTTTGCCTCTGTATTTAAACCCTGTGTCTAGTGTCAGTGTTTGTGAGTTTATATATATATTTTTTTTTTGTTGTTGTTTTTTTTAAAGTAGAAATCTGCATTGAAGCTCCACATCCCAAACAGTTGGAGGCGGTAATGCACTAAATTAGTATGCCAACCGCCAGTAAAAGAAGAAGAAGAAGAAGAAGAAGTGTTTGTGAGTTCTTGATTTTGAATGCTGTTCTGTCCCTGAGTCTTGGTCCTGAGTCTATGGTGGCTTTTACACTGGGCTCGTTTTGCATGATAGAAAACAGAACGTGGGTCAATATTGTGTTTTTTATTATTTTGGTGCAATTATGCGCAGTTGAGTGAACAATACAGGTTTACTGTGTGTGTTTGTCCCATAAGCTGGCTTTCTGCTGCTTGCAAACGGACTCTTTTGAGGAGACAGTGGATTTCAAAATGTGTTGCCATGATTCCACGTGATATGCGCGAATACAATGCAGGCTCAGTGTAGCCTATCCAAGGTAAATCAACAACACTATCATCCATAACATGTTTTATTTAACGAAATACATCACAATCAGCTAAAACGCATGCGCAGGTCACTTTACTTCCTGAACAAGTGCGCACCCGAGTGCGTGTTGGTTGCACATTCACGCGAGCCGCGGCACAGTTCGGGAGCAACCGAACTCAGACCACCTCCTCCAGGTAGTCTCGGGTTCGGTTCCCCAGTGCGCACCCGGGTCCCATGACAGCATTCACATTAGCGATTTTTCATGCAAACCGTGCCCCGTTCCGAACTAAACTGCCAGAGTGAAAGCCCCCTAAGTCTGCATCTGTGAAGGTCTGAGTTTATTTAATAAAGTGCTGCATATGGATTTGGATCCTGCTTCCTCCTTTGATTCTACCTCAGTGTTACAAATGCAGACATAGACTCAGGACCCAGACATGGCACAGAACAAGAAATAACAAAAGTCCACAAAAGACAAGGAGAACGCAAGACAGGAATCATGACACCTCTGATCAATTTTGAAAAGCTGTGATAACTCACAATTGCAGTGCATGAAATTTGGCATCAAAGAAGCATGCATATTAATTTCTTGAGCACCAAATCAGAATATTAGAATATGTTAAGGATCATGTGACACTGAAGACTGGAGCAATGACTGCTAAAAATATTTGCCATCATTGGAATAAATTACATTTCCAAATATATTGAAAAATAACACTTTAAATTGCAAGAACATTTCAAAATATTACTGCATTTTTTTAATCAAATAAATGCAGCCTTGGTGAGCAAAGTTTTTTTTTTCTTTCTCAGAATGGTAGTGAAAGTGGGATTTAACTAATTACTGAATGGGAAATATTAATTCAGATGTCTCTAAAACTCACTTGAATTTGTTCTAGATAATAGTGTAGTGAAAGAAGCTCTGAAACAAGTTAACAAGGCTAACTTCAAACAAAATACAATCTGGCCCACATGGAACCTGTTCCCACAAGTAAGCACAGTATATTTACACAACATTATGGCTGACACATCATGCCATTTGTTTGGTTAAATCAACAAACTTTTTTTTTTTTTTTTTTTAAGCTCAGTTTAACATCTTTAAACATCATTTCTTTTAAAATCATTCCACTACTTTCCCTCAACATTCAGTTTAGAAAATGCAGAAAACAGTCTGCAGATTCCATCTGGACCTGCTCACTAAGCAGGAAATCAGCTGCCGTCTGTTTTGAACGCACCCTACGTCTCTCTCTCTCTCTCTCTCCTCATGTGCCTTCTTCCCAACCTCCATGACGAAATCTCAAATGGTCTGCTGCAGTTGCAGGCTTGCAGACTGCTGCAAGAAGCAGAGATGGGAGTCTGATAAATATGCTCTGTCCCTCATAATTCCATTCACCTGTGGAAGATGCACAATCCCTGACCCTCATTAGAATAAAGTTGAGCTCAGCAGTTTGGCATTGCTGTGGCCGATGGTACAGCCAATGGACTAGGCACTGAGGACACATGGTGAAGAGAAATCCACTCAGCTGATATCTCATTGAGTATGTTTCCGGCACTAATGGAAAGGAAACTGTCGCTTTTTACCGGTGGACACAGATAGCCATAATGTGACCCTTATAATCCGTCCATCTGACAGCGGCAAACAATTTCCTCCTCAATCTCTACTAGATTTCTCATAGTGTCTGTTTTTAACTCGAACTCAGCATCTCGAAGGCTTAGCCTGATCTGAGCACCTGAAAGCGAAAGGGTGAGTGGTTTCACTTTAAAAAAGGAACAGCAAACTGCGATATATGAAAAGATTTTTTTTTTTTGCTTGGATTTAGGGTTTGATTAGCAAGCAGAGACTCATAAATCTGGCCTGGATTAATTGAGGGTCCTGTTAATATTGCAGAGCAAAAATTCACCCTCCTCCTTTAGGTCCTTAAGAAGCCCTGGCTAACAGCATTTCCACTTCCACATCCATTTCTATTAATTTGTGATCAGTTTCTTTCACATTTCTGTACTACATTTTTATATTTTCTTCCCATGCTTAATATGTTGTTAATTAAAAGATTTGATATTTGAAGCAAAGGAAGAAGGATATATAACAGTGTAATTTCCTGTGCCGCAAGAGCTTTGCGAAACAGCTCAAATATCTCTCATTGTAATATAAAAAGTATGTTCCTGTCTTGCATTATTCAAATGCCGTGCCAACCTGGCAATCAGTCGTGCTTGATGAACCATCTGAATATATTATGACCGTTGTAAGAAATAAGAGCTCGTCAATCAGATGGCAAGACAGATTTCAAAACATATCCCTTAAAGTCCAAAACTAGCCACAACAGAACAAGGAATGATTTAATAACTGAATCCCATTTTACTTCCAACAATCTGGAATCTTTGGAAATTTGTTCTTGATATTTATAATAACACATATCAATATATTTTTTATTATATTTGTAATAAAATGGTAAAACTATTGTAATATAATATACTTGTTATAATTTTTTTTACTGATTATAAAAAATCAGTTTCCACTTAAATGGTTGTCAATTACTTGACTTTAAAAAAAAAAAGTCAAGTAATTGACAACCATTTAAGTGGAAACTGATTTTTTTTTTTTTTAAATCATTGTTCTATTAATCTGCTTTGGTTTTATATAATACCAGTTTGGTGTGCCAGTGGAGTAGTCCTGATTTGGAGGCTTAATACCCCCAAACACAAATCACACATGCAGATTATACAGCCAAACGCCACCCCCTCCATTCCCTCACAATGCGGCCTGGGGTCTGAAAAAGCACTGCCCACACGAAGACGACAACTTTCATTTGTGGGGTGGCTTCACGTCAAGCGTGATCCCTGGGGCTGCTGCTGTGATGAGACGGAAACAAACAAACAAGTGTTCAATCTTTCTCCCGCTGCCACCTTTCTTATACCGCTGAGGAAAGCACTGGAAAAGCATGGCAACTCAATTATGAAAAAGAAAAGAGAGGAACAAGGAGTTTCATTCGTTTCAAACAGCCAGTGAGCCGGGTCTGTCTCTCAGATCCATGCAGAACAGGGGGAGACAATGCAAGAGAATTGAACCCAACATTATCAGCTCAGTACAAAAGCCTGCAGTCATCCCCTTCTTTCCCTCTCGCTCTCATCTTCCCCCTCTAATTCCATTTTGAAAATGCAAACCACTGTAAAACTCCTTGCTCGACTTGCAGTAATGTTATTTTGTATGTGCTTATTATCCAAAGCTGCTTCTTTTCTGTAAGCAGTACAAATTTAGGCACATGAGACTCCTTTGAGTTTTGGGTGCTGAACAGAAAAGAAACATTCAATGCCGAAGAGTGAAGGCACTCTGACATATGACATCAGCATCTGAACCAACCACTGGCTAACAATCATCAATTAGCTTGTAGATAATGATAACCTGCCTGTAAGCATGCATAAGGCCTTGAAAGACACTGAACTCCCAGAAGAGCTTGTCATTAAACCCAGAAACCCAAACACATGTGAAACTATGTGCATGTCCTCAGAACCAAAGATTACATTATTATGCATTTAGGAGATCCAAAAGGGGTGTCCAATCATGCTCTTGAAGGCCCAATGAACAGCAGAGTTTAGCTCTAAGCCGCCCCAAGTAATTTGCCTGGAGGTTTCTAAGACTGTGTCCAAAATGTCTCTTATACCCTTATATAGAGCACTATTTGAGGGGACACAACAATTTGTTGTGGTGTCCGAAAACATATGGGACATTATCGAGTGCACTCATTCAATCCCATAATGCTCCACAATCAGGGATGTCCAGTCCTAGATGGACAATGTCCTGAACATTTTAGATCCAAACCTATGTCTTCAGGACCTCCACTTCAGGCAGGTGTGTTGAAGCAGTTTGAAGCTAAACTATCCAGGACTTCAGTCCTCCTGGAGCAGGATTGGACACCCTGACCTCAATATGAGTGTACAACCGATGTACACACAACGGCTACCCGCTAGGCTAGAGAGTCTCCATGCACTTGAATTACTGTGTCACACCAGAAAATGCCGTCTGCAGAACTTCTGTTGCACTCAGTGCCCGAATTCACTCATTGGTTTTTGCTATTTCAGTGGACTATATTAGTCAGTCCTTCCAAAAATGCAATGGAATATGCGGGATATTTATGCAATTTTATGCGATGAAATTGCGGGAACTTGCAAAAATTGCAGGAATTTGCAAAAAGTTTGATGAAAAAGAGAAAAAAAAGTGATTCCCCCAACACCCTGTTCTCACTAGGCTACTACCTTAATGTAAAGAGTCATTTCTTATTACTTCTTTAAATTTTTTATAAACACATGGCTCAAACTTACAAAACATTGATGAGTCAAACAAGCTCTGAAGCTTTACAAAAGGAATTTGCTACAACTTCTGTAAAAATGAATAAATAAAATATAAAAAACAAAATGTGTGCTTCCCGTTTTACAGTTTTGTTCAAATAAATGCTTCCAATGCACAAAGTGCAATCTCTTACTGTAGATGTACAGTCATGTTACACACCGGGAAACTGCTTTGCGTGGTCTTTTGCGCTTATTTTTGTTGGCAAATTAGACTGATTTGCGGGTTTCATCATGGGGTTTGCAGCTTTTCGATGATGTTCACGTCGCGGAATTACGTCACTTCATAACGTTCCCATGGCAACAGGGGGGAACGGCTGCTCTTGTGTTAAGTAAACACAAAATTTTTTAAACTTTCTGCTAAGATATATGTGACTGTATGACTGTTACGCGGAAATCTGCAATTTATGCGGCAAAAGTGCGGAGCATTTGAAAAAAATTCGGCCCCCGCATAAATATGCGGACTTTAAATAAATATGCGGCTAAATATGCGGCATTAAATCATGCGATCGCATAATCGCGTTTTTCTGGAGGGACTGATTAGTGGAGTAATGTAGGGAATAGTGAATGAGGGTATATACTGTAGGGAGCAATAAGCAACCCTGAAGACCTTGAATAGCTGGTTCGGTGTATTTTATCAGGATTGTAACTAAACTATGCAGGATAGTGGCCCTCCAGGAGCAGGATTGGAAACCCCTGCTCTATACTAAAGCAATTAATTTTAGTTTAGGTTCAAATGGATTTCTTTGCGTTTAAACCTATAACTTTTGGGTTAAAAAACCCAGACTTTTAATCCTCAAGCCAGACCAACTGATCTAAATGTCAACCCAACATTTGCAAACGTAAAACGTACATTTCCAGACATCCATCACACATAAATTCCTAAATTTCATGTTAAATCCTTCATTATGTGAAGGATTAGCACAAAGACCAGGCCATGCTCCTCATTCTCAGCTGAGACCCAACTGGCAGCGTCTTGCATCTCTGAAAGCAATGAGAGCTGAAACTCTTGATTGCTGACTTGTCTGGCATTTGAGTTCAAAGCATCTGCAGGAGATGGCAGGCTGAGCGTGAGCTGGCACGGAGGAGCTGGGCTGGGGCGCAAGGCTGTAATAAAGTGTGCTGCCATCTCAGATCAGCCGGCTCCAATCCTCACAGGATCCATCAGCTTGTCTTATCTTTACTCATTAGAGGGAAGAGGCATTAAGAACGATGGTTGCGTTAAGAACTGTGCCCTCTAAAAACAGGCAATTACACAGACGCCCCAGCATCCCGCAGAGGGACGGAGCCCCAGTCAAACTTACCATCACAAGACCTGAAAGGTGTGTGGAAATTACATGTAAGGAAATTATCCTCTTAAACCATCCTTGCCAGGTTGCTTATACTGAATGATCTAGAAATGACCACTTTGTTTACTAACAGATGGAAAAGACAAAAAAGACACTCAATTCTTGATCTGGGGTAGCAGAGCACCATAACAGATGGTGAAAGGTCATTGTAGACCCCTGGATTAGCTTAGCATGTACAGACAGTCAGACAGTGATAGTAGAGTGTGGTCTGGTTTGGGTACAAGCGTCTGGCCACATGGCTCTATTTTTAGTAGCACATGACAAAAGAGTTAAGCAGGATTGTCTATCTTGTGCTGGTTGTAGAGTTATTGTTAGGTTAACACCTAGAGTTGGGATTTCATACTTAGCACATAGCTGCAATTGGGTGTGAAACCACAGCTGTTCTGCATCAAAAACTAAACAACTTTCAATGCAATCTACATTCATTTCTAAACAGGTCCTGATCTGCAAGCATAGAGATATGCCTCCCGAGATCTGTTAGCTGAAGCTATAAAGAAGTTCTATTTACCCTACCAAGTGTAAGGGAAACAGGGTCTTTAAAATCAATGACCTGACAATAATAACGCTAAGACTGATTTTGTTCACCGATGCTTGAACGACAAAGCTAACACACTTTAAGAATAGAAAAAGAAAGTGTAGACAATCCACACAAATAGCAAGTCTGCCAGACAATTCCTATTCAAAGCTGGTTCCATTTTAAAAAATGCTTTGTGGTTTTAAACTCTTAAGAGCCATTTGTATATGAGCTGTATATTGTATTTTTGCTGTATATCAAAAGACAGATTTATGGTTTATCTCATCATTTGGCATATTAACACTAGAACTACCGGAATTCCATAACTACTAGAACGACCACAGCGTTCATACTTTGACGGTCATATGGCCGTACTGAACATAATTTTCGTCATGTCATATCTACATTTGAACCTTTCTCTTTAAGTTCTCCAATGATGCTTTTAATTCCTGTCGTCATGTTATAACGTCATCGCACTTAAAACAAGCACAAAAGAAAGATTGCCCCCGACAGGTCCAAGGAAATGTAAGGAAAATTTTGCGTCAAAAATATATTTTTCACCACACTCACCACGTGAATAGACATGCAAAAAAGTTAGGAAACGTCAAAGCTTCATACCGTTTAGTACAGCCCTGTTTGTAAATAAGTTCAATAATCAATACAAAATCTAAAAATAAATGGATATACGTTACGATAGGTAATAATAAAGGGGTAATTTGAACGGCACAAAAAAAAACCGCATCATTCACTAACGCGTACGCAGTCCACACAAACACCGCATTTCGTGTGCAGTTCCCACACACTATACTTTGTGACATTGGGCACATGTCTCCTTGGGTTATATTTTTTTCGCAGTTCCTCCTTATTTGGCACTGATCGGACTTATGATATCTATAATGCGTGCGGTCAAAATGACCGCCATGGCCATTCTAGGTAGAAATAGTCAGAACTGTTTTGTGTTTTGTGATTTTAATAAAATAACAGTGTCAGAATAAAATATACACATATTTAGGAAAAGTCAGAGTCCTACAGCCACATTGATTTTATTTTAACAAAGTTATTACACTGTAAAATTAAAAAACGGTCAAAATGACCGCCTTGGTAGTTCTAGTGTTAAATCTCTTTTTCTGTTCACATATTCCTTCAATGTTAATGGAATTTTAATCATTAAGGAGAAACTAAACAAAAACAGAATTGTTAGATTCCTTACAATCTAATCAGAAACTTTGAAAAATAGTCAACCACATTACTGAAATTCTTCCTCCAAAGCACAAATTTGCAATAAAATAATAATAAGAACACATAAAGCACTCTAATTAATTACAGCTCAGCAAACATATAGAATATTGGAATCATGGGACACGATGGGATTAGTTGTGTTGTTATTCTGCAGTCAATTCTGTAATCTGGGAAGCTCAATTTTAAGTGACTCAATTAGATCAGCCAAGAGTGGAACAATGATCTCAAAATTGAATTATGACAAATCTTATACACTTACAAAATCCTCTTCGTGTGGATTTGAGGATATGGACTAGTTCTGTCCTCTTACATTCCATGCGGTTCAACAAACACCCAGTCTGTAACCTCAAGTGAAAATTTGACGAGAGACACAATGAGAGTAATAAGCTAGCATTTGCATGACAGAACTGAAGCAGCATTCAAAGAGACAAGTCTTCACAAAAAGGGGGAGAACAACACTGGTGAGAATGTTATATCTGGATGTATGTTTTCAGTAAAGCTAGCGGGCTAATCTTCTGAAACAGAACATAAAAACATAGGAGGTGCAATGAGATTGTGGGGATTCAGTCTTACTATCAAAAAATGTCTTCAAGTTAATTATGTAGCCTATATTTGTCTATCTTAAAACTGCACAATTTGAATTCACAGTGAAACAAAATGGTGGAACCCACGAGTGAAAGGCATGATCAAATGCTAAACTGCCTCTAAAACAGAGATAAAGTAGGTAAGTAGGTGCAAACAACAAGGAAGCTCAACTTCATGTTTATCTTTGAACTGTATCAGCAGCACCATGGAAGGTGAAACATGGTAATCTTCATCATACACATGCCGAGAAACAAAGGCTATATGTCTAATGCACTACGGATAAACGCTGACCTTATCCGAGCAGGTGGACAGGGCCAGCTGATATGGAAATAGCACCACACTGTATCAACCAGAAAGGACTATCACATAGCTCATTTTTATCTTCAGAAATGTATAAATCTAGTTAACTAACAAGCTCTACTTTCATTCTAACTGGTGACTGAATTTCATTCTTTTTTTTGTTTAACATTTCCTACAATACTTCACATAGCATTGCTGTAATACCAGGAATAGCACCTAAAATAAAATGGCTACACTAACAACCTGTACAGGTTAATTAGAAGAATTTATTCAACTGAAAGTGTCTGACATTAAGTAACTAATGAAACTGCACAACGCTCAACGTATGGTCAATTAAATGCAATACTGAAAATCTGGAAAACAGACCTGTTTACTGCAACATCAAAATCAAACAAATGCAGTCATATGTAAATGTGGGGGAGCTTCAAGATCCAGTTGGCTGCTGAACGGCTGATGGTCTGTTACTGACTGTGAAAAGGAGGAGGAGCGTGTTTGTGTGTGTGTGGATGTGTGCGCACATGTGCTCAAGTGTGTGTGCATACTTTGGCAGGTGCATATTGTCCTGAGCTGCTGATAAATTGATTGTTTACTGTATTTGCAGGTGTTCAATTCTCTCTCACAAGAGGCAGATGGCATCACACAACCACAACAGCATACGACAACAGACGAAAGGCAGGTGGAGTGATGGGCACCGAGAGAAATTGAGAGATAAATTAGAGGAAGGGTAGACCTACAGTACACTGCAAAGATTATAGACAAACAGGTGTCACTTGATTTTAAATATGCCAAGAAAATGGCCAAAACACATATTTAGAGGATGTTAAAATCTCACTGAGGTAAAATAACTGACGTTTTAAAGGCTCAAGAGAATATACCCAGCAATTCCCGACAAATTTGGTTGAAACGTGTCAATTACTGATCTCTACAATCCTGCTCTGAAATGCATGTCCTCTCCCACTAAGCCGGTGTTTGTTGCCAAGCACCTTCTATCCTCAAAGCCAGACGGTGTAGTTGTGAAAACCACATCTATTGGAGAGTGACAGGCAACAGTGGGCGGAAATGGATCTTTGTAGGTAATCTCTCTCATAGGAGAGCCTGCAGGGGGGTTATTTTCAAGCATTTGATTTACTGACCCTCATTCCACCAAATGCCTCCAGCTCACCGTTTGCAGATGTTCAATTTTACTGAACTAACTATTTCATCTACCTTTGTCAATAAAAGTGATTGATTACCCAATCGCAGAGCATGCCTGGAGCATGTGTCGTCTCTCGTGAAAGATTGTGTCTCATGCTAGCAAAATCCGAGATTATTTGGAAGAGAGGGTAGCTAATTTTCCATAAAATCCAAATGAAAACAGTAGAGGGCACAATGACAACAGAGAGGAGTGAACTATGAGTCAAGGACGTCTTGTTGTTCTTTTCCAGATCTGGTGTTCTTTGGTTTCACTTGTATTGCGTTTGTAATGTAACAGGATTTCACATACTCTCATGCTTTTACTCGTTCCTCATTTATAATTAAATGGACAGTTCACAGACAAATTATAATTTTGTAATTGTTTACCATTATTTGATTTACCATTCTGTCATTTCAAATGAATGATGTTCATTCTTCTGCTGGGAAAAAAAAAATTGGCTGAATAATTTTTCAACAAATTTTGCCCATATTATGCACATCAATAGGGTCCAGAACAACTTTAATCTCCATTGACTTTCATTGAATGAAAAAAGAAAAATCCTCTTAAATTTACGGTAAACAAACAACAGCTGTGGTTGCCAGAAATTAACCATAAAAATATAATGACAATCTTTTAGGTATTAAAGGATGGCATATTGATGCCTGTATATTTTACAACTAAAGATGCACCAATGTATCGGCCGCCGATATTTGATTAATTTACAACCATTGGCATATCGGCTATAGCATGAAAAAAAGCAGATATAACAAACCATCGGTTTGCAAACCTTTTTTTGCAAAATTACAAACTTTTTTTACAGTGCATTTTTCTAAATATCTTCTTTTGTGCTCCACAGAAGAATAAGAAAACATGTACTGTATACATGTTTGAAGTGAGTAAATAAATAAAGAATTTCATTATTTACATGTTTGAAGTGAGTAAATAATGAAAGAATTTCAGCATATTTTTTTTACTTGTTTGACTATTTAACTCAAGTCATATCTTAATCTTGAGCTTATTCATTTGCGTCTCTTTACATAAGTTTCAATGAGATTACCAAACATACTGTGAGCTTAAGCAAATCATTTAAAATATCATTTAAATAAACACAAAGGCTAATCGGATACAAAAACCCTGAGAAAAGCCCTTATACACTGTAAAATCCAAGCAGCCAGTCAGTCATTTACCAATAAAAATCCATCTCAAAGGTCAATTAACTTATAGACGACATGTACATGAGAAAATTATTAATAAAGTTATGCTTTATTTTTTAGAAAATATCTCCTCCGAAACTGTTGCAATGATTCAGCATGAGTTTGTGTTTTGAAAGCCATTCAAAAATCACTGCAAAAGGCCATCTTCTTTCCAGCACCTTTTGGGAGAAAGGGAAGTGTTATGCCAAGCCTAGCTGTACCACAGAACGGTTGACAGTTCCACCCACTTTTTGTTTTAACTTTTTCAAACACCTGGAAGAACAAAAGAGGGCCTTTGATCATGGGAAATCCCTCACGATTACAGCAGGGCTTCAGCGCTTAGCTCCATTCTGAGTCTGGGGGAAACACTCCAAGGCCTAGATGCTTGTATGCAGACTGAGAGCAAGATAGAGAGAGAGAGAGAGAGAGAGAAAGCAGGAGATGAGACAACGGGATGGAGGAGGAGAAAGACAGAGACATGAAACGGAAAGATGGAGAAAGTGTGAGAGAGAGAGAGAGAGAGAGAGAGAGCAAATATCTTGGGTGCTCTGTTTAGGAGGCTTCCAGCAACCCAACAAGAGGACAAATACAAAGAAGAGGAGGATATTCACCTCTAATCCTGTTCTCCATCCTGGCTCAATCAGCCAGCCAAACAAACACCCACATACGCAACACAGTGAGAAAGAGGGACACACTCAGCCTCTTTGCACTCTAAAGAAATGAGAGAAAGAGACTTGAACTGCAATGATACCACACGCACATGACAGAATGGGCCATAGGAAGAGCTCCGTATTGCAGCCCAAAGAAAGAGGCTTGTGCAATCTGTGTTGATCCCCTGCTAAATTAATGCCAAACAAATACTTATTATAGTCAGCAGAAATGGCAGCTTATGCCCGACTCCATTTCTCACCTGTCTGAGCACATTTGCCTGTGCTGCCGCTCACCTGCACAGATGCTTTTCACGCTTCACGACTGACAAAGACAACACACCGGGAATGAAAATAAGGCCATTAACCTCCACTTTCAACACAAATACGACTGCATTTATACACACACATACGCACCAGCCCTCTCTTGAAGGAGTGCTTTCCCACGCTACTTCCATAAAAGTGCCAGGTCCGGGAAGGCCAATGCCCAGCTTGGAGTCACTCTGTTGGGATAAGCTGGCTGAGAGGCAGGGGGCCAGAGTCTTGGCTCAATGCACAGTAGCTCACTCAATGAGGTATAAAGGATGCATTTTGTTTCATAAATAATGTTTCTCGCCCTAAAAAAAAAAATATTTTTTGTTTTCACTAGCCGGCTGGGTTGGCTTTCGGAATTTGTGTATGCTTTGCATGAGAAGTTTCAAGCAGGGTTGCAGAGCACAGGATTGTTGAAGGCGAGAAAGACAGAAAGAGGATGAAAGATATTGTGTACACAAGCAGTCCATGAAAAGGGAATGTACCCGCAAAAGAGAAACAAGTATAAAGGCGTACATCCTCTATGAAGCAGGACCACATAGTCCTCCCACTCAGTTCTGGCGTCTCTGAGGAGGGAGCCAAGCTTTGCTATTACTCACAGCAGACGTCCACACAACAGCACTTCACAGGGACTATAGTACTCCACACACAGGGAGGAGCTGCACTGTTTGCCACATGCTTTGCATAACTGCCATGCTCCCCCAAACCCCCAGCTGCTGCCAGCATGCAGAGATCCCTATGAACGGATGTGCCAGGGATGTGCCCGCACTTGTGCTTCAAACATTTAACCTCAGCGAGGAAGACTGGCATGGCTTTAAGAGTAATCGATGACCATCACATAAAAGGCAGCTGGGATTGCATGCCCACTGCAGATGGCCACTGAGAGCTGTGGAAAATGCAGTCAAGAAATGGGTAGTTTACAAATAATACTTTGTTTGGGTTTCATGTATAACATTTTGTGTAAGGGAAAGTGTATTTTAGGTACCTGAAAAGAGCTAAAATTTTGTTTGTTTAAAAAAAAATTTAATCAGCCACTTTGGTGGTGCGACATTTCGTTTCATAGAAGTATAGTGGTAAAAGTGGGTTAAAATAAATGTAGATTAATTTTAGGCAGGGTTCTCACACATTTGACCCACTTCCATGATTTCCGTAATTTCCAGTTTTTAAAAAAATTGCATAAAAAGTACAATTTCATAGAGATTCAAAGCCAATGAAATAGTTTTAACCATACCATAACTATAAATTACTAGAAACTTACATGGTCTTTTACGATTTTCAACAATTCATGAATACTGATTTTTTTATCTTAAAAAAAATAGATTACACTCAATAAGAGTACTTTCACTACAATTAAATATAGACATTTATTTAATTTAAGATTTAGTGACTTTTCCAAGCCTGAAAAAAATCACAATGATCTGATATTTCCAGGCTTTCAATTAGCGTGGGAACCCAGTATAGTATGTCATCCTACAGGAAACATTGCATCAACCATCCATTTATCTAAATCAACATTTCACATACATGACTTCAATTTTGAAACAAATTCAGCAAGTCAAACTGGTTTGTGGGTAAATCAGAAAATGATATGTTGTGACTGTTAGACAATCAATCAATGTACCACTGAAATCAAAATGATCAGACCTATTGATCACCAATTGCTGAACAGACAGGGCTACTAGAACCCTCTGACCTCCATCGTTCAAAAATCAGCATGGTTACCGCACTTTATTAAGCCAATTAACACACTCGCACATGGTAAGCAGATGCAGCCAGACTCTGAGAGGTGTGTTAAAGAACCGAAAGAGGCACTTGCAGCCAGTAGGGCTGTTGACTGGGTGAGAGACACAGGCTCTGTGATTTACGGGCAGAGAGGGAGAAGGCTGGGGGAAATCAATACATTGCTTCAGTCTCACGCTTGCTGCCGACTCATTAGAAGTGAAGCCTTGAGGAATGTGCTTAATTATCTCTGATTATTAATGGCCCACCTCTCAGACTGATTATCAACACACAGCATAGGGTATTTTGTCAAAAGAAGGGGCAGGGGAGTGAAGCCACACGCATGCATACAGAAGGGCGAATGCAAATACTGTCTTTCTCCTCTGTCTCTCTTGCATTCATCCTACGCATTCATAAACTGTCAGATCTGCAAGTCAGACTGTTTGAGATGTAAACACCTCTGGTTGGAAGAGTCATGTTTCACTGATATCCAGACCAAGTCAGATTGGCTTGGAGTATCTGAAAAACACAGACATCACATTTACTTGTGACAAGTTTTGACATTACGAGCTTGTAACCGATCTAACACAGAGGAAACATCTCTAGTGGTAAAGTAGGAGTCTTTGTTTTTTAGAGTTTTTTGAATTACACTTGCTTGAATTAATTTATTTTATTTAATTACTTGCAGAGTAGTCAACTGCGCTATTGTTCTACAAACAAAAAAACTATTTAATGAAACAATAAAAGATTTTTGTAAATTCTATTACTGCAAATATTACTAAGTTGGGGGTGAATTCAGGGTGACTCGGACACATTTGCCATTCTGATGAATTGGAAAAAGTGTTCCAATCATCCTGAATTCACCATTTGCCTACACCCTTATTTAAATTTATGAGCGAAGTATTCGCCACTTCGTGACGTCGAAACCATTGCTAACCACTGTAAAAAGTGTAGAGTCACAATGAGCAAATGTTGACGTGAACATAAACTGTTGTTACCTTCAGCAACTTTAAGACAATATCTGAGGTAAGTCTAAAAAAAATCATGGATTAAATTATATTCACAGAAACCGGGCGGTGGCTGCTGCTCACTAGATATTGGCGGGACGGCGTAACCTTAGCCTACTCAGTCTCAAGTGACACAAAATGCTATCACATGAGCAGTCACACACTGAACCCATCCTGCTGAGGCATTAATTAACCTCTAAACCCTCAATTAAAGCATGTATTGCCTTCCAGTGCGCCTAATAGCAATAGGCACGTTCAGTTGACGTATTCATCAAGTATTCCTGTCACACGGTCACCCCGCGCGAATACGTCGCTCGACCTTGCCCTGCTGATCCTGTTTACAGTGTCGCGCGTGAATGATGAGTACCAGCCGAAACTACAAGACTTGAGATAAACAACACAGAAATGCTGACATATGTCTTTATGATCTTCTGATATGGCGTAATATCCATTTTACAGTTTGAAAATATGGGTGAATAATGCATTACACTAACAGATGTAAACTGACAGGTGTAGCTACTTGCTCCGCAAGTCGTTCTCTAAGAGGAAAAAAGCTGATGCTACTACGACCCCAAGATGCGGATTGCCGCAAATACCATACATCCATTTTTGTCTAAAAAAACACACCTAAACCTGATTATGGGTGCTAAAAAGCACTTAATCCATTAGCTTCACGCTCGGTGCGAAATATAGGGCTTTTCTCACCAGAACAAAACATTTTAATAAACGACCACGTTCAGGGGTAAAAGAGAACGCTTTATTACCTCATAACACCCTGCACGAATAAAACTGTATACACCTCAAAATGCACCACAAACTATAGCCTGTAGCCTAATACAAAATATAAAAATGCACCACATGAATTAATGCTATATCATGCCACTAAGAGATACATCGCATTTTCAAGCAATACAAATGTGTCTAAATACGCATAAAAGCGCACACATATGGTTTTAACATGCAATAAAAGCCATGCGTTTATTTAAAGTTTCCGATCAGGTGATGTAAAGGCTGTATCAATTAAATCGTATTCCCTCTATGGTGGTGAGTTTGTCTAACACATTTTGACTGGTAATCCATAAAAGCGGGGCTCTAGCTCAGCAGTGTGTGCAGGCTTATCCGTGATAAGATTCTGTATCAGTGTTGGCCAAACGTGCACTGTTCAGTTCCTTCAGAGCAATGATGACTAACGGGAAACTGTTCCCGTACTCACTCGGGGCCCTTTGGAAATATTATGGAAATGCAAATCATCATCATCATTCCAGAGCATAATGCCCTTCCTACATGGTGCGTAATGATGATGATCCCCCCCAAAATTGCAATGCACTGCATAGGCTGCTTAAAGTTTGAAGCGCTCTTACCTTTAAGGACGATCCCGCAGATGCTGTACAGGGTAATCAGCATATGCTGCTTCACCATCATATTGCCTTCCTTCTATAACAGCTGCCCGGTTGCCGTCAACACACTTTCTTCGCTCTTTCGCTTCTCCGCGCGCTGATGATGGTGCTTATCCAGGTGCAGGCTGCTGCAATCAATACTACAGGCTCCTTCGATAACTTCTCCTCGGTTGAAGTCCAACTGCGCTTTCCGCACGCCGTTCACTTGACGCTCGGACTGAGCTCGAGAAGTGCGAAGCGCTCCAACACAGTAGAAAAGTACAGCTCGCGCATCTCTCGCCTCCTGGGAGCGCGAGCACAGAGTCCCGCCTCCGCAGATTGACAGATGAGGACGGGGAGCCAATAGCGCGCGCCTCGAATTATTCTCCGCTCAAACTGGTTCTTGACTCCACAGTCCTTGTGGCTAAATGAACGGGGAAATGTAACGCGAGTACGTGCAATGGCACGGATTGTCTTCTTTCTCGTTTTAACGTATTGCGAAATGAAACGATCCTGAGATGGGTGGACTAATGATGATTTAGGCACGTTTTTATGTGGATTTTTTATTACACATACACACACATACATACTGTACAGCGGTCCTGAATGGACAGCTACCGTGGGATGATAGGATCTAAGCGCACCTCTCACCGGGATCAAATACTTGACTGTGCTCACAGTTTTACTACTAATACAAACCACTAGGCGGATAATATTGCATTCTGTGTATTATCAGTCCAGCGAAGATGATTGCCTAACGGTTTCAATGAAAAAATAATGATATGTTTGATATGAAGTCAGCTTAGTTGTTGTCATCTTTTTAATAAGTCTTTATATTATAAATGCAGCTACAAAATTACTAAGAAGGCTATGCTAACCATTGCTGCATGTTGTCACATTAGGTGCAAGTTGCCAATGGATCCTGCCATTAGGCCTTATATCAATATTAAACAGTAGTACACACAATTGTAAAATATCTATCATACAAAAATATTTATTATTATTATTCTGCCAAAAATGGTATTAATAAATATATGTAAAACATTTAAAACATGTGACAACTTGCCCTAACCTGAAACTGAACTGTCCTGAGAGCACAGTTTAAGTTTTCAGTTACAATCACAGTTAGTATCATAGTTTTGACCTAGATGTTTGAATGGGAAAAAATGACTGCTATAGAAAACATTTGTGTAATTGGAAATTTGACTTTTGGCTCAAAACCTTACCAAGATATGGCCCATGTGACAACTATCCCCAATATCCACCACACACACACAGTATTTGTAGGTCTTGTCGAGACATGCTCCCTTGAGTGGAAATTAAATGTCAGATCTTAATATTTTGTAATATATTTTATATCACACAGTGGCAGCAGTTTTATCTCATCCATTGAGCTGAGGAGAACTTAAAAGAGGCAAATGATGATTTAACCAACCATTCATATGAAAGAGAGATTGTTAAAACGAAGTGGGATTTCTTTTTTTAAAGTTTTCAATGTTTCTGGTGCGATAACTCAGAGAAGTCACCTTTTGCTTCAGAAAATCCAATTTAATTTCATTTTAAATATACGATTCCTCTTCCTGCAGGCAAAGATAAGTTTGATTTCTAAAAAGTTACACACTCCGCAATTCACCATAAAATTTCTTATCAACTCTCTTCTCGTTTTTACTACTTAGCTGACACATGTTCCAAAGGTCAATCTGTACAACTCACAAGTTAATTCTGCTCTCTGACCCTCATCTTAAAATAAAATCCAAAGTACTATGTCCATTTAGTGTAAACTGAATCAGAAGTCATAATTGTGCTATAATTGTATTATCTGTGTTAACACAATTAGCAAAGTGCTTTAATATGATTGTTACATCAATCTATAGGCCTATATATAATTTATAATACTTTAAACTAGAAACTTAATCTCATTTTAAAGGATAATAACATCTCGTTATGCCTGTGTTTATGTGAAGCTCACCATTCTTTTCACAATATTTATTTTTAAATCACCCATTAGAAGATAAAGCCACAGTCCAATCTAACCACACTCAATCTCTCTCTCACTCACTTTCTTTTTTCCTGTCTCTTTATTACACTTCCGCCTGATAGATAAAGATCCCATGGCCTTACTTGATAGCGTTGTAAGAAGATCTCATCCCAACATGGTTTCCTCCCTCCAGAAACGTAAACAAAGATGTCACGGTGAGTAAGAGTGGTTCATCTCATAACGTTCAGCAGGATTGTTTCAATGGCACATCCCCTGCACAATACAATCAAGAACCATGTCTGTCACGAACTAGCTAACATTAAATCAAAAACACCATCCAGAATCAAATGGCAGTCAGGCAAAGAACCAAAACCCAAAGAGCTAGTTCAGTGAAATAAACCAAAAATCATAAGGGTTTCATTAGGGAGATGTGGCAGAACAAAGGATTGGATTCTGTAAATAAAAGTATGCATTATTTACAATGTGCTTACAGCCGAATCACAGCCATGCTGATAGAGTCATATCACACGGCTATTAGTGTGATATCGTGTTTACAATTCGACGGCCCAAGTGTGTGAACAGGCAACAACAACAGAGAGTTCTTTAAAGCCCCTTATTTGTGCGGAACTGAATCCTTCTGATACAGATTCAAATCGCAGATTGACAGTTTAACAGTTGAGCCCAAGCCTCTGTTACTAATTCTAAAACGTCACATTAGAACTAGCAACGAAATAATTTTGAGTTACTTCATTAAAGCTTATTGTATTATGTAGAATAGAGTATTGAGAGAGAGAGATTGACTGAGAATTACCTGGATCTAGCTGATATTCTTCAGGTCAATCTTATATTCATAATCACAAAATCAGTTTGAATGTCCGCTGAGGAAAGTAATATCTTTGTCTTTGTCCTCGGTTCTCGGCCGCTGAACGTCTGCTGACTGCCTGGAGCTCATATCTCTGAAAACGTCTAAACAAATTTTCAAATAGTTGCCATGTTTATAAGTCTCTTGTTTGAGGTCTAAATAACTACATTCTAGCCTTAAAAAAAGTATTAAAGCAATATTCTGTAACACAACAACAGTAGTATTTGTGAAAAAAAAGAAAATAATGGCACACTCATGACACTTGCTGCAAGATATGCTGCAAGCGCAATGAAATGGTTCCCGTGGTGATACTGGTAGAATATTGTATGGCTGAAAAATGCTCTCAGCCAATCAGATTCGAGAACGTATGAAAGCTTGTTTCCGCTACAGAATATTTTTTTAAAGATAATTGACCGTTCGCAAAACCCCGCCATCGAACGGTCCTCGTCCAATCATAGCTCAGCAACTGTAACTAAGGAGAAGGACCCCCGTCAAACATTGCGATTTCAGCAAGATGGTGAAACGATGCGCCTATGGCACCTGCAAGTCTGACACCAGGTACCCCAAAGTAGTAACGGTAAAGTTAGAACATTAGATTATTCCGTAGGAAATTCAGGCAGCCTGTAAGGTAGCTGTTAGCCTGTCAAGCACATATTGCTATCGACACAGATAATTTAGCAAGAGGTTGACGGTCACTGGAGGCTATAAAATCTGTAAAACTGAACTTAACAGCTGTATTTCCATCTAGCATTGTTACCGAAAGCAGTGCATAACATTTCACCAACAAATCAACACGTTGCCATCTGTAAAGTCATAACATACTAAGCTAACTGGCAAGCGCTAACCATGTTGCTATCCATACCGAGATAGCAAGGGGTTGACGGCGTTTTGCTCTCCGGTGCTGGTTGCCAGTGGATCGGCAACTTCTAGCTATCTGACATAACGTTACTGTGATCGCCAACTTCTAGTTATTTGACATAACGTTACTGTGATCACCAACTTCTAGCTACCTGGCATACTGTGTACTAAGGTGCCAATAGGCGATTATGAACTTATTGTATTTTAATCTTTCAGGTGCCTAACCCGACAAGGGAACATCTCAGAGGCTGTCGATAACCACCAACAGAACGTTTTTTTTTTTTTTTTTGATGAGTTGAGTTGTTTTGAAGAAATGTATGGTAATGGTAGTTATCCTTAGTTTACTTTTTGATCTGAAACCCAGAAAGTATTGTGTTGTGTGCACACCACACGCATGGCTATGTGTCTGGTTCTCAATTGTTTGACGGGCGTAGTAACAATAACTAGGGGGCGTGGCTTTTGCGAACGGTCAATTGCGACTTTTTATCTCACAATAGGCTCTATGCACGATCGCTTCCGCGTTCTGTCTCAGCCCGCCCAGTCACATCCGCCGCTGCGTCTGAAGCTGTTTTTGCATTAGGTGGAGATGATGTCAAATTACACTCGCTGTTTACAAAAACTTCCCGCGGTTAACGTGAATGATGTTAACAATATTGTGAGGCAGTTATCTGTCACACATAAGAGTAAGAAAGAGAAGGGCTTTAAATTATATATTTCGAGCTACATCGACAATTTTGAGGGTGAGTACTCTCTCATATCATGCTAAATCCAACTAGCGAATCAGTTTCTAAAATCGTTGTCTCCGTTTCGGAGAAAATTAATTTTATTAAAGTCTTTTTCACTATAGAACGCGCTATGCGGAAGTAAAGACGCTGGCTGAGATTCTTCCGGAAATACGTCTGCAGCGTTCGTGCATAGAGCCTATTGCAAGTTTACATCGCAGTACTGACTCTTTTCAAAATTACGTGATATTGTGAGATATAAACTGACAAGTTCGATTCTGAGGAAAAAAAGTTACTTTTTTCTTGCTAATCTGACTTTATAACTCACAATTCTGACTTTATAACTCACAATCGATGTAAAATTGATGTAAACTTTATGTTGTATGTTAAAATTGCAAGACAAAAAAATCTGAATTGTGAGATAAAATAAATCGTTATTACCTTTTATTATCAACTGAATTGAACCATTCTTTCATATTGTAAAAATTAGGAATTAAGAATTTGAAATGAGCAAAAAAAAAAAAAAAAAACTAGAACATTTTGCATAAAATCATAAAGGGAACATATCATGAAAATCTGACTTTTTCCGTGTTTAAATGCTATAATCGGGTCCCCGGTGCATCTCAACCATAGACTAAAAAAAAAAAAAAAAAAAAACAGAAAAGGTGAAAAGTATGACAACCCAGTATCTTTGTGTTTTGGTAAATCTTTCTCTTTCTCTGCAAGCATGTCAAAAAATAAACCGATCAGATTTCACTCACCTTCTGTGGAAGGGGATCTTATTATAATATTACCGCCCCTTAATCTGCACGTTTCCACTCACGTCAGCGCCGCCATTTGGTTTTCTCAAGCGACAACAGTGTAACAGTTGAGTGCCTAAGTTATGACGCCACTTTGTAGGCCAAAACGCGGGTTGGATGTCACTCTTGCCTGTCTTCAAAACTTGAGAGCCCTGGTGACTGTATGCAAGTCGATGAAACATGTACAACTACATACATATCCACTAACCATTCAGAAAGGTCCAGGTGCAGTCTAAAAGTTGCAACTTCTTCCTGAGTCTCTCCGCTACTGTTATTTCTGAAATTTGACAGAAATTCGCATGCTTTGTTATAGAGATTGCTAATGTGACGTCATCATGACGTATTACCAATGGTGAACGCAAAGCATTTTGGGAATCCGCGGCACAAACATAAGGCGCCAGACTTGATTGCATGGAGGGAAAAACGCTGTGTTCAAGATGCCGTCTACCTGCTGTGTTAAAAACTGCAATAGTCGTTCTCACGATAGAAGTGGCATTTGTCCACAACAACAGTAAACTCACTCCCTTCATACATACAACACGCTGCCCCCCAGCCCCCACATGTAAACCATTCATCCCCTCTATCTTAATCCAGCCCTTAGCCACCCCCATCAGTTTGGTCTGAAGTGTGCTGCTGGGGACAGAGATGCTTTCGGAAGTGCATTTTCAGAAGTGCTGGGTTACAATGACGCAATATAGGCCTACGTAAATGTATGGTTAGTAAAAAATATAGGCCTACTAATGTCATAGAACGGATGTACCTAATACAAATAAACAAAACATCTCCAGTTAACTAGCAGAGCATTCATTTAGTTCGCTATTAAATACGAGATCTTAAATCTGTTTTTGAGATCCAGCTGAGCGCTCGTTGCCGCTGCTCATGCATAGTGTTGTGGCTCGCGCACAGTCCTCAGTCGGACGCGCGCTTCAATCTATCGCCGTTGCAGAGACTCTCTGTTCGTTCCGGTAAAATCACAAAATCAACTGCACACAAATTTGTCCCTGCTTGATATAGACTGTAACCACTGATGAACATGTTCGGTTTTGTTGACAGAGAAAAAAAAATCAAACGTTGTGTTAATTAGAACCCAAAACCTCTGACACGCTTGGCAGAATATCTACCACTAGACCATTTAAGAACTCAAACAATGTGTGCGGATTGAAGTATTTCATTTGGAAAATAACAAAAATAAACTGGTGCCACAGAGGGGACATTCTACACTCATGATATTCTTTAAAAAAGGAAGCGCGATAGTCAGATTGTCACGATGTGGTGTAGGAGGAAGACAAGGCAGGCAGAGGATCCAATATAAACTTCTTTACTTAAGTGAATATTTAGGATACAAACAGGCAGGTGTCACTCACAACAACATAACCGTACATAGACGCAAGAACCGACAAAGGACAGACAGAACTGAAGGAACTAAATACAGATACAAATGAAGACTAACAAGGTGAAGACAGGTGACACAGATGATGATAACGAGGAACAGGCTGGTAAGTGAGGGAGTGAGTTCAGGTGTGGAGACAAGGAGGATTCTGGGAAGTGTAGTGAAGACGAAGACAGACAGGTGCAGACGAAGACTGTGACAGAACGCCCCCCTCAACAAGGCGCGACCTCGCGCCGTAGAACATCAAAGGGGTGGGGGGGCGGGCGCCCTGAAGGCTGGCCAGGGCGTGACCAAACTAGGAGGGGAAGCCTCCAGGGCGGAGCAGGACGTGCAGGCGGCCAGGGCGGAGCAGGACGTGCAGGCGGCCAGGGCGGAGCAGGACGTGCAGGCGGCCAGGGCGGAGAGACCCCCTCGGGTGGCCATGGCAGAGAGACCCCCTCGGGTGGCCATGGCGCTGAGGACCCTTCGGGCGGCCACGGCGGAGAGGACCCTTCGGGCGGCCACGGCGGAGAGGACCCTTCGGGCGGCCACGGCGGAGAGGACCCTTCGGGCGGCCACGGCGGTGAGGACCCTTCGGGCGGCCACGGCGGTGAGGACCCTTCGGGCGGCCATGTCGGAGAGACCCCCTCGGGTGGCCATGGCGATGACCTATGGCCCCCCCCAAAAAAATTCTTGGGGAGAGTGACTGGATGAGGGACGGGCTCTGGGACAGGCTGGGCAGACGTGACGTGAACAGTCTCTGGCTGGGAAGACGGGACGTGAACAGCCTCTGGCTGGGCAGACGGGACGTGAACAGTCTCTGGCTGGGCAGACGGGACGTGAACAGTCTCTGGCTGGGCAGACGGGACGTGAACAGTCTCTGGCTGGGCAGACGGGACCAATGGCGAAGAGGGCTCGGCTGGGCTGGACGGAACCAGCGGTGAAGAGGGCTCGGCTGGGCTGGACGGAACCAGCGGTGAAGAGGGCTCGGCTGGGCTGGACGGAACCAGCGGCGAAGAGGGCTCGGCTGGGCTGGACGGAACCAGCGGCGAAGAGGGCTCGGCTGGGCTGGACGGAACCAGCGGCGAAGAGGGCTCGGCTGGGCTGGACGGAACCAGCGGCGAAGAGGGCTCGGCTGGGCTGGACGGAACCAGCGGCGAAGAGGGCTCGGCTGGGCTGGACGGAACCAGCGGCGAAGAGGGCTCGGCTGGGCTGGACGGAACCAGCGGCGAAGAGGGCTCGGCTGGGCTGGACGGTCTCTGGCTGGACGGTCTCTGGCTGGACGGTCTCTGGCTGGACGGTCTCTGGCTGGACGGTCTCTGGCTGGACGGTCTCTGGCTGGACGGTCTCTGGCTGGACGGTCTCTTGCAGTGAAGGCTCTGTGCTGGACGGGACCAGCGGTGAAGGCTCTGTGCTGGACGGGACCATCGGTGAAGGCTCTGTGCTGGACGGGACCAGCGGTGAAGGCTCTGTGCTGGACGGGACCAGCGGTGAAGGCTCTGTGCTGGACGGGACCAGCGGTGAAGGCTCTGTGCTGGACGGGACCAGCGGAGAAGTCTCTGAAGGGTTGGACGAGACCAGCGAAGAAGGCTCTGAAGGGCTGGACGGGACCAGCGGTGAATGCTCTGTGCTGGGCGGGATCAGCGGCGAAGGCTCCGGAGGGCTGGACGGGACCAGCGGAGATGAAGGGCTGGACGGGACCAGCGGAGATGAAGGGCTGGACGGGACCAGCGGAGATGAAGGGCTGGACGGGACCAGCGATGAAACAGTCTCGGGCTCGGTGGGACCCACTGTGAGCTGCGATCCACAGGCTACCAGCACCCACTCGATGTATGCCTCGAAGTTCTCTTGAGGTCCCACACCGGGCAGGCGTGCCTTCGTCTCTCCATTGAGGCCGGTATAGAAAAAGACACTCAATGAGAGGTCGGGAAAAGTAGTTTGGCACGCCAGGTCGAGATAAGCCGTGGTGTGGGCCTCGAGAGATAGCTGGCCCTGTTCCAGGAGGATCAATTGCACAGCCGCATTCATTGTTGTTTGGTCGGTTCTTCTGTCACGATGTGGTGTAGGAGGAAGACAAGGCAGGCAGAGGATCCAATATAAACTTCTTTACTTAAGTGAATATTTAGGATACAAACAGGCAGGTGTCACTCACAACAACATAACCGTACATAGACGCAAGAACCGACAAAGGACAGACAGAACTGAAGGAACTAAATACAGATACAAATGAAGACTAACAAGGTGAAGACAGGTGACACAGATGATGATAACGAGGAACAGGCTGGTAAGTGAGGGAGTGAGTTCAGGTGTGGAGACAAGGAGGATTCTGGGAAGTGTAGTGAAGACGAAGACAGACAGGTGCAGACGAAGACTGTGACACAGATAGAGAGAATTATACCAGCATCATGTCAAAAAGAAGTGGACAACAAGACAAAGCTTTTTTTTTTTTTAAGTGGTGGGTACAAAATGACTCATATGAAATCTGCTGGGTGCTGCAGCGACTTGAAGTTACTGAAAACTTTGTGTGTGTATGCTCTAACACAGGTATCTCCAACTCTGCTCCTGGAGGGCTACTGTCCTGCAGATTTTAGCTCCAACCCTGTTCCAACACAGCTGCCTGTGATTATCAAGTAACCCTGAACAGCTTGATTAGCTGGTCCAGGTGTGTTTGATTGGGGTTGGAGCTAAAATCTGCAGGACAGTAGCCCTCCAGGAGCAGGGTTGGAGATACCTGCTCTAACACCATGTAGTTGTATATGGGTGCTGGAAGTTGGGCAACAGGATGACGTCTCCTGACCTGTCAATATGCTCGTAAGGATCCAGTCCTTTGATTCCCTTTATTTTCTCGTCATATCTCATCTTTGCATTAGGATTTAGTTTTAAGCAGTATGGTCCAACAATGTTTTCTTTAGCCCGCTGCATTTTGTAGGATTATATTATATTATATTCTGTTTTTCACGCTAATTTTTCATTATTTTTATGCCAGAACGCTATTAATAGCCTGCTATGCCAGCCCATGTAAACGGGCCAAACATACCCATAATTCTGTGCGTTCTGATGACGTTGCCGCCCAGTTGGTCACATGTCTTAGCGATCTCTATTGCCGGGAGTATCCGAAGCACGTGCAGAGGATCGGCCGTTTTCTAAAGTGAGGAGGGGTGCAGCAGCTCATTTGCATTTAAAGGGACACACACAAAAACGTTTTTTCTCACACCAAAAAAGGGGCAACTTTGACAAGCTATAATAAATTATCTGGGGGGTATTTTGAGCTGAAATTCCACAGACACATTCTGGGAACACCATAGATTATAGATTATTTATTACATTTTGTGAAAAGGGGCATAATATGTCTCCTTTAATGGAACAATTGGGAATGTTTATTTAGTTTATGTGATTCATTTTTTATCAATTTAAAAATAAATGTATTAAAAATATATGAATACCAATCACATAAACTGAAATGGTAAATTCCCTTGTTCCATCAAGATTCATACAAAAAAATTTATTAAGCTTTAGGGTTTTTTTTCACTCATGTAAACTTCTTAATTCATAATATGAAGAATATAAGGATTATTCAATTAAATTAGATGGAATTTTACTATACAATTGAAACACTGAGAACTACCAACATTTTCTTATCATTATACATTTTATTTTACATGTAAATCATAATGAGTATGCAAGAAAACCACCATAGGTAATTTGGAAACAGACATGCACACGTGAATTAGCCTGGACGGCAATAAAGGCATTTGTATGAAAACCAAATATGGTAATGTGACAAAAAAGGTGTGTCAATCAGGTTTTGCTTGAACACTTTATAATGCTTTCCTGTTAAAAGAACACTATTTAAAACTAGGATAATTTAGTAAACCATGCCAGACAGGTCATCTCAACACACTCACATATAATATGAAATTGTACCCATGCTTTTGAGGATTTATGCTGACATAACATTTCACAATTTTGAGGATTAATCAATATAAGTAGAGAGTGTGTAACATTTAGGCTCTATCTGCAGCTCGAAGACACCTCTGTAAAAGAGAGAGAGAGAGAGAGATAGAGAGAGAGAGCACAAGGGTATTTTTGAGTATGAGAGCCTTAGTAAAAATGCCTTATTAGCATGCTCTTTTTAATTATCCTCAAAGTAGGGACGAGAGGAAACAGGGTACCTCGCTAAAGCCATGTTTTGGGACTTGTAAAACCCCCAATCAGCAGAGGAGGGTAAGGTAAGAACATGGATGCTAAGAAAATTAAGATGTTATTTATATAAATAATGGCCCATGTAGTTTAACATATCTCCGAGGACCACGTTTACTTATGCCTGCGATCCATAGGGTGACTAAATTCAACACTATAATTTTCTAAGACAATGTCCTGAGTGTCTTCTTCTCACCAAGGAAAGGATACAATCCAAGTGAAGAGAAATAAGCTCATTGGTCTACTTCTACAGTGTTTCCCAACCTATACACACTGTTAGACTTTTCAAGGTTTTTTTACAGTAACTTACTGGCAACAATGTTGCCAGTAAGTTACTGTAATTACGATTTACAGTACATAACCGTATTTCAGTTTTACAGTATAACTACATGGTACTGTAATTGTGTAATACAGTGCATTACTGTAAAATCAGGCTAATCAGTACACTACTGTAATTATTTTTTATTTGTACTAAATATAAATTAGATTTCATAATTTTGATATAGAATTAGTTTTTATTTGTATCCTACATAAGTACTATTGACATTCAAATCAATTAGACAAAATTATTACAAAATACAATTTTTTTTATTTAAAACTTCATATACATCACAAAATAAACAGTCTG
Source organism: Semotilus atromaculatus (assembly GCA_031834385.1). NCBI lineage: Eukaryota > Metazoa > Chordata > Actinopteri > Cypriniformes > Leuciscidae > Semotilus > Semotilus atromaculatus. Next base: position 2,166,898 of record JAULUF010000003.1, read on the forward strand.
CCAATGCTGGAAATGATGTTAAATTTTTACACATTAATGGGTGGGTTTAGGTTTTGTGTTAATTTTAACAAAGTAAATATGTCAGAAAGGTTAACACAAAAATGTGTATACATGTTAAATTAACACATTATGTGCTGTCCTTCACTGCACACATTGTTTAAAAAAAGTACATAAAATCCTAAACAAAACGTTAGCATTTTACAAAATTATTGTAGAGGCATTGGTTGTTTAGCTTATACAATTATTATAATGAAATATCAACCATTACATTCATAAAACTGCAGAATATAAATACATTAAGCAGTCAAACAGGAAATGTCTAACACAGGCCAAAACACAGTTCTTTTCACAATACATGACATATAACCACACCTTCAAAATAATTATTTCCAAAAATTTGTTGGATTCATGTACACTGGTGGCCAAAAGAAGTATTTAATGGCACTTTTCCACTGCATGGTACGGTACGGCTCGGTTCGGTGGAAAAAGCAACCAAGCTAAAGCGAACCGAACCGTGCCGTACCTAGTCGAGTCGTACCATGCAGTGGAAAAGTGCCATAAGTGTCCTGATGTTTTGAAAGAAGTCTCTTTGATGCTCAAAAAACATTTCTTATTATTATCAATGTCTGACTGTCTACTCCTCCATCTTTTCCACAGCATAGGAGTAAAAGTCATCATCAAAATAATCTTTAAAAAGCCAACAAAATGTTTTTGTCCACCTTTGTGAATAAATGAACTTCTCCAAAGATTGGTTCCTGTTCAGAACTTGACTGACAACATCAGAATGTTTCCTGGTCTGTACGCATGTCCACAAACACAAATGTACTCAGTCCTTCAGAGGAGATCCCGATTCCAACACTATATAAAACAAGAGAGAAAGAGAGAGAGAGAGAGAGAGAGGAGAGAAAATTCTATATTAATTTTTTTATATATTTTTTTATACATTTTTATTATTATTTTTACTAAAACTTAAGAATATATAATTGCATTTTCAAACATTTCAGATGGACTAAATTAAATTATGCCAGATTGTAATACTTACATATCCTAAATTCTGTCCAAGAATGCAGAGATCCATGGAGAAAGACTGAAATCGATGTTTTAGCCCATTTCAGCTTGTCTGGAGTGAAGGGGTTCCTGTTTGAGACAAATACACATTAAGACACATGCAAGAAATCACTGAGTGATGATCGTTCTCCTCCCAGTAGTTAACTCACCCGTGCGCTGATACTAGGTCCTTCCTGGTCAGGTGGGACTGCAATGGTAGAGTCTTCTTCTGCCTAATAAAATATCAAAATAATGTAACAAATATATAACTTGAGTTGTTAAAATGCTAGATTTGGTATGAATGAAGTAAGAGTTTTACTGCAATACTTACTTGGATACATTTAATCTGGTGAGACTGAACATAGAAAATGGTCCATCTTCTGATTGGTTCATTTGCTGTGTAATAAATATAATGTTAGACTAGACATGATGCAAAGGTCACTTAGCCTATTTGATATAAAGTTAGCCAATTTTATAGAGATTTTATATAAGATATTGTATGCTACCTGCACCAGTGGCTCCAAATCACTTATCACATAATGCTAATCATTTAAGCAAACTTATGTCAAAATGATTTTCAATTACAGTTTAGGCTTACCTCAGGAATCTTTCTAGACGTCGCTGGCGAGAATTGGCGCTTTGTTGCAGTTGCCTTTTTAAACACATACAAAATTGCAGTAAATATTAAGTTCCATTAAAAAAAAATATATATATAATATGTTATAGTTGGCAAACTAATGCTAAGAAAGGTGGCCGCTAGCCATAAAACATGTTAGCCAACATAGGTCTATTTTCTCAACAGTAGGCCAACATTGCTACAACCAAAACTATATAGCCTAATGTAAACTAAGCGTTGCTCCTCTAAATAACAATTTAATAATCCAATTCAATTAAATAATCCAACAAAGTATGTAAAATGAAACGTTAGCGCAGTTTACCGTGGTAAAGTTCGTTACTGCCATGTTGACGAATATGTTCAACTATAGGGAGCACAAACCTGTCAACACAGACAGAATGTTTACCTTGCTTTCTGGTCTCTTTCTCGGTGAAGTGAATTCCGTCTCTTCCCCGGGCCAGGCACGAACGGCGCGGTCCAATAAAAGTCAGCCAGAACCCGGTGATGTTGCACTGGATGCTCCGGCGCGACACGACAAATCCCAGACAGTGTATTATGCGCTGTTATATTTCTGACGTACGGTACTCCGACTCCGAGTCCAAGCGCTCGCGCCATTTCTGACAAGGGACATGTTTGCATTTGCATTAATGGTCCGGTCGCTTCAATGTGTCCAATATAAAAAGCCTCTGACTGACTGTTATAACGTAGACACGGGGAGTAAGGCAAAAATTAGGAAATAAAAAGCACGATGGAATGGTGCCAGTCAGAGAGACCGTTACGTCAAATACAGTAGTATACTGCAAATTTAAAAAAATACAGTAAGTCTCTGTATACCACATACAGAGACTTACTGTATTTTTTTATTTTGCAGTATACTACTGTATTTGACGTTGGACGTCACAGAAAATTCCCATGATGCAATGGGAATTATTGTTTTACACAGTTATTTACTGTAAAGAGAAATAACAGTATAATACTGGGTGATTTAAAGTAAATAACTGTAGAAAGTACAGAAAAGTCTAACAGTGCAGCTCCATATAAGTACAGTATCTCTTCATCAACTTCAAACTTAAAATATGTTCAGTACTGCATTTCCTTGTACTGAAAGTGTTACTGTATTCACAAAAAAAAAAAAATTCAACAAAATCATTCCAAGTTAACTGGAATAACTGGAAAAATAACTAACTGCCCCACTAAAACCAAACAGGTAACTATAAGCACTTTAACAGATGCAACATTAGTATTCCAAAATAGGTTAACCTGTATGGAAGTCAACTATCAATTTCAATCACATAACAAAGAGTACTGTCCATGTCCTGTAATTAGCTACTTGTTTTCAAGTTGCTGATATTTACTGGACTCGTGCTGAACAGCCATTGCAGTGGACTGGGGAGACATGTTTTCCAGGTAAGGCAACAAATTCTAATTACAGCTGAAAATAGAGACAGAATCAGGAATAATCAGACTAATATTTGTTGTTTGGAGTCTGAAGATCAAAGGATACACTTTAAATATCCCGTTCGTGCAGTGGTTGTTTGTGGTTCAGTGGTGTGATGATGAGGAACTCTGAATTCAGTCATGTCCCCTGATGATTTTGACTTTGAAAAAAACATTGGCCTTAATCATTAAACACTCTGGGCTGCACAAACACATACGTCACTCATCATCAGCAATCAGCACTCTTAGTTTCAAATCAGTTTCCTTCAAATAGCTATATAAATACAAATGATGAAGAAATTACACCCATTTAATCCTTTTCTCTGTCGTTCCTACAGTGTTTTTAAGCCATGCCAAATGCCTTGAGGCAATTCTTCAATGCAATTTGGCAGAAAGGTGCTGGACATAGATGCTGGAGCTCGGTGTGAAATGATTGGTCTCACTAAAAAAATAACTTGCTGATGAACAAGGGGAGGAAATGAAAGATGCTTAAATGGTGTTTGGCAGGATGAGTGAAGGGTATAATGGGGGGAACGGGCTGATCTGGGCAGCTCTCAGATGCATAAGTGGCCACTCAGTGGCACAAGCACACATCTCTATTCACCAGCTGAACTCACCCCAGTGTTCCTCCTAACATGACTACTTAGTTTTTGCTAAACAGTTTTGTAATTATATAATATAATAATTTAATTTGACATTTTTAACACTCTAAAATTAAATAAAACACATAGACAGTGAATAGTAGTTCTCATTATGAAATTTTAATTGTCAGCTCCACACTTTGAACCAAAAACTTTCAAAGAATCCTAATTACATAATTGCAATTGCTCCTTAAAATTTATCACTTTTAATAATAAACTTTTAAAACTTTTAAAAATAAAGGTCCCAAAAGAGGGTTTTCCTCTATAGAAAACCTTTAGTGCAATGGCAAGGTTCTGTGGATCTTAGAGATTCTTCAAAGAACCATCAATGCCAATAAAGAACAGAAAATCATTTTAAGAGTGTATGAATATATAACATACTCATCTGCTATTTCAAAGGTGAATTATGTCATTTTTGTGCCAGTAATGTCACCACACTGTGAAAAAAAAAAGATTGTCCAGCCCCCAGATTCACACCATTGGATGCACCAATACCAGTCAATGTAAATTCCTTTGTTGCACACTTTTTAGGATATTAACCTAAAAATACCTTACTTGTAGTGGTCTCTGCACATCAAATTTGGATAATGTTTAGGGCTGTCAAGAGATACATTTTTTATCTAATTAATTACACAATGTGGTGATAATTAATCTAATTAATCGCAAATTCATCACACATCAAATTTGGTTGAGAACTAACCCCTAAAGATCATTTAAAGTCATTATTGTGTTAAATGATAAGAGCATCATTATACCCTACAAAAATAGCTTTAGAAGTTGTTGTTGTTTTTTTTCATTCAACTGACGCATTAAATCGAAAGGTCTAGTTTTAACATCAAAAAAGCACAAACTTTTAAAGACATATTGTTGCTGTTCATTGTGACTGCAAAAGCATCCTTTTCTAATAGATTTGCCTCCTCCTCAAACAAAAAGATGCATCCAAAATGAAAGTGATCAGTCTGTTCCTTTATTCTATCATTTAAATTCCAGAACTGATGCAGGAACAGTACGCCTCAGTGATAATATGACCCATTTGTGGAGAGGGAAGCCGGCCGTCCTCCATATTTAACGAGCCAGCAGTGTTTCCCAGCACAAAAGTGCCGTGCCAACCAGATGGAACCAAACTATGACTGAATCCTCCCAAAGTTATCGCTTACCAAATGGCAGAGCTAATGAATTCTCCTGACACTGTCAGGCTGTTCCATACCATCCTCAATATGCAAGCCACGGCAATGTGGCATGAATTAGCCAAACAGATTCCTCATTTAATCTATGGGCTGGTGAAAAATTCAGTCTGCCGGTTGTTAAACGCGGTGTATAAACTCAAGTAAATAGAAAAATATGACCGCTTTCCACTTGCTATCAGCTACAGATTAATGTGGCACACAGCACAATGTGAAAAATAAAGTCTGATGTGGTCTATAACACATTGCAATGAGCTCTCCTCTGCGTGCTCTACTGGGACGTGTGGATATAAAAGCGTGACGGCCCACAGCTGGGGCTCAGGAGAAAGACCACAGCAATGGGCAGTCTCCGTTCATTTTCCGTACATATATCGAGGATGTTACACTCGGTTTAACATTCGTGGCAAGTTTCATTTAGCTTTGCCACCATGGCCTTCTCTCACTTTTATTTTATCTGCAACTGAAATGCCAGACTTTCCACCATATCGTCCCCTAAATGAGATTTCTGTACCCCTATGACACGGCAGTTCTAGTCTGCCGCTTCTGTCTACCTGATCTCAGCAGAAGTTGGACAATGAGCAAAATTGGTGTTCTTTCCGTGGCTCTGCTTCATCTGCCCTCAAAGATGTGTTGGACCTTAAACAACCCTGTAATCCTGAATGTCGCTCTGGACTGAGCATGTCCACCTTCCCAGTGTCACTATAGAGACAAGTCCAGATGTTCTATTTTAAACATATTATGTGTTTGCTATCTATCCATTTTCAGCACTTTGAGGGTTTTTTCTTTCTCTCTATTTTCTGCGGAACACAAAGTCCAAACCCCATTGACTTTCATTGAATGGAAACGGTTATTTTAAATGATCTTCAGTACCCTCAAAGGAACAGTTGCCTTATTTACCTCTAAAATGTTCATAGTAGATTTCATCTCGATCATGTTTCTATTTTATTAGGTATTAATATGCACCTTTAATAGGGGCAGATACAAAGTTGTCCCTTTAAGGGTACTGTCCAAGTTACAAGCTGTTGTACCCCTAACACTAAAATGTTTGTATATATTTTCAGACAGTATATCACATATAAAAGAAAGACATTCACTTTTAGAACAGTAACAGGCATTCATATTCAGACCATAGAGTTTGCCAAAATCTAGGTGAATTCTAACGTAATTATTAAGGTTGTGTTGACTCACAGGAAAAAAATCACAAAGAACATCTGCGAAACCTCAATTAAACTGACCACCTCAGGGACAACTAATACTATCAATAGTGTTGGTGTGCATTGTAAATACCAATTTACTCATTAAAAAAGGACAAGCTCAGCATAATGCATCAATACTTCTTTGACTCATTGTACTTCAAGACATGATGTATGGAAATGAGATGTGAAGTTTATGCCACTCATGCTTGATGGAGTCTCCAGGAGCTAGTTAAAGCTGAGGCATGCATCTACGCTGTGTGAAGTACACACATGTGAAGCGCTCAGGAGGACCTTGATGAATCCAGAGTACTTTTCAATACAGTTAGTTAATATTTCAGGGCACTACTTTCCGATACCTGTTTATGAGGCTCACAATGCCTGTATTTTTAATGCTTGTAACTCACTTCATCTCTGCAAGTCTTCTTCATTTTTTATCATTGATATGCATGTCTAGTATTTGTAATGCTTGGAAATTTTACAGATAAAATAAAGTAGCCTATAATCCAAATAGACAATATCTTGCTGAAATAACTTTCATCTTCTAAAATAATTGACATATATTCCTATGTTTTGTCAAAGTTACAAAGTAACTTTAAGTTCAAGTTTAAGGTATGGTGATTGCAACGGACAAGTCTAGACTTCTGATTGTCCTTGAAGTGTTCAATGTTAAAAATCTCATTAACACAGCTTAATATGTAAGCAAACCACTTGTTGGTTGATTAGTTGGCAGTAATACGATCACTTATGCTATATATATATATATATATATATATATATATATATATACTGTATATATAAACACCTAGCTACATGTATTGTGCTGGACTAACTGGGACTAGTCATAACACCTGCATATTGTTGCCCTATGTTGATTTGATTGAGTCTATTGTTCTCCTCATTTGCAAGTCTGCTAAATGATTAAATGTAACAATGTGATTTCACCAAAAAATGTGAACTTGAGTTTCAGCCCAACACAGCAACAGTGGGTAAGCCAATGGCATGAGTTTGGGGGCGGGGCTCTCTGTTTGGTCGTCCAATGGCAAATAGGTGATTGTATGAGAAACCTGTTTGCAAACAGTCATTTGTTTTTACAACTCACCTCAACAATACAATATGAAGACTCTCTGTGGCTACAATCTCCACCCCATTGGTATTAGCTATAACATTCTATCTTTTCTCTTCGTTATATGCTAATTTGACTCCTAGTCAGTGCCCATTTCATTCACCTACTCTCACACTTTTTTGTCTCTCCTTTTCCAACTATTTTTACTTCATCATTTATTCTGTCTGCCCCCTGTTCTTCCTTTTATTCTCTCCCTTGCTCTTTTTATTTTGAACACTGCATGGCAATCAATTCTCAAGTCACAGGAGGGCTGTTCATTCCCCTTTGCCCGGTGAGGAGATCCATCGGTCTGTCAGTTAAAAGAGCAGAATAAACGTTCTCTCCATGCTTTCAATCCCTTTGCTAACATAGCCTAAAGAAATAATTGCAGGTCTCACAGGGATACCTTTGCATTTAATACCTGAATTTAAGTGAATTAAAGTACAGATGGAACGTCTCATTCATGGTTTAAACTGAACATGTTTGTAATGGCTATCTTAATTTAATATGAGATAAAAATAGCTTTGGAGACTTGCAAACAAATCTTTCAGACCACCTTTGTGAACTAAATCAAATGAATCATTTGAATCATTTTTGGCTGAACTATTCCTTAAAGAGTTTACAGCAGTGATTCTCAACCAGGGGGGCTCAGTAAACTTCCAGATGACTTACAATGATTTAGAAAATAGTCCTGGAAATTTTTATGATGAATGTAAATTTAGGTACATTCATAAAATAAAATACAAAAAATTCAAGAAATCACAAACAAACAAAAAAGTTATGTAATTTAATTGGTAGAAAAATAATTAAATCCTGAAGAACATTCAGTTATTGAAACTTCTGGAATTATTTTTGCAATTATTATGCAATTATTTTTTAATATATTACCACCCTTGGTTTCTGGAAATAAATAATAAAAAAAGCACATTTTACATTACAGAATAATAAATATCTTTTTTTTTTTTTACAGTACTATTAGTATTATACAGTTCTCAAAAGAAATCAACAGAAAATATTTATTAAAATGAATGTTGTTGTCTGTTCACATACTCCAATGCCTTTGGTTCAGAAATCAAAAATATTGGCCAAAAATGAAAGAGAAAATTCTAGCATCCGTGCCAAATCCACACAGCGCCGCACAGATTACTTTTACCTGAAAACGTAATAAACAGGAACACAGCATGTGTAAGCCTCATTAAACTGATAACAGCAGAGACTGAACATGGCCATCCAAATTAATCCCATGTTACCTCACATCATAACCCATCTGCTAGAGTCAGAATCATAACGCTGTCTCCTCTCTGCTGGACCTGTACACATAATCGCCATTAGTGGAAGCTGAAGATCTAAATGTTTAATAGTACATTAGAGTCCCCATCGACCCTGCGGATGTGCTGAGAAAGACACTTTCCCTTCAGGCAGGCTTCAGGGGTGAAAGCCTAGGCTGTCTGGAGCGGACCTGTGGAGAATTTGTATTAAAATGTCGATACTGAGGTGACCGATGCTTGCCTTGAAACCTTCTCAGGTCCAGCTGAAGTGGAAAAATGGAAAAAGTCTTCTCTTGTAATGCAATATTAAGGCAGCTCTGAACCCTCTGTGAACCGATACATAAAGGTTTCTTTTTTTATGGATGCTGAACATTGGATTAAATTCTATGCTTACTCAAGAGCAATGCTATCTATGGGGCTTTGATGTAAGAATTAATTAAATATTCATAAATTTAATCATTACAAAAAGCAACCATGCATTTCTCTATGTAAACATACATTTTAGCATTTAAGAAGAAAAGTGCCACAATATTTTATTTATTAACAAAGAAGAAAATTAATTACATTTATACAAAATAATAGTCATGAATATTTAACACCCATCCTGTAAAGGAATAGTTCACCCAAAAATACACAGTTACTCAGACTCATGTCTTTTAAACCCACCGTCCAAGCCACCATTTTACATGTAATGAAAGTGAATGGTGACTATATGGCTGTTAAAGGGTACCCCGACTAGTGTGGCATGTTGGCCTTATAAGATTAACGTGGGCGTCAGCTATAAAAAAGGTGATACAAAAACACTCCAAATGTTTTTAGTTTTATTAAAAAAAGCCGAAAATCCGTTCACTCGTAGGCCGCCATTGTTATTTACGTCTCAATGCATTCTGGGTAGTGACGTGTAAAGGTTGTAGTCGGTTGAGCCTAGCCGCTGTAGCCGCTTCGTATATTGTTTTTCCAACGTACCGGATAGCTAGCTAAGTTTTGACAGTAGTGAGATGAACACGTCTGCCGTTCAGCCTTTTCAGTTTGAACCCGAGCGCACCGTAGGCTTAAATCAAGAGAATAACGCGCTGTCTGTGCGGCAACTGCTTGCCAATGCCAAGCGAGAACTAAGGCCAACATGTCACACTAGTCGGGGTACCCTTTAAGAACAATTTTCAGTGAATAACACCTGCGGTTTGTTCCTCACACAAAAAGGTTTTGTATGGCTTCACTGAGTTTTAATATGCACATAAACATATGGATTACTTTTATGATGCTTTATAGTGCTTTTTTGTGCTTGATGGCCCTTAGTCCCACATCCACTTGCATTGTGTTAAAAAGAAAAGCTCGGACATTTTGCTTAATTTCTTAATTTGCATTCCACTGGAGAAAGAAAGTAATTCAGGTTTGAAATAAATGAAAATGGTTAGAAGTTTAGAAGTAAATGACAGAATTTAGATTTTTAGGTAAAATGTACAACAATTTAAAAAAAATTTCATTATCTATCTGGTTCTATTGAAGTCTCTTTCAGGAATACCAAATAGTATGTCCTGAAATCCTCTAAAAACGAGAGAGAGTGTGAGAAATTGTGAACAAGAGAGAGAGAGCACATCATCACAAGATAGTTCCTTGTATTATTGCAGTGAAACATTGACACTTTGCTGCACTTTTCTCAGCAGCACCAAAGCATTATACTTTATAAAAAAAAATTTAAAAAAGCCTTTACACAGGTTCCATTAAATATACACAAGACTGAAACAAGACTCCTAAAATGGCTACTTCTGACATCTCAGCCAGGATCCTGACCTTTAAGACTGGAGCACAAATGGGTTTTTCAAAGAATAAATTTTGCAGAGCACTGCTCTAAATGGTTTCTAATAAAGGTTTTGGATCTGTAAAGTGTGATAACTTGGTCTGGTGAATGATCTGAGGAGTATATGTGGATTAATGTCTTTAATTAAAGAGCTAATAATCTTTCTCAAAGACATTTGACTTACCTCTCTATAGGGTGTTCTCATTCAATATTATGGTCAGAAAGCACATACTGTCCGATCTGTGTTTTAGGTCCCACCAGCAATTTAGATTCCTAGAATACTGCCCTACAAAGCAAAAAGGCAGTAACTGCATTTTTGGTCAAAAATGAGTTATTATCATTTTCATGACATTCAAGGCATCCTTTGTTATGTGACAAAACATCTTATCTCAAATGTGTGTCGTTTTGGAGAAAAATGGTAGTCGTGTGTACAGTAACTGCAAAAAACCCTATGAAACAAAGCAAGAGTACAGTAACATCCATTACTGTATTCTTGTTATGTTTTACCTAACAAAAAAGAACCGTGTTGCTGCGCAGTGTAGTTACTGTTGCCATGGTGAACACACAGCTGATTTCGCGGCATCTTCACGGGACGGTTTTAACATTTGCGATTTCACCCTTCTAACTTTACACAAATTTTGTTTGAGATGGCACAAACCCGGGGAAAGAAGATGGTCGAACTGGCGTTGAAGAGAAAATTCCCGGAGAATGGTAAGTAACAATGTAACAATACAATATAAATATAACAATATAAACACCTGTCAGCCGCCAGGGCGGGACTTCCTCTCAGAGGTCCATTCAGATAGCATTATGCTAATTTTTAAATAGCGATTTTTTTAAAAAAAATAGCTTTGCTTACCTGCCCCTGATCCTCACTGCTCCTAGCTGTAACTTTATCCTCTGTAACTTGCTTATCGCTGATGCCATGTCATCATTTTGTTGTTCATGTCACAAAGTTATAATCCAACCGGCGGTGAAAAAATATTCAATAACTAGAAAAGCACTCGGAGAGCACTAACCTCTGTCAAGGTAGCCTAAAAGGTCACTGAGGCAATTCCAAATGTCCCGTGTTCCGGATCACCACCAAAAAGTGTAGTAGCTTAATCTGTTCCTTGTCCTAATACCCATGTTGTCCGAAAATGTCATCCAAATCCGTACAGTACTTTTTGAGTTATCTTACTTTACGTCTTCTTTTTTCATAGGCTAATCATTCACAGCGTTGTTGTCCAGCAGGAGAATATAACTGTCCATAAACACAGCTATCGGTGTAACAGTTATTCTTTATCGTGACAGGTGTCTGTTCAACTTAAACACACTCTCTTCGCTGCCGCTGTTTGAAGACTATGTCCGCTGTTTAGATAAGTTAGTGAGTTTTAAGCAAAACTGACATCTTTCTCTTTACTGAGAGAGTAAAACAAAAACAAACTTCTGCAGAGTGAGCCGGCAGGTATTTACGCCCCCCTTAGCGCTCAGACTCAAACACATTGGTTCCTGTTTCTAAGCATTTATTTATTGCACGGTTTCTTCTTCTGAATGTAAAATTATATATTTAATTTGGATTCCCCTTAATTATATTAACCTATGAAAATGTTGTCCCTCTGCATGACTGCAAGCTTCTATGTTTTATCTTATTATTGTAGGCCTAATGTAACTTATGAAGCCAGGCTGCGTTTTTGTGTGTTGGCTTTTTTCTTCATTTTCATTAAGGGTGCAAAATTATTAATTTATTGTGTTAGCCTAATTCATGCATTATTTTGTCATGGACCTAATTGAAGTTATTCACTGTAAAATCAAAGATTATGATATACAGACATCAATATACATGTATTGATCAGAGTGAAGATGTTGTTCTGTAGGTCCATATAATAATAATAATAATAATAATAATAATAATTTGTTGCAGTACACAGACAGACAGACAGACACAGACAGATGTGGATTTACATTCATGCCACTAATTTTTTCTCTTTTTCACTTAAGATGCACATGTTGGTATTCCATCAAAGAGGCAGCAAGTCCTGCCCCCCGCTGAAGAAATGGAGTGGACCATCCTGGACACTTTAGATACCACCAGCGTGGACAGCTTATACAATGACATTACAGACCTAGATTATGTCCCAACCACTACGATGACACTGACTGAAGTGGAACTTGGAGACCCAGGGGAACAAGTTCAAGAGCCAGAGCCCCAGCCAGAGCCCCAGCCAGAGCCCCAGCCAGAGCCACAGCCAGAGCCACAGCCAGAGCCACAGCCAGAGCCACAGCCAGAGCCACAGCCAGAGCCACAGCCAGAGCCACAGCCTGATGTGGAATCACTTCGACCACCAATGAGAGAGCCATGTGGTGCCAAATGTCGAAAAAGGTGTACAGACCAAATTTCAGAGGATAGACGGAGGGAGATATGGAGTCAATACTGGGAGATGACCTACACAGAAAGACGATCATGGATGTTTTATTCAGTTACCCCAATGCCAACCAAAAGAACAACAACTGGCCCAGAAAGTCGCCGTGGCCGCTCATTCATCTACCAGCTGCAAAACCAGAAAGGAGAGCCAAGACAGGTCTGCAAAATGTTTTTCCTGTCTTCATTGGGCTATCACCCTAAAAATGACAGTCTAGTCATTTCCATGATGGGGAAGTCGAACACCAGGCCACTGGTTCCATCCAAGGACCAGAGAGGAAGGCAGGCTGCAGTCAACAAGATGGACGTGAAGACCCTTGATGACCACATTGAGTCCTTCCATCCTTGTGTGAGCCATTACAGACGGGAGCATGCCCCAAATCGACGGTACCTGCCAAGTGACATCACAATAAAGATGATGCATTCAGACTACCTGGATAAAGGAAACGCCTGCTCCTATGAAGCATACAGGAAAATTTTAAAAGACAAAAAAATCAGCTTTGCCAAACTTGGGGAGGAGCAATGTGAGGACTGTTTGGAACATGCTGAACATGTGAACTGCCACACAGGGGAGACTGAAAGCTCAGATTGCCCAGAGTGCCTAAGGTGGAACAAACATAAGCAGTCTGCCCTAGAGAGCCGCCAAAGCTACCAGGCAGATGCAGAGAGGGACTGGCCGAACATGACATCAGTTCGGAGCGTGGACCTCCAGAAGGTGATAATGCTGCCACGCATGCCAGGAGTCAAGTCAGCAGTATTTACTCGTCGCATCGTGGCATACCACGAAACATTTGCCTCAGTGGGGAAAAAAACAAACAAAAAAAACACCATCTCTGTACTGTGGCACGAGGGAATGGCTGGGCGAAGTGCAGCGGAAATTACATCAGCATACACAACTGCATTGGTGAAAGAGCGGGATGTACGCCACACCATATTCTGGGTGGATAACTGCAGTGCACAGAATAAGAACTGGTGCCACCTATCCTCACTCGTCAATCTTGTGAACAGTGACACCATTTCACAGGAGGACATCACTTTAAAGTTTTTTGAGAGGGGACACACGTTCATGAGCGCAGACAGTTTCCACCATGGTGTCGAGCAGCAAATGAGGAGCCGTCCAGGTGGTGTGGTCTACGACTTCGAGGACTTTGTGAGTGTTGTGGCAAGCTCCAACTCCAGGAAGGTGGATGTTGTCATATTGGAGAATGCCAATGTGCTAGATTGGAGGGATGGCCACTCCACCGTAAAGGTCAAGAAAGCGCAAGCACCAAAGCTTAGGGAGATGGCGGAGATACAGGTGCGGCGTGGCTCCAAGAACCTCTTTTACAAATTATCCCATACGGAGAATGAATTTATGGAATTGGACTTCCTAATGAAGAAATTCTCGCTGAAGGTGCCCACTCTTTTGCGACCACAGAATAGAGGGGTTGAGGAGGTCAAAAAGAGAGACATCATCAGTAATCTTTGTCCTCTCATGCCACCAAACAGGAGGGTTTTCTGGTATTCCCTGCCTGTGAGCCATGTTGTGGAGGATGAGGAGTAATAGCCATATGAAATGTGGTGTTCATAAATTATTTTTATTATTATTATCATTATTTTATATATATATATATATATATATATATATATATATATATATATATATATATATAAATAATCTACAATCTATTATTATTACAATCTATTATTAAATGTATGTTTACTAATTTGAAATATCTGTCCATGTATTCATTTCATTCAGTACTTTGTGTTTATAAACCTACTGAAACAGACACTGCACCATATAAAATCATCAACTTGTTTATCTTAGTTATCATCATAAGAGTTTGAAAAGCCTTAGAAACACTTAGGCAAAATTATTTTGTTTTGCTCTGTTGAATTGGAGTTTGACATGCTTATTATTGCTCCAAAGAAATTTTTTTTTGCAGAGCTTTAACATTAATGTGATTTGTAGGTAGCAGATACTACATTACAGATACAGAAACACACCCAGACACACATTAATCTAATACTCACACATAATAATGTGCTCCTATTGAAAATAAATTGTCCCCATTTGGGCCTTGATACAGCTTAGCAATCTGAGACTTTAAGCAGCCGTTTCAGCACCAGAACAGCTTCCGGGTGGAAAATATTGACCTAAAATGGTCAAATTAGTTTGGATTTGGTATATCCATGTTCAGGAAAACAAATGGTTCCAATAGAGTGTATCTAACACACCCAGAGCCTAAGTTGTGGCAAAATAGTTTTTGGAGAATCTGTAGTTACTGCCTTTTTCCTTGGTATGGTGCCACGTTTTCGGTAAGTAATACAAAGCAAGAATACAGTAACTGCAAAATAGGGGTAAAATATCAAATTAAATTTGAGGATTGATATGTACAAAGAATAAGCTAATATAAAGTAACAAAACACCCATATGTCCAATAATCTACCTACAACTACTTAGGCTGGATGACAGGATAACTTTAAAGTCATTTTTCTCAGTTCTGCACTCTGCGTAGTTACTGCCTTTTTGCTTTGTAGGGCAGAATAGCTTGCAAGCCAATGCAATTCAGTTTATGCAGCAGTGGTAACACATTGATTTAAGACAAAGATATTTTTTAATAGGACTGCATCAATCTGATTACAGGTTGAAAAACGAATGTACCTTTTTGGAGTTGATGATTGCAGAATGCACGTAACAATCTATAAGGATCTAACACAGTTTTTTGAACCAGGGTTCAGGGACACCCAAGGGGCAACAAGGGTGTGCTGTGGGTCTGTGGGAAATGTGAGAAAAATGAAAAAAAAATTATAATACTAATAAAATTGAAACAAATGTAGCATACAACAAAATTCCAATTTATATTAAATATAAAAATATTGAGGGGAAAACATCAAAATAAAGTTTAAATCGACAGTATTTGACATTGGGTTCAAAGATCAAAATGTGACCCTGGACCACAAAACCAGTCTTATATTTATCATCTGAAAGCTGAATGAATAAGCTTTCCATTGATGTATGGTTTGTTAGGATAGGACAATATTTGGCCAAGATACAACTTTTTGAAAATCTGGAATCTGACGGTGCAAACAAATCTAAATATTGAGAAAAACGCCTTTAAAGGTTTCCGTTTCTTTTGGCGATTTTGTGGCATCCACTCACAAAAATAGATTTTTTATATATTTAAGGTAGGAAATTTACAAAATATCTTTATGGATCATGATCTTTATTTAATATCCTTATAAATTTTGGCATAAAATAAAAATCGATAATTTTGCCCCATACAGTGTTTTGTTGGCTATTGCCACAAATATACATGTGCGACTTATGACTGGTTTTGCGGTCCAGGGTCACAAATGTGAAAAAGTAAATATTTCTCAGATAATATTTGAATCATATATACAGTATATTAGGCAAACAGGGATATCCAGAAAACCAGGTGGATGATTGAAACCCTAACACAGGAAACCAAAGAGTGAGTGCTCAGAACTGCAATGTGACACAAACAAGACTTCGTAAATGACTGAAAACATTGCTTATAAAGGCAGAGTTAACAAGATAATGAGACACGGGTGGAAGTTATCAATCAATAATTAGTCCAGACAATGGCTGCGTCTGAAAACTGATAAATGCTGCCTTCCAAGGTCGGAAGGCATCAAAGCACGTCAGAATGCAATGTTAGTTTCACTATCTCACTATTCACTAAGTCTCCTGAGATTCCTTCATGATACATTTTTGAAGGCATTCGCTACCTTTGATATCCCACAATCCTGTGCTTTCCATTCTGTGACAGTTTGAGCTAGAAAAATAAATAAGGCGTTGCGGCTGGTCATCAGTTTGTGTGTAAATGTACATTTTTGATGAATGTTTTTAAAGGAGCCGTATGTAAGAAATTTATTTCAATTAATCATACATTTTCCCTGATATGTCACTAGACATTAAGAAATCATGTTAATTTCAAATACTTATATTACTGACAACAGTAGTCTGGCCAGGATATTGTCATTTAAAAAGTGAAGTTGCAGCCCTCAACTGATGTTGATGTTGTCATGTTGTGTTTTGGTCTGAGCGCCACCCTCCACCGATCGACCAATCACGAAGTCAGTAGTGTTGCTGCATTCGGGTTGCCAGCTTTGCTCTAGTTACCACAGCTGCAGCTAATAACGTGTCGTAATCGGATCCTGCAGCCTATCTGGCAACCTTGAGTCAGTAATTTGAAAGTGATTGCAGTACCAGTTTTGGCCACCATCTTGCATACGGCTCCTTTAAGTT
The DNA here is from genome assembly GCA_031834385.1 of Semotilus atromaculatus. NCBI lineage: Eukaryota > Metazoa > Chordata > Actinopteri > Cypriniformes > Leuciscidae > Semotilus > Semotilus atromaculatus. The sequence goes on from JAULUF010000003.1 coordinate 2,183,843, forward strand.
ATGATGTCATTTCTATTGAGAAATTGCTATTGTAGTCATTAAATATTCACTTAGTTTTCACCAAAGCTCACTCTATTTTGCAGTAGATCATTAAATCGCAACACTGCCTCAGAAGTCTGTCCGGAATCAGTTTCGTGAGGTAGCCTACCTTTGTGCGCAAACGCTGCCTGTAAAGTCATTGCTTGATAGGGCAGTGAGGCAACAAGTCAGCTGCCTATGTTTTCGGATGCAGCCAATGGGTTATGAGAACTGAAGTTCATGATGAATCAGCAAGGGAGTCAGGAGGAGAGCCCTCTGGTGGAAATCAAGGAAGTCCTTAGGGCAACTCTGTGGCATGAAAAAGTTTGAAAACCCTTGATCTACTGTACCACATCTAATAGTGTGAATGTGTGATTACTCATGTTGGCAATGTCTTCAAAAAGATAAAGAAAAAAAACCTCAACGTATTATGTCACTGGTCATTTTACCTGTCAGATATGGTTTATGGCTCTTCCTATCATGTTTAATGTGATTTGCTGGTTGTCACTAAACCTTAAGTCACAATAAACCAGGAAGAAATCTCATGTGGAATCTAAAGGTCTAAAACAACCACATCTCAGCTTAAATGCAGTGTGTGGAATCATGCACATTATTTTCAATGTTTCTCTTGGCACTGAAGTGACTTGTGGCTTATGTTTGTAGCTCTCTCATTGCTTCAGGCAACACAATCAAACTTGTTGACTGAGGCAGCATACCTGTGGCCTTACGTCCGCCTTCCCTGTGGCTATCAAAATGCTTAGACAGATACCAGTTTGAGTGGCCTGCGGGACCAGAATATCCTGTAGCTAATTAAGTGACAAATAGCAGCCACAAAAAGCCGGGGGCTAGAAGGTCGTTCCCGGTGGACAGACATATTCTGATTATTTGCCATATAATAATAATGAGATGCCAGACTTATCATTCACTCTTGACGTGACATAATCCATTAAGGAGAGAAAGCATGACACATGAGTGTGCGGTATGGTGACCTGCCGCCTGTTAAGCACATTTGGCTTGCTGCTGGTGTCCTCTCGCTTCAGGAAGGTTAAATGATATAAATCTTTAAATCTGTGTACTTTGAGCTTACTCAAATAGTCTTGTTGCTCAGGGGTTGTTCTTTCATTTGAGACTTGTGATCATTTATGGTTCATCAAATTATCATCATTGTCTCCTAAAATCAGGACAAATCTAAATAGACAAATGAGACAATTCTTGATGTACAGTGACTAAAGCTATTAAATTGCTATTAAATTACACATATCGTGAAGATACAGATGAGAAACATTGTTAGTTCTTATTGAAAGTGCTGACTTTTGATCAAATGTTCTGACATCATTAACATTATTTAGACTAATTTAGAAACTCCAGAGATGACACATCTGAGATTACAATGCTCTTTGCCCAAAAGAAAAATGAGAAAAGCTATATATACTATATATATATATATATGTATATATATAAAAATAAAATTATAATCTAAAATATGGAAGCTTGTTTTCGCCACGGAATAAAACAATGTAAAAGGTAATTGCGACTTTATCTCACGATTGCGAGTTTACATCTTACAATTCTGAGAAAAGTCAGAATTGCGTAATATATAACATGCAATTGTGAGTTTATATTCCACAATTCTGACTTTAACTTTATAACTTTCTACAACTTTATAACTCGATGTAAACTCGCAATTGTGAGAAAAAAAAAGTCTGAATTGTGAGATAAGTCGCAATACCTGATTTATTTTTTTATTCTGTGGCGCAAACAAGCTTACATATTAAATATTTTGTTGGTAAGGATAACATAATAATGTCTAGTTTCTGAGTGAATCGTTCATTTTAGTCAGTTACTTTCAAAGCAAGGCAAGTTTATTTATATAGCTATGTATTCATACACTATGGCAATTCAAAGTGATTTACAGAAAGGAATTAAAATAATCACAAAATAAAAGCAAGGAAAATTAAAACAGTTATAAAAGAAATTAAAAGAGATATATGATACAGTACATAGATAAACTTCTCATCTGGCAAAACACCCAGTTTCAAATTAAATGAACCTATTCACAAATCCGCCTGAATGGTTCATTGCCAAATTAATAGGAATCTTTTTTTTATTTTATTTTTTATTCTTATCCTGTAATCACAATCGACTTGAAATGTTGTTGAAATGTCATTGCGGTCTAAATGATTTATTCTACTTTTCATGACCTGCCAAAAGTCACAAACTGAACCGGTTTAGCAGGTCCCATCTTACAATATCAGGACATTCAATATTTACAATAGAGTTATATAAACGTACAGCATGTTTGTTTCTGCTTTAAACACCATCAAAGCAAGTAACCGTTTTTCAACAGATGTTCACGCTTTGGTTTTAGCTTTTAGTTCCTCCATGTGATTTTTAACTGATTTTCACTAGAGAAAAAAAATCCCTCCTAACCCTCACCATCCCATGTGTCTCTTTTCCTGCATGTATGAGTGAATGAGTGAGTCTATGTTTAACCACAGGGGGTATGTATTGCCATAGCAACGCTGAAGGTTCATCAAGATCTCTGTGAAATTGTCTGCAGAAGTTTCCACAGCATTTGAACTGCTATTATTAATTGTTTATTTCTCCATCTGGTGTCAGAGGACAGGAAACGAGTGTCATGCTTTGCCAGTGTGATCTCGAAGGAGTAGCTATTGCCCATGTTTTAGTTGGAGGAATAGTTGATCCATAGAGAAAAGATAGTATAATTGTATGATACATTTACAATGCTTCTAAGAGCTACATAATTTTTGCATAGTTAAAATGAAAAAAAAAAACATTTAGTATTTGCATGTAATGTAAAACAACCCTACTAAACTCCAAAACAACGAAGTATATCTAAACCAGAGTGCATAAACGGTTTACCTTATCTGTCTGTATGCATAATATTTTAAGTTAAAAACACTACAACACTTTCCTTGTTTTGACTATATACCAGTTCTGTTTATATATTATACAAAAAGAATGTGCGTGTGCACACATACAAAGATAGAGAAAGGGAAGAAAGGCTTGCTGCTTAATGTTAACTCATCAGTTTCTCTGGCAAAATGAACCTGGATTAAGTGATAACACTTTATAACATCTTATACTTTGTGTTTACACTTCTGGACATTTTTATATTGTGTTATTTCACGAGTTCACACTTACGAATGATCAGAGAGTAAATTGTTATGCGTATTTGGCGTGCTGTCCGGGGGTAGGGCTCCGAGCTCGGAAATTGGGCCCGAACCCAGAGTACTCCCCCCGTATCTCTGGTTAGGAGGATAACCAGCCAGTGTGAGGAGATGGGGTGGTGGAGGGATGCTGAAAACTGTTGAGGAATATGTATAATATATTAGGCATATATATATAATATTATATTATATACATAAAGGAATATGTATAATATATAAAGCATATATATATAGGAATATATTTATAGGCTTTACTCAAGCTGATTGAGTGGACCTGTTGATTACTGATTGCTGACAGCTGGTTGGAATGACTTGATTGTTTGATCATTAGAACGTGTTCCTCCGAACCTTGTTCATAAAACATAATTTAACAGCATTGACAGCACAGTGGACTTAATTTGGCTTTTTATTGGCACTAATCAACACTCGTAATGCCAAAGTGAAATGGCATCTGCAAAGTGATAGTAGCCTAATTTTTTTTTTTTTTTTTTTTTTGAAGTACCTCATTTAGAATAAATATCCACGAGATGCTAGTTGCTGGTTTTCTGGTCACCAGTAAGGTATGTTGTGCATGCTAGACCAGCACTATACACAAATCCGCCGCGAACTCTATGGGCACCTCCATCTTGCCTGCCGCCATTACTGCATGCCTGCGAACACTTCTGCATGCGCGCTGTTTTATGAGCCGCCTCTCACATAGTGCACGGACAAATAGGCCTACACTGTAAAAAAAAATCCCGTAAAAAAACGGCAAATCTCTGGCAGCAAAGTTTCCAGACGGTTTCCGTTAAATTACAGCAAATAACCGTTTCACAAAATTACATGGAAAAACCGTAAAAATACAGAATTTACTTTACAGTCAAAATTGATTAAATAACAGTATATTACTGTTAATAATGGCTTATTAAACCGTGGAATAACGGATAAATGATGTCAAATTACATTAAAAAGACATTTAATTTTCAGGTTAAACTGTACATTTAGGGTTTTATAAAGTTATTTTATATAATAATGCTGTCTATCTACAGTAATTATCTTTTAATATAGTTTTTCTGTGTTAAATAATGAAATGATGTATAAAAATGCATAAATTAAAATACAAATGTTTGTAAATTTAGTTTTATTTTTTATTTGTACAGATCCAATTTCACAACTTTGACCAATCTCTATTTAAGTACTTAATAATAGCAAATTTACAGTCACTTTCTGTTAATTAACTAAATGTATGAGTACAGAATACCTGCACATTTACAGTATTAGTAACTGAACAAACACTGAACATCAAGATAAGTGATTAATTGGAAATAGAAGCTTAGTATATCATTTAAAACCTGTAAAAATATCCACATTAAAAGACAATTGCTGTATACCTTTATAGTCTAATATAACTTTTTTTAAACATTTACAATTACATATAATCCAAAGTGATTTACCAATTAAGATAACGATAGAAGCAACAAGTGCAGTGACAAGTCCCAGTTAGTCTAGCACAGTACACATAGCAAGGTTTTTTTTTTTTAAACAAAGGTTTAGTATTATTGGGGCAAGTGTTTATGAAAAAGATGGATCTTTAGCAGTTTCTTGAAAATGTGTTGAGTTGCGCCGGTCATTCCACCAGCTGGAAACAGTCCAGGTAAAGTTCATTGAAGAAAGTGTTTTTGTGTCTCTTTGGGATGATGGCACCACAAGGCGCCGTTCATTTGCAGAACACAAGCTTCTGGAGGACACATAGATCTAAAGTTTATGTATAGGGCAACCTTTAAAGAGCACTCTTGCTGCAGCATCTGGATCAGTTGCAGAGGTTTGACTGATGCTGGAAGGCCTGTCCAGAGAGAATTACAATATACAGTCTGGATAGAGCAAGAGCTTAGACCAGGAGTTGTGGAGCTCCGATAGGAAGGGCCTGATCCTCCTAATGGTGTAAGGAAAATCAGCAGGATCACAGCAAGTATGGTTTGGCTGAAACCATAAGCAGTTCTGTCTTGGCAAGGTTGAGTTGAAGGTGAAGGTCATTCATCCAGCAAGAATGTTCCATCAGCTAGGCCGAGATGCGAGCAGCTACCGTCAGATCATCTGGCTGGAATGAAAGGTAGAGATGTGTGTCATTAAGATAGCAGTGATAGGAAAAGCCATGTTTCTAAATCTAAATGACAGAGCCTAGTTACAAAAAAACTAAACAAAAAAACAATAGATGGGTGGAATCTAACACAATCGTGGTCTTACTGTAGCAAAACCAAAACTTGTGAACACTTTTAGTGCAATCACATGAAATCAGAAGACTCGTCATTACTATTTTTTTTAAAGTTAATTCTTCCCATACCTTGTTTGCCATGATCATCTGCTTTCCACAGGACCTGAAATCACAAAAAAAAAAGTTATTTTAAAACTCAGTATTACATTTACACATGTCAGAATGTGTTGCATTGGGACAGTGCAAAAACTCAACTGACTATGATCTGGAAGCTTAGCAGGAAAGGTTACCAGTATGTTTTGAGCTGATTTTAGCTACATATAAATTAAAAATGAATATGATTTACGTGACCTAGCTGCATCAGTTACACATAGGGGTTCATTATGTTATATTCATACTCTAGTCTTCGCTGTATTATTAACAAGTAACGTTACAGAACTGAATTCGATTTCTTAACATTCTTGATAGAGTTAACTTAGTCACGTTAACCATTTCAAAATTAGCCATGGTTTAACTAACGTTACTAAGAAAACAAAAACAAAAAGGTAGGTCCATTTTTAGTAAAACTGTGGTTATTAAATTGGTAATAAATCTGCCAAAAACGTGGTTACTACAATTTTACTATAATACAATCAAGGATGTTTTTTAAGAGAAGAGTTTTCAGCTTCCAGACAGTGTTTCAAAATGTCCCGCCGTTTAAGAGATTGATTGACTGACTAAGTTATCATAACGAAGATTTTATACAAAATTGGACGGACTTTGAAACGCATAACAAGTCTAACGTTACTAAAGCTTGTTTTAGGTCTTTAGAGATGTTCAACTGATCTTTCTTAAAACAGATGGCAAATTGAAAGGCATGCTGCAGTGTTTTGCCCCCCAGCTCTCGGCAACAGTTATGACTGAACATTAAATGCTAACGATAACTTGGAAACTTTTACACAAATCAATGTAATATAAAATATCGTTTACATAATAGTATGAGAGACTCTTACCTCAGCCGGTGATCGGTTGCTTGGCATGATGATGTCCGCTGTGACGATCCAGGCTCAATGAAAAAGGGCGCGTTATTTCCGAACGGACTGACTGACACCCGGACTGTAACGTTAACATAACTCTTGTGTTCAGTGCTCCTGCTTACGGCTGCTCCTGACGAATACGATTATAGCTTTGAACCACTGTGATCGCAAACAATCCACTTCACAACCGTAGACTAAATTCAAATCTCCCGCTTGCTTGAGTTGACACAGGTCCAAACAGCTAACCGTTGTGGTGGGCGGGACTAAGCATCGGAAAAGTATTGGCTGATAATTTGAATCTGCGTCATTGCGCGCGCCCGCGCGAGCACACACACACACACAGTCGCACGCACACAAAGCCACGCAATGTGTGCAGCAACGCAGATTTGGAAAAATATTCATAAAACACATAACACGAAATTAGGGGAGAATAATACAAATGATTATCAAAATGAGCACATTTGCCAGACAAGATTAAAATACGGTCTGAAAGATTTGCAAGACTTTATTGCTTACGACTATAAAGATTTTATATTTGCAAGACAACATTTAAAAGACTGTATACAACTGTATACAAATACAATTATTTAACCTTAAAACTCACTTTGACATCCACATGCTTAATGATCTTCAAGGACAACATGTTAAATGACTGCTGATTTCTGCAGTTATACCTTCTTTTCTTTGTTTTCTAATTTCACAGAAATAATCTGTAAAATATTACTGAATATTTAATGTAAAATTACACACAACCCTGTAAAAATACAGACAATTTCCTTAAAAAAAACGGTAAAATTGATGTAAAACCAAAATACAAACAATTACCTGTAAATATAATAGTGGACCTTTAAATTACAGCAAAAATCTGTAAATTAACAGGTATTCACTGTATAATGAAAAAACGGCAAAATTCTGTAAAAAAATACAGGGCTTTACCTGTAAATTAACTTTTTTTTTTACAGTGTACACACAGAATTATATTTCACAATTATCCTTCTTGTTAATGTATCAAATAAACATGAATAAACATCAGAAGAATTGTTGTTTCAACCATGGAAAGATGTCAATACAGACCTTTTTTCAAGTTGGTTTTGTCTTAAACGGTTGAGAAAGAAAAACAGTAATCCTGTGTCTATTGAATCAGTGCATTGACAGCCTATACTCGCTGCCACCATTAATGTTGTTTAAAGAGCAAAAGAAAAAGAAATTCACTCACTGAACTTTTGTAACAAAAAGAAAATCACTAATTAATTATAATTAAAGTTACAAAAGTTCAGTGAGTGATTTTCTTTTTCTTTTGTTCAAGCTATAGCTTAATATTTTATTTTCCTGTTTTCCGTGCTCACTGCAACATGTGTATTTGCGACCTTGAGATGCATTCCCTGTCAATTTTGTTAAACATTTGATCTTTATATGATTTTTTTTTCATTTTATTCGTTTTTATACTACAATTTTGTTTAGCAGACAATCAAAAATAAACTATCCTGTTAATTCAGAATAGCAGAGACATATCCAATTAAAATAAAAAATATATATATATAATCAAGTAGCCTATTTTATTTTGGTTTGCAGGCAAATAAAAGTGAATAAGAAAAACAAATGGTAGAAGTAACTTTACCCGTTTCTGAATAGGCCAATTAATTTAATTTAATTTAATTAAGTTGCACATAATAAATAGGCCTAATCAAAAAGAACAAACATGACCATTGTAATTAAAAATAAAAATAAAATTTCGTTATATTGCAAACGTTGCTTTGAATATCTCATGCAGCGTTCGGAGTTTACAATATCGCAGCTGCCATAATTATTGATTATTTGTATGCTTTATTGGGAGCGTTATACTTTGCTTTAGATTAAATAAACAAACAAAACAAAAATACCCACATATAATTTAATGACTTCTGTCTCTAAATAAATAAAGCTGTCCTTTTTATTTCGTAAACGGCTTAAGGTGACCTAGCTTTAAAACCAAAAAGGAGGGAAAATAAACGTTTTTGCTTATGCAGAACGAAACCATTCGTTTTTAATTCCTAATTTTAGACAAATAACAAATATATTATAGTTTGAATTCAAGTTTAAAAACAGCGCTGCAAATTATTGGGAAATTAAACGTATCATAATTAAATCAGGTGATTTAAACCGGCATCACTGGACAGCATGCGTACGTACTAAAAAAAATAAATAAATCAAAATAACATTTCGTACAGCTAACATCTGCTACAGCCGCCTATACAGGACCAACACTATGCTACTTCCGCTACTTCAAGGCACGCAGTAATGGCGGCGCTGCTTTACTTCGGTGTTTCGCCGGATTTGTGTATACCAGCTGTAACTAGCATAAACTAGCCTTGACCAACATAGAATTCATGCTGGATTTTTCAGCAGGATTTGACCAACCTAAATTATTGTTGGTGCAGACAATGGTTTAAAAGTCCTATTATTCATTAAATGGGGATAATTTATGCGTAGTCAAGGTGGTTCAATTAATTGTAACAATTTTTCTTATGCAAACACTTAGTTTTGATGCAAACACTTGGCATATACGTACAGCCGATCACATCGCCTTTCAAAGTATACTTTTTGATACACATTTGATAGTGTGTGCGATCGCAGGCACTTCACACATGCACACTTGAAAATGTCATCTTTGTTCAGTGTCTGTGCTATTTATCTCTAGAAGTTCTTAGCAATAAAAATGTCCTTGTACTCTTTTGATCTTATTGATGGGTAAAAAAAAAAAAAAAAAGTATACAAGTACAAAAAACTAAGTGTAATTTAGGGTTAAATGAGCTACAAGCTTTAGTGAGATTAGACAGATTGTTCAGACAACTATTGCCCGGGTGCTTGAACAGCCAGAGCTTTATGGGAGAGTGGCAAAGAAAAAGTCACTGTTAAAAAAATGTCATATGACATCTTGGCTTCAGTGTGCCATAAGGCATGTGGGAGACTCTGAAGCCATCTGGAAGAAGGTTCTGTGGTCTGATGAGACCAAAACTGAGCTATCAGACTAAAGTATCATCAGAAACACACAATCCTCACCATGAAGCTTGGTGGTGGCGGCGGCATCATGCTGTGCAAATGCGTCTCATCTGCAGGCCCTCAGAGGCTTGTGATGGAAGAGGGAGAATTCAGTCAAACACAGGGAAATCCTGAAGGAGTATCTTTGATTTTGCAAGCAAAAGAAAAGATAAATAGGAATAGATTAAAAACAAACATTGAAATAAATTAAATAAATACATGTATTTATTCATTCATTATCCTCCGTGTTTCAGTGATGTTTAACATTGAAGGAGGTGAATAGACCACTTTCAAAAAATCTACTGTCTCATGCAACAAGCTCAATTAATCAGAAAGTGTGAATACTGAGATATATATTTTTTGTCTGTTTTGTTGGTTCGTAATATATGTGGAACTATAATGTAAACATCAATAAGGACTCACAGTTAAAGAAAGTCCACTAAGTAACGACACCAGAAATGTTGACATCTCAAAATGCCGTCCTGCACGCACAATGCATATTGCAGTGGCAGTAAATTATAACGCTTCTTCTCATCTTCCTCTTTGAGTTTCCTCAATCACCCCACCTAGGGAACAGTAAACAGGCTCGTAAACTTTTACATGCTCGCATCATATGGGGTTGTTTTAAAAAGCATGTCATTGATGGCAGGCTCTATTTTATTCAGAGATTTAATGACTTGATTGCTTCTTGTTTGATGGGAGCACCTCTTTTTGCATTGTGAAGGAAAGACGTAGCTCCATTTATCATGTGCACTCTGCTGCTAGTGACTTCATTCAGATGTATGCATCCACATATCCTGGTAATAGTGTACCATCACAGCTGAGCTGAATCTTTTCTATGAAGTAGAATTCAAATGTGCTATGTCCCTTAACTGGAACTGACTAAATAGGCACTTTCCATGAATAAGGGAAAAAAGGGAGGGGTGTTGAAAATTTTAATGCAAATGTTCTTTCAGCATTATACTATGAATTCTTTTTTAAATAGTAATAAATAAGAAAAAGAACATGTTGGATATGCTCAGGAGCTTTTAAATACTGTTTTGGATGTGATGGGTAATACAGTCTGTGGCAGTATGCTGATTTGGTGCTCAAGAAAGATTTCAGTGCTGGAAAAACTACTATTTAGCTGCTGCTGTTTTCATAAAAACGATGAAAAAAAACGAATTGGTTACCTAACGTAACCTCGGTTCTCTCTAGATGAGGGAACGAGTATTGCGTAAGCTAGCTTACGCTACGGGAAAGACTAATCTTTTCTGAGAAATTTAAGCCAAAAAATTATCCTATAATTTTGTATCCATTGTCAACGCAGTTCAGCTGCAGCAGACCATGAGCGGGCTAGCTAGCAGCTCATTGGTTCGCTCACAGGGAACTGCTTAAGCCTATGAGGAGACGCGAATGAACTCTCAGCCAATGAGAGTCTGACGTGCTCTCATTGCGTCAGAACCCGCCGAGTAGGGCGTGGTCAGAGAGTATAAATATCGGCATCATAGGCTGTAACTCTGGTTTTCATAGAATGAAGCGAGAACGCTAGTAGCACAAGCACGGCCAGGAACGCAATACTCGTTCCCTCATCTAGAGAGAACCGAGGTTACGTTAGGTAACCGATTCGTTCTCTTACGAGAGGTTCTCTCATATTGCGTAAGCTAGCTTACGCTACGGGAACACCTGGTCAACGCCGTGCGTGCTAAGCATCCACTATGAGTCCCAGGGGAGACCCCGGGGAGCCCTTATGAGTGGGAATGAATACATGTACATGTGACAAAGGCCAGCATAACAGGCTGGTGATTGTGTAGTACTTAAGCACATGATAGAGAGGGACAGAGCGAAACCGGTCTGTGTGGATAACTCCCTAAAGTGCGGCTCAACCAGAAGAGCTGTAACATACTAGACTGCTAGTAGTTTAGCCTGCAAGGCGGGAACCTCCAGATTGTAAAATCTGACAAAGGTGGAGGGGGAAGCCCATCCCGCTGCCACACAAATGTCATGAATGGAAATTCCGCTGGACCATGCCCACGATGAGGCCATGCCTCTAGTGGAATGCGCCCTGATGCCCAGAGGGCATGGCAGGTCTTTTGATGCGTATGCGGCTGCAATGGCATCAACTATCCATCTGGATAGAGTCTGTTTCGAGGCGGCCAATCCTTTGGTGCGCCCACCAAACGAAACAAAAAGCTGCTCAGATCGTCTGACCGGAGCAGTACGAGTAATGTATAATCTCAGGGCCCTGACCGGACACAGGAGATTAGAGCCAGATTCTCTATCGGATGCAGGCAGAGCCGATAGGGAAATAACTTGTGCCCTGAACTGGGTACCAATCGCTTTCGGGACATAACCATGTCTAGGTTTGAGAACGACTAAGGAGTCATTGGGCCCAAACTCGAGACAGGACGTGCTAGTGGACAGCGCGTGAAGGTCTCCCACACGTTTTACTGACGCGAGCGCGAGCAGTAAAACGGCTTTGAACGAAAGGTATTTGAGGTCCACGGTGTTTAGCGGTTAGAATGGGGGGGGGCTTTCATAGCTTCGAGAACTATGGAAAGATCCCAGATCGGCACCGAAGGGGGCGTGGGGGGTTCATCCTACTAGCTCCCCTGAGGAAGCGGATGACCAAGCCATCTTTGCCCAGTGACTGGCCGCGCCGGGGTTCAGCGAACGCTGCGACGGCCGCTACATACACCTTGAGAGTGGACGGGGACCTGCCCTTGTCCAACATCTCTTGGAGAAACAAGAAGATAACGGCCGTAAAACCCTGACTCGCTCATAGACAGAGGAACTCTCTCTATAGCCCTTTTGCACAAAAGCTTTGCTATCTCTGAACGGAGCAGCGTCACTGCTTCTGGGTTCACGGTAGTTTCTAGCCGCGCTCGAAAACGTGGAGGGCGGCGGTCAAACTGTAAGCGATAGCCTAGCCTTATTGTGTTTAGTACCCACTGGGAAATTCCCGGAATAGCTTCCCACGCTTTGAAGCGTAACGCTAGGGGGTGAATGGATACATGGTCCCCGTCGCTGCACATAGCGAGCTGCGTGAGCGCGCTCATAGTATTTATGACAGCGGGACTTACACTCAGAGAGGAGTTTTTGGGCCGTGTAACAGAGTGAACAGAGGGAGGACGCGCACACGGGCTCGTGGGTGCGCTTATGCACCCTGAAACTCGAGCGGGTTGGAACCGCTTTATAAGAGTGGACTCTGTGTGAGACACGGGAACTGAAGTGCTTTTGTGTATGAGTGAACACCGTGTTGTGGGCACATTTTCTACACAAGAGGCTTTTATGCTCTTTTTGCGATTTCTCTGAGTCGCCGTGAAAACGGCGTTTGTGCTCATGCAAGCGGGAAAAGAGACCGGCTTGGTAATGGTGGAATACACTGCTGTAGTAGCCGCGTGAGCGGGGACTAACAGAGGGCGAAACTTTGACGGCGGTCCGGCCGCGGCGGGAGAGCGCCGTCTTTTTCTCAGCTGTGCTAGGCAGACTTCGGGTGATCGGGTTTCAGTGTGATCCTAGGCCGAGGCCCCAGAGGAGCTAGCGCAACGAGGCAGAAAGAGATTCATGGCCTGGGAGGCTTTCTGCACTTCGGAAAATCGGTCGACGATACCCGTGACAGCAGATCCGAAGAGGCCGGATGGAGAGAGCGGGGCGTTGAGAAAGGCGGCGCGCTCAGAATCTCCCATGTCGGCGAGTGTGAGCCACAAATGTCTCTCAGATACACAAATTTGCGGCCATGCATTTCCCCAGGGCTTGCGCGGCAGATATTGTAGTGCGAAGGGCAAGGTCCGTGGCGCTCCTCAAATCCGCGACTGGAGGGGGATTCCTTCCGCTCTCGTCCCATTCACGAAGAATATCACCCTGTAGTATCTGAAGGACAGACATGGAGTGAAGTGCAGAGGCTGCTTGGCCGGCGGCTGAGTAAGCGCGGGCGTGAAAGCTTGAAATCGCTCTGCAGGCTTTAGAGGGAAGCACAGGTGATGAGCGCCATCTCGCGGAGGGCGGGCACAGATGTGCGGCGACCAGGTCCTCTACAGGAGGAATGGAGAGATAGCCCTTCTCTGCGGCTCCGTCCACAACGCGAAGCGGGGTGGAAGAATCAGAGCGAGTTCTAGCAGAGAGCGGGGCGTTCCAGGACTTCGTGAGTTCCGCGTGCAGTTCAGGCAGGAAGGGCGCGGCCTGCTTAGTGGCGGGAGTCGAACGCTGGCGGAAGTAGCTGCCGTCCATACGGTTGGTGGTCTGCTCGGGGGGAGGGGACCACTTGAGCCCGAGGCGTTCGACGGCCTGTGAAAGGAGGCGCATTAATTCCTCCTCAATACCAGCGCGGGTCCCGGTGGATTCTCGGGCCGAGGAGGCGTGGGAACCGGACCATTCCTCACTGTCTGAAGCAAGAAGCGAACATGTCTCCTTGATGTCCGCGGTGTCATCGGAGGCAACAGAGCGGCCACTCAGCGGCAGCTGTATGTCCGGAAGCGGCGGAGACGGAGAGCGGGAGGCGACAGGCTCCGGCGGGATGAACGCTTCTGGCTGGGGTTCCGGCGGCCTCTGAGAGCGGCGTTTCTTCTTCCGCGGCGAAGTCAGAGGCGGCGCGGAAGCATCTTTAGTGGCCTGAAGTCGAGCTCGCAGGGTCGACAACGGCATGTTTGCGCAGAGCTCGTCAAATATTGACGCCAATATTTATACTCTCTGACCACGCCCTACTCGACGGGTTCTGACGCAATGAGAGCACGTCAGACTCTCATTGGCCGAGAGTTCATTTGCGTTTCCTCATAGGCTTAAGCAGTTCCCTGTGAGCGAACCAATGAGCTGCTAGCTAGCCCGCTCATGGTCTGCTGCAGCTGAACTGCGTTGACAATGGATACAAAATTATAGGATAATTTTTTGGCTTCAATTTCTCAGAAAAGATTAATCTTTCCCGTAGCGTAAGCTAGCTTACGCAATACGAGAGAACCTCTCGTACGAGAACCCATACTTTTTTTCTAGGATTTTTTTATTTATGAAAATGCTCAAAAGAACAGAACTTTTGTAACATTAACTTTTCACTGTCACTTTTGATCAATTTAATGCATCCTTGCTAAATAAAAGTATTTCTTAAAAAAGACACAATATGTAAGATTTTTCGCATTAAGATGTCCAAAAACCACTAGAACAGGGTTAGTATTTTATTAAATTGTGTACTTACATTTATGTTTCCAACAATTTTGCAGTAATTAAGTGAGTTCGTATGCAAATCAAAAACATTTCAATTCATAATATGAATTAATAAATAAATTGATTTATGCTTCCAAAAAAGTAATGGGACACCAAAGTGTACCCTATTCATGGAAAGTGCTGTCATTGTCAATTAAAAGTCATTGCAGTGCCCTGCTTTGAATGAGCTCTGCACCTCATGGTTGTTCAAGAGAAGGCCTCGTCCGCAACATATCTCAGGGGTAAAGAAAATAATTACAGTTAATCGAACGCTTATGAGGCTTTTGTTTTGGCCAGAGACAGCTCTGAGTGGATAAACACCTATTATAGAAGTCAATGTCATACCGAGAGACATGGCATCGCAGTGGTCTCCCTGGAGGCGACAGGGCTTATTTGGTTAGGACGGGCTCGGCAAGAACGTATTCTCGCTCTAATGTGTGTGTTTTATGGTCTTCTGTAGAGAGATTGCCTCTATTTTGAGACAGTTTTCTGGGCAAATACAGTGTCCTGTCAAGAGGGCAAGTGTGTTCTGTGACTCACGACAAACTCTTGTTTGTCAATGACAAAGAAAGGTGACTCAGGTGTTTCTCTCTTTTTTATAATGTAAACGGTCCCTTTTGTAATATTACTAACGTACAGGGATAATTCACCCAGAAATTTAAATTCTGTGTCAGCCTTTCTGACTTTCTTAGATATATTTAGAAAAATGCATTATTTTTTTTATTTTGAATGTGTTGTTTTTGGGGTCCAATGTTGTTTTGGACACTATTAGCTTTAATTGTATAGCCTACTGTTTGCAGAAAAAAAAAAATATATATATATATATAAAAAATAAAAAAATATTTTATTTTGCAGAATAAAGAAAGTCATACAGGTTTGTAACAAAATTATGTTTATTTTATAAGTTTATTTGGTTTCTCAGCCTGTCTTGCGAATAAAATCAGTCAAAAGACGCTAACTTTTATGTTATTGCATGTCCATTGAATTTTTGCTGTCAATTCGATCACAGAATGGATAGATTCAAGATGCAAGGACTCAAGTGTAGAAACAAATGGGTATATTTATTAAGCAAGCAAGCAAGCAAACAAACAAACAAAACTCCCTCGTGGGGCAAAACGAGAACAATAACAGGCAGGATCAGGAAACACAAGGAACTTGGACAACGAACCAGCACAAACACAGGGAGACTAAATAGGGAAACAAACATAAGAGGGTAAGGAGGCAGGCAGGTGGGATAAATTAATCAATAATAAGATAACAAGATGGGCGGGGCTAGACAATTGACAGGAGAGCACACGGCACAAGGAATACATGACAAGCCATGTGCTCATAACAGACCAGACTAAACACAAACACACGACAAATCGGTGTTCAGAGCTCTGTCACCAAATCAAGATATAAACCAGACAGAAGTGACAAAACCCTGACAAATACTTCATGCATTGGTACTGAGATGTTCATTAATTATGAATCACCTGAGCTATTTGTGCACTCTAATCCTGACTGACCATTTTGTTGGCAAAATGCTCTTGCTAGATTGTTGTTTGATCTGCCGGCAGTAGGACATTCAAGGACATTCAAGGACATCTTCACATTCAAGCCATGTTAGCGACAGATATCAACAGACTGTAAACACTTTGTCAAGCCGTAGCATTCATACGCATGATGGTACATGTCAAAACACTGAAGGAATTTCTCTGTGAGATTATATGAACTGTCCCCGTTGTGTTTGCCTTGTCTGAATAGTCTTTTAGTAAATTAC
Organism: Semotilus atromaculatus; assembly: GCA_031834385.1. NCBI lineage: Eukaryota > Metazoa > Chordata > Actinopteri > Cypriniformes > Leuciscidae > Semotilus > Semotilus atromaculatus. The sequence goes on from JAULUF010000003.1 coordinate 2,200,211, forward strand.
CCCCCCCCCCCCAAAAAAAAACTTTATCTATGAACAAAGAACAGGATTGAACAGTTAATAGACAGGTAAATGACTGTGAGTGCAGCAATTATAAATCGTTCTATACGGTAGAAAATGAATAATGAAGGTATTGATGGTGACCGAGGCCTTGGATTTCAATTTAATACAGGTAAGAGGCTCGCTTTGCAGATTTTCAATTACATTCTCAAAAGCCTCCTGTGATTACAGATTGTTATGAACCCCACACGCACAGCGAATGACATAAAAAGCTTCAGACGCACAATTACTGTGGCCATGACTTTAAAGCCCCAAAGTCCCCGCATGTCTCATTGCCCAGGAGTTTTTCTTAGCCCAGGTTCCCTTGCCTTTCAATTAATACACATGAAAGAAAGAAATTCAGCTCTCATTCACTCCTGGGAACGCGGACGGTCCTCTTGCTCTTATTCTATACAGGGTCTTAATTACCTGAGATAATTACTTTATACACTGAAGCAATTAATGCCATTTCTGCTGGGATGTACGGGTAAATCTGACAGGAGTGCCAGAAAAGAATCTAAGAGTAGAGATGTGAGGAGATCAGCTCCATATGGTGTCTCAGGTATCATGGCTACAATAAAGAATGAGAAAGGTAAAAAAAAGCAAGTGTGCTAATTGCAACATATTTAGCCTCCACGTGGCCTTCTCTTTCTGTCTCCCTCTTCTAAAGATGCTGCTAAGTTTAAATTGTAGATAAAGTGAGCCGTTTGATAACACCTCTAACAAAGCCCGGTAAAAGCTAAATTAGCTCTATTAGCTGCTTAAAGAGAACGTAAGACTTCGAAAGGCATCTCGGCCTCTTGTGTGTGTACCACTGGAGACAGACTCCCGCTCCTCCTCTCAGTGAGATGGATAAGTGAGTACCTTTAATAATGTGAAAAAAGCTCACTCCTAATGATCTCAGACAAATGGCAGAGGGATGAGTGTCAAAAGCAAAAGCATCAATGAATGGAGTGTTTGAGGGAGAAGTGCTGTGCCTGCTGTGTGTTTGTTTAGTGTGTGTATGTGTGTGTGTGTGTGTGTGTGTGTGTGTGTGTGTGCATGTGTGTGAGAGAGAGTCCTTCAAGAACAGCTGCTATTAGGATTCTTTCACTTACAGGTGCCTCTGATCAGAGGTACAACAGCTCTCTCTCTCTCTCTCTCTCTCTCTCTCTCTCTCTCTCTCTCCTCATGTATGCATACATTTTTTCATATTTGTATTCATCCATTTATCCGCCCATTCGTCCATCCATCCTTTTAAAGTTGATTCTTAATCCTAGATTTTCTTCTTTATACCAATTTTATAAACCAATATTTTCTCTTTTTACAGCGTGTGAACATATCCCCCATAATGTTCAATAAAAAAAAAGGATTGCTTTGATATCACTAGTTGTATCAAACCATCCACTCCAAGATTTAGCCTGCTAGCATTACTAGCGTGGTCTCACCTATGGCTAGCTTTTTTTACACTCTTATCACTTAAATTACTGTTTATCTGTTCTCATGGAATGTATCGGATGTATGTCTATCATTGAGTGCAGGTGAGGACACGTTTGAGCTGCACACGGTGCATTTGGAGCTGGAGGCCGCAGAGAAGCAGATCTGTGACCTACAGGAGAAGCAGGCCGAGCTACAGCCTACAGGAATGGCGATCAGCGCTAGAAACATCGCGGGTTGACGCTCACAAGTCCATTGTAAGTAATGTTATCACAATTCATTGGCGATTCCATCGTTCGGCACTTCCACGCGACCTCAGCTAAAGGTAAGGTGCGCAGTTACTGCTTTCCTGGTGCTCGTGTTCTCAATGTCGATGTCCTGAATGGTCAAGCACATCTGAGCTGTTGTACTGCATGTGGGGGTGAACTAATGAAATAAGTGTGTGTGAAATAATTGGAATCTTTTCTAGGAGCGATCTAGGCTCTTCCGTGCTGATGGCCTACACCCCAGCAGAATCAGCGTGGATCTTCTGTCGGACAACATCTTCAAGACGTTAGGCACCATATGACTAGTCAGTCAAAGCTCAAATCACAGTCTTTGTTCTACCCCTTAATTGATAGAAGTGTGAGTGCAATACATTACATTGAATCTGTATCTGTTCTTCGATTAGTGAAGTCAAACAATAAATCTACTATAGGATCCATAAAAAATCTGATTGTGATTAAACCAGGAAACCTCAAAAAGACTGAACAAAAACAATTTCTAAAGCTGGTTCTCCTAAAACATTATTGCTCACACCTAAGGCGGTTATTGTAAATGAAACAATCACAGATGATAGTTTTGATGTACTTTATCTTACTTACCTGGCTTAAACCAAATGATTATTTCAGTCTTAATGAGTCTACTCCACCAGGCTATTGTTATAAACACGAGCCCAGTCTGATTGGTCGTGGGGGCGGTGTTGCAACAATCTACAGAGATATTCTTAATATTGCTCAGAAAACAGGACACTTGCAGTGCTTTACAACTATAGGACAGGAAAAGCTAAATTAACTTATCATTGCATCTAAACCAACAACATGTTTATTAGATCAAAAACCCACTAAACTACTGAAGGAATTGTTACCTGTAGCAGAAGAGCCTCTTCTCAATGTTATTAACTCGTCTTCATCTCTAGGTAGGTGTTCCAAGACAGTTCAAGCTGGCAGTTATTAAGCCTCTTATTAAGAAACCACAATGAGATCCAAATGAATTAGCAAATTACAGACCCATTCCAAATCTGCCATTTATGTCTAAAATACTAGAAAAAGTTGTATCCGCTCAATTGTGCTCTTACCTGCAAGAAAATTATATTATGAAATATTTCAGTCTGGATTTAGGCCCCTTCATAACACAGAAACTGCTCTCGTTAAAATGACAAATGACTTACTTCTAGCTTCTAGAAGGCAGTTGTCACAGTGTCTGGTTGTGTTCCCTTGTTTATCACTAGAGGTCCTTGTTCTCACGGTGTCCTTCACATTGACTTCATTTCCCAGCATTCTGTCTGTCACTGTCACTCATCAGTTCATTGGACTCAGCTGTTCCCCGTCATTATTGTTCCCAGCTGTTCTGTGTTACTCTTGTTAGTCATGTGCATATATTCCCTGTCTGTGTTAGTATGTGTACGGAGTCGTTGTTTTATGTCACCACACTTCCATAGTTTGTATCTGCCTGTTCCTTGTTTTGGTTTGGTGTTTTGGATTGCCTTTGGAATTTGACCCCTGCCTGGATGACTACGAGTTTGGATTGCCCTTTAATTAAAACTACTGCGATTGGATTCTCTGCTTCCTGTGTGTGATTCGTGACAGAACGACTCCGTCAAACTGAATCCAGCGGTATGTTTTATAACATCTCTTCACCAGCCACCGAGCGGGAGAGAAGAGAGTTTTTTAAGGGGACCCGATTGGTTAAGTTTCGTGGGACCCGTGGAGGTCGCAGTGGAGGAGGTGGTCGAGAGACTGTTCACGTCACGTCTGCCCAGCCAGAGACTGTTCACGTCACGTCTGCCCAGCCAGAGACTGTTCACGTCACGTCTGCCCAGCCAGAGACTGTTCACGTCACGTCTACCCAGTCAGAGACTGTTCATGTCACGTCTGCCCAGCCAGAGAGTGTTCACGTCACGTCTGCCCAGCCAGAGACTGTTCACGTCACGTCTGCCCAGTCAGAGACTGTTCATGTCACGTCTGCCCAGCCAGAGAGTGTTCACGTCACGTCTGCCCAGTCAGATACTGTTCAGGTCCCGTCTGCCCAGCCAGAGAGTGTTCACGTCCCGTCTGCCCAGCCAGAGACTGTTCAGGTCCCGTCTGCCCAGCCAGAGACTGTTCAGGTCCCGTCTGCCCAGCCAGAGACTGTCCACGTCCCGTCTGCCCAGAGAGAGACTGTTCATGTCCCGTCTGCACAGCGAGAGAATGTTCACGTCCCGTCTGACCAGTCCGAGACCGTTGGCGCTCCGTCGGCCTTCCTGAGCTGGGACTATCTGGAGCGTCTGGCCCGGATTCTGGACATGCCGGTGTTCGGCGTTTCGGGGTTGGAGCCGGTGCCTGTTCCAGAGGCGGAGCCGGTGCCTGTTCCAGAGGCGGAGCCGGTGCCTGTTCCAGAGGCGGAGCCGGTGCCTGTTCCAGAGGCGGAGCCGGTGCCTGTTCCAGAGGCGGAGCCGGAGGCAGAGCCAGTGCCTGTTCCAGAGCTGGAACTCATGTCGGTTCTGGACCCAGTGTTTGTGTCTGTGTTTGTATCTGTCCTTGTGACTGTGTCTGTCCTAGTGTCTGTTCCCGAGCCGGTGCCTGTTCCCGAGCCAGTTCCAGTGTCTGTTCCCGAGCTGGAGCCGGAGCCAGTGCCAGTGTCTGTTCCAGTGTCTGTTCCCGAGCCGGAGCCAGTGCCAGTGTCTGTTCCCGAGCCGGAGCCAGTGCCAGTGTCTGTTCCCGAGCCGGAGCCAGTGCCAGTGTCTGTTCCCGAGCCGGAGCCAGTGCCAGTGTCTGTTCCCGAGCCGGAGCCAGTGCCAGTGTCTGTTCCCGAGCCGGAGCCAGTGCCAGTGTCTGTTCCCGAGCCGGAGCCAGTGCCAGTGTCTGTTCCCGAGCCGGAGCCAGTGCCAGTGTCTGTTCCCGAGCCGGAGCCAGTGCCAGTGTCTGTTCCCGAGCCGGTGCCAGTGCCAGTGTCTGTTCCCGAGTCGGAGCCAGTGTCAGTGTCTGTTCCCGAGCCGGAGCCAGTTCCAGTGTCTGTTCCCGAGCCACCCGAGGGGTCCTCACCGCCGTGGCCGCCCGAGGGGTCCTCACCGCCGTGGCCGCCCGAGGGGTCCTCACCGCCGTGGCCGCCCGAGGGGTCCTCACCGCCGTGGCCGCCCGAGGGGTCGTCTCCGCCCTGGCCGCCCGAGGGGTCGTCTCCGCCCTGGCCGCCCGAGGGGTCGTCTCCGCCCTGGCCGCCCGAGGGGTCGTCTCCGCCCTGGCCGCCCGAGGGGTCGTCTCCGCCCTGGCCGCCCGAGGGGTCGTCTCCGCCCTGGCCGCCCGAGGGGTCTTCACCGCCCTGGCCGCCCGAGGGGTCTTCACCGCCCTGGCCGCCCGATGGACCTTCACCGCCCTGGCGGCCCGATGGACTCTGTGTTTTGCTCTGGTCCCCGGTTAAGCCCTCACCCCTTGTCCCTGTCTCCCTTCACGGACCTGGCCCACCATCCCTCCCCCTGATCCTCCACCGTTCCACCTCCCTCCTGAACTCTTGTGTCGTGTTTTTGTGTGTTGTCGTGGAGCGTCTGGTAGCCGCTCCGTAGAGGGGGGGTTATGTCACAGTGTCTGGTTGTGTTCCCTTGTTTATCACTAGAGGTCCTTGTTCTCACGGTGTCCTTCACATTGACTTCATTTCCCAGCATTCTGTCTGTCACTGTCACTCATCAGTTCATTGGACTCAGCTGTTCCCCGTCATTATTGTTCCCAGCTGTTCTGTGTTACTCTCGTTAGTCATGTGCATATATTCCCTGTCTGTGTTAGTATGTGTACGGAGTCGTTGTTTTATGTCACCACACTTCCATAGTTTGTATCTGCCTGTTCCTTGTTTTGGTTTGGTGTTTTGGATTGCCTTTGGAATTTGACCCCTGCCTGGATGACTACGAGTTTGGATTGCCCTTTAATTAAAACTACTGCGATTGGATTCTCTGCTTCCTGTGTGTGATTCGTGACAGCAGTATGGCTGTAGCTTTCTAGTAACTTCAGACCTGGATTAGCTTGTTCAGGTGTGCTTGATTAGGGTAAAAGCTAAACTCTGCAGGACTGTGGTGGCTCTCCATGATCGACATTCGCCACCCTTGCTATAGATCATAAAATACTCTTAGATTGACTACAAAATTATACTGGTATTCAGGGACAGGCATTAAGCTGGTTTAGATCGTACCTATCAGACAGTAACCATTTTGTCTATTTAAATGGGAAAAAAAATCTAAGTTGAGGTCAGTAAATTATGGAGTGCCCCAAGGATATGTGTTAAGCCCTCTGCTATTTTCAATATACTGTATATGCTGACACTTGATAATATTATAAGAAAACATGAAATTAGTTTCTACTATAATGCTGATGATACTTAGTTATATCTTTCATCACAACCAGATGAAATCTCAAACTTATTCAAGTTGACAGAGTTAAAGACATTGGAGGACCTGTCATTTTCTTCTATTAAATTCAGATAAGACTGAGATATTACTTATTGGCCCTGAAACCTGTACAGAGAAGCTCTTAGAATACAATTCGCATTTAGAATGATGTACTGTTACTTCATCCTCTACAATTAAAGTCCTTGGTGTTCTATCAGCAACTTGTCTGTCGAAAATCATATTTCATATTTTACAAAACAGCCTTCTTCCACCTCAGAAACATCGCTAGGCTACATGCTATATTTTTCTGATGCAGAAAAGTAAGTTCATGTTATTTAGACTAGATTACTGTAATACATTACTATCTGGTTGTCCTGCATCCTCACTAAACAAGCTACTATATTAGTCCAAAATGCAGCTGCTAGAGTTCTTACTAGCTCAAAAAAATATGATCATACAGTATATCACCAATTTTATCATCTCTACACTGGTTATTAAGTTCCATATCAACTATAAAGTATTGCTACTGACCTATAAGGCCCTAAATGGTTTAGCTCCTATGTATTTAACTGATCTTCTATCACCCTACAATCCATCACGCTCTTTAAGATCACAAAACTCTGGGCTTCTGGTAGTACCTATATCTAAGTCCACTAAAGAGGGGAGAGCGTTTTCACATTTGGCTCCTAAACTCTGGAATAGCCTTCCTGATAAGGTTCAGGGCTCAGACTCACTCTTTCAGTTTAAATCTAGATTAAAGACACATCTCTTTAGCCAAGCATTCACATAATGCATCTTACAACCTGGTACTCCAGTTATACCAGATCAATTGCACATGATTATCTTTGCTTAATTTTACGAACAGCAGCAACGTTAATTATTTTCAAATTGCTTTTTTGTTTTATTTTGGATTCCCATCCCGAGGTAACTAGGGAGTATTTTAGCTCAAGTTTGGATCCAGCCTCTTGGGAAGACCTCAGATGACCCAACACCTGTGAAGAGATGACCCAACTCCTGCAAAGACTTCAGATGACCCAACACCTGTGAAGAGACAGTGCCACTTCCTGCGAGGACCTCAGATGAAGCAAACTCTGAATCAACTTACACCAATGCAAAATGTTCTATATATATTTATATATACACTCTTAGAAGAAAAGGTTCTATATAGAACCTTAAACGGTTCTATCGGCGCTACGTATTTGGAACCAATTTTAGAACCATATAGAACCTTTTAGGGGTTCATTCATTATCATTTGTTTTGTCCTTTCCGGATTAAATATTTTATATTATTGACAAACATCAAGACCCCTAAAATGTATTTATGAATGCATGTGAATGATCACAAAATTCAAGATATGGGGGTTAAAAAAATGTATATATTTATATAATTTTCTGTAGTTAATCAATATCACACGAAGAGTGCCATTTCAGTTTTTCTCCTCCAAAAATCAGCATGATTAAAATGTGATATTAAGTTACTACAGTTTAATAAACAATAATTTAATTACAACTACAAAATGTTGCAGAATAATGTAATATATGAATGAATAATAGCCTATAAAGAACCTTTGTGCCAAAATAAATCATTATAGAACCTTTTTAGCATAAAAGGTTCTTTGGAGTTGAGTAAAGAACCCTATGGTTTTCTGCCTTAATGCATTATTTAAATGAATACATTTAGCTAATTGCTCGTTTTGTATATGTACATTTCTGAAATTCACAACTTAAGACACAGTCACCTCTGACAACAGATCACTCTAAATTGTAATGTAGTCACATGCATATTTGTAAAGCTGCTTTGAAACCATGTGTATTGTGAAAAGAGCTATTCAAATATATGTGAATTGAAATTAATTGAATCCGCCCATTCATCCATCAGTCCATCCATCCACATTTCCGTTTATCCATCACTGTCCATCCAACCATCTTTCCATTCATTCACCCAGTCACCTATCTGTGTCCTACATTGTCTTCATACTTTATGAAAATGTTTAAAACTTCAAAGAGGGCAACCCCTGCTAAAATATTAATTTATGTGAAAATTAGGTTGTATTGCTCAAATTTGATCAAAACATGAATCTAAATACTTGCTAAACATCAGTGAACATCTAATAATGCATTCCTCTGATAAACAAATGAACACTTTGCCACAAAATGTATTCTCAACTACAAAGAGCCTGAAAATCCTAATTGCAAAAAAACAAAACAAACAAAAAACTCCAGGTGGTTTTCAAACTATTGTTCAGAATTAAAAACATTTTATGAAACTCTTACAGGCTCTGTATTTTCAGTGAGTTTAATCCACACTGATGTCTGCTGCTATTCAAGGCACACACACAGTACTTGTTCTCCCAGACCAAACAAGAGGCAGGTCGCCTTTGAAACCCATTCTCCCTCCGAACCCCCCGCCACGTTCCACACCATCCGCACAACGCCATCAAGGGGCATATTTTATTGGGCTTCAGAAATACCACGTGTCATTAATATGCACACATGGGAGAGGCACAAAATGTCACGCACACAAATGCAGTCCTTTCAGTCCCTTTGAGCTGCCGAGCACAGACACACACAAAAGATATTCAAACCACTTTGTGGTGTAGCACACACTCATACATGCATCAGTCACATGGTAAATGCTTCATTCCAAAAGGAGTTTGATTCAGATAATGTGACAACATGAATTTCACAGAGGACCAAAGAGTGCTCGTCCATTGGTTTCCCAAAACGAAGCTGTCAGCTGCACGACAGTCCTTGCCAAAACCTCAAAAACGATCCGTCCCCTAAGATTTTGATTTGTACTAATGAGCCAATGTTCAATGTTCAATGTCAGTCAATGTTGACCAAGGGAAAAGGATTTAACAGCAGTGCCTGTGAGCATTAGGGGAGATGGCATTTGGAATTCGGGGACTTTTTTATTTATTTACTTCATGCCAGCCTTGGCACTGAAAAACATTAATGCCGTTATTCTGCTGACTTTGAGAATAAGAATCATGCAGAGTTATCACACGCCTCATGCCATGACCTTGACTCGATGTTCTTCATTCACCGATAAGGTCCTCTTGTGACCATTGCTTTTTTTCCTTCGAGAACATGGTGATGCCATTTTCATTCATTCACATGTATAAGTTAGACAGGGTTGACTATTGAGAGGGCCAAAATGTCCTCACTAATAGTAAAATGTCATGATAACCAATTTTCAAGGACATTTTATGTGTCCTCACTAATCCTCATGTTTCGATCTAATGATGTGCATAGGTTTCTGTGAGGGTTTTGTTATGGTCGGGTTAGTACATTCTGGCACATAGAAAATACCATTAACCTGATATAAAAACAACAGAAGTTAATAATATAGACAATCTTGTCTGTGTTTTTGTGTTTTTGTGTGTGTAAGAAATATTACTCAAGCAAGACAGCATGCACGATTGAAAGTGCAACATTGCTTTTTCTTAGTTTTCTTTAGTTCTTTTTTGTTCCACCAATGAAAAAAGATCAAGACTGGTATTGTCTTTTTTGTAAAGATTGGTATTTCATTCTTAAATGACTCATTGTTTTTAAAAGAATGATTCAATGAATGATTGATTCAATATCTCACTCATACAGTAGTGGCATTCCTTTCTTGAATGAATCAGTAGCTACGTTTACATGGACACCTTTTGTTTCAATTGGAATGACTTCATTCCGTTTGATGAATCTGAAAAAAAAAAAACACTAAATAAAGTTATCGAGTTGATATGCGTGTTTATAGGCTATGTCACAAGTTTCAAACCAGAATAGATATTTTGACATGCATACACACCTCAGCCAACATTTGTATGTGGGGCCCATATGGGTATGAAATGGGCTGAAATCTGGGCCTATTGTCCACGGGTTCCATAATGGCCTCATTCTAATTGCCTATATGGATTTGGAATGCATCTAGGTGGGACCCAACTGGGCAACATGTGCAAGACCCATCTCTGTCCCAGCTTTATGCTACATTGCATTTAGCAAAAAGTAGAATTTGGATAGAATTGAGTTATTCAAGCAAGGATGTATATACCACTCTAAACAGGCTACATACCATACAGTCAAGGTTGGAGTTTTTTTGAGCTGCTGAAACCTGTCATTTAGGCTTAGAGGTAAACACAAGCGAACAAAGCTCTAACTTGAATTTAAGCATATTCAATACCTGGAATTTGCCTTATTTCTTTCCTCTTACTCTGTTTTCGACAGGAATTTATTTTACACATTCAGTCTTGCTGTAAACAAGGCATGAGGATAACAATTGAAGTGTCAATCCCCCAAGACAGCAGAGCTTCTTCCCATTATATCGGAAATACAAACATGATAACGGTCACAAAGAGAGGATTAGGCCACCACAAAGAAAAGACTGAAAGCTAACATTGGTGAAACTGACGTTGTTGAGATGGAAAAGAGGAGGAAGACAGTTGGAAGAAGGTTTGAAGTCACCAATTGTTCAGTGCAATACGGTTTCAAGGGAGGGGGGTAAAACCACATTGATTTGCAGTGCTCGGAGTGGCCGGCCCTTTTGTTAAATGTTAGAATAGCACAAAGGTATTGTGACCACCTTGCATTTCTCTGCAGGCTAACATTTGTCACTGTAATCCTATAAGATGAAATAGAGCCCGCAGTACTGTGATCATATAAGGCCGCTCTGCAGCCACAGAGGGATAATGGTTTAAGTTGAAGGCAATCAAATCTCACCCGAGCAATAACTGAGTCAATTTCACATTTCTTTAAATTTCTTTGTGTTTTTTTTTTTATGTTGCTGCATTGGGTGGTATTGTCACCCGCTGGCTATGTATTTGGGATTGTGGTCTATTTCACGTCTAATGTGTCAATTAAGCCCCAATTAAATTTAGAACCATGTGTGGACAATATTAATACTGTATGTGAATGCTTAATTAAATTTCCCTCTGTGGTGGGAATTATTGAAGATGATTTCAGAAAATTTCCCAAGTTATCCCTTGGGCTAGTTGTTTAATGTTTATAAATCTGTCAGTTTTCAGACTGATTAAGGAAGTCCAGATTTCACATTGGACATCAAATGAAGATACAACAGAGTACCAAAAAAAAAAAAAAAAATTGGTTATACTTTATTTTAAGGTGTCCATGTTACAGTGAAATTATACATTTAAGTACTGAATAATAATAATTAAATACATGTAGGCTACTTTAGGGTTTGGTTTTGGGTTAGTTGTATGTAATTATGCACAGTTTATAGTTATTAATATAGTAACTGAAACAAGTGTAACAAGGACACTGTAAAATAAAGTGTTACCAAAAGGTTCATCATGTAAGAAAACCAACATGTCTTTAAAATCAGACACTGTCAAACAAAATAGGAAATTGACTACTATCTTGAAATTCAACAATGTCATGGTCTTGGAAACCAATAATTCATAACACAAAACACTTTGTGGTCGACACAAACCATGTAGCCTACTACAAGGGAACCTGTCTGGTATATGGCTAATTTTTCAACCCTATGATCGGTTACATGATTAGTTGCATTATATTTTTGCATGTACTATAGTTTTTCCCTGCTGGCTGCAATCAGACTTGCAACCCATTTTTGTCTTGAAACTCACCAACTGAGAAACACTGCTCTAGACTGTAGGATGAAAAGAATGAAACTGATACCTCTGCTGAAATATCCAGCATAAACCAGGATGAATTACATCCTGGTCCAGGCTGGTTTATGCTGTTTAGTGCTGGTATAGTGCTGGTCTGGTGGACTAACAACATGTTCTCAAGCAAAACGGAGTTGGTAAAGCCGTCAGGAGCAAATATTGCAGTCAATAGTGATAGCATGCACTTTCAACAACTGCTGAAAAATAATTAATTCAACGAAAGGCTGGGGCCAAGTGCCCAACTAAAAGTCTCAGACTTTACCGTCTCTGACAACTTTTAACACATACACAAGTTTTGTGGTCTTGCTGGAATCGTATCAAAGACAACTGCTGGTCCACCACCAGAAATGCTGGATTTTTCAGCATATATAAACTATACACAATCTTATCATTGAAATAACTTAAGTAAATGTATTTCCTTTACTATGATCTTTGATGGAGTGAATGCAAAAGTAATATGTCTTAAATACAAGTTTGGTATGTAAATGCCAATAGAAATTATTTCTGCTGTAAAAAGTGTCACAAAATCAAAGTGATCTCTCTCGAAATCGTAGCACACAGCATGACACTGGACTGGTCAAAGATGTTTTTTTAACAATGAGGTCCCTGAAATCAAACCAGTCGAAGCCAGACACAATGTTTTTCACTTTGAAGTGCCACATAAAAATACACTGTTTTGACCCTTAAGGTAAATTTGTATTTACAAGCGTTTGCGTCAGCTAATATAAAGACAGGGAAAAGGCAACAACTTTCAGCAGACACATAGATTTGTTTGACAACAGACCTTTTTAAGTATAATTTTAATTTAACATATTTTAACATATTGTTTTCCTATATGATTTATTCTGGATTTCTGTTCATAGTTAAACAAGGTTTACACACTTTTTCTGTTAGAAAAACAAGCAAGCTTAATTATAAATTAAAAATTATAAGAATCTAAGGCATGGCAGCAACTTATGAATCATTCACATACTGTATGATCTCAAACTGCATTGTGATAAGACCCAAGATGGAGACAGAGAGAAATGTAATTGTAATTGTAAATAAACATTTCATTCTTTATTTTGTTTTTTTAAAAGCTTATTAGTGTATTGTCATGTTAGCTTAGCAACATGCTAACATCACATTTTAATCTAAATAAGTTTACTCTCAAGCAGAACACTTGTTGTGACACAATGAGTTGCTAAAGTTCAATAAATCAGTCACTATGTATAGCTCCATGATTAATTGTAAGGGGTTTTAGTATCTCTTATAAACTATTATAGCATTTATTTTATATTTTATAATGTTAATTAGCTTTTATTTTTATAATTTAGTTTTCAGTTTAAGTTTTAGTAATTGTGTTTTGTGCTTTTGCCATTTTTATTAGTTTTAGTTTTTTCACATTTCAGTTTTTTTATATTGATCTTTAAGTTTTAAGTCATTTTGGTACCTCAATTTAAAAAAAATAATTTAATATTTACATTTTATTTCAGCTTTATTTCAATTTCCACAAACGTTTAATAGTTTTAAAAAAAAAAGTTCTATTTTTAATTTACAATAACAAATGTAAGCTCCCAACAAGCTCAATATGGAAGGATAATATGAGGTTAGTCAAAATTTCTACTCAAAGAAAATTCAACTGGTAATTTACTTGCATCCAACACTAAGTATACCAACACTAATATAATGATTTGTACGTATGGTGTCTTCCTCTAATCAAGGTTCAAAATGCCTCCCACAACACAGCACCTTGAATGTGGATGTTTTTGCAAGTTAGCAGCTGTTTCACTAAAAGCATTTTGACTAATTATAGTGTCTAATTAACCTTATTAAATTTAAATCTTATAAGAAGTAATTGAAAACCCAGCAGGTGTTCTATTTCACTCTCTGTCTTTCTAGCACTCCTTTCTCTTTTTCGTTTTCCCTGTTTCCACATCACGGCAGTTTTTTCCATGCCTGACTGAGAACCTCTTCCCTGCCTTTATCCTTTGGGCTCCAAGTGCATATTTTCTGCGCCTAAAGCTCTGAGAGTATGCTACACGCCAGAGGGAAACTGAGGCACTTGGAAAATCAATGTTGGCCTCTCTTTCTCACGATCCTACTTAGTTTGTGTTTTTTCCTTTCAATAATTAATTAAACTGCCAGCTTTATTCTTGATCTCATTCTGAAAATCAATGAAAACGCAGGGTATTTTTTACAGAACTATTTAAATTGATTTGTTGTATAATTCTCATAATTTATAAAGAAATTATGATTTATTTATGTATTTGTTTGTTTGTTTGTTTATTTGTTTATGAATGAATGACCATATACAGGCTTAGCACTTGTTTGTCAGGACCTCATAAGTTTAAAATTCTTATGATTTAAACACAAAAGTACACATTTTAAAAGAGTCTTTACGCAGATCTCTCCATAAAACTATCACGACTAGAAAGCAAAGCTGTTGTCACAGTACCCAGTATCTTGATGAACTAATTAATTGTATTTGTTATATAATGTTTACTTATTATAATTGATAGAAATTATTTCTATATTGTACTGGAGAACACAACAGTAGACATTTTTTAAGACTTTTTATGCAGATCTCTCCATAAAACAACCAAAATTGTTCTTAGGTGTATGATCAATGACAATCTACTATTGGCCATACTGTTTGTATGCATTGCATAAGAGCAGTCCCTCTGGTCGCCGTCTCACTCACATCAGCTCTTTATTACAGATGCAGGTGGGAAAAAGCTAAAACACACTGCACCTTTGAAGGTTCCTCCTGACTCATAGTGCCTGAGCCGACAGCTTTGTTCTTATTCAAACACTCTCATCCTGTAAAACACGATTAGACATGTTTACCCAAATTATTCATGGCCTAATTGTGCTTAATACCACAGATGACTTAAGGTTGTCATTTTACATCCATGCAGCATTTTTTTTTATGTCCTTGCAGTGACTGGGTACATTGACGACAGGAGCTGTCATGCTCATAAATGATCAAGTCCTCTTACATAATCAGCACAGTGGATTACAAAACACTGAATTTTCAATATTCAAATTGGACTGCATAATTCACTGTTTTCAATGACCTCTCTACTGGAAGCTGAGAGCCGTATCTTTCCTGAAATGACTGTTTACTAGTGGCACTTTGTTAGGCAAGCACCACTATTATTGTTACTCATACTTTATCCTTTTCACCTGACAGATAATAAAACAGGTTAAAAATACTATACTCTTACATAAATACTATACTCTTACATTGAATGGGAGAATAAAGGGACAAATATAGAGACATCTACTAGCAACCATCCATCTTGGTGGTGTGTTTTAGCTACATGGAAAAGCACTAATTTTTAGACCATCTCTAGGTTCGAAATCGAATACTTCCTACCATATAGTATGCAAAAAACAGTACGCCAAAGGAGTTGTAGGCAAACAATAGGCAACCGAATGACCTACTATTTGAGCTACTACCACTACTATGACCTACTAGTGTATTCGATGGACACTTTACTATCCCATGATGCCACAGGAAAGTAAAGCAAAGCCAAAGCCAATATAAAGTACTTAGTATATTTTACTAACAGTAAAAGTATGTCAGATAAAGTCCGAAATTCATTCATACTTTTACTGTTAGTGGCTTTGCTTCACTAACAGTAAAAGTATGAATGAATTTCGGACTTCATCTGACATACTTTTACTATTAGTGAAGCAAAGCCACTAACAGTAAAAGTATGTCAGATAAAGTCCGAAAATCATTCATAATTAGTCATTCATTCCCATATTCATACTATAGAAACATACTTTTTTAATGGTCACAAAGTAAAGTAAATTCAAATTCAAGTGTAGTACCCACTCGATTTCGATGTTCCATGTAAAAATCTGATAAAACTAAAATTCTTGGGCTGCGTGTGTTCACTGGGTTTACATACACAGAGAACAGATAGGGGACACATCTGGGGCAAATTAACTAGACACAGGTGAAGGAACTGAACACAAACGAGGAGCGGTAAAACTGGGACACAGGACTGAACCAAATACACAGAGACGGGGGAAACTCAGAAACACAGATAACAGTCACACTGTTACAGTACGCCCCCTCCCAAAAAGGCGTGTCCTCGCGCCGTATAACATCAATGGGGTGGGGGGGGGTGGGCGCCCTGGAGGCTTAGGAGGGCGTGGTCTGGGGCAGGAAGCCTCCAGGGCGGAGAAGGCAGTGCAGGCGGCCAGGGCGGAGCAAGACGTGCAGGCGGCCAGGGCAGAGCAGGACGCGCAGGCGGCCAGGGCGGTGAAGACTCTTCGGGTGGCCATGGCGGTGAGGTCTTTTCAGGCCTCCGTGGGTCTCTGGCGCCACAGCGAAGGCGTATATAGCCCCCCCCCAAAAAAAAATTTATTGGGGAGAAGGACAGGTTCAGGCTCAGGAACAGACACCGGCTCAGGAACAGACACCGGCCCAGGGTAGGAGAAGTCCGGCGGCGAAGGGCTGGACGAGACCAGTGGCGAGGGCAGTTCAGGACTGGACAGGACAAGCGGCGAAGAGGACTTTGAGCTGGGCAGGACCAGCGGCGAAAAAGGCTTTAAGCTGGGCGGGACCAGCGGTGAAGAGGGCTTTGAGCTGGGCGGAACCAGCGGTGAAGAGGGCTTTGGGCTGGGTTCATGGACTGCCACGGATGCTCTGGCTCGTCGTGGCTGACGCGAAGCTCTGGCTAGTCGTGGCTGACGCGAAGCTCTGGCTAGTCGTGGCTGACGTGAAGCTCTGGCTCGTCGTGGCTGACGTGAAGCTCTGGCTCGTCGTGGCTGACGCGAAGCTCTGGCTTGTCGTGGCTGACGCGAAGCTCTGGCTCGTCGTGGCTGACGTGAAGCTCTGGCTCGTCGTGGCTGACGTGAAGCTCTGGCTCGGCAGGCGTGACATGAGGCTCTGGCTCGGAATCTGTGCTGGACGGAGTTGGAGTGGGGCTGGTGACTTCATCGACGGTGAAGGAAGAATTACAGCTCGCCAGCACCCACTCCACAAAGGCAGCAAAGTTACCCCGTGGACCTTCTCCAATTAACCGCTCTCTGCATACGTTGCTCAAGCTCACCTTAAAAAACGTGCAGAGGCAGAAATCCGGGTAGTGTGTGAGATGAGCAGTCTCTAGAAAGGTCTGCGTGTGTTTCTCCAAAGTTTGTTTCCCCTGCTCTTAACACAGGAGGAGGACCGCGGGGATATCCATTTTAGTCGGGTCGGTTATTGTCTATGTTGCGTTTATATGGTTGTAAGTGTTGTAGTTCCTGAGTTTTTGTATATTAAATTCCTGTTAGCAGTTATTCCTCGTCTCCTCGTGCTTCCTGCCTACACACAACCTGACAGTAGAACAAAGTTAGTGATGTTACAAACATAATATTCTTTCTCAGCTCAGCCCTCAAAAATCTAAATTTACTGGACATAAAATAGATTGAACATGCTTATTGATTGCATTTATTTAACCATTAAGTCTTTCAGATGGTCTATGTCAAGTATACAGTACTAGCCTTGCAAAGGTCAAAGTGACACCTACTGAAATAGGCACTTATTGAGCAGAAAAACTCACTAGCCGTGGTAATACGGTCAATAAACAATGTAATCTGAAATAATCTGGGAAGTGCAGTTGTTGTAATGGGACTGATTTAGAAATATAAATGTTTTTATATAAATTACCTATTTATTACTAGGGCTCTCAGAGTTGAAATTGGAGCCTCCTTTGAGATTGGATGAAACACTGGTGGCTGGCCAGTCAAGCGAGCCAATTTGCGTGTTGTCACATCCTGTTTCTGTTGTTTCAGCCAGTAATTAAAGAAGATGGCAACGGCACAGAAAGCAGATCTGCCCTAAGAGTGATTCATTCTGACAGATGTTTTAGACTGTACTGTAGGGGGAAGGTTAGACTGATATTTTACTTCAGTCAACCTATGAAGTGATTTTAATATCCAATTCAGGAACTGAGTACAAACCTCAACTGAATTCACTGATGAAATGAGATAACCAGACATGCTGGTCAAATGCCCATCAAAATGAGACAGACTTCACGGCAGTTCTTTGAAGAGTCATGTAAAAACAATTTTGCAGTGTGTGATTGATCATAAATTTTTACCGCTGATCCAGCGCATAAAGAAGAAGAAAAAATATGTAAAATATTCATATACATATGAAGAGTTCAGATGCAAAAGCCTCTAAATGCCATTTGAAATTTTCTTCTAGAATGATGATTTTTATCAAGCTTGTATATTTAAGTTCAGTAATTTCACTTAAATGGCAATGAAGATGACCTATTAATTGTCATTTAAGTGAAATTACTGAACTTAAATATACAAGCTTGATAAAAATCATAATTCTAGAAGAAAATTTCAAATGGCATTTAGAGGCTTTTGCATCTGAACTCTTCATATGTATTTTTTGGACATATTTTCAGAAGTTTTTCAGAAATGTTTGTGGAAATGACAAGTGTGAGATGAAAATGTAAAAAAAAATCACATTTCTTCTTTTTAAAAAATATTTGTAAAAAGAATTGTTGAATATTTGTATATTTTTAAAGCATCTACTATCCATCTAGAAAGTCTCTGTTTTGTGACCGGCAGACCTTTAGTGTGCGGCCACCAAAACACACTAAGAGCTGTTTCAACTGTCTGAATGTGGCAGAGCCCTCCAGATAGATTCTGAGAGCCCTGACAGGGCAGACCAGATACAAGTTATTATCATCTTCCGACAGGGAAAGAGCTGATAGTGATATCACCTGGGTTCTGAATGGTGTTGAGAGCACCTTAGGAACATAGCCGTGCCACGGTCTGAGCATGACTCTGGAGTCGCCAGGCCCAAACTCAAGGCATGTAGCACTTGTGGAAAGCGCTTGCAGGTCGCTTACTCTTTTGACCGACGCCAGCGCTAGCAGCAGTGCGGTTTTAAATGAAAGCGGTTTAAGGTCAGCCGTCTGGAGTGGCTCAAACGGGGGTCCCTTAAAGATACAATATGTAGGAATTTTGTAATAAAATATCCAAAAATCACTTGCACAGTGTGATATATTTCCTGCAGTTGTGTACTTACAATATCCCAAAAGTCTCCAAAGATTTTTTATTTCAGAGAAATTCCAATTTTAAATAAGTGGCCGTCCCGGAAAAAAAATGTCGCCTGTCAATGACGCAATATCCGCGCTATCCTCGGTTTCCGCTCGAACTGCCATAGCCATGACGTAACCATGGCGACAGACGTGTGGACAACTGCGTAGTGCGTAACGTTTAGCGGCACACAGTTCTTGTTTCGTTCAAACATAGACCATGCCAAACAAGGAGAACTAAAATGAGGATCAATATCAGCGTGGCGTTTTTGAGATGCCGAGAGCTAGCGTCCGAGACTGACTTCCACTCGACAGAGAGCTAGCGTCCGTGAATAATTTGGACTTGACAGAGCTTCACGAGTCACGACTTGACAGGTTTATTAGACAGGTGAGCAAATGTACATAAAACAAATCAATGTTATAACGTTAGCTTGACATGATGAAATGTTAGAATATAGTCAGTATGTTTTTCTAATGTTGATCTAGCTGCTAGTTTCGTATAGCAAACGAACTAACACGTAGAATAACATAACTTTCAACAAACATTTAAATGCCGTTTAGTGTGAAAGTGTAACGTTATACCAAGTGAAACAGCGCTGCGTTACCTCACAAGTTTAATTTGTCTAATAAACTGACCTGTGTGAGTAATCTAGTACTTGCTTGTTCGATAGGATGAAATGTCCTTATTCCTTTATATTCGCGGGACTCGCGTGTGATATCTTATTGACAATCGCGACCTACTTCATACCACTGTAATGTTAAAAAACATGAATGTTTTCACTCATCCATAAACATTATTAGATCCATCAGCTTGACAGCAAGTCCCATCATTCAGCTCGTCACTGCGTCATAAACATACGCCTTTGTTATTGTTGGAAACTGCGCCCTCTTGTGTCCAAAAAAGCTACATATTGTACCTTTAAGGGCCCTGAGGACCGTAGATAAGTCCCAGGAGGGGACAGAGGGGGGTCGAGGTGGGTTGAGCCTCCTTGCCGTCTTGAGGAAACGAATAACCAGGTCGCTTTTCCCCATGGAATGGCTGGCCACAGGGGCGTGAAAAGCCACTATGGCCACCACATATTTGAGCGTGGAGGGGGTCCTGCCCACGTCCAGCAGCTCCTGAAGAAAGAAAAGCACTAGAGGTACTTCACATATGTGTGAAACCACTTTCCTTCTTGTGGCTCGTGGCCCACTGGACGGGGCTGAGAAGGTGCTGAGTCTATAGCTGTTCCCAGGAAGGCTGTATGCTGGCTGGGGAACAGCGTGCTCTTCCCAAGATTGATTCTGAGACCCAGGCATTCTAGATGGCTGAGGAGCCAGGATCTGTGGGTTAGCAACTCGATCTCCAATTGGGCTAGGGGAATAAGCGCAGCATCCATGCGTTTTGTGAATGCACTGGGGGGCTACAGGCAGACCTAACGATAGGACCGTATATTGATAAGCCGCCCCTCGATTTCTCAAGAATGGCCTGTGGTGGTGGGCTATTTGGATATAAAAGTAAGCATCTTTCAGATCCACTGAGAAGAACCAATCCCCTGAGCAAATTTGTGTGAGGATTTGTTTGGTTGTAAGCATTCTGAATGGGCGTTTCATAAGGGCCTTGTTCAGGTGTCTGAGATCTAGAATTGGCCTGAGGCCGCCGTCCTTCTTCGGAACGAGGAAGTAGCAACTGTAAAAACCTGACTCGCTCTGTGAAGGGGGAACTGTCTCGACAGCTCCTTTCATTAGTAGGTTTGACACTTCAGTGTGAGGGACATGAGCTACGTTGCTTCCCACCGATGACTCGACTAGTGCGCGAAAGTGCGGGGGTCTGTGATTGAACTGGAGCGAGTAGCCTCGCTTTATTGTTTTCATTACCCAGTCTGATACCCCGGGGATGGCCTGCCAGGCCTCGGCCTGTGTGGCTTGGGGTTGAATGAAATCTGGCGGTAGGCCGCCGTGTGATGACAGCCTGAGCTTTGAGAGCAAGAAAAGTATTATTTTCGAGTGTGTTTGTGTTTGCTATAAAGGCGGCTTTTGTTGTCAGCAGCGAGTGCTTTGTAACTGCGACTGATTTTTCAACATTTCCAGACAGCCGAACTGTAAGGGGGCCTGTTAGGAAAACACTCAGTTCTCGTTCTGTTTGAACCACTGCAAAAAAAGCGTTTTTCTGCAGTGGTGCGCACCTTACAGCAGGCCCATTGACTCCAGTTATAGGGGGGTTGATAGAAAAGAGCTCTTTTTGGGCTTTGTTTGGGTCGCTGTTAAAACAGCATTTGTTTGTAGGGGTGCGTGTTTTGTAATGGGCCCACTTACTACAGTTAGAACATCTCCAGTCACCTGAACTGAAAAGGGGACTGAGAGAAGTGCACAAGCTTTCTTCGAGGGAGGTCAAGTCGCAGCGGGACTTGAACCCTCTCTTTTCCCCCGTCATTTGACTAGGAGGGCTTCCGAGGCTCAGGGTCCAATACAAGCTTGGGTCGGGGGCCCTGACTTACCGGGAACGTGTAGTGCTTTGCAGGCTTTTGTCGTCGGTGGCCTTCAGCCACTGGGCGGGGCTGAGAAGGTGCTGAGTCTATAGCTGTTCCCAGGAAGGCTGTATGCTGGCTGGGGAACAGCATGCTCTTCGCAAGATTGATTCTGAGACCCATGCATCCTAGATGACTGAGGAGCCAGGATCTGTGGGTTAGCAACTCACTCTCCAATTGGGCTAGGGGAATAAGCGCACACTGAAAAAAAAAAAGTTGCTGCCTTAAGTTTTTAAGTACAATCAACTTGGATGTTTAAGCCATTTAAACTTAAATTACATTAAACTGATTTTTAAAAATGACTGTAATCTCATATAACTTATAAGAAAAGTTGAAAATTGCTTAACTTATTTTGGTGAGTTAAAGCAATGTAAAAACATATGTTGTCATAACTTAGTGATCATATAATTTTTTACAGTGCAGCATCTATGCATTTTGTGAATGCATGGAATGCATTTTGCATTTTGCAAATGCCCACTGCCGGCTGCATGGGCTTGGCTGGCTGAGGGGGCGGCGCTTTCTTAGGGCGCCCTGAAGCCGAGCTTGAACGCTTGGGCAGAAAGTGTCGCATAGCCTGCGATGATTTCTGCGCCTCAGAAGCACTCAGAAAATGCCTTCACCGCTGGACCGAAGAGGCCGGTGTTGGAGATTGGGGCATCGAGGAAAGCGTTTCTGTCCACGTCCTTGATCTCCATCAAGGTCAGCCGGAGGTGGCGCTCCAGCACAACCAAACTGGACATACCTCTGCCGGTCGCCTGGGCGGTGGTCTTGGTGGCGAGCAGGGCTAAGTCAGTAGAGCTGTGCAAGTCCGCAAAGGCCTCATGTTCCGTCATGGACTTAATGAACCTCTTTACCACCTCATGCCTGGCAATACCCCTCAGAACACTCTGGTGCAATATATTGACATGTCTTATTATCAATGTTGAAAACAGTTGTAACATTTTAAATGTCTTAACTGCACTTTTGATTAATAATAACAATAATAACCTTATCCCAGAACACTTTGAATAGCATATCTCAGAAACAAGGGGAAAAAAATATTGCCTAAGATGCTCATACTTTTTATACAAGTAGTATCATTAGCCATCAGTCCTGTCCTGACCCTTATATGCTGCCGTCACCATTCCAGCAAAGGAATCTCTCTCTCTCTCTCTCTCTCTCTCTCTCTCTCTCTCTCTCTCCATCTTCAGTTATCCGTCCTGCCCTGTCCTTCTTTGATCTGAGCTCCAGTGTCTGTACCACTACCACCTGCTGTGTAACCATGATGTCTCATTAGACTAATGTGTGTTTTTGCATTGAACCTCAGGCAATCTAGCATAATACAGTTATTTGCATATAAAATCTATCACATATGGAATGAGTTCATAGAACGGTGTGCAGTAAGGTAAAACACGTCTGATCAAAGGACTGCCATTATGTCTGCTGCATTGTCAACGTCCCCAATTGAAATTCATATTCTATATGGAAATGTGTGACACTGGATCTCTCTAACTATAAGTACACACTTATTTTGTAAGTATAACCTGAAATCGTGATTTATTAATAAGTTAGTAATACACAAGTTAGTAGCCCCCCCCCCCCCACACACACACACACACACACACACACACAGGTCAAAGGTTTAAAATACTTTTTGAAATTAATGTTCTGTTCACATTAAGAAATAACTATAACGATAACCATTAAGCTAACTATATTAACGTCAATATCGTTCTGTTTATTCTAAGCGCATGCTTGTCTGTCACTTTAAATGCACTTTAGATGTACAATAAAATTGTTCTGAAAGTGATTCCAACGATATTGTTTCTTGTGCCATTATCTTTATAGCTGCATTTATTTATTTAAAATATAGTGAAACAGTTATAGGCCTACTGTGAAATATTATTACAATTTAAAAAACAGTTCACACTTATATACAATTAGAGTGGGTAAGGTTTAATGCGTATTTGGCATGCTGTCCGGGGGGAGGGCTCCGAGTGAATGATCATATATAAACATTGATGTGTGTGTACATGTTTGCGTGCGTGCGTGCGTGTGTGTGTGTGTGTGTGTGTGTGTGTGTGTGTGTGTGTGCGCGTATACATATATATATATATATATATATAGGCTGGGCCTTGTCACATGGTTCAAAATTAGCAGTACACCATTGAGAAGACCAATTGAAGGACCACTCAGTTTGTAGAAATAGGCTAAATTAATACATATTGTGATTTTCCTCACTTCCACCCTTGTATTTCATTTTTTTTCTGTCTTCCTGTCAGCCCCTTGGTGGTTACCCTCGTTATTCAGTTCCTACTGAAATATCCTGAGGCAAGTTCTTCTTGGTCCACTTCCCAAACCATCTTTTCACTCTCCCTTGTTCTGTGTCTTTCTATGCCTCTAGTTCTTTTCCTTTCCTTTCCTCTGTGACCACCCACCGCCCACCATGAGTGTGTGTGTGTATATGTGTGCCTCTGTTGGACCTCCCCTGAACCACTTGCAGATGAGTTCCCCTAACACATCAAGCCATCTGCCGTTTTTCTCCATCCTCTCGTCTCCTCTGCCAGACAAGGCTGTCGCTCCCCTCCATCTGCCAAAATGACTGCCTTCCTCTAGTGTCTGTGTGCAAATCTATGACAACACAAACCCACCCCAAAAAACTATTTGGACACTTCAGCCACACTTAAAAATGGCTGAATTTTATTTTATTTCAATTCAAAACAAAATAACAAAGCAAACTCAATCTGCAAGCAAATTATGTTTTTTTCTCTCTCATTTTACTTTTAACCTGTTTGTGTCAAGGTGATTTTAGTGGATGTGTGAAGTCAGGTCTCCTATTTTGCTTCAAAAATGTGCTTGTGTTTATATATAATGCAATAGCATTTGTATATTTTTATCTGTGGCTTAAGTGGCCAAATGCTTTTTAGATCTATGGTACATATGGCATGCACACACATAAACACATAAATATTTGTCTTATCGCCTGAAGTTTTTTTTTTTTTTGAAGGATTGCGTGGGAATGCAGTTCCTTTCCTTATGTCTCAAGATGTATTTTCAACAAGCACATAATGTTACCACATAGCATCAGATTTTTCTTATTTGATTTTTGAAATCTTTTTTGTTTAAATAAACAAAGTTCATTTAAACTTCATCAATGAATCCTAAATTAAAAATCAAAGCAGCACAAACTGCTTTTTAATGCTGAATATTAAGAAATATTAAGAAATGATTATTGCGCACCAAATTAGTATTATAATGATTTCTGAATGATCATGTGACACTAAAGACTTGAGTAATGATGCTGAAAATTCAACTTTGCATCACATTCTAAATTACATTTTAAACTATAGGACTATTTAAAAAGAAATGTTAAATCGTAATAACTGTATATTTTACTGTATCTTTGATCAAATAAATGCATTGTTCAGCATAAGACGTTTTCTTTTAAAAACGTTAAAAAAATCTTACCAACCCCACACTTTCGTGGTCAAATTAGTAGTTCAAATACACTATATTCATTAGACAAATTACCCAGTTGACCTTTTACTCCTGCCCAAAGTCTGCATCCAATGGACACTTTACTCCCACGAGGCCATGGAAGAGGAGGCAAAAGTACAAACAGTGATATGACAAAGCAATTTAACATTGGAAAATTACAAGGCCATTTAGTGATGCTGGGAACTTTTTCTCCACCAATCATTGACTTAATTTCCAGTACTGGAATCATCATCTGTTTCTTCAAATCCAACCCTGTCACTCTGACAAATCTGCACTATTTGACCAAATTTATGACACCATATTTCAGCTAATTTTGTAAAACAAACATCACCACACTTCTCCGCCAAATTTCTCAGTGGCAACAGAGAAGTTGGGCAAAATAAAACTGTACCAAACTGATTATTTATGGCCCGGTTCCAGCAAGCCTCCCTGTGCCTAATTAATCCCCAATGAAACACCCAACCGGCGGCCAGCGTGAGTCCACATTGGGAGGAGACAGCAGAGCCCCAGCAGAGGCCCTCTGGTCCTCCAGATGGAGGGGCTGGTGGAGGAGGCTCAGCAGGGGGTGAGAGGAGCAGCATGAGGGCTTGGTCTCCCACCAGGCCTGGCCCATAGAGTGGCCAGCACACCACTGCTTCCTCACAAGCAACAAATGTCAAGCTGCCTGTCCATGTTTCTGCTCCGCTCCAACATGTCATCCATACAAACAGCACTGTCGGCCAGCACAGTGCCCGCCAGCGTGCTTTCTTTCCCCAAATGGCACGAGAAATAGGGCATTGTGTGATGAAACCAAAATGTTTTATAAAAGTTCAGACGCTGAATGTAAAATTACATCTGTGATTCGTTATGGTGTGCTAAGGCTTATATGAAGCGTTTGACCTTTAAAGGTGTGGAAAGAAACCATAAAGCTGCTTTCAGGGTTTGTGCATTCTGAAAGAAATAGTGTGAAAGTTTAATTGTTAGTAATACAGTCCTCTTTAAGTTCTCTTACAGGTCCCTTCAGATCAGATTCTGCTGAGAATACTCATCTCCAAGAATCTCATTTTGAAAAAAATACACAAGGGATTTCACTTCTTTTATTAATAAGTTGGAAATTTGAGCTGATGAATTTCATGAACATTGCAAACCCAATACATATATTTCAGATCAGAAAACAAATACGATGGAAACACATTTACCGAATAATAATAATCAACCTGGATCACAAAACCAGTCTTAAGTCGCACGGGTATATTTGTGGCATAGCCAACAAAACCCTGTATGGGTCAAGATTATCGATTTTTCTTTTATGCCAAAAATCATTAGGATATTAAGTAAAGATCATGATCCATGAAGATATTTAATAAATTTCCTACCTTAAATATATCAAAATTTTTGTAAGTGGATGCAGCACAATCGCCAACAGAAATGGAAATGGAAATTGCAATTTTCTCAATATTTAGATTTTTTTGAACCCTCAGATTCCCAAATAGTCCCCAACAAACCATACATCAATTGAAAGCTTATTTATTCAGCTTTCAGATGATGTATAAATTTCAATAAAAAAAAAATGGACACATAAGACTGCTTTTGTGGTCCAGGGTCACATTTTCTTTATCCGCAAATGTATATGCCGTAGAAGCTAACGTCAAACCTAGTCTCATTGAGGCGTGGGTCTGGGAACCACATGTTATTTCTCGTATTTGAGGCGTGATTTACGAATGCCCAGAGTGCTACGTTTTAGTGGGTGCTACGAATGTCTATCAAATGCGCCTGTACGTAGCTCATAGCCAATCATTTCAATTATACCAGATGACGTATGTAGAGCGACAGAAATTAGACGAGGAAACTAAAATTGAAATTGCGTTCTAAACTACTTAGAACAATATCTAAGGCTGCATCGAAAGGTAACTTCGCGTCTGCTGCCATGTTGTATCCATAGATATAAACAAACTGCTTCGGTGTGTCGCATAGACGTTGTCATCGTCTTGCTGCTCCCTCCCCGTTCTGTGATTGGTCCCCTTGCTGAGGTGCAAATCTGGTCCATGGAATCCAGGCTGCCTAGCAGCGTGAATAAAATAACGTTGCGCGCAAGGCAGCATGGTGAAACCCAGGCTAATGTCATAGGCCAATTTTGTGTATTTACATAAAAATCTCAACTTTGGATGGAAACATAGTGTAGGATTTGAGGGTGAACCAAACACAAATGAATCTTCCATGTGATTCATTCAAACATAATTCCACACAGAACTCAACATTCCAGACCTCAAATCACCAATCCAGAACCATAAAGATCCAGGCTCCAGCCAGTCTACGCTAATCAATGAAAAACACCAGTAAGAACTGTATGGCCATGCAAGCTTCAAAGAGATGAGCCCAACTAAAGGAAGAACTTGTCAAAGTTAGATAGTTTGGAAAAGACTGATTGGTTCAGAGATGGCACAGGATAGGACCCACCAAGATTACGGCAGAGGTTGTTTGATCCCAAGACAAAGGATTTAAAACAGACCTCCTTATTCTTAAGGACCTCTGAATGACTCCAGGGTTAAAATCTCTTAAAACCACAGAGACTGAGACTTTACATATAAAAATACATAAAATCATCCCAAAACAATTCTTGACGGACTTATAATCAAACATCGTTCAACTACATAATTCTATATTGTGTCTACAACCTCTGTATCTATTATGCTTAGATCACATATAAGTCATGTAATTGTTATAACTATTAGATGTTTGAATGAAAGTGTTTCTTGTTTCCTATCAGTATGATCACATGTTCTTAATTCAGAAGATGGCTTAATTGAAATCTGTCTAAAATGTTTTGTGTCCTTATAATAGGAATGATGTCTAAACTGTACCCTCTGTACTTTGCTAAAGCTGGAGAGTAAAGAAATCACAGATAACGCATTATTTATGATGAGTGGTGAAGAAAATGCCACCTCTCAAATAAAGACAGGGCCTAATTGGTCAGAAGTCATCCAGGAGGCTGGACAAACATTTGAGTTTAAAATCTTAGGACACAAACAAAGCCTTGGAGTTATGCCGTAGGGAGAGTTATGCCGTAGGGAGAGTTATGCCGTAGGGAGAGTTATGCCGTAGGGAGAGTTATGCTGTAGAGAGAGTTATGCTGAAGAGAGAGTTATGCTGAAGAGAGAGAGTTATGCTGATGCAGATTCCGGAATGCCTTAGAGTACCTTTACATCGTCATGGAAGCCATGACAGAGTAACAGACGGACGAGTAACCATGTAGACGAGCAGACAAAAGAACCCAAATCAAGATCCGAAGAACATGGGTTTAAACAGCTTAATTCAAGCCATCTAACTACTCGTCTAACTTTTCTTTCCTTTTCTTAGTTCTCTTTTCTTTTCCATTGAGAGTCTCAGTTCTAAGTTCAGTTTTGCTGCAAAGTTTCGGTAAAACGTTTCGACTGCAAAGCCCGCTTCCAACTTCAAAGACTTTAATCCTTCTGCCAACACTACGTGATTGGCCGCCCAAGACATCTATCCAGCTATCCAGGAGACCGCAAGCCAATCAACGAACCCGGGAAACCCCCTTTTACGCTGACAAAAGGAATCCCCAAAGGAATGCAAAGACAAGCAAGTAGCCTCCAGACTCTTAACTGAACTGGTGCATTGATATGGTGCAACTGGTGCAAAGAAATGTATACAGGTTTAAAACCACAAGAGGATGTTGATGACAGTTGATGACCTTTAAATCTGCTTACAATTAAAATTGTGTTGTTTTGATTAAATCATTTCAGTTCACTTGCTATTTTCTAGTCAGTTAAAGGTGGTATCAGTGGACGGCTCATTCTCATTCTAGAGTGCATCTGATTTAAAAAAAAAATCTGGGAAGTCCAGGATGAGTCACAATATTTCTGCCTTGTTTTCCAGGAACAGAAAAATTAAATATAAAATGCTATTCTAAAATATATCATATGACCTCAAATCTAATAAATTTAGCCATAAATGCATCATGAATAATCTCAAAGTACTTTTAGTATTTTTTCCAAGAAAGGGGCCCTTGTGTACATACACAAAATAAAGGAACAAATGCTGGGATACAAAGTTATAAACTGTTTTTTTAAAGGCTGATCAAAAGAAAATTTAAAAACATGCATTTAAATGCTGCATTATGCATGAGATTGCATAATTTATGCTACCATACAAATTTAATCAAGGAAACAAGATGACTGAGGTAAGCCTTGATTACAAGCTTAACCCACATCAAAAGAGAATAAATTGAATTTAATAAGTCATGATGAAGAGAACATATTTTTAGGTTAATAATGCTCCCGGAAACCAGAGCGCAGGAAATCTATCACCTGTGATGTCATGGAGGAGAATAGGAGAAGACAGGAAGATAAACTATTCCTGTAAAATGCTATAAGTAAATGTCTTGTGCTTTTTGTCTCAAAGACATTTGAAATATTTTACACTTTCAGGGGCAAAAAGAAAGCCTGACTTGTCTGACTTTCCTGTGTTCTGTCCTCTCAGATAAGCTCCTGTGTTTATCCTCCACATTCAACTTCCAGGCAATTAAAACAGAGTTAGTGAAGGACACGAGGGGCACCTTGTCTCTTTGACTGTGGAGGCCATGTAGAAACAAATGACATTGCTCTGGAGCGCTCCGTCAGAGGACACCTGCTCCCATGCCTTTCACAGCCTCGTCACTTTCCTGTCTGCTTCTGAATGGGTCAGCAGCCAAGGTGCTATAGTACTCACATGCTCGATTCTGTGTGGCCCGGTGCCAAACACCTCACATATGCCAGCCAGTGCTTTTCTCTATCGGTGCCGGGACTCGTGCCAGGAACTGGACACCGCCACATTCCGCTCCACTCAAAAACACTGGGTAAACTAAGCAAGCAAGACAGAAATACATCCAGCGGATGTCTCCTACACTATCACAAAAAAAAATGTATAACAGCTGTCACTTGGGGTGGTACCGTTTACACATTAGTACCTATTGGAAGGTTTCTAAAAGCAATTTTGCAATTCAGGACTCCATAGCAATAGATACATAGATTGCTTTAAAGCAAGCAGCTTTACAGGATTAAACATGAAAATAAAATAAAAAAACACTGAAAAAAAACACAGTGTCAGTCTTTTAGTTAAAATTACAACTTATTTTTCTAAGCAGCTCTCCAGTGTGTTCATGTTTTTCTCACATCTGACCTGATGGACTAAACAGAAGAGATGAACCGGAGATTTCCATGATAAAGAAGGCGGAGCCCCAGAGCCACACCTACCTATTACATAATGGCAATTGACCAATAGTAATTTGAAGGGGTTTTACTGCTGGAGTGAACTTTTCTGGAAAATTTGCTTTGGGAGCTTGTTTCCAACTCCAGAAATGAAATCGTTTCATTACATTGAACCTGCAGTTTAATCTACTATAAATCTATACAAATATGCTCTACAAATGCATCATTTATTACTTAACATTAATATATTTTATATAATTTTCCAAACTCTATTGTCTCTAAATCTGGACTAAACCCATCTGTCACAGGACAGGTCTGGTTTTGCTCAAAACACATTTTTGACCAAATGCGTGGTTCATTTAGATTTTGTTGGGCAAATTGAGAATATGAAAATTGCTTTGATATATATAGATTTAAATAGAGTTTCTTTCTTCTTGAACATAAAAGGAAGATATTTTGAAGAACATTTGGATCCAAACCTGAAATATATGTCTTCTTTCAAAATACATTCTTTTTTGTTCCACAGGCATCATCATCGGTGCAAAAAATGAATGAGGAGGATTTAGTTACATCAAACTTTATGTTTGGATTTACCAACAAAGAAATGTTGGCTCATCTGCATTATTATTAGCATCCGGACACTGCAGCATTTATGTAGGGAATTGAAAGATCCAGACAGACATTCAGGAAATTGCCTCTTTTGTGCAATCTGAAATTACAACCAACATCCTAGAATATAGTGAGATCAGTTTAGTACAGATTTTCTGCAGATATGCCTCTCCTGACACATGCATGTAAATACATACGTTAAATATAAAGTAAAATTACACATTTTAAAGTGGGACAAATCATGCAGAAATGTAGTAGGTGTTAAAAATAGAATCTAATAGCAAGTTCAGCTTCACCATAGTCACATGTATGTATGACTGTGCAACAACACTGCTGTGTTTAGTATGAGGCTCTATGAGGAACAGAATCCCCATCCCAATCCCTTCTCTCTCTCCATCACTATATCTCTAAGAAGGCAAAAATAACAGAAAAGATTTGTCTTGTGTAGTTTGGGTTGGTCAGAAAAGAAAATGCAGATGAAAATGGATGGCCTTCACACCTCTAAAAGACTTTTTATCACCACATGCTAAACCCAAACTCATCGTAAAATATTTCACTGCCATTAGTTGAGCATGGATTAGAGTCAAAAGACGAAAAGAACAGCCAGTCTGAAGATACAATTATAAGCTTTAGCGATTCATTTTGTTGGACGGTAAAAGAGCAGAAATGTCTGATGGTATGTATAGGGATGCAATCAGGACTGAGTTTGAAGGAATGAATGAGAGAGTTGAGATGGTGGTGGCTATCGTGTAAGAGATCATGACTTCAGGACAGAGACAAAGACACACCAACTGCTTTAGCGTACAGGTAATCATATGTGGTGTTCAGGAAGTGATTCTGTGAGGAACAGAAGCCCACTGATATGCAGAATAACTCTCTTTTGAGTGACTTTGTGCTTTGTAACTTTGAAGACCTTGAGCATGAATGAACGTTGAGCAACATTACACACTAAAGAAAGTCAAAATGTAAAAAAAAAAAAACATAATAAGACCCCTTTAAGATAATAAATAGCCTTACAGGTAAGATTATAAAATAATTTTAACTGTAATATACATATCACATAGCTTCACATAAAAAGAGCCAACATGCCAGGGGCTATGATATAATAATACAATAAGAAAATATCTGGCAAGAGGGCACCTTGGCCCATAAACCTAAAATAGAAGCAAGAAAATGAGCTTCTTTGCAAGTAATCAGGTCTATATAGTATTGGGGATACGTGCTTCACGTAGTGCCGGTGCAGAAGACAAAAAAAGTAGCACTCATAGAGTCAGTGTTTTGTGACAGTCCGTCCTCCTCCTCAGGATTCAGGATTCATACATACAGAAAGCCAAGCTTATTTTCCGTTTCGGGAAGGCACTGTTTTCTTCGTTGCTATTTATCAGCCTGTCACCCAGCAGGGATCAAATTTTCCCTGAAGACACCGTGAAATTACACATACTTTCCCCCCTTCCCTCAAGACCTCTAGGATAAATATCACAGTTTAAGCCTCTGGAGCCAGCTGAGCTGTGTGGCAGATAACAATTTGACCTCTCCGTTCGCCCTGTTTGTCCTGACTATTGAACTCAGCGAGGAACTGCGTGATCTGTCACCTATAATACACTAGACTTTTTTTTTTTCATACATATAAATTGTCACGTTTTGAGTAAGTTTGTTCATGTTTATAGGTTGCTGATCTCCTGTTCTGTTCATGTCTGTTTCTAGGTTGGTTTTCTTGTTCTGTTAATTAGTCCTGTTATCCTCTGTTTCCCTACCTTATAGTCTCCTATGTTACAAATAGTTTGATTAAGTTGTCACAGGTGTTTCATGTATCCTTGATTCGTTTGCTCTGTCTATTTAAGCCCGGTGTGTCTTTCAGTTCATTGTCAGTTCTAGGTTTTGTTAAGCTAGGTAGTTTTGCTCCTGAGAGTTTGATTCTGCTTGTTTCAGCCGTGACAGAAGAACTGACCATTTACGTGAAAATTCTCCATCTCTCGCAGCAGAACCAGTCCCTCAAGAGATACACAAGAGACGACAAGCCTGTGTGTGTTTTTCTGGATTTTTCAGAGACATACCTTGAGGGAAATTAAAGGAGTGTGTGAACAGGGTACTCCTCTACAGTTCCCCTTTTACAATCTGCGAGAGTGAGGGGAAAACCAGCGTGCCAGCCTCAGCCACCATTCCAGTGAGAGAAATCCCTGAGTCTGTTCCAGAAAGAGAAATCCCCGAGTCTGTTCCAGTGAGAGAAATCCCTGAGTCTGTTACAGTGAAGGAAATTCCCCAGTCTGTTCCAGTGAGTGAAATTCCAGAGCCAAGCCCAGAAAGTGCAGAATTGATCATAATGGCTCTGGCATTGTGTGTGTGGGCCACACACTTATCAGCTCCAGCCACTGACCAGAGTCCAGAGTCGGCTCTGGCACATGAGCCCGCTCTAGTTCACAACCCCATAGCTCTTTCCAAGAAAAATTTAGGCAGGTGCTTTACGTCCCCCTATCCGTCTCTGGCCATAGTGGCCATGCCAGGCTTCTGGGTTAAGGCCTCCCTTAAAAGAAACCGCCCTGTAGGCTTCCTGTTCTACTAAGCCACACCTTCGTCAGCCTCCGGGACGCCCACCCTCCCACCTCTGTGGACGTAATATGGCGCAAGGAAGTGCCTTCCGGGAGGGCGGGGGACTGTCATGATTTGAGTTAGTTTGTTCATGTTTAAAGTTTGCTTTTGACCTCCTGTTCTGTTCATGTCTGTTTCAAGGTTGGTTTTCTTGGTCTGTTAACCTTTTGACACGAACTATCTCACCGGTGTGATCAGTCTTAGCTGGTCCCTGGAGCATACGATCACACCGGTGTGATTAGAAGGTTCAGTGCATCACGTGATGAAATGTTAAATTCAAATGTGCTTTTGCGCTTTGGCTGGAGCTGAGCCAGAGACAGACGCTCTGTGTTCAGTGTTTTCAACCAAATAATGTTTATTTTAGGTTTCAGACATTTAAATACACATAAGTACAAGCAAAACAATACATTTATAGTTTGTAAAAGACACACTGGCCACTGTCTTAGGAAGCGGCAATAATAATCCTTTCAATTATAATTTGACGACATGCTTTATTCATATCAAATACACATTGTATAGGCCACATTCAAATTCGTAAAGAAGTTATTCACCAGTGAGAAGAATGGCACATTAAAAGCATCTAAGGTTGAGCTGGAGAGATACGTGGAGATATTGCCTATGTCAATTCCGTCAGACATCCCACCTATCAATCCATCAGAATATCAAATGGAGGACTGTGCACCTAAGTGGAAAGAAGTGGAGCAGGCTGTGAGAAAGGCAAGGGCTTCATCGTCTCCAGGGCCTAATGGAATTCCATACAGAGTGTACAAGAGTGCTTCAGGAGTTCTACGAATTCTGTGGAAATTGATGAAAGTGGCATGGGAAAAACAGGTTGTACCTAGAGCATGGCGCTGAGCAGGTGGAGTCTTTATACCTAAAGAAAAAGATGCTACAAGCATCAGTCAGTTTCATCCTATTTCACTATTAAACATTGAAGGCAAGATTTTCTTCAGCATTATTGTCAACCCACCTATTAAAGAACTGCTTCATTGACACTTTTGAGCGTTTTTTCCAGGTTTCTCAGGATGCTAAGAATACATCAATGTGATCTGGCAACAAATTCAATCAACTAAAAAGGAGAGGAAGGAGCTCCATGTGACATTCCTGGATTTGGCTAATGCATATGGTTCAGTGCCACATGAGCTTCTTTGGGCAGCATTGAATTTTTTCAATGTACCGATGACAATAACAAATTTAGTGAAAGCCTACTTTGGAGATTTTCTATTTAGTTTCTCAACGTCAGAATTTACCACTACATGGCAATGCCTAGAGGTTGGAATAATGGCAGGATGCACAATTTCTTCACTGGCTTTTACCATGGCAATGGAAGTAATCATTAGGGCATCAAAATGGGTAGTAGGAGGAGAGCGCTTGCTTTCTGGGACGCGACTACCACCAATCAGAGCATGCGTGGAGGACATGACAACCATGACTACAACAATACCCTGCACTAATCGGTTATTGGGTAAATTAACCGATAACATTGAATGGGCACAAATGCAATTTCAGCCCTCTAAATCAAGGAGCATCTCTATAATTAAAGGCAAAGTAGTAGATAAAACATTCTTCATTAATGGTGAGGCAATACCAACAGTGTCTGAGAAGCCAGTGAAGAGTCTTGGAAGATAGTACGATGGGGTTCTAAAGGACACAGTTCGAGTGGGAGAAGTTAGACGACAAGCAGTGGAAGGGTTGAAGAGCAAAAAAAAAGCTGTGCTCTACCAGGCAAACTAAAACTCTGGTGCTTTCAGTTTGGTCTACTGCCGAGGATGCTGTGGTCACTGACTGTGTATGAGGTTTCTTTGACAACAGTAGAGAAGCTGGAAGCTTTAATAAGTTCAAACATCAGGAAATGGTTGGGAGTTCCACGCTCCCTCAGCAGAGTGGGACTTTATAGTAGAGGAATATTGCAGCTACCAGTCTCCACTTTAACCGAGGAGTTTAAGTGCGCCAAGGTCAGACTGGAAATGACATTAGTAGAGTCACACGACAAATGTGTACGGAAGGCAGCACCTGTGTTGAAAACTGGAAGAAAGTGGTCAGCAAAGAAAGCTTTGGAAGATGCAAAGGCTGCCCTTCAAATAGGTGATATCATGGGGCAAGTACAGCATGGAAGAGGGGTTTTTGGGCACAGTTTAGCTCCTCCTAAATGGCACAAGGCAGCCCCAGCTCAAAGGAGGAAGCTGGTAGTCAACGAGGTACGAAAGCAGGAGGAGAGGATAAGGTGTATAAAGGCAATTTCCCAGGCCAGGCAGAGAGAATGGATGAGATGGGAGAGTGTGGAACAATGCAAGATGGGCTGGCAAGACCTATGGTCAATGGAACAGAGTAGGATCAGTTTCCTTATCAGGTCAACATATGATGTTCTCCCATCACCACAGAACCTAACCCTCTGGGTAGGAGAGGATCCCTAATGTCCTTTGTGTTCATCACCTACCACATTAAGGCACATTTTGACAGGATGTAAGGTGGCTCTTAGCCGAGGAGGTTTTACTTGGCGGCATGACCAGGTACTGCAATGTTTGGCTTTAGCATTGGAAGACAAGCGTAACATGACCAATAAGTTGCCACCTGTTCTAGCAAAACATATACACAGAGAAGACAATATTCCTCCGCCCAGTAGAGCAACCACCAAGAAAAGGTGTTAAAAACAATTCTTGCCCAGGACAACTGGAAGCTGCTAGAGACTGGCAAATGCTGGCAGATGTTGATCAACGGCTTATTTTTCCACCTGAAATTGCCACCACTAACCTTCGACCAGATATTGTCTTGTGGTCTGAACAGCCCGTTCTCATCCTAAGGCGTCATATACTGACGCTCGTGACATTTCGTCTACATTCAACGCACATGGCACCCTTTAGCGTCAATATGAGACGCAGATATATATTGGTCAGAAGCATACCTGTCATGTTTTGGATTTGAAAATAAGGGAAATATTCCGGCGCCCACAGCGAGCAGTCCCACCACCCCATTAATTTTACCACATGTAAAGGGTCACACAATAATAAAAAATAAAAAAAATTAATGATCTTAATTAAATTGATGTACACTTTTCAGCCAAAGCAAAGGAATAGTTCACAGATAAATGAAAATGTTCCCATATCCCTTACATTTTAAGACAGTGTTATAGCCTAAATGAAAACACAAAAGGGTAGGCCTATATATGAAGAGCATTTATTTAAAGTCTTATTTGCATATTTTCTGTTCATTTACCATTGCTTGTCTTTATTTACATTTTATTTTCGTTCCACGCATTCTTTTCATTTTATATTGCTTTTCTTTGTGCAGTTTTTCTTTTCATTTCACATAACTTTTCTTTACTCTTTTAGTGAGTTATTGTACAAATGTATTGCAGACTTTGCATTATCTACGACTATGTTTTGGAAGGTATGTATTTGTGGGCTGGGCCAGAGTGGTTAATTTTACATGAGAGTAGAGCGCAAACAGTTCTGTTGTCTAACGTCATCCTATTCTCTGTAACAATCTTTCGTACCATGCTAAACACCCTTTCTGATGTTTTTGTGCCTCTAGCCCGCGCTTGTGGTTGGGGGATTTCTCGTGCTGACATACATCATTCCTTCCCCCGTGTCAGTGAGATGCTAAAGTCGCAGTTACAAAACTTACAAAACGCGTGACTGTCCCCCACCCTGCTCCTCTTCAGAAAAGTAAATTCGCTGCCATTGATCGCGGTATTTACATGAGGGTTTTGTTTTTTGGAAGGAGTGCCTTCCTATTCCCATCTATCGTAGCGTCCATCATCCGTCTGTTTTTTTCCTCCCTCCGCGTTGTCTCGTATCATCTGACCTCACACGCTAACCTCGCGACAACTGCCACCTACAGTCTGTAGTAGGCTACTGCAGGTGGCAGTTATCGCAAGGCTAGTGACAGAGCTCAGATTGGGAATGTTTTTTTTTTTTACTCCGCCCGGGGTATTATTATTTTTTAATAACGCAGGTTAAAATACGGGAGATTTACGGGAAAATACTAATACGGGAGGACGGCGGGAAAGAAGGGTAAAATACGTGACTTTCCCGGCCAAAACGGGATACTTGACAGGTATGGTCAGAAGGTGCCTCCTAACCCATAAGAAAGCATAAGTTCTAAAAGAATGGTCGCATTAAAAACTCACACTGGGGGATCAACTAGAATATTTAAAACTTACCTGCGAAAGGGTTAATTAGTCCTGTCATCCTCATTTCCCTGCCTGTTAGTCACTCAGGATACAAATGGTTTGATTAAGTTGTCACAGGTGTTTCATGCATCTTTGATTGGTTTGTTCTGTCTATTTAAGACCTGTCTTTCAGTTCATTTTCAGTTCTACATTTTGTTAAGCTAGGTTATTTTGTTCTTGAGAGTTTGATCTTGACTGTTTTGTTTCTTTTAAGTTCTTGGAAAATTTAAGCTGCTGCAATTTATTTGCAACCCAGCCGTGACATACTATATACTGTATGTATAGGGGCTGGGGCAAGTTGTCACTTTTTTTTTTTTTTTTACATTGTGACAATGTGCCCTGTCCAGACATTTCCGAAAAACACTCTTGTCTTCCAAAGGTCAACTTTTTTGTCAAAATTTGCGTCCATTATATAGTTGCAAAAATATAATACATTTAAATATCAACCACAGAGAAACACATATCAGTTGACCACTCCTTCCATTTAGGTTTCTTTATGGTACAAAAAGTATTTAAAAATAGAATTGGTTGGTCTATGGTGGTTACGGCCCTATATCAATATTAAAAAGAGTATTAATTTTACAACAGAAAATGGCCCCATCCCACAAATGTCTATGATGGTTTGGCCTTTATATTGATATTTAAAAAAAAATATATATATATATATATTGCATGTTTTAAATTTACTAAAATGTTTACATTTCATTTTTATTTATTTTTTTACTATATCGATATTGGGACAATGGTGTTTCTCAGCATTGAAAGGTATATTTGTTACTGCCTGGCTCTTTGTGGCAGCGATATATTATTATTATTTATTTTTTTAAATCCCATCGATCAAATTTTCTGGAACTTTTTTCTGAATTACATTGAATTTTCAACCATGAGAGGAAGGTTTCAGAAATAATGTTTGAAATGTCACTGACTCAGAACATGGTAACTTAAAAATATAGCTGGATACATTAAGCATAACATTAAAAAGTGCAAACGGTCTCTTTACACCTCCCTCCTTTGGCCTTTTCTGTCCATTTTCAGAATGAGTAGGACATTATCACGAGTCAGCATTATTATTAAACAGAATTACACACCTGGGTAAAGTCAACAGAGAGAGAGGCGACAGGATTATTTCCATATTTATTAGCATCTAATCTCATTCTCTCGTTTGGATGCTTCATCCTGCTAGTGCACTAGACACTGTCTCAGACTTGTCTATGCAAAAAGCTGTAATCAGAAAATAATTTGGTCTCCTGAATAACAAACACAAGCTTTATATTAGTTTTTTTTTTTTCTCCTTTCCCCTTTCAATCTCATATAAAGGTGGTGTGGTGGAAAACAATACACCCACGTTCATAAGAAACAGCATTGAAATGTAACATGTAAATGTATCTCCTGTATAACCGTATGTTATGCCTTTCTTGAAATTATTTCAGGTGTTGTTTAGGAGTTTCTGGTGCTGATACAAATGTTAACGAAAAAATCTGTCTTCATACACTTCCGGTTGTTCTCTAATAAACTTACT
Source organism: Semotilus atromaculatus (assembly GCA_031834385.1). Lineage (NCBI taxonomy): Eukaryota > Metazoa > Chordata > Actinopteri > Cypriniformes > Leuciscidae > Semotilus > Semotilus atromaculatus. Next base: position 2,238,997 of record JAULUF010000003.1, read on the forward strand.
ACTGGACAAGGAATTGAATTTAGACACACTCCTTGGGACATGATGATAGAATAGGAATTGAAAGGAGAGTGATATGTTGAATTGTTTGAGTTGTGATTGTGAGGCTATGTGCTTTTGTACATCCATATGTGTTTGTGTGTCTGTTTTATATTTAGACTCGGCCAGCGGGTCTCGCCCGGACGGCAGCCGTTATCAGACATCTTCAAGACCGCCAGGGACCCAATTAGTTAGCGATCTATCTGATGACAAAAAGACTTTGCTTGCTTCTATTCTTCCTTGTGTGTGCATGCCATAGGCAGACATAATAAGAGCACAAGCAGTTCTGGGATCTCTTCTACTCTCAGCCTCTCTATTAGATCTCTGCCTCCATCTATGAATAAGCACTCCGTTTGAGGTCACTGCCTGGTTCATTGTTCCCTTTATTAATTCGCAATCAAAACATTAAGCTTTTGGGAAGCTCATGGAAAAACTTTTGCCTCAATAAACTCCTCCTAATTACTGTTTATTAATAGTTGGTAAGGTAGTTGTTTAGTTTAGGTATGGGGAAGTATTGAGGGATGTAGAATATGGTCATGCAGAATAAGGCATTAATATGTGCTTTATAAGTACTAATAAACAGCCAATATCCTAATGAGCAACTGATAGTGATAATTGGACCCTAAACTAAAGTGTTACCTAATTTTCACTCAGAAATTCCTAGTAAATTTCACAATTATGACAAAGAAAAGCAAATGAAATTTAATATTATTGAAATACAATAAAATAGTCATGTAAAAGTAATTACTAAAATAGTACTTTCTTGTAAAACTTCAATAACCTTTGTTGTGATGTATAAACAAATCTGCATTCTCCTGGACCCATTTACACTGTGAAAATAAAATTTTATTAATATATTTTATACATGTGTAAAATCATAGCTTTAAAATATTTGTACGCTGTAATTTTTCTATCCACCATCTCTATGGTTAAATGCATAAACCTGAAGAGAAACAAAACTATGGCTGTTAAAAAAAAAATTTGTCATGGTTTTAATATTATTATTTTATGAAATTAAATAAAAAAAATGTATTGTAATGTTGTTTCAATAAACTTTTTCACAGACTTGCTTGCAGCCCCGTACTTCAGATTTAAAAGTTCTGTATTAGAATATACTCACAAAGATGACCCAATCGTACCACAGAATTGACCATGCAATTTACCAAAGTGTGAAAACAGCCTTAGCTGTGCATGCAAATCTTTGTTTTCTTTAAATTACTAGCTACACAAATGTTCCCTTGAATTACAAGACTACATTTAATCTCAAAGATGATACATACTGTTTATGCCTTATGTTATAAGCCTTTTAGATGAGTCACGTTGTTTCATTTCCTTTCAGCTTGTGTCCTTTCCTCTGTGACACTTTTGTAGACCCGACCGCTTGCACTCAGCATGTAAAACAGTTTTTGATTTTGCAGACGCTGCTCAGCGGCTTCATCTCAGAGACCTTTATAGGACACTGCGTGTTCGGGACCGCATTGGAAGATGCACAATAAGAGGCCCAAGGGATGGCTTGGCATCACACCATCTGTGAAAGTGAACAGGGCACGCGGTTTTGTGAGAATGAACTTGTGACTGGTGACTTTGATGCTGTTGTAACTGAATCAGCATGGACTCCCCACAAAGGGAGGGTATAGAGGAAGCTCTCCACGTCCATCGATGACATTGTTAAATTATCAGCGTATTCAGTGATCTGATTGCCCATTCAGACCATTTCAAGGACTGTAAGTTCAGCTGAAAGTTTGTGTCATTGCCATAATGGAGGGTAAACAGAGGCAATGATAGTGAGGGAGACTGAGAGAGAGAGAGAAAGTCTTGGCGTTTCCATACACTCAGTTTGAGATGATGACCCTCCGGCATGGAGGGCATTGAGCACAGATGGTTCCTCTCTTTGGCTGGCCATCCGTCCCGAGGACGGCCGCAGGTCGGGTCCGGTGGTGGCGGGGCCCATATGGCTGTGAGGGCACCCCGCTCTCTCTTTCTCTCTCGCCCTCTCCATGCCCTCAACGCCACCTTCCACCTTATGGAGTTTTTCCCCACCGGCCCTGGCACAAGGATCAATAACCCCACGTTATGTTTTTCTGTGGATTTCTGAATGTAGACAGACAGACAGACAGACGGACGGACGGACGGACGGACGGACAGATAGATAGATAGACAGATAGATAGATAGACAGACAGACAAACTGGACATTGGTTGAGTCAGATGACATTCAACAAAGATAGCATAAAATTTTTTAAAAAAGTATCTCACTCATTTCTCTGTACAATAAGCAGGGGTAGAAAATGTGTAACTTAGAAAACATGACACACTTTGCCTTTAAACTATATTGCTGGTATGATCAGGAGAAATTTAATTTCTCTGAAATGATATAAACTGATACTAAAGAATAAGTGAGTCGGATGCATTTCAGTACATTTCACAGTCCACTAACACCATCTCTCACATCTGTGCGGCTCCTATTAGAGCGCTGCCGCTGAGAGCTATGCCATAAGTTTGATCCATCTCTGTGTCCTCATCTGCTGAGATTACACTTTAAAACAGCTTGCCAACACCAACGCTCTTAATTTCAACTTATCTCATTGCTGGTCTCTGTCTCTCAGTAAAGTGCAGCAAACGCCTACACTCTCCGTGGGTTTACGGAAGACATTCAGTACTGCGATGGAAGAGCTGAAGAAGAATATATTTCTCATATAACATTTTTACAAGTGAGCACTGCACTAGGTTCACTCTAACAGATGTGATGTGTGGGCAGCTAGTGATATGATCGGCAGTGTAACGGCTACTGTACATTTCACACAAGAGATGTTGGCAATAGAGCAGACTTTATTTTTAGACTGAGGTGAGAAAAACCCTCCTGTCCTTCAGTTTAAGGTTGTACCGAAAAGGTTGTTTTTTTTGTTTGTTTTTTGTGCATGTTAGACTTCCACCTTTTAGAATTACATTTTCACATCTTGGCTCCCTTGAGGACGCACCTGGTGTCTGTACTACAAAGTAATCCAACTAGAAAGTTTACAGGTGCCTTTATATTAACATCTAAATAATTTGTCTTCTCCCCACATCTCCTGAGAAGTATTTTAAAAAACCAAAAGGCTGCAGCAGGTGTTCAGAAAACGGAGCTTATTCCCTCCCTCAGAAATGGGGATTATTTCTGCTGCTCTGAGGTTTCGACTTCACGGAGAAGCTGCAAATCTCATGTACTCAGTGAATGCAATTTGTAAAACTGATTACTGGGCAAAAGCGTACAAAGAAGGAAATTTTCAAGCGATCACCTGGAGAAAGCAAAGCAGGTCTCACTTGCACGTCTGTGAACGGGTTCAGGTTTCATATAGTCCGCGGTCACAATAAGCCGCTCCATCCAGAGCCAATAGCACAGTGTCATAACACAATAAAAAGAGATAAGAGCTTTTCATGTCAACTGATATCAGCCTCTGCTCAACCAATAAAGGCCCCGATGCAGCAAGCAACTTTCCCAAAATGCGCCATGATAAAAGTGATTTGTAAAATCAAATCAATCACTTTATAAAATCTATAATTTATCATATAAATCGAAATAAATGGACAGTGAATTCAGGCTAGTGAATGACGCCAAATCAGAGCCAAATATTCCAGAAGCCAAATAATAACTAATTAGGGATGCAGGGTGAATTTAACTATTTGGTTGCCATCTCAAATCTCAGTTTCTCAATCTTGAATTGGTTGTTGTTTTGTTTCTTGGAGTTTGTTTTTGCTCTGTAAAGTTCTGTGACTAGCGGGAGCAACACTTACTTAATGACTATGAAAACGTTACCAAACTTCAAAGAAGAACCTCCATAGAGCGATTAATAATTCACAAAGCCAGACAAATAAATAAACATTGAGGGTAGAGAGGAGAGGAAGAGTACTGGTTATTTTGGCTCATTAAATATGACTGCTGTGCAATATTTAAAACAGGGTAGGGATGATGAAATGAAGGCAGTGATGAAAATCACCATTTTGGCAAAAATATTTGCTTGTTTAACAGAGTAAATATTTGATTTTGATGTGTAGAAACACTGTTAAATATAAAACTGTTGCACAGAGGTACTCTAGAGGATGAACTTCTTTTTTTTTAAACATGGAATGTTTCCAAAACAGTCCAGCAAGCTGGACTTCTATCAACATGTCTGGTGAACACTGTATGGATTTTCCACGTAAGTCAGAAACATAACTCTAAAATGCAAATACTGTACATGCTTGGCAAATGCATTAAAACTGGTACAGATATTCCTGAATTACATTGGCGGTAAAATTATACTACACTGAAAGACGCACAGAGAAAAAAAAATGTTTTGTAACCGCTCGCACACCTGTTTATTTTTCCTTTGATTTGTTGTCTCAATCATTTCTTTTCCAGATTTTCTCATGTCTGCTCACGGTAAGTCACACCCTGTATAGCCTACATGTTTTTTTTTTTTCTCACAAATGTATGACTTTTGGAAGTGCAATTTGATTACCATATGCTTAATAAAGTTGAATTAGCTAACCTTATGTCATTTTTACTCTTCAAAGTGTAGGCCTACACTTGCAGGTGTTGATTATAATTAATTTACTGTTATGCCGATACATAAAAATAAGGATAAACAATATTTAAAAAGTAAATAATTATCTAACATGTGACTAATTAAAAATTAACCACAAAACATAAATGGGAGATATCTATATCTAGCATATTAAAAAATTTAATTGTCAGAATGTCGTCTAGGTACTGAATATCGCGCAACAACGTTGCTACAGCCCTGTCACGTCTTACAATTCTACGTTGTAACAATGTTGCGAGCACGTAGACAGCGACGTTGCCATAGAGCAGAAATACAACGTGCCACAAAGTAAATGTGTTTGCTGGGGAAACTGGATAATTACATCCCTTTATTGCATCCATGCACAATATAATAATATCTTAAGCACAGTCACATGTAGGAACGAATAATGGATTTTTTTATATATATATATATAGGCTATGCATATATATATCCTAATGACTGTTCTGTAAAGCAAACTATAGACTACATTTGAAGTAAATCCAGGCTTGGTTGGGAATTGGCACTTTCCATGGGTACAAAATAAGGTCTGAAATAGCTACTATATATTTAACACATTAAATATATTTATTAAAAAGTAAAAAATTCCCTAATTTTAAGAAATTTTATGTGTTTTGTAATGGGACAAAATCATGTGTTAGAAGGGCTGCATGCAAATAACTAAGGAATTCAGAGATGATCGGTTCACGAGCAGCTTTAACTAAGGCTCTACAGCGATCTGTCAAACACATTAAAGAGCCACAAAACGGTATTGTTTAGATTTCTTTAGAAAATGACCAAATTTTAAAGGTGAGACTTTGTTTCATATCAAAAGTAAGCTAGTCTATCCTGTCTCAGTGTGTTGTCAGTGTCATGTCTGCTCCGCAATGCGTGAGAACGGCGTGGCTTGTCAGACATAGCTACAGGTAGGGTGATATCAGGTAAAATGGGCCATCAGGTAAAATGGGCCATTTAAGGTTTGGGGGTCCCAGCCCCTCTGGAATTTAAAGCCAATGACTGCAAAGGATTTCAAACTGTTGTCATAACTGTGCTTGACAAGTAACAGGTGATTTGATTGGTTTATGGTTGCTATGGTGGGCGGGGGAATAATTCAAATCAAGACTACACCAGAAAGTTGCATGGTAAGTAGCCTGGCATACCAAATCTGACTAAACTATTATAAGAATGATAAATCTATAAAAAAACAACCATGCACATAAAAAAACTATCCATAATATCCGTCTTGATGGCATCAATCAGAAATAATGTTGTTAGTTTGGTAAATGAACATATTTTTTTTAATAATTATGTTTTTATTGGTGGCCCAATTTACCTTAACCCACTGAGGTAAAATGGGCCACATGGTTTCAGCTAAAATGGGCCATCATCTGTGTCACTCACAAACACACATACACGTGTGTGTGTGTGTGTGTGTGTGTGTCTGATAAACTCTACATTATGGGGACAAAATGTCCCCTCAAAGATAGCAATATCTGAAATCCTTGTCCTTGTGGGGAAATGTTTTGGTCCCCATGAGGAAACCAGCGTATAAATCATACTAAGTGATGTTTTTTGAAAATGTAAAAATGCAGAAAGTTTACTGTGATGAGTAGTTTTAGGGGTAGGGTTAGTGTAAGGGGAGAGAATATACAGTTTGTACTGTATAAAATCATTATGCCTATGGAGATTTCCCACAAAGATAGCGGACCAGACGTGTGTGTGTGTGTCAAATTTGAAATGTGCACATTTCATTCTAAATGTGTTGTACATACATACACACACATCAGTTCACTGATATCACTCACCTAAAGGATTATTAGGAACACCTGTTCAATTTCTCATTAATACAATTATCTAATCAACCAATCACATGGCAGTTGCTTCAATGCATTTAGGGGTGTGGTCCTGGTCAAGACAATCTCCTGAACTCCAAACTGAATGTCAGAATGGGAAAGAAAGGTGATTTAAGTAATTTTGAGCGTGGCATGGTTGTTGGTGCCAGACGGGCCGGTCTGAGTATTTCACAATCTGCTCAGTTACTGGGATTTTCACGCACAACCATTTCTAGGGTTTACAAAGAACGGTGTGAAAAGGGAAAAAAATCCAGTATGCGGCAGTCCTGTGAGCGGAAATGCCTTGTTGATGCCAGAGGTCAGAGGAGAATGGGCCGACTGATTCAAGCTGATAGAAGAGCAACTTTGACTGAAATAACCACTCGTTACAACCGAGGTATGCAGCAAAGCATTTGTGAAGCCACAACACGCACAACCTTGAGGCGGATGGGCTACAACAGCAGAAGACCCCACCGGGTACCACTCATCTCCACTACAAATAGGAAAAAGAGGCTACAATTTGCAAGAGCTCACCAAAATTGGACAGTTGAAGACTGGAAAAATGTTGCCTTGTCTGATGAGTCTCGATTTCTGTTGAGACATTCAGATGGTAGAGTCAGAATTTGGCGTAAACAATGAGAACATGGATCCATCATGCCTTACCACAGTTACCACTGTGCAGGCTGCTGGTGGTGGTGTAATGGTGTGGGGGATGTTTTCTTGGCACACTTTAGGCCCCTTAGTGCCAATTGGGCATCGTTTAAATGCCATGGCCTACCTGAGCATTGTTTCGGACCATGTCCATCCCTTTATGGCCACCATGTACCCATCCTCTGATGGCTACTTCCAGCAGGATAATGCACCATGTCACAAAGCTCGAATCATTTCAAATTGGTTTCTTGAACATGACAATGAGTTCACTGTACTAAAATGGCCCCGACAGTCACCAGATCTCAACCCAATAGAGCATCTTTGGGATGTGGTGGAACGGGAGCTTCGTGCCCTGGATGTGCATCCCACAAATCTCCATCAACTGCAAGATGCTATCCTATCAATATGGGCCAACATTTCTAAAGAATGCTTTCAGCACCTTGTTGAATCAATGCCACGTAGAATTAAGGCAGTTCTGAAGGCGAAAGGGCAGTATTAGTATGGTGTTCCTAATAATCCTTTAGGTGAGTGTATGCTATTCCAAAATTGACTTTTTAAATTGCACATAATGTGGGTTTGCACCCAAAATATATATATTTTTTAATGGCACATATGAAAATGTTTGTTTAATACAGTTTAAATGTTATGTGGCTGTATAAGCAATTGTGTTTTAAAATGAAAATTGATGATAAATGACTATTTCCCTACTATTTTCCCTTCCCCATTGTACCTGAAACAGCTGGCCCATTTTACCTGAACAGCTGGCCCATTTTACCTGAAACTGCTCATTCAAAAAAAGTTGGCACAGCTGATGTTTCAAGAACTGTAGGGCCTAAATAATTATATTTTATTACATAATTTCAACACAAAATGATCAAAAACAGTCATTATTAATCATAAAAACACATGGAAAAGGCATATATTGTATTGTATTATTGTCCCAAACGATTTACCAAAAAGTGGCCCAATTTAGCTGATATCACCCTACTAAAGGGGGCGGGTCAATTTATTATTAAAATTGATAATAAAAATAGTTTTTAATTCGTTACATATATATATCGCTTCATCTGGGACCTCAAAGCGCTTTACAAGGAAGGGGGGAATCTCCTCAACCACCACCAATGTGCAGCATCCACCTGGATGATGCGACGGCAGCCATATTGCGCCAGCACGCCCACCACACACCAGCTTACTGGAGGAGAGGAGACGGTGATGAAGCCAATTAGTGTATATACATATATATATATATATATATATATATATATATATATATATATATATATATATATATATATACACACTACCGGTCAAAAGTTTTAGATCAGTAAGATTTTTTATGTTTTTAAAAGAAGTCTCTTCTGCTCACCAAGGCTGCAATTATTTGATAAAAAATACAAAAAAAACAGTAATATTGTGAAATATTATTACAATTTAAAACAGCGGTTTTCTATGTGAAAATATAGTGAAGTGTAATTTATTCCTGTGATCAAAGCTGAATTTACAGCATCATTACTCCAGTCTTCAATGTCACATTTTTTTAATTATTATAATATGAAATTATTATAATATGATGCTCAAGAAACATTTATGATTATTATCCATGTTGAAAACAGTTTTTAACATTTTTATTTCAGGATTCTTTGATGAATAGAAAGTTCAAAAGAACAGCATTTATTTAAAATATAATATTTTCTAACATTATAAATGTCTGACTCTGTACTGTATAACTTTTGATCAATTTAACTCATCCTTGATGAATAAAAGTATTTTCTAATTTCTTTCCCCCAAAAATAAAAAAATAAATTCTTACTGACCCCAAACTTTTGAATGGTAGTGATTAATGTTACAAAAGCTTTCCATTTCAGATCAATTCTGTTCTTTTGAACTTTCTATTCATCAAAGAATCCTGAAATAAAAATGTAAAAAACTTTTTTCAACATGGATAATAATCATAAATGTTTCTTGAGCATCATATTATAATAATTTCATATTATAATAATTTTAAAAATGTGACAGACGGAGTAATGATGCTGTTTAACGTCTCATCTGAAGGACGGTGCTCTTTGACAGTAGTGTCCCCGTCACTATACTGGGGCATAGTGTTGTAGTCAAGACCACCTAACCCGAGACCAAGACAAGACCAAGACCAGAGTGTATCGAGACCGAGACAAGACCAAGACTTTTAGGGGCCGAGACCAAGTTGAGACCAAGACCGAGGGAGGGCGAGACCGAGACCAAGACCAAGACCAGCGCCCCACACTACATGACACAAAAAATTGTGAAACATGATCAAAAGAGCTTCTCAAATTGATCTGAAAGATCCACATTAGCATAAAAATACATAGCCTAGATATTAAACACTCAAAGTTTAAATAAACGTAACCATCTTTATTCAATACTCCTGGGTGACTTCCATCATTTAGTACAGAATGTAAAACAATTATTCATTGTTCATCACTAAAGTCTTCACTTTTCTCCGCCTTTTATAAACAATACATAAAGTTATGTTGTTTTTAAACCTACAACAATCCTTTTTTAAAGGTATTTTAGCACAATTCACAACCAGCGGTAATTCAGGAAAAAAATATCCGAATGCTCCACATGAAACTATGGTCTTCCGACCTTACCATCATGTTGATTTATTTTTATTAATATGTGTCATGCAAGACAGCGCTTAGGAGACGGCGAACCCTTGTTTATACTTTGGCCTGGCTCCAAAGAGAAAGAGTGCGCGCGCGCGACCGGGGCGCGCTCTCTCTCTCTCTCTGTCGCATGCGCAGCAGTTCGTCTACATTACTCATCGATCGTTTTACATCCAATAAAAGCAAGGATGTTAACAAAAAAATGAGACAATATACTGGCAATTTAGTGATATTTCCACAGTTATGGTCTTGACTGGTCTTGAAAGAAAATCGCGAGTCCTCAATGTCCGAGACCGAGACAAGACCGAGACCAAGACCGGTCTCGAGTACCATCCAGGTACTAACCAGGCTCAGCCCTGCTTAGCTTCAGTGGGCAACCAGTCTTGGGCAACAGGGTGATATGGCTGCTGGGCTTTTACAGACTTTTACATTTCTGTAGTATGGCTTTTACAGACTCTCAGTGCAATAGATTTTGTTTAAAAGCTGTCACTAATAGTGTGGTAAGTTGTCAGGGTTCTGCCCTGGCAGCCTTGTCTGTGTTGTCGTGGTTTCAAGTTTCTATGTTTATCTTGTGTTTGAGCACATGACTTTGTCTTGGTCTGTGTTTGCCATGTGCACCTCATGTCCCGCCTCCTTGTTTCCCGTTACCAAACCCCCTTGATTAGTCCATGGTTGTGTCCGAAATCTCCACTCAAACCACTACTCCCTACCTTCTATGTAGGGGGTAGGGAGTAGAGCACTATATAGTGAGCTCACCAGCATAATAGAAACACCACTTTCGGACACTACTCGATCGTCTCTCGGCGCCGTTGATTACGTCATTGCTGTCGCCCGTCCGTGTTTTTTACAATCAGCGCAATGCATGATGGTATGTAGGGCTTGGGTTAATGACCATCGGTTATACACTACTTTTCAAAATGCATTCTGGGATACATTGAGTGGAATAGGGTATAATAATAATCACTATACATTCGGACAGCACTACAAAATGGCGAGCTCACTATATAGTCCACCAGGGCCGGCCCGTGGCATAGGCAGTATAGGGAGTGGCGGCGTGACGTCAAGCCACAGAGCGCCGCGGTGGCTGATGGGTAGTGCCGCCATATTGTGATGCCATCGCCGTTCCACTCTCAATTTATTAATCTGGCTGACGCGAATCCGTACCGCTAATATATAAAGTAAACAGTGACATTTCGATTAATGTTAAAGTTATGGGAAGAACTTGTTGTGTTGTCGGTTGTAATGTCCGTTCACATGACCGACAAGGTAAGAAATTAGACAACGTATTGTCATTCTTTAGCTTTCCCGCCTGGAGGCAGAATCAAGGAAGCTATGTGTCTGATGTGACAAAGAGACGCCGGCTGTCTTGGATATCAGCCGTAAGACGTACAGACATCAAGTTTTCCAGCATCCCAATATCGTTAAAAGTGTGTTCCAGACATTTTTATTCAGGTGAGTGTCAAAGTATTAGGGACATTTTACCAGAAACGTACAATTCCACTTCTAAATATCTTGGAGAAAATAGATATTATTCTTTAATTAATGTTAGAATGGTTTTCTAATTAATTAGTTTGACACAAATAGTATTTTCTTATTGATTGCATGTCCCTGATTCTATCTAGCGTGGTATTATAATTTCTATAAGAAATATAATCAATGTTTAGGTCATATGTAACGTTAGTGATATGTAGTGTAGCCAGGCACTTATATAGTTGTAAAAAAAACGACTTTAACATAGGAGATTTTACAAACACATAACGTTAATGGTATCATAATATTTAATGTGACAGGGCTGACATTTAGAACAAGATTTGTTTGTGTTCTTTAATTAAGTATTGGTAAACATTCCTATTTTAATTTCCTATTATGATTTTAATGTTAAATAGGGTGGGATTTCTTTAATATGCATCTTAAAATGTATTTTCTGTTGTTTAAAAAATAAGTTGTTTCACTGTATTAGTTTTTTGTTTATTCTGTATTTATTTTTTGATGTCTTCTTGAAGGTAAACCAGCATATGAAATGGATGAGTCCAATCCTGACTGGGCTCCAACACTGCACCTGGGACACTCTGAAGTGCGTGCTACCGAGTCAGACCGGTATTCTCGTCGATTACAACGACAACAAATGACCGTGCCAGTGGTAGGAGACGACGGTGAATCCCAAATGCAGGTGGGAGCAGCACAAGAAAAGGAAGGTGATGACCAGGCAGAGGCAGAAGTGGCAGCAGATGCGGGAGGTGGTGACCAGGCAGAGGTGGGAGCTGTAGAAGATGAATGGGTGGATGTGGAAGCCGCAGAGGATGAGGAAGGTGGAAACCAGGCAGAAGATGAACCAACAGTTAAGAGACAAAGAACAGAATGTCCGTTTTGTGAGCGCAGCAGTGCAGAAGTCAACCGTCTGTTGCAGGAGAACAGGGAGCTTAGGTGTGAGCTGAACAAGAGAAAGATGGATGAGGACTTCTTAAAGGGTGACACAAATAAGGTCAAGTACTACACAGGAATTCCATGCTTTGCCATTTTATTGTCATTGTTCACCAATGTTAAGGCTTTCCTGCCAGTTACCAAAAAGTTGTCATCCTTTCAAATGCTTTTGTTGACCCTCATACGTCTGAGACTTGATCTTCCTGTACAGCACCTTGCCCATCTCTTTAATGTTTCGCGTACAACTCTTTCCACTGCCTTTACTGACACCATAGATGTTTTGAATGCACGGCTTAATCCATTGGTGCACTGGCCAGAGAGGCATTGCTTACAAGCTACAATGCCACATCAATTTTTGGAAGCTTTTGGGAAACGTGTCGCTATTATAGTCGACTGCTTTGAAATACGTACAGAAAGGCCATCGAATCTAAAGGCACGTGCACAGGCCTTTTCTCATTACAAAGGTACACACACCATGAAATACCTCATTGGTATTACACCACAAGGTGCCATATCATTTATTTCCAAAGGATGGGGGGGGCGTGCCTCTGACAAGCACATAACTGAGAACTGTGGCCTTCTTAACAAGCTGTTACCTGGTGACTTAGTGCTAGCTGATCGAGGCTTCGATATCAAGGATAGTGTGGGGATGATGTGTGCAGAGGTCAAAGTTCCTGCGTTCACTAAAGGAAGATGTCAACTCGATGCTAAGGATGTGGAAAACACACGAGCGATAGCACACCTGAGGATTCATGTTGAAAGGGTGATTGGTAGTATGCGCAACAAGTACACAATGTTACATAAGAGAATACCAATTAGTTTGTTACTGCCATGTGAGGGGGAGGAGATGACACTTCTTGACAAGATAGTGAATGTTTGCTGTATACTTCTAAACATGTGTCCCAGTGTGGTTGTAAAACCAGTTGAAAATGAAAAATGTGCATGTTAAAATTTTCATTTTAATGTTGTAAATATGTATATTACTGTTGTAGATGTATATTAGTTTTGATGACATGTTTGTATACTTAAATACTTCTATTGAAAACAGATGACACAATATGCATTTGTAGAAACTGGTTTAATACAAATTAAATTTGCAAGTACAAAAACAACAACAGTTTTTTGTCGGTGGAAATTTTGTTGAATATGTAAACATATCTGTGTAAACAACTTCAGACACTGCAACAAAAAAGGTTACAACTTGTTGCAACTTATCAACCACATCTATATAATATCAGTATCACTGTACAAAAGGTTGTTGCAGTGAAGCAAACTTGAATTATATACAGTGCAATCATGTTGAGAACAAACTTAATATAGCATATATATATTATATAGTGCAATCATGTTGAGAACAAACTTATTATATATCTACAGTGCAATCATGTTGAGAACAAACTTAATATATATTTCTATTATATACAGTGCAATCATGTTGATATCAAACTTAATATATATACAGTGCAATCATGTTGAGAACAAACTTAATATATATCTATACAGTGCAATCATGTTGAGAACAAACTTATATATATATATATATATATATATATATATATATATATATATATATATATGCAGTGCAAGATCCAGACTACATGGCTGTGCAAGTGAGCTTATAGTACCTGTGGTGTGTTCTTTGAGTAGTATTTGGCTATAAGCTCTGGAAGGCAAACTTTCTCAAAGAACTTTTGTGCTTTCTGTAGACGTAGATCCCAGAATTCCTGGTCTGGAAAGACCCGTACAACAACAAAGTCCCCCAGAGTCCAAACAGCAAAGTCACAGTGGTTGGATCCAGTGACAAAGATTTGCGTCTGTGTCTGTGTGTAATAACTATGTGTTTTCTTAAGCTGAAGCTTTTCATAGGACAACTCGAGACAGAAGTCTTTGTCTTTTGCTTCTAAGGCCTGTTGGATGCTGCATGATCTATATTTGAAGGGACACTTAACTTCAAGGCAGCCTTTCCCACAGCAATCACACATTGTAAGTCCATCAGGAGAGGCTCCAACTTCTGGAAACCTGGGGTTAATTATAAAACCACACTTGGTGACTTTTAGGTTTGTGTGATGTGGGGCTCTGGTGTGAAGGTAGGTCTTTTGAGCATCAATCTCATGCTCTATACCCCATCTGGTTTGTACGGTGGACACTGTGTGTTGTGGGTTGCACACCTTTTTAATAACAGTCAGGGCTGGCTTTTCCATACTGGTGGCAAAGACTGCATGCATGTTTGAGGCAGTAATTCTTCCAGTCCGACTTGCATACCAAGCAGAAGATTCATGCTGTTGTCTTGTGCACATCTCAATAGCTGATGCCTGCTCATCAGTCACATTTGCAGCATCCCTGTATTTCTCACAGTGTAGTTGGATAGATGAAAGGTCATGGGAATCTATTATTTTATCACACAGAGATGTTGCAAGGGACTTGGGCATTACAGAGGGCTGGACTGTGTCTGTGTACAGTGTGTAATAGTTATTCATACCTGACAAACCAACAGCCTTGCTATGCTGCAGCAGTGTGTCAAGCAGGGGTGACAACTCATCAAGTTTAGCTAGGGGAATTTTCCTTTTTTTGGCACGACTCCTAATGCCTGGCGCAGTGGAGGGTGCAGTTATGCGCTGGTCAAGCATTTTTTTTTGCCTAGCAGATGAGGTGTAGTCAATCTTGTATCCCACTTCAGCTGTGATCTTGCTCAAATTGCTGGGCAAAACCCAGTATGCTGGTACATCTGTGACAGTTTTTTTCCCACGAATCCGAAAAGTAGCCTCCACTTTAAATAACAGAGCACCGACATGGGTACATGTCTCTGCTACTCCTGCCATACATGTGCAGTGTGCACACTCCACCTTTCCACTGCTGCTGATGATCACCCATGGCTTTAAAGGCGGTTCATTCAGTCGCTGAGAGTGCATGACCTTAACAATAGACAAAGACAAAACAAATGTGAATATTGTAATGTTAATATCTCTCTGAATTTTTTAGTTGTTGCTGTTTGTGTGTGTGTGTGTGTGTGTGGGGTGTGGGGGGCTTATCTTAGTATCACAGACGGACTTATCTTCAATGGAACCATTTATTTTCAAGTATTACGGCTGTATGTTAATGGCATCTTTTTATGAATGAAGAGTATCACTGATATTAATATAGCTACTGATATTCCCACAAATTTTAAACATTTATTAGGCTTAAAAAAATATAACAACTTTAAGGTTTTATCTATTTATTTGTATCGTTATTCAAGCTTGTGCTGTACAATGACAAATAAACAACCTTGTTGTCGGTGTCGTAACGTTAGTCTACAACTAAGTTAACGTTATGCTAAAAGAACGAAAGCCGGTAAAGTTACCTTGATTTATTTATTTATTTGTAATTATCGGTATACAACCGTCTTGTATAATGACAAATAAACAACCTTGTAGACATAGTATCATGATTGTAATGTTGCCGGTTATAGAAACATGCTAAAAAGAAAGAAAGCTGTCAACTTACCTTCGTTCGGACGACAGTGTTTTCACCGTTGACAGGCTTGCAACTCTCCAGGTCATGTACCCAACCATTGGTAAACTGAACGTGGGCTTCCAGAGACTTATAATTACGAAATTGCTCAGCGGTATAGGCACTGACACCACAGACAAAATACGTAAATATATCAGGAAATGTGACGGGAGGTAAGGCGTCAGGGTCGCGGATCCACTGGTCTTTTGGGATTTCATAAGGATCAACATTTCCAATAAAGGTGATTTTTTCAACATATCGTTTCTTGGCGTCCGGTAGGAGTTTGTCTCTGTACAATCCACATTGTTTTAAACTATTTTTAAGCATGCTCAAATATATAATTCATACAACCAACACAGCTGTATATAGTGTTGCTTGGTTACCGGCTTGTTACCGGCCGGCTTTTTGTGGCCTCACAAAATGGCGGATACTCCCCACAATACATTGCGCGATGACGTCGCAGTGACGTCGGTTGCTATTCTCTATAGGCAAATGCTAAGGGCGCCGACGCCGGGGGGCGCCAGAGCCGCGTAAGGAACTTTCCGCTTTTATTGTACTTCATTAACACTGCAACGATCGGAGCAATTACATAAGCCTGCCAGTGGCGCAAAAAGTGGGTATACCGGTATGTGTAGCGGAGTAGGCGCCCTCATAAGATTTCATCATAGAATTTTGACAGGGGACCCCCCTCCAATAATATCGCGAGCGGGCGCGGGCGCAGTGAGCGCTGAGCGAACAGGCACGACCGAGTAAGTTAGTGAGTTGTCGTCGAAAAAGATGGATAAAGCAAAAAAGCGGCCGGGGGCTAAAATAGAAATAGCCCATTCGTTTTGTTTTGTTTTGTTTTGTTTTGCTTAATCAGCGGTGCTGGGTTAGTGCTGGTGTAGGCCTAATGCATTGGTCAAAAAAAAAGTAAGCGTTAGCTTTTTTTCTGACACCGCATGAAACGCGTAGATCAGCGGACCATTGGTTGTTTTCTTGATTGACACTGGGCTGGCCCAATCACATCTTTAATGTGAAGTATAGAAAAATACTCTTTCTATTAGTATAGAAATTAGTACAAAACTTATGAAAGTTTCCTTTATTTTTCAGTGCATTGTTTTACAATATATGGGTATTATCATGGGATTAATATTATAACTATTATTATGTAATGTAGACAGACACAAACTAAAAGAGATTTGAATTTTTCTTTGTTTAATTTGAACACTGAATATGGGTTGGAGCTTTTAATTTTGAACTCTCAAAGTGCACCAGATTGATGAATTTAACATTAAAATGCACAAAATTTTCTTACGGGGGAGCATGCCCCCGAACCCCCCTAGCCGCCTAATAGATTAGTAATAATAGTAGTGGTGGTAGTAATTGTCATTTATCTACTACAAGTTACATGGTCAGATAAATTGTATTTGTACAATGCAACTAGGATGATTGAAATATCCTTGAACGTTCTTTATAGCATTTGTATAAACAATTTATTACAGTTCAAGTCATAATTTGCTTGTTGAAGTTTTGGAGTGACTATAAGAGCATTTTTGTTTAGTTAGTTGTTTGGGGGGGGGGGGGGGGGGGGGGGGGGGTCCCTCTGTGCTCTGGTCCCTTTATATTGTGCCTTTTTCCCCTCGTGGTCATTTTATGTATATGTACTTTGGTGTTTTCCAGTTTGTGTTCTGGAAATTATCTTAGCGTTTAATCTAGTTTTTTGTTTTGTTTTTATCTTTCCCAGTATCAGAATCTTGTCTCTCTTGTCCTGCCCTGTATCCTGGCCACTGACTCTTAACTGGCAGCCTTACTGGTGCAGCTATCTAGCTCCTGTTTCCTCTATTGCACTCCCGTCATCACCATCTTACTGACGTCTCAGGGGTCACCCATCTCGCCTGTCGTCGTGTCGTCGTGTCGTCTGCCCTGCCCTGTTTGAACTGTGGTTCACGCTTCACTCTCCCTGTTGTCTCAAGTCTTCAGTCTGGTTAATAAAAACCATTATTGGTTATCTGCTCATTTGCGTCTGGGTCCTACCGCTTGCAGAATTGTAGTAAGCATTGAGCAACACGCAAGAAGAAGGAATACTTTAAATAGTCTTTAAAAATAAACGCAGGAGATCGCTAAGAGTGCACAGGAGACATACCACACATTAAATAAAGACAACACTGAAAAAAGCTTTTAAACTGAATGAACTGAAGTCTTAAATAAAAGAGAGGATAATCAACACAACAGGGAACAGGTGTGGAACTCAGGTAACTAAACCCCTGGTCAGAGCCTGACTCCACCCACTGGCAATATTTGAAAAATGCTGGAAAAGTGGGCAGACCCCACTTAGGAAATAAATACTCTAACCTGATCATTTTCAATACTCGCAATTCTAACTCCTGACTCGCTACAGTGGTTTTGACGAAACAAGATGGTTTTTATACTACCAAGGGCGTGCTAGCTCGTACCAAGGGCGTGGTGAGCTGAAACATGCTTACGTCACCATCAACCGCTTACATCACGAACCACCGCAAACATCCAATAGGAAAATCCAACTGCAGTAGCCACCGTTCACCCTGAAGAGGGCAGCACTCAGACGTTTTTGCACCATATATTGTAGAATTAAATCACTTTATACCCAAATGTCAAAAAAGTTACTCGAATCAATGAACAGCATTAATAAAGCCCCATTCTTACAGATCATTAACTAAAAAAAGTTGGTTTAGGGTTTAGTTACCCTTTAACAACTAACATGCATTTACAAGACAACGATGTACTAAAAACTGAAACGTTTTTCCTTTGGGTTTATCATGTACAGATGTCAACATTATTAAAACTTTACCCGTTCTCATGGATCTGCTTTTAGACTAAAGACTAAAAGCGCTCTATTATGCATGCCAGGCCAGTAGTTGGCGATGTCACTTAGTAAAGAAAAACTATATGCACCTATAGACTGAACAATTAATGCGCATGTGCATGACATCAAATTTGCAATGTCTCAAGTTTACAGTGTTTCTTTCAAAAACTTGCACTTTGAAACTTGTTTGCGTTTTCAGGCCCTCACAATGCATTGTGTAAATGAATGGCCAAAACTCAGTTTTTAGTTGAGGAAACACTGTGTGAACACCCTCTAAAACACAATGAAACATACTCCTGACAATAGCATTTAACTTTACTTTGAGTAAATAGTAATTAATAGTGCAGTCAAATGTATAGGATTCATTTTATCGAATACATTATATCTAATAGTTTTAACAACTAAAATCATGGGATTTGTTCATCTAATGCTTTAAATTTCTGAATTTGTGAGCGGACGCTGGTTTCGCCCTGTGTGCTAAAGGCCACCGACTTCTCCTTTCCCTTCTCTGCCCTTTACAACAGGTGCCACAAAGGGGTCTGCAAACACAAATCAATTAGAGACTTCTTGATGAGGAATGCTGACATTTGCACTAGATGGCTGAAGCCAAATGCCATTGTTCTTATCCAGAGAGAAGAACTCTGATATAACGTGACTGTATACCGCAATCTTAAAGAGATAATTCTCCACAAAATGCTCATTTACTCATACTCATGTTGTTAAAACTCATGCGACTTTCTATCTCACAGAGATTTTTTTATAGGTTTGGAACAGGGTGAGGAAATGATGACAGAATAAATATTTTGGGGGGAACTATCCCTTTAATGAAATTGATAGATTGTTGGCCAGTACCTGTCATTTAAATAACATCCACTTTCTTGTGTGTTTTAAATCCTTTTTTAATGCCCGATCGTTTTCGTCTCAAGCTGAACTAGTCGAGTTTGCAGGAATTCACTGGCCTCACAGAAAATAGGAAAAAGCATATCTCTTAGAGGATTGCTTTCAACTGATACTCTCCGAATAGGGTCTTTGCTTAGCATGTGAAGATAAAACTGCTCTTTGTTTGAGTGGTGGAATTGAAAAAGTTGAAGATTGTGACAGGCAGTGTTTACTTAGCAGCACATCTACTGTAGGATAGTGATACTGTAAATGACTATGAATTTTGTTCTCTTTCCAAAACTATGCATTTTTGATTTTCCTAGGTTGGTAAAGAAAGCTACCATTTCCAATACATAATGTTTTAGTGGTCTAGCAATTTTGGTTTAAAATTCTGCATAATGCACAAAATATCCAGGACTGTTTCATTAAAAAAGTACAAGGGTTATTAATAAACAACTGAACCTGAAAGTTTAAGTGGGAGGGAAAAACATAAATTCTGATTTCGGCTGACTGTCTCTCCTTCTGATCAGGGTTACAGTCAGTGACCCTAACAGACATATCATGCTAATGAGCACTTTTACTGCACTGACATTACCACACACAGTTGTGGTTGTTAACTGTTAATAATAACGTAAGTTACATCAGTTTGTAGTTATGGCAAACTGGTGCATTAAAATAACAAATGCAATTTAAAAGCTCTTAAAGGCATACTATGCAGAAATTGTGTTTTTGTCAAACAGCGACCCCTAGAGTCGCTGTGCAATACTTGCACTGTCGTAAATACACCCCCCAACCTGTACACCGGTACCTGTTCGGTAGCAGGGATGGAAATTAACTTTTTTGTCCACCGGCCACTGTGACTGGACAAAATCTAGTGGATTTCAAAATCTACCAGCCACTCAATGTTTTTACCAGCCACTTTCTTGTTTTTAACCGATAATGTGTAACTGCATGTGAAAATTAATACTACAATATCTACAATACTTAAGCAGTTTATTTAATCTCAAGTCTCAATGAAATACTGGCATTTTCTCTTTCTCTCTTATAGCCTACACACACAAACCACGAACTGATATTCATTTCAGTTCCCATATGAGGAAAAAACAATGTTACAGACGTGACCACTGTGAAAGCGGCACTAAAAGATGCTTTAAAACTTTCACAGAGACAGAAAGCACAAAACCTTTCTTTAAAGTGAATTTCGTTTTGTATTAATTGTATCTTAATTGTAATCAATGTTTCATCAACCAATTGCCTGGATTTAATAAATAATAATTAAATATAGCAGACGGTAGATAATCACGAAACGGAGGCGACGGCGCTGGAGCTCGTCTCATAAATGAACCGAAACTCAGTGTATAAGGTAGCCTAGCCTCACAGACAGACATGTCTACTTTTAAACTGAACAATTCAAAACGAAAGAAAACAGACACAGACTGCTCTCTGCTTATGCAATTCGTATGAAATGTGCATTTCTCTCTGGCGCGTTCACTACTGCGAAGATCACGATCAGCATCGTCAACTTCATCTTTGCAACTGACATGGACAAAGAAAATACTTGTTTATTAATAAATAATTAAAATATCTCCTTGCTATAGTTTACATATTCATAATCATTACTTTTGCCTGTTTTTTGTGACAGATTTTAGGAGCTTTATTGGCAGCGCCATCCTTACATGAGCGCGTCACCACAGCATCACCGCACCCACCAGAATATAGCCCTGTTTTTTTGTTTTGTTTTTTTTGTTAAGGATTTGTTTACTGTGTGTGTGATTAATTTAATGGAAAGCACATTCACTGCTAGTTGTCTTGCTAATCAGTGTCTGCTTGTTTATTCAAACTAATTTGTCCTAACAGACGAACGTTGCATGATGTTATTTTTATTTACCCGCCACGGTGGCCGGTAGGTGAGGCGAGTTTACCCGCAACAACACAAAATCACCAGCATTTGGCTGGTGGTGGGTGCTAATTTCCATCCCTGTTCGGTAGGATAGTAGCGTTGGTCATGGAACAGGCACAAGACACCGAAGATATTGACCATAGTATGGTCCAAATATACCAAAATATTGGGCTATTGCGAATACTGCATAGTCTACTGAACTAATGATGATGTTCAAAATCGGATAATATGTCTTATAATATAATATAAGTGTTAGACTACTTTATAATAATAAAGTAGCCTATCGCGTTTGGCAGCTTATAACGTTTTTACATGATTGCAGCTAAATCACAAGTAAATAGCCTATAGTCTAGGCCTAATGTATAATTTCATTTATGTTTTTTGATTGTAATGTAAACATTACAAAATGCCTGATGACATCAATAAAGTTAAATGTAGGCCACGTCGCATTATTTCATAACATTGGCCGTTATGATGTCATTAGACATGATTATTGCAATTTATCATAATAGTTTGCAAATTGTGCTTGTTTACACTAGATAATTATGTGAGATATTGACAACTGTTCTCATGATAATCGCAGGAATCAACGTCAACAGCGTTGTGCCGCAAGCTAGGCAATAAAACATATATAATGCAAAATATGATAATCGAAATCTAGCTAAACATATGTGGAAATTATTGGACTGGTCTAATTATCACCAATGAATGAGTTGCGCAATATGTTGCGCAACAACATACAACATAGAACGCAAACAAGTTTACAAGTAAGATATTTACTTACTAGTCCATCAACAAGATCGCCAGGTCAGCATCGCTGTTGCATCCAGTGCTACTTTTTAACTTGCGCCAATGAGTGAAAGCCTTCCTTTCCCTACTTTCTTCCTACCGCGTTTTCTTTGCTTTTTCCATCATCTGAAATGAGAGCAAGTGTCTTCGTGCTTCATATGTTGTTGTTGAGTGTGACGTCGTTGCCGGAAAGCAAGTCGCGATTCTCGCGAGATTTGTCAGGGGCGTGCATTGACTTGCATTGCTGGTATTTCCAGCGGCGACCCCCCCAAGCTTTACTACCAGGATGATTCGCCCTATTATGAGTTTGTTTACCACCGAAATGACTTTGAAGCTGTTATATTAAGGTAAAATTCCTGCATAGTATGCCTTTAATTAAGAAAAATGAACAGGGTGTGAGTGGTAAAAACATTTCTCTCTCAAGATAATTTGCATTTTAAATGTATTAGCAGTGGACTAATTATATAGAATGTGTACACTGTAAAAATGAATTTTGATGATTTGTTATCACAACTTTTTATATTTTGTCAAATCAACTTAGATAATTAATGTAGTTCAGATAACATAATATTTTGAGTTTCTATTTATTAAACCAATCTCCTTTGTTGTATTAACTAAACATTTTAATTTCAATGAACTCAACATTTTAAGGCAACCAGGTAACTTACTTTTTTAAGTTAATCCAACTTTTTTTTTTTACAGTGTAGTCAATCATACATATTCAAGACAGGTAGTGTAGTTCTTTAAAACAACCGAAGCACAGCATTCAAAAACGATTGGAAAGTTAAATGGTGGTGGTGGGTGAGGAGATTCCCCGTTCCATGTAAAGTGCGTTGAGTACCCAGAAAAGCGCTATATAAATGTAGCAAATTATTATTATTATTAAATCTACATTCTAAACAGAATGTGATCTACTGATTAAACAAGCCTTCATCGCCTCATTCATACCGAAAAGTAAGACTGATTACCACCTAACTAACTGTAATTCTTAAGACACAGTCTTAACTTAATGGCTATGTTTATCTGTTCATTAGATCTGCTTTTGCTTTACCTTAATGTATGCTAGTTAAAGGTGCTATATGTAATTTTTCTACTACAATTCCTTTTTTTATTGCCTGTGTGTGAAGGGGTTGTAATCACACATTACAATCATCCACTTGTCAGGTTTTGCTATTACCTCTGAAGGCCAGTATTCCTATTTCTATGTGAAGGCTCCGGGTCGGATTTACCGTGAAATCCATCGGATGTGACGTGCATGCGCGCTCCCGAGCCTCTCTCCTTTTATATAGCCTACAGTCTATTGTAGACAGTCAGGGAGTTATGTACGGTCAAAGGCGCACGTTTTTCGGCTTATATCTCGGCCAATCTTTGATCAATATTCCCAAGACTCGCCGAGATATTTGCGTAATAGACAGTATTGTCTATGACTGTCTATAACTTCACAGCTAGAGGCCGCTAAAAACTACATATAGCCCCTTTAACAACTTTCAGCTCATGGCGACTTTTTCATGAATAAGAGTAATTTATTGGCACCAGCTATTGGTGGAAGTTAAACTACTTCTTGCTCTTGTCTACAAACTGCAATCTCGCGAGGGAAACGTTGCAAGAGCAATTTTTATCTTGCACCAGCAAAATCTCATAAGAAAGTCAGTCATATATGTTTTACTAAACAAGAGAAAATAAATGTTAATAGATTTCTCTGAAGAGTTAAAAATGAGTTTTAGTGGTGCATGACAACCCAATCTCACGACCAATTCGTTCGAATTTGTACGAGTGGATAATTCGTAACAATTCATATGACCTCACTCGTACGAATTTGTAGGATTTTTACTAAATCGTACATATTTTACGAATTCCAAATTCGTTTGAATTCATCCGAATGACCTACCCCTGAACCCGCCCCTAAACCTACCCATCACGTGGGTTTAGACTAATCGTACGAATCCGTACGAGTGAGGTCGTATGAATTCGAATTAGCCACCTTTTAATCACTCATACAAATTCGTACGAATTGGTCGTGAGATAGCGTTGTGCATGATGATGAAAGTAGCTGGAGCAATTGGTAATTATTTTACATTTTACATTTTGGCAAATTGGTTTCTAATTCCTATTCATATCTCATTTCTACAATACTTACACCCAACTGATGGATAGGTTTAGAGGTAGACATTCATGCTTATGTTTAGTTTTTTCTTAAAAAATATGTTTCCTTACAATTACATCGTACAGATCCAAATGAAATCTCAACCTTGTAAAATAGTTTTCTCATGAAATTGGGCTGGATGTTTCCTTATAATTGTGTGGGGGTCTGCAACTTCTTTTTACTGTCCAAAGTTACAATGAATCCCTGTGAGGATAATGTTTCAAATCGAACTTGTCTCAATGAGAAGTGACAGTGTGCTGCACAAAATGTAAAGCAAGCAAATAAAAACCCAGGAGAAATGCAGTCTTTTATATGAGTCTGTAAGAACAATGATATAGTAAATTGACATAACACAGCCCACATACAGATACAGCTGTATGTATACATATAGTGTGTGTGTGTGTGTGAGTGTGTGTTGGTTTATGTGATTTATGAGGACACAAATTTGTATAATAACATGTGTATTACACTGGTATTACAACTTATGGGTGGTTTATGAGGACACTTCAAAAGTCCTCATAAATCAAATGGCTTAAAAAACATAAAAAACAATGTTTTATTAAAATTTTTAAAATGCAGCATGTCTCCTGTGATGGGTAGGTTTAGGGGCAGTGTAAGGGGATAGAATATAGTTTGTACAGTATAAAAACCATTACGCCTATGGAGAGTCCTCATAATGCTGTTGCACCAACATGTGTGTGTGTGTGTGTGTGTGTGTGTGTGTGTGTGTGTGTGTGTGTGTGTGTGTGTGTGTGTGTGTTTTCTGCACACTTTCCCACTTTCCACATATCACAATTTCAACCAGAACAGCACAGGAAAGACACTTTTATAAATGTATTCTGAGTATAGACTATTAAAAACAGAACATAAAAACTGAACATTGTGCTTTAATATTACACAAAAATACAAGATTTAACAAGAAAAAAGGCCAGGTTACAGGATAAAGCTTTTATAGTGAATCTCATAAAGCACTTTAGAGACAAGTTTTGTCAGTGTAATTACAATGATAGATCAATGCAGGCAAATGCTTTTTGGAAAACCAAATCATTTCTAGGGCTAAATATTAATTAATTATTTACATAAATGCAAGATAAAAATTATTTTCAATTGCTCTCGAATAATTACATTCATTATTTTACCTAATATAGCCATATTACAGTGAATCAATGGGGGTCTGAAATATTCCAAGTCTATCAACAATGTTTCTTTTCATCTCCTTATAATTGATATTCTCAAGCATGAACTCAAATCTAGAATTCAAATACCTACACGCATATCCATTATGTTGTATCATTGTGGCATTTGAGTCTGAATAGGATCATTTTGGCAAGAGTGAAATTTTTGTCTTACACAATCACAGACTGAATGTAAGATAATAATAATAATGAAAATTGTATTATAACTATAACCACTGATTTGTTACCTGTGTAAGTATCATGAATGTAATCAAATATATAGGTTTACAAGGCCCAAATGTAAGAATTTAAAGTGACAGTTGAAAATACTGTCATCATTTACTTACCCTCATGTCATTCAAAAACATATATGTTTTTTCTTTTTGACTTTCATTGTATGGGGAAAAAAGAAAAAATAATTCATACTGGTTTGAAATGACATGATGGTAAATAAATGATGAAATTCTTTTTTTACTTTTAAGGGAACTATCCCTTTGACATGGAAAACCCCATATTGATCGGCCACTACACTGAACATTTGGGGGAACGAATCTCACTCAATGACTACAGTAGTTACAGCTCTGAGACTAACTGACAGAAAAGTTCATTTCAGCCCTGGCCCTCTAGAGCTCTGAAGTTTCAAGAACTTCTTTCATTCAAACTTTGTCTTTGGAGCCAAAGCGTTTGGGGTATCAAATGAAAGTGACCACAAAATTTGACAAAATGTATCCCTTTTCGCAGTGTGCATTCATTAGCGGTAGTTCGTCGAATCTGAGAGACATGTACGTATAGACATTAGGGCCCAGCTTGGGTGGATAACGAGGACAAAAATCTCAATTAAGGAGCCGAGGCAAAGGGGACCGCAGGAGATCAAAATTCTGTGATGGCACTTTTAATGATGGCAACCTTTGACCTATGAATACGAAGCGCTCTGGGCAAAATGGCCCTCTCAGCACAGCTCTGTGGGCTGCAGACATTAAAGCCACCTCCTGCTGAGAAGAAGGGCCTTCAGTAGGGGGAAAAAAAGCTCAACAAGTTTAACTTCGGAATGAATAAGATATTTATTAAATTTAGTTGCTTGGTTACTCTCAGGCCTTCACTGTAAAGAGATTGCTGTAAATTTTACAGTAACTTACTGGCAGCTGGATGCCAGTAATTTACTGTAAAATGTTTTACAGTATTATTACTGTATTTTCACTTACAGTATACTGTACCTTTACTGTATTTTCACTTACAGTATACTGTACCTTTACTGTATTTTCACTTACAGTATACAACCATTTACTGTATTTGGATTTACAGTAATATTACCGTATTTTCATTTACAGTATTAGTATTGAGTTTTTTTTTCTTTTTTTTACGTTTACCCCACTCCCAAAAATTACAACAACACATGAACATTTGTCCTTATAATATTCTTTTTAATCATTAAACATTTTGTTTTTAGAAGTACAGATTACAAATCTTGACCTCAATAGCTGAAAAAAAAAGGCAAAATCACCAAAGTCCATTGAAATAATCTCCTGCAGACCATTTGTATCTGTAGCATGGCAAAAACGTACACACACTGAAAACCAAAACAGGTCTTAAAAAATTAAATAAAGTAAAAGTCAGTTTGTGTTGTTATATTTCAGTCATTTTGCCAGTCAAAGTTGACAAGCTCTCTGATGAGAAACACTGAGGGGTTCAGGTGGATGCTTTTTTTTTTTTGTGGATCCTTCCAGATTTCCATCTGCTCTGTGCCTTTAGTGTTTGGTGCCATCAGGGTTGATTCTCAGAATGAACCTGCAAGCTCAAAGGGGGAAAAAATACATTAATTTTGAGATTGGTGTTGTCAGAATTTGCCCTGAGTCTCAAACTTGATGCTGCATGTACCTTTATGTTGATAAAAGCAAAACATCTGATTCTGAATGGACCTACAGGGATGGTACATAATTACCTCATAATCCATTACATTCAAATCATTTAAAGGGGACATATCATGCTAAATCCACTTTTTTAGCCCTTAAATGCATTTTGTTGTATATTTGGAGTGATTATCAGTACAGAAAAGTTGAAATTAGTCTCTTCAGGTGCTTTTTTGATATCTTTATATTCTGTTTTGGACATATTTTGCAACCTGTTCGGATTTTTCTATTCTCTATGACGTTTTTTAACAATAATATTTTTAATTACACGTCTGTAGCAGTATTACGCCCGTTTCACACATACTCCGTATGCGGTACAGGAGCAGCACGCGCTATAGTGCTTTCACATATGCTGCGTTTGCAGTGTGCAACTGATCCGCGTCTGTACCACAAACACATTTACTCACTATTTGTATTTCACATCCAGAAGTTATCAGCAACTTTTATTTTGTTAAATAGTCGTTGTAAAACATGCAGTATTGTAGTAGTGGGCATGGATGGAGAAGTTACTGTAAATACAGTAACACACCATTGCGATACATCCATATGAAGACGTTGTTCTGCAGGTTCGTCGTCTTCATATTCATCTCGCTCCGGGTCCGACTCTGGCTCGGAGCGAGATGAAAATGAAGACGACGAACCTGCAGAACAACATCTTTATATGGATGTATCGCAAAGGACAAGTCGTCCGTTGTTGACATTTTGTTAATAACGTGTGAATAAAAAGTTTCTGTGCCGCTAGATAATCGTAAATCTCTACTATCAAACTACAAAAATGGCCGAACAAGGTGGAGTTGAACCGAGTGTCACCTCTGCAGCCTGGAGAGGGGGCGGGGTATGAAGTGTCTCTTTTGCATTTAAAGAGACCGCACCAAAACGAGTTGCTCTCAGACGCATATCAGAAAAGGGGTAGAAAAGGGGCCTGTGGAGCTATAATAATGAGGAATTCAGACCCAAGTATTGCAGTTCCGCTTTATATAGACCACAAATGTACGATTTATATGTAAAAAGGAACGATTTAAAAGCATGATATGTCCCCTTTAAGCTTTATTATTTTACAATACATTCCTGTGTAGCTTAAACAGCAGAGCAGAGAACTCCCTGTATGTTTTCTATATTTCTCCCCTATATTTAGATAGGTAGGCAAACGCATTTCTGTCTCAGTGCATGCATTGCAGTCTTAGTCTGGCAGTGCCGCCGTTAGCTTAGCATAGCATAATAAATGGAACCCTTTGTTGCCGGATAGCATGTTGTGAGTAAAAGTGATTAAAAAAACCTCAATTACTTCTTGTGGCCTGCGTATTTACAACGAGTACAAATAGCAATGCAGATTAAGACTAGGCGATTTCCTAGCCAGATATTGACTTGGGACTATATTGGGTGGAAACACAGGCGAAGCACTGCTACTTGGGCGCAGAGATATCACGCAACACCTGAAATCCCCCAACTTCCATCAACATACCGGCGTGAATATTAGCTGGCTATTTTTCCTACAGTAGACATAGTGAATGGCGATAAACATGGCGGATTTTGTGAGAGACGAAGAGGATGACTTCTCAGACAGTCAAGATCCAGAACCATACCTCTACGAACCAGAGTTTTCAGAAGAGGAGCTGCATGCTTTGGAAATAGAACGACAGGAGGAGGAGGTTGCGATCGCTCAACAGCCTGAGGACGTGAGGAGAGCCGACACGAACTGGTGGTGTGAGTGTAGGGGAATATGCCAGCCTATGCCGACTGAAATAGAGTATGTGTGCTGTGGCGAGTGGGACAAGGTACTGCCATCGATGACCAGGCTCAACGTGTCAGATCAAGATGAGGTGCCCGCAGTTGTGTCTCAGCTACCAAGGATTTCTCTGCGTAGATCCATCCTGCAGTCCTCGACTTTTTTGAGAAGTCATCCTCTTTGTCTCTCACAAAATCCGGCATATTCATTGCCATTCACTATGTCTACTGTAGGAAAAATAGCTAACTAATATTCACGGCGGTATGTTGACGGAAGTTGGGGGATTTCAGGTGTTGCGTGATATCTCTGCGCCCAAGTAGCAGTGCTTCACCGCAATATAGTCCCAAGTCAATATCTGCCTAGGAAATCGCCTAGTCTTAAAGGAACACGCCGACTTTTTGGGACTTTAGCTTATTCACCGTATCCCCCAGAGTGAGATAAGTCCATACATACCTTTTTCATCTCCGTGCGTGCCGTAACTCTGTCTGACGCACCCACCGCTAGCCTAGCTTAGCACAAAGACTGGAGGTAAATGGCTTCAGCTAGTATACTGCTCCCAATAAGTGACAAATTAACGCCAACATTTTCTTATTTACATGATGTGATTTGTATAGTCACAGCATGTACAAATAACAAGGTCACATGAGACACAGCCATCTTTTAACCATATAAATACTAGGAGCTATATTCTCAGAAGGCAAAGCACTGCTACTTCTGTGGAGTGATTTGCTCGCAGCACCTGAGAAGCCCCGTGGTGAGGAGCAGAGAGTTTGCTCAGAGTAGCGGTAATCATTCCACCCAAGTAGCAGTGCTTCGCCTTCTCAGAATATATTTCCCAGTATTTATATGGTTAAAAGATGGCTGTGTCTTATATGACCTTGTTATTTGTACACTCTGTGACTATACAAATCACAACATGTAAATAGGAAAATGTTGGTGTTATTTTGACACTTATTGGGATTAGTATGCTAGCTGGAGCTATTTACATCCAGTCTTTGGGCTAAGCTACTGTAGGCTAGTGGTGGGTGCGTCAGACAGAGTTACGGCACACACATAGATGAAAAAGGTATGTATGGACTTATCTCACTCTGGGGGCTACGGTGAATAAGCTAAAGTCCCAAAGTTGGCGTGTTCCTTTAATCTGCATTGCTATTTTTATTTGTTGTGAATACGCAGGCCACAATAAGTAATTAGTTTTGTTTTTGGGGGGGGGGTCACTTTTACTCAGGACATGCTATCCAGCGGCGCTGCCAAACGCGAATAGAGCGTCAAATTCTCGTGTACCGCGTCTTGTTGGACGCTTGAACATTTTTAATCCATTTGCGCGTCCAAAGCAAGCGTTTGAAGCGAAATTGACACGTGTCCGATGGTTGTCTGTTTGCAAGATGGCTGATTGACCTCTAGACATGCGTAATTGCGTCTTTACATTGACTTAACATTTAAATCACTCGCACCAGACGTTCTATTCGCGTTTGCTGTGAACGCACCATAAGACAATGCATGCACTGAGACAAAAATGTGTTTGCCCACCATCTAAATATAGGGGAGACAGTGAAAAACCTCTATTTCAAAAAACGGTAGCGTGTTCCTTTAAACTTAAATACAATGTAAGTTGCTTTGGATAAAAGTGTCTGCCAAATGCATCAATGTAAATGTAATGTAAAAAATATATTTTGGGTTACCTAATTTTGCATTCGACAAAATGGACAGCTAATGCTGAAGAAGAGTCTGTTAGCTGTTGTAACTGGATGATGATTCTGCCCTTCATTGTCAGCATCCATGTTTTTGCTTAGAGAACAGACTCTCCTGAAACAGACAAAGTCACAGCAGCCTTTTTAGTGTTATTATAGTTCACAGAAATAATATACAATAACCAAACTTATAACTAACAACAACAACATGAGGGGTAAAGATGATGTAAGATATGATGTTGTATGGTGTTTATAGTTTTTAATAAATTAAACAACATTTAAAATATTAGTTAGCAAAATTTTGCTATATTGATAATGGTATATTGCTAACCCTTTCCTCCTCCTCCTCCTCCTCAAACGTCAACCTATTCTGTGTATTAGTGGAGAGTGTCAGCAGTGATGTACAGTCCGGAGGGAATGGCTTCTGCAAATTCAAAATAAAGAACAGAAACTGATGGATGATTATTTACAAGCACTTTAACTCTGCTGCCTGGTAAACCCGTTTTCTCCCCTTCCGTTGGTTTCATCGGCAGTTACATTATATTATGTTTGCCTGCTTAACTAACGCATACTTCAGCTAATTTAGTTGATGTCATCTTACTCACCTGTAGAAGTCATCACCATTACGATGGCTATCACAAGAAAAGACTCCAAAACACACCTCCGACATTGCAGACATGATTCAGACTACAAACTTGAAAATAAAACAAAATATGTAATTAACAATGGTGTCGCTTAAAGGGTTAGTTTACTTTAAAAAAAATTAATTATGTCACCATTTACTCAGCCTCAACTTGTTCATAACCTGTATTAATTTATTTATTGTGCTGTATACAAAAGAAGATATTTAAAAAAACATGAGTAACCAAACAGTTTCTGGTCCCCATTGACATCCATAGTATATATTTTTTTACATCCATACATAGCTACATCCAGCAAACTGTTCCATTACCAACATTCTTCAAAATATCTCCTTTTATGTTCAGAAGAAAGAACTTCATGCAGGTTTAGAAAAACTTGTGGGCAAGTAAATTATGACAGAATTTCTTTTTGAGGTGCACTATTCCTTTAACTTATTTTTTCACGTTAGCTCACTGTTAACGTTGTTACATCTGCCTAACTAGCTAAGTTGTGATAAATAGAGGACGGAACATACAACAGTTATTATTTTTCTCTGTTTAATAAGTTTACTTCGGCTTATTTAGGTGAAGTTGACCTACCAGTTGATGTTATCACCGTTATGACGGCAATGAAAAGGCTTCAACACACACCTCCATCGTTGCAGACTGCAGACATTATACAGATCACAACCCTGAAAAGAAACCAAAGCATATACTTGGAAATATTGTTTAAAAACCTCACTTAAACAAGGGTTTCGTCTATCTCACTTTACCTCAGTATTTCACGACACGTTAGTTCGTTGCGGTTAACGTTAAGTTAGCCTAACCGACGACTCCGCCTGGCGAGCTTACGTTAAAGAGGCAAATGAATACACAAACGTTATTGTTATCGTTTTAACTAAAGAATATTTCGGATAACATAGGTGAACTTAGCTTAACGTTACTTACCAGTTAATATTATCACCGTGACGGAGATCCGGCCGACAGTCAGGAAAAAAAAGGCACCAAAACCATTCCGACGAAAACAAAAAGACAAATCATGTTAGTTTGCTGTTAACATAAATGAAAACATTTTGCAAATGTTTGTTTTACATAAAATAGAAATAATATACTAACCTTTTTGGAGTTACCGGTAGGCTACATCTTCTGTCCACATTAACTGCCACTTCAACCATACAGTCAAAAAAATTCAAAAGAAATCTCTCTTGCCATTGGTCAGTTTTTCGCGGGCAAGTTCACTACTGTAAATTGACTTTACAGTAGAGAAAAATTACAGTAGTGACCATATATTTTCCCATAATCCTTTGCAGTTTACAGTAACATACTGTATAAACATTTTACAGTATCTTACAGTACATATTACAGTAAAATACTGTTCAAATTACAGAAATCAGTTACAGTGTTCACAAGGTGAATTTGAGCTCTCAAATCCATGTCGAACATTTTGAGGTCCCAGAGCTTTTTTTTAATTAACACTCATCATCCTACAAGTCATTTTAAACTAAATTCAAAGACTCATTTGACTCTGTTTACTGTCACAGCATGACAAAAGAGGGCGCTGTAGAGAAGATTCAAACTTCACATACTGAGAAGGATAGAGAGCAAGGTATGGAGAGGCAAGTGCATACAAGGCAGAAAACATCTCAACATGAAGCTGCTCAATTGCAGTAGTCTTTGTGAACAAACAACAGAAAAAGAAATCAATACAACTCCAGTCATCTAATGAAAATTACTCATCCGGTTCATCATTTGTTGGATATAACCAGGTACTCCATAGGAATTTCGGAGGTAGGTGTAACTCTGCCCTCTGATTGTATTAAAAAGTCTTTTTGTCCATTTGAAACATTTTTAAGGGTTTTGCAGTGAGTTTGAGGTTATTTGCTCCTGAAAAGTTCCTGAAACCTTTTCATCTAGCAGTGCCAGTGCTGCTGAGAAAAGATATTGTCCCCCCCCCCCCCTAGTGAACTTCACGTCATATAAGTACAGTCTGCAAACCAAAGTTCTGTTGAAATTGATTGCATCTTGTCAAAAAGAAAATGAACACTGGGTCATCTAAAAGACCTTTGCATCTCCAAATCCCTGATGATCCTGTATAACACAGCACTATTTCCATCCCTCCATTGAACAGAACTGACAAAGAACGCCTGTTTCAAGAGATCTGTAATGACAAATTTCATCCAGCATTGTCTACAAGAACAGGACAAACCCTACAAAGAGTGACACAACCACTGTGGCCATTGAAAATTTCAAAGATACTGAATTCATTTAATCAGTCAGACAGACTGACCTGAGGGAAATTCACTGGTATATCAGTTGCGATCCTATTCCGCTGTATGTGCTTGGAGACTGACTTCTTTGATGTCCATATAAATGTCAGGAAGCCAAAAGGGGTTAATAAATATTTAAGATGATCTTTAGAATCTTTGAATCGGAGTGTTGGCTTTGTCTTTCACCTCTCAGATCTAAGCATCTGGAGAAGAACTTTGCCCTGTCAGGCTGAAAGTCCCTTTATCTATCTCTGAACAGAAGAAGGGAACTTGGACTCCTGTAGGTCTTTGGAAGGGGTCACTGCTACAATATTACATCTGAAAGTGAATATATTTGGGAAAAAATAAAAGAATATGGTAACCGCACTTTGTGTGGTTTCTGATGTCAAGATAAATCAATGGTCATTCGTTTAATCCTGATTTAATTATTTTCCATTTAAGATGAGAAGAGCTGTATAGTTGTGAGTTTGTTGTCTGCATAGGAAATAGCTGCCCGGAGGCATAACTAAAATTACCACAAACTGAACTGACTTTCCTTAAAGTGACTTTGACTGAGTGTACTCATGAAACATGGGTATATACAGTATAGGTGAAGAAAACTGAGGGGGAATAATCACAAAGCTTTACATCAACAACGACAGATAACTACTGACACATCCGTGCTGTGCTACTGGTTCTTCAGGATCAACGATTCTAGCTGTAAGAATGATTCAATAAGCCTATTTAAGTAAACTCTAAAGATATAAAGATCGATCCAGGTCACCAAGACCTCCTTCTTAGAATGTTTCAGTGTCGGTTTCAAGGGTTGTCTAAAAACATCCATTTCTATGTATGCCTGGAACGCTTGAAAGAATCTGAGGTAATCTCATATTCATCTAAGAACTTCGCTTGTCTGTGACATGCAAGCAGCAAATCAACCCCTTTGTAATTTCACTTCGTAGCGGAACTGTATGATAACTGCCTGAAAATGAAGTTAAAACCATGTCATGTAAAATACACTTTGATAAAGGTCAATGTGATCTATAGTTCAGCTCTGTGAAAGCTCAAGCATAATAAAAGACTCTTAATTGCTTTTCTTGAAGATTTTTCTCCGGATGTGTGGTGTTTCTGTCAGTACACCCTCACTTCCGCAAGACACCATGATTATAGGTGGCGAGCTAATTATTTGTATTAAAGGCCACTCCGCCACCTACTTTAAAACTGAAGTGATTTTGTGAAAATTATGTGAGAAATTGAATACACACTAGAGAGACTGAGTCACTAATGGCAAACAACACATAATATCATGTTTGTATAGAGCTCTTTTTTTTTAGTTCTAATAAGCACATGACAATGTCAATTAAAATAAATGGTAAGGGATTTTGTACATTGTTTCTTCAGAAGTCTTTATAATGGAGTATGAGAGTTTGTGTGACTAATGACATCTTACGTATACCGATCTGTTAACACTCGTACTTGTTTTTCTAAATTATACTTGGATTAGCATGCATGGTGGATGTGACAGTATATAGCCTATATACTGCATTAATATACAAAGTTCTGTCATGAAACTTAGATTGATGGTTGATAGGTTCTTAACTCTTATCTGCTTGCAATCACATCATTCTCTATACAGAAATGTAATATATGTACACATATGAAATATACATATATTAAATATATCCACATAGAAAGTGAAAACATATATGTAGCCTACATATATCGGCCTTATATAAAACCTATTCGAAAATGGAACAATTTCATATATTGACATATAAAACTAGCCCATATATTTTATGTATGTATAATACAGTCTTTTATGTGTGATATTGGAACAATGCTCACAATTAATAAAAAATGGTGCTAATTCTAAAATGGGATATCAATTTAAATGAAATGTAGATTGTGTAGACTTGTTAAAAGTTCAAGATGTTCAAATAAGGAAAACAAGGAATGAATTAATAAGGAAACCATAAGCATGTAACATTTATGTATGTTGTTTAAATAAATGTATTAAATAAATAAATATATTATATAAACAATAATCATTTACATTGTATTAATATATGTCAATGTACTAATTTAATATGGACAATTTATATATGTTATAAACCTACGTACATCTAGATATATGTATATATGTAATATTTTGTCTTATATTTAGCATATATGACAGCATCACTTGCGATATAGGGACATATATGTCATATATTACATTTCCGGCACAGCTGATTGGTTCCTGCTGCATCAGTAGCCAATGAGCTCACTGCTCAACCTTCAAAAACTTGGTCAGTATTTGTTGTAGCAGTTACAGCACGCTTTAAGAAACCATCCACCTTCCCCAGCTCCACCTGTATAAATCTGATACGGGTAATTAAAGTACGCTATATTGTAAAGCAGCAGCATGTCTTGCTAACAGTGGAGCAGATCTATTCCACCAAGACCAAACATATCAACATTGTCATATCCATTACCATGCTGAACACCCCAAAATATACGTAGGCCTATATGTAAAAATTACTATATATTATATCAGCCCCGCACCACCATCTTTCTTTTTTACGTTTACACTAAAGAATCGCCTTCTGAGAAAAGAAAAAAAATCATAATTTTAGTCTGTGCATAGTAATATATGATTCTAATATATACAGTACACAGAACAGATATTACGAACTTTATGTTTACATTACAATAAACATCTTGTTTTAATGAGGCCTTTAATGCTTTAATGTAAACGCATTAAAAGCATCTCACTGCTTATCTGTCTTACTATAATGTAGCTTTTAATCCCAACCGTCTGAAACATCCATCAAACACCTTTTGAATTAAATTCACACGGAGGCTGTGAAAATTGCATCACAGTCAGGTGAGGGTCTTCTAATGGTCACATGCCCAAACCTGATTCAAAAATCAAATTTAAAAAAGACATTCAAAATTACAACACAAATGTGTCCAAAACTGGAATGGAGAATGCTTCAGTGCTGCCAAGCCAAGGTCATGGATTTGATTACCAATGCATACTGATAACAGGTAGCTTAGTAGTGCATATAGGAACACATTTTAAGTAGCTTTGGATGACTGCCTAATGCATAAATGTAAGTCGTTTGAAACAAAAATAGATAAATAGGCTCTAATAACTCACCTTAAGCTGGAAGTTAATTTAAATTATTCTTAGAAAATGTTAGAGACCAGAGACCTGAAAGAGCCCAGCTTTACCCTTCTTTCCCCCTCAAGGTCTGATGCCTATTTCCTTTTTTCTTTTTACTTCTAATTTTAATTATCTTTGAGTCAAGTCAAATAAAGAGCTAATGGCATATGTTTGAACATGAAAACTCTGAACATGATGGTCAGGTAAGCCACCTTTTCCAATGCCAAACGTACGTACAGATTTTTTCCAGAGTGCTAGAGTGTGAAATAAATCTTTCAATATTTATATAACTGTTCGTCAGACTAGTGATTGAACACATATTTCAAAGTAGGTGAAGAAGAGGGCATCATAATTCTGCATGTTCCTATTTGTATGCAGGTATAAAAAATTAATAAGACCACACTTTTACAGTTTTGTTTTGACAAGATTATTAACAACATTGCACTATGTATATTTAAAGTTGAATTGTGTGATATTAATATTGCTAGATGGATATATCACCCCCCCTCCCCCATTCAATTGCATAGAAAAGTAATATCACACTCATCCTAAATAAGCTGCAAAATTTGAGGCTTGAGTATTGGTCTGTACTTTTTTCCCTTGGTGTTTATGTTCATTTAATAGGGATATTTGTAATTTATTATGTGCCTGCATCTATGATCTTCTTGCTTTGCATTTTTGTTAGAAAGAGTAGATGAAATGCAAAGGCCTTCAGACTTCTGCCCGGTGGCTTTTAAAAACATTTTTCCACTGTGCATTGCTCATCTCATCCGTGTCACAGCTCCACTTCGCCTGATGACTCAATACTAATGCATGTCTACTCAAAGCTGAAAGCTGCGAGGCTTTGTCTGTTCTCTGTACACTTCTATAAAAAAAGACAACAAAGAAATAATAATGAAAAAAAGCTACAGAACACAACAAGCTGCATAGGTTCCTTGTTGTACCTAATTAAAAGTGTTTTTGGATCCTTTTAAGTGTTTTGCACAAATTTCTAATTCTTTCAGATATTAATTAAACTGCCTACTTTGAGATATGAACACACCTGCATATTTTGACCTTTCAACCTGACTGTATTATTGCAAAGCTTAGCATTAGCAGTTATATCTGGGAAATGTTATTTGGCTTCTTTCAAACCAGAAATGAACCGACAGAATATATGCAATGCCAATCTGTACATGACTCATAACCAATTATCCAATAATTGCATGAATTCACTCTTAATTTTCCTTCTTTTTTTTTTTGCATATTTATTCACATATAAACTCACTTTATCTGCATTCTTTTGCTCTAATGTACATCTCCACTTATGAGTCTGCTCAAGCCAAAGCCCATTAAACCAGCATGCAAAGAGATGCTAGAGACCCAGGAGTCATGCCAATAAAGCAAGCCTACTCTCATCACGGTCCAACATTCATGTTCTGTTTACAAGAACATGCTGTCTGAGTCTCAACCCACCAAAGCACTCCTTCTACTACTGTGCAGGAACTGCTTTGAAAAGCAGAAGTGTGCATGTGTGTGCATATGGAAAAAGAGAGGGAGCGGAGCAATAAAGGTAGAGAAAATAAAATTAATATGTAGATCCACCCTTTTAAGAGCTCTCAAAAATAAATATCTGACAAATTATCTGCTATAATATTTTAAGTGGTATTTTAAAAAAGTGTAATTAAAGTGAAATTGCTGCTTGTAAACGTTTAGCATTTTTATTTTATTCAGACCAAGTTAATTTGAACTGTCCAGAAATTCAGAAACTATAGTTACGGCATACAGGCAGTGGCTAACTAGACCATGCAAACCAGGTAAGCTTGACCAACTGTTGAAGGTTGACCAATTGTAGCATAACCTAAACCATGAGATTAAAGCAGGACTATATGTTTGTCCGACCAATGGCAGAGTATTTCGGGAAAACTGGATTGCAATTTGGTGATGCTAATACACAACTTGTACAGATAATAAGCAAGACACTAGCTATACACAGAGTGGTTTTAGCCAAATTATTTCAGATTTTACTGTAAAAATCACAATAAGCTAACGGCCCTCCCCTTGATAACACACACACACACACACACACACACACACACACACACACACACACACACAGACTCAGAAATGGCGATCGACCGTGCTGTTTGTCTTCTGAAAAGCATCAGATCAGTGACTCAGAGCGCTCGTGACTGCGACTGAAGTACGGTGGGTGGGAGGTGTCATGAGCAGGGTCTAAATCAATCAATATGCCCAGATCATCCACATCCTGTCTGTTTGATTCCAAGTCTCGTGTTGGACAAGAAACCTGACAAACATGTCCAGATTACTCACACAAACAGTCAAGGATGCACGAGGCAACCATCCTTGATCGCGATGCAAAGAAATTGTGTACTGAATTTCTATTGCATTTACTACAAGTAAATTATGATTATCTGATTATCTCTTCTTCATGGCATGCTTGAAAAATGAAAAATCTCCAAAACTATGGGGTATTCCAGCCCGTTCTCATCCCAAGGCGTAATATAATGACGCTTTTGCCAAAGCGTCTATATCGAACGCGCATGGTACCCTTTAGCGTCAATATGAGACGCCGAAATATATGGGTCAGAAGGCGCCTCCTAGCGGTCTAACCCTAACCCTACACCATACCTAAACCTACCCATCTCTCTGCGTGTTATATTGGGGTTCCATGCGCGTTCGATATAGACGCTTTGTCAAAGTGTCAGAATATTACGCCTTGGGATGAGAATGCGTTGGGTATTCCCGGTCTGCAGTGGTCAGTTTCTATCAAAATAATAATAATTATAATAATAATATGTTTATTTTTTATAGCGCCTTTCAAGAACCCAAGGTCGCTTCACAAAGTAATACAAACAGTTGACAGACAAGAGACAGGCAATCTGCTAGCATCTCCAATGTTAAGAGAGGGGCGTATGCGAACAAAATTCCGCAAGTGAAAGAAACACGATTTAACAACCTGGCTGATGTGTGAGTGAAAACATAACGAGGGATCGAACAAAACTCCCAGATTTCGCACAGTTTTTGAAGGCCTAATCTGGACACCATCAATATCAATAAAAAAGTCATGACCGGATAATCTCTGTGATTTAGGGCCAATCAACAGGATTTCAGTTTTCCCAGCATTAAGCTGTAGGAAGTTATCGGACATCCATGTTTTAAGGTCCTGAAGGCAGGAGACAACAGAAGTGGGTGGACAAGGTGGGTTGGGTTTAACCATGAAATAGATTTGAATATCATCCGCGTAACTATGAAAATTGAGACCATGCCGTCTGATGATCTGACCTAGTGGCAGCACATAAATGAGAAATAAAAGAGGACCAAGTACAGAACCTTGAGGAACACCATGAGAAATAGTGACGGTACGGGATTGATTCTCACCTATCTTAACAAATTGCTGTCTATCCGATAGATATGAAGTCAACCACTGAAGAGCAGCACCAGTGATACCTATTTCAGAGAGTCCAGAAAGAAGTATAGGGTGGCATACAGTGTCAAATGCTGCACTGAGATCCAGAAGAACCAGGATACTATGGGCACCAGAATCAGAAGCCAGGAGGAGATCATTTAGCACTTTTAAGAGTGCCAAAAGTGGTCCAAAGAAGGAACAGTGGTGAACCGGCGACAGGATCATGGGTGGCCAAGGCTCATTGATGCAGGTGGGGAGCGAAGGCTGGCCCGTGTGGTCCAATCCAACAGACAAGCTGTAGCTCAAATTGCTCAAGAAGTTAATGCTGGTTCTGATAGAAAGGTGTCAGAATACACAGTGTAATTGTAGTTTTTTGCGTATGGGGCTGCATAGCCGCATACCAGTCAGGGTGCCCATGCTGACCCCTGTCCACATGCTAATTTACATAAAAGCACAAAGTATCATTTGAAAATCCCCCAAAAAATGTTAGTTCCCCTGAAAGTGATTTTCAAATTTGCACACAATTCACAAAATCAAACAGAAGAAAAATTAAGTCAGAAACAAAAGAGAAATGTTGTTTAAACGTAGAGTATGTAATTTTTGGCCACCAGGGGTCACTCAATCAAAATAATAACAAAAGACGTACTTTGATGACGTCGGGAAAGAGCGTGCGCTCATGGGAGTTGTTGTCGTTGTCAATGACGTGCGATAGGTATCGTAGTTGATCTGATTCATGATCAGTACGGGTCAGCTGCTTCCTGTCCTGTAACGCTTGTGATTCACGGATTAATTGCGAAGTTTAACCATCATAGAGTGAAAGTTTATCATTCACATATCATTTACATGTGTTTTTAAGCCCTGTTAGTTTAAACATCAAGCGCAAGAAGTGTACGCACACAGAGCCGGGCAGACACAAAGTTCAGTGCTCTTTCTCTCTGAGCTTGACGGACACGAACATTCAAAATTAAGTCAGAATGCCCATCTCGGTGAATATCCTCATGAACACAGTCAGTTATGCAGGAGTTTTCGAATTTGCCAAATCGAATTTTTGTCCCACTAAAGCATTATTTGATGATTATTTGATGGGTGAATGGTGTAGAATAGAATGACTGCTGCCGCTGGACAGGGCGCATATGAGAGCGAGCAGAGAGAGAGAGAGGGAGTCAGGGAGAGCGAGCCCCGGCCGCGCGCGCGCTCTCACCGTCTTCAAACAACACGAGCGCTGTCTTGCTCTCTCTGCCTCACGCTCACGCTTAGTAATCAACATCTGGTGACATATCGCAATATCGCAGGGGGAAAAAAATATCCTGCAGCCCTAGTGTCCGGTGTTCCCCTGCTTTGTGTTTGCAGTTTCGCCGGGTTCCGCAGGAAGTTAGAGACTTGGAGGAGTCAAAGGTTATATGACGCCATAGACGGGCGACGAAACGGAAATAAAGACACGGCCCGTGTCTTCGAATTAAACTATACATTTCTCCGGATTTGAAAGTTGTTGGAAACTGTCGGGATAATGTAAGTACACAACTAAAAGAAATATATAACATAGATACAATTATTTTTGCTATTTTTAAAGCAGAAAAAGTACATATTGTGCCTTTAACTTAAAGGTGGCGAATCTGAGACACTTGATGATTTGGATCAATTATGTCACAGAGCTGATTCAAAGCCACACAAAATCCTGCTCAATCTTTCTCTCTCTCTCGATTCCTTTCTGACTTTTTTTCATCTGTCTATCCCATTTTATATTTACAACTGCAAACACACATAACTCTAGCTGATTGTGACAGTGAAGAAACAGTGAAGACAAAATACATACAAACCTCCATAGATAAACAATAAACTCCTGCATTTCTTACAGTCAGAGCATGTCATCCCATCTATCTATCTATCTATCTATCTATCTATCTATCTATCTATAATCTACCAATCCATCCATCCATCTGTCTGTCTGACTGTCTTTTCGTCTGTATATCTGTGTCAACCCTGACACCCTGATCAAACACAACTGAAAGAGCTAATTTAGATCTTTAGGAACACTTGATAATTACACAGACGTGTTTGATCAGGGTTGGATCTGGTAGTATCTCCCGGAACAGGATTGGGCAGCCCTGGTCTCTATAGTGTGATGCTCTTGTGGTATCTTGTATACCAGGGCAAAGACAGCTTCAGGCTAGAAATAAATAAAACAAGTTTGATCATATTTTCTGATTATTGTAAAAAAATATAAAGGTAAACAAATAAATAATGCAGTAAAGGTGGTGAAAAGTTAGCTTGAGAATGAAAATGAATGGAATACTCCCCCTGGTGGATAAACCAACAAGTGATTATTGTGTGCGTTTGTGGATCGGGAGGGATTTGACCGCCTTCAGCCTGAGCCACTGCTGATATTGAATTCAACACAAAGGAGTGAACAACAGCACTGCTGTAAAAGTGGCATGTTCTAGAAGAGCTGGAATCCATATATATAAACTGAAATCCAGATCACACACCCACACTTTGTCTGATACTGAATATCCATCTGAAGACTTAATACACTTTTATTTTAAAAAGTTTGACTGACATCTACACACTATAATAGGCTACAATATTAAATACAATATTAAATACTATTTATATATATATATATATGTGTGTGTGTGTGTGTGTGTGTGTGTGTGTGTGTGTGTGTGTGTGTGTGTGTGTGTGAGTATGTGTTTAAAACTAAATATTTTATTACAAAAGTATTCTGCACCCATTATGCAAATTACAATGAACAATAAAGGTCTATCACAGATACTGTTTACCTTTAGTTTAGTGCAGGACATTGATGCTAGTTTGGTGTTACCATGGCTCAGTGGTCTATTTTCTATGGCATGGGACCAGAATTTTATTTAGAAAACATGCATATCCTGGTGACAGCTAAACAAAGACTATGCTCAGTGTTTATTAAAAAGCATGCCATTCCCTGCCCCCCAAAAATCTACATTAACATTGCTATGTAAACCTAAAAGACCTTTAAAGACCTTGTCAGAACCTGATGTGAGGAATAAGAGACCCTCGACCACGTATCCACAGTTATGTATGTAAATCTAACCATGTGTATGCAAATTCTGACATGTAAATGCACCATTGAGCTACTTAATGTAGTGATTACAAAAATGGGGTCCATTACAGCAGCAGAATGTTGAGATCTGAGAACTACTCCATTACTAGTCCACACATCAAAAGACTTCAAGAGGAAGTCATTTTAAGAGTTCTTTTAGTTTAAACTAAACTATCACATAAGCTGTGCTTGTTTGCCTGTATCTCTCGTCCTCCATGTCTAAAGGTTTCAGTCTGTCTGGGTGAGGTCTTGTTTGACTAGTCTCTAGGGAAGATGCTGGAAGGAAATGTCTTCAACGCGATCTGGCAAACATGGCCCCAGGGGTCATGTGACAGCTCTAAAATGGCCTTTTGATTCCGATTCACAGCCCATAATAACCCCGCTACCAGATCTAAGGCCTTTTTATGTAGCCTCGGCAACCCTACCCAGGGAATTTGCGCTGCCGTCTTGTCCTCTCGCTGCATTTCACCAGGGAAAACTATACCGCCGAGAGAAAAAGCAAGAAATGGCAAAGAGAGAGATGCTTTGTGTGTATATTCTTCATAACATCGTAACTCACTCTTCTTTCCCAGTCTCAGAAAAACAGTCAGGAAATACCTCTGCTCCTTCAGGCGAAGGTATTGCACACAATAAAGGTAAGAATGTAGATCTAAGGAGCCTGGGTTAGACAAATCACAGTACCTCAATTTTTTGCTCATTTAATAAGGGCCAAAAAGAGCGAAGGAGCAGCCTCAGATAGATCTTTATGTTCCTGAAGGGGGTTTCATCCAGATGCTGCTATTATTCCCAGTGTGGGCTGAATAAACTGTGGGATGACCTATGACCCCAGGCTTTATGATCTCATAAGCTCAAATCCAGTTTGTGGTCGAGTTGGCCATACACCCCTGTGTGCATTTATTTCTAGCATTACACTTCAGCGGACTCGAGTTTGATCTCACCTAAGAATGTTTAGTGTGTGACAAAGACAAAAGTCTTTGTGTGACAAAGACTGTGTATTTGTACCTTGTAGTATGTTTGATTGAAAAAAATTGTGTAAATGGTAAGCAGAGATGGGCATAAATATGTAATGTTTTGAGGTTTGTAACCATTCCAACAAACTTTTTCCCAGAAATAAATTATAGCTATATCTATTTTATTTCTGTGCACATATTGCTATTCATATTCAATAAGAGTATTGGAAAACTGTGCATTTTTGTTTTAAAATAATATTTTGAGTTGTATGTTTCAGTGACATTTCCACTCACTGAATTGCCCAATCGAGAAAAGTATGTTGAAAATTAGCTCTGTAAACAACAAATTAAATCTAGATTTTTGTAAATATCAGTGACTAATTTACTGTTTAAATGTCATTAATTATGTGTATATTCAGAGTTC
Source organism: Semotilus atromaculatus (assembly GCA_031834385.1). Classification (NCBI taxonomy): domain Eukaryota; kingdom Metazoa; phylum Chordata; class Actinopteri; order Cypriniformes; family Leuciscidae; genus Semotilus; species Semotilus atromaculatus. The sequence goes on from JAULUF010000003.1 coordinate 2,283,517, forward strand.
TGTGTTAATGAGCTCTAATAAGTCGGTTAAACTTGACGCCCGTGTGCCATTTTAAATGGTGGGATTTTTTTTGTAACATTTTGGGCTGCCCCCCTAGGTTAGTTGCAGAAAAAAAGAACACATGAAGTGGCGAAGTGAAGTCAGGCAGTCTGTGAGGGACAGATCATTATCAGCGGGTCCTTGTGGTAATTACAATATGTCGGGAAATCCAAACGTTCACCTTTCATCCATCGAACTCAAATATGGCTTAGCCTATCATTTAGTAGAAACTCGATCGGGTGCTGCCATATAACGTTAAAGGAATAGTTCACCCGAAAATGAAAATTATTTTATTAAATCCTCACCCTCATGTCGTTCCAAACCCATAAGCCTTTGTTCGTCTTCTGAACACAAATCACGATCTTTTGGATGAAATCTGAGAGCTTTCTGTCCCTAGACATGCAACTGACACTTTGACGCTTCAAAAAATTCATAAAGAGATTGTAAAACTAATCTATAGGAATTGAGGTTTAGTCAAAATTTTCTGAAGAGACTTGTTTGCTTTATATGATGAACAGACTGATTTTTCACATTTAAACATTGATCAGCGAACATAAACAGAAGCTCAACCTAACCTGCTTTACGCACAAGATAGCCTACCTCTTGTCTTGAGGAAGCTCAAACGTGCCGCGTAACATGAGAATGAACCTCATTGGTTCTTGCGGAAGCTCAAACGGTTCCATGTATCACTACTAACAACCAAGGTAAACATGTTCTCGTTGATATTATTAATTGAAGCTTAGCCTATAGAGTATTGTGAGAGATCTAGTACGCAACTGTGCATTTAGAGTAGATATAGCAGTTTGAATGTCCACTGATATCTTGTCCTTTTAACATTTAAGGGGGTTTCCGTGCTCTGATATGCTAACGCCAGTCATTTGTCAGTTGCGTCTTGCTCCTCTGTGTTTTCAAGTCTCAGTCCTTTCAATATTCCATACTGACTGACTCACTCATCTTATGGCGAAATAATGTAACTTCTGTTGCTGTTCACTGACTATTTTTTCCAGTGGAAGGAAGACTGCAGGAAGTGATTTTACTTCATGAAAGTTGCATTGATACATATTTTTGGCCTTAATATTTGTATTGTGTGGTAACCGACCACAAAAATCAATAAGGTAGCCTACTCGAAGCTAGTGCTGTATTGTGAACAAGTCACGCTTAATAACGCCCTTCAGCCGTGACTTATTCATGATACAGCACTAGCCTCGAGTAGGCTATCTTATTGCTTACATATGCACTGCCTTTCAAAAGTTTGGGATCGGTAAGATTTTTTATGTTTTTAAAATAAGTTTATGCACAAACAGACACACACACACACACACACACACACACACACACACACACACACACACACATACAAACAAACAGTAATATCGTGAAATTGTTCAAATAACTGTTTTCTATCTATCTATATATTTTCTGAATATTATTTTTGTTATGGTTTTTCAAACATTATAAAGAGACAATGAGACCCTTCATATAACAGAAATTTGTGCAATATGTAAAATAAAAATAAAAAAGGGGAGGACAAAATGTAATCACAATAATCACAGAAAGTGAATGTTACAAATCTGAAATAGGCTAAATTTATCGATTTTTATTTATTGAAATAGGCCCACATTTTGTAGAATTTTTCAGAATTCCCAGAAATGGTGTCTAATTCTTTCCAGGTGTAACGTACAAGTGAGTATTTTTCTTCCACAAAAGCAGGATAACGTTTTAGCTACTGTCATACCATATCGAACAGGTAATTGTACCTTTGGACTGAGAGACTCCAGTTAGTCTGACCAACCAAGAATTGCTATCAGAATCAGGAAGTAAAACACAGGTATAAAACACCTTGGCAAAAAAAACCTAGAATATTTTAAGCCAAAAACTCTGAATTTGAGCACAGAACCAAAAAAGATGTGCCAGGGTACTCTTGGCAGCTTTGCACTTATCACATTCAGGGGAGACAGAAGGATAGAATTTGCTAAGCTTTATCTATTTTAATATATTTTAAAATGTAATTTATTCCTGCAATGCAAAGTTGAATTTTCAGCATCATCAGTCTTCAGTGTCACATGATCCTTCAAAAATAATTTTAATATGCTGATTTTCTGCTCAAGAAACGTTTATTATTAGTATTATTATCAATATTGAAAACAGTTCTACATACAAATTTTTTTCAAAGAATTTTCTTGAAGATTCTTTGATGAATAGAAAGTTCAAAAGAACAGCATTTATCTGAAATAGAAAGCTTTTGTAACATTATACACTACTGTTCAAAAGTTTGGGGTCAGTATGTATTTTTTTTTTTAAAGGGGGGGGGGGGGTTAAATAAATCAATACTTTTATTCAGCAAGAATGCATTAAATTGAGTTACAGTTACAGTAAAGACATTTACAAATTAACAAAAGATTCTATTTCAAATAACAACTGTTTTCAACATTGATAATACACAATAATGACATAAATATTTAAAATATATATACAGTATATATTATTAATGTTTTTAATTCATTTATAAGATTTTTTTTAATAAATGAATAGCCTAATAGCCTAATGAAACTTCATTCCAAACTACTTAAGCGAAACATTTTTTTTTTTTTTGCTTTTTCCCCTCAATTTTACAATCTCTGGACAGCCTAACACATTACGTAACATCCAGAAAAGCAAAGCCAAAATTGTCATGTCAACTTTCAATTCTAACACTAAAAAAAAGTAGGCCTATAGGCTGATTTCAGATTTCTCCTTTGCAATAAAGTCAGATTCTTTTTTTTATGACTGCAGGATGAGAGAAAAGGTCACGTTTGCTACCAGAGAAGAAATGTGTTTTATATAAAAGAGGGCCTGTTCTTCGCGAGCGCTGACTGGATTGGGCAACAGGCCAAGGTGGATTGGTCATCATAAGTTTGCGAAGCCCACAGAGAAGCTCCTACCTCCCTTGAGTTTGGACGACGAGACATCATTGAGCAAGAGATGCCAGTATATCGCTCTATTAAAACTGAGAGCGTGACAGCAATGTCGGATTTAATCATAAATGAGACTTTACCAAACCTCAACGCATTTGTACAGGCGGATCCGTATATACGACACTATGAGGGAGAGCTGCGGAGAAGGTAAACAGACTTTTAATTATTTCAACCTACCTAGCTAGTTACTTATTCTTATTGGTCGTTTTATGGATTTATTACGAGTTTTCCATCAAAATGGTGCATTTAGATAACTATAATCAAAGTCCCTTTAAATACATACAGTCTTTGAAACGTGTAGCTCTGCTAGTCCAATCAGAAAGCTGTGTGTCTCTCACGTGCTGCACGTTCGGCCACATCCACATGAATATTTTGTTGTATGAATATCTGAACACATGCAATATATAAAATTAAAGAACAGAGCCTCTGTTTTTAAAACAACAACAACAACAGCAGCAGCAGCAACAACAAAAAAACTGTTTATTCCAGCTTCATGACATTTTTTTAATCAACACTCAATATGTGGGTCAGAAAAAAAAGCAACATTTTGAACACAATTCTGAGAAAAAAAAGCTGTTTTCCTAGAAAGATTATCAAGTGTATAGTATAGTATAGTATAGTATAGGCAATGCTTTTATGGCTTTTTCAGTTTCTTTTTGATTCAGTGCTCTTTCAAAAAATGCGTAATAGCGCCCCCTTTGGTATAACAGTGAAAACATGGAAAACCGGGAAAAGCATTGTCTCATAAATGATGGAATATTTCCAACAATGAAATGACAATTGACAGTTAGTTTTGATGGAATATTGCAGTTTTTTTATATATTTTTTTTTTCTGTGCATATCATTGTTATTATTATTATTTTAATTCATGTGATCTAATTATTTTTCATTAAAAAAAAAGAAAAAAGTCCGCTTCCCACAGGCAGTGACATTTTTTTCTGACGTATTTATTGGCGGGAAAACCTCACTCACTTGAAATCGCAGCAATAACTAACCACAATGATGCAATCAATTACTGATGGGCAAAATCTGCTGTCTAATTTTTTTATTGTTTGAAAAACCGTTGCACTCGGATGTACATCAAAATAAGGAGGAAAAAGACTAGCTGCAACTTCCGTTTTATATGCTGTTTTTATAAACGCTGCCTAGTAGACATTCCAGATCTCAGTTATTCAAAATATTACAATCAATGTAATTAATTCATCCAAAATGTAAATGTTGTCGTAATTTAGGCTACTCATTCCAAAACCACAATGTCTATTTTGCTGATATATTACTTAATTTTCATTTTCATGTTAACCGTTCCTTTTTAATGCTTATAAAAGCCAAAGTGTTGTGAAATTGACTAACTTTGGTTCTCCTGACTGGACTACCCCTCACCTCCCCATGACACCATCTCAGTGTCTCCGCTCACTTCCATAATAATTTAGGATTGATGTACTAGCATTTGCCATACAGTGAGCGTAAGTCGCTTTACTGTGACAGTAATGGATTCCAGACTTTTTTGATTATTAATGGTCATATAGAACTTGCGGTGAAAATATGGGACTGTCAGCTAGTCCAGTTGAAAGAGAAAGCAGCTAATTGGCCGGAGCTTGTGAAAACACGGTGAGATGGCACACAGAAAGACAGCATCTGAGCTTGGCAGGTTTCCCCCATACCACCAGCCAGTCGTCGTACCTTGTTAAAATTCACTTTAATGTCTAGAGCCTCTCAGACAGACACACATGCACACATTCGTGCAGGCATGGGCGCACACGTACCTGATACTTCCATGGGGTGTTTTTTGTGTGGCTGGGAGACAGAAAGGGAAAATTAAGTCAGGCATTGTCAGCAGAATATTGTCACAGGGGGTTTCAGTTCATGACGGAGGCTTGACAGTGAACTTTCTTAGAAAAAATGCTTGTGTGAAGTATGCAAATGCATTTTGCTGTCTAAATATCCATATCCCCACTTAAAAGTTCACTTTTTCTTGCAGCTTTATGCCTATAGGAAAGGTTTTGTGGACAAAACGTAATGCATTAAACAGGGTTATCTGATTGTGAATATGGACAAATAAAGTCAATGTAATAGAAGAACTAGTTGTCAAATAAACTTTTGCTATACAAAAATAGTTAAAAAAATGCAAACTAGTTTATTTTAATGCATACACTATACATAGCTATATAAAAATGTATATAAAATAATGATGACTTGGTGTGGATACAAAGTAAGTTTTTGAGTGCACGAATTACGGTGGCCGAGAAGTGCAAAACAAACCACAATTCCGAAAACAAAACGGCACATTTATAAACACAATGGAAAGACTAAAAACAAATGAACAAGTTAGAAAACACAATAAGATTTCTGAAAAAAATTAACAAGTCAGAAAACACAACGACAAGTCAGACAAAATGGAAAAGGTAGGTATATGTGGTGAATGGTATACTGACCGCTGATTGGATGAGACATCTGTCAATCAAGACATGCAGAAAGTACAGCAGACTGCGGCAGAAGAAAGTCGATGAATACAAACAGTGTAATGCAATGACTTTGATCCAATTGAATCATAATGAGCAAAAATGACTTTAGATTACCACATTTGAACTTCATTTTTGTTTTGTTTTTTATTGTTGAAGTAAGAGTGTTCTACATTCTACATCCTATTGTTCTCTAATCCAGAACGGCAGCACATCTGAAATGTTTGTGTGAGCTGCACCCTCTACTGTACATACCTTTCAACCTGAGGCTTATTCATTTCACTATTTGTGTAAAAGGGCTTTTACATTTGCCAAAAATAAGACTTAAAAAAAAAAAGATTAAGCCCAGCTCAGGTGAGAAAAAGTAACGCATTTATTTACTTTTTAGTGAGGGACGCAATATTGCAACTCGTTACTTTTTAAAAGTAACTTTCCCCAACACTTACTGTCTGATAGACTGACAGCACTGGTTAGATTTTACCCTCCCTCGTAGCCACTTCACTTCTAAGATGGAAGCTTTTAAGGTTAAGAGTTTTATTTCTGGTTTTTGTAACTGCTGAGGACCAGGTGCTGCTGATGACACTTCTACCCTAGTGAGAGTCATTACATCCTGATATCTCTCTCTTTCAGCCCTTCGTGCGACGTCGTATTTATTGCTTTAGGAATGAATCAGGTTGATTGATTGCCTTCATCACCGATAATGGCCTCTTTTCTCTCGGGGGTCAGAGATGATGCTGTTGGCACTTTTAAAGTGCCTGTCTGTCATTATGTTCACTGTACATAAAGTAGAGAGGGTTAAACGATAATGTGGCAGCCTCTGATATAGCATCCTTATGTCTACAATCACAGTTTACATTTTGTTCGTGAGTTAGCCAAATCCACCCCTGACCTTTGTACAAAATTGGTCCAGAATTTCATTTGGTAGGGGCCAACCTGGTAATTATGTTGTTTTTTTCTTCTTCCTCTCATAAGTAAACATGTCATACCACCTTTGCCTCTTGCCAACAGAGAACCACAAATTTTTTTTTTTGCTGCCTCATTTATTCTTTCCTTCTTAATATTCCCTTCCTCTGACTATTTTTTTATGATAAGGTTCATTTCTATTCAGAATGGTGCACTCAGGGGACTGGATAAATGCAAAGCTTATATGAAGTGGGAAACAAAAAGCAAAAGTAATGTTATTTAGAGTATAAGATTTGAATAAGATGGCATACACCAATTAAGCCTGGTGCTGGTGGCACTCGTGAGGAATGCATAAACGGGTTTCTTCCTGAACTCCTGTACGCATGTACAACTTTTTTTCATTAAACTTCAAAACGTGCAGTCAGGCGTTCCGTGGGTCCACGCGGGGACTCAGAATTGGTTATGAGGTGGTCTCTGTCTGTGATATTTATGAGCAGCGCTTGGTTAGTAGGCACAGGTAGCAGTGTTGTCAAGCACTGTCAAGCCACACACGTTTTTTTTCCCTCTGGTGGAACACATCTGTGAAATGCAGGTGGTTGTTTATCTGTGAGCTTTTTTTTTTTGTGTCATTTTACAGCCTCTATTTTTCAAATGTTCTGAAAGATTGATTAAAACATGAGAGTGTGGGTTTGTGTGTTTATCATGTAATATTTTTATAGGGAGGGTCGTAGGGGTGATTCTAGGGCCTAACAGATCCACACGAATTACAGGGTATAAATAATTCAGTTCTGTAATATATAAAATTTGTCATTTCAAATCTCATTTCAATCATATTTGAAATCATAATTGAATATTTGTATAATTGAATCACATTTGTAATATATCATAAAAGTCGCATTGTGACACATAAAGTTGCAATGGGCTTCTTCCATACATGTGAACGATGAATCATGCCACATCCTTGCCTTACATTTAGTGCAATATGGAGTAAAGGAACACATAATTCCTTGCTATGGTCCTTTGGACATAAATATCCAATTACTGTACTTTGTAAACATTTCAAATTTTTATTCATCAGTAGGGGGTCGATTAATGCTGTTTTGCTACAGGTGAAAGTTGGAGTCGTGTGGTGCTGCTGCTGAAGCAATATTAGGAAAATAGTGAGCTTATGAATTTATGAGGTCGCCTTGTCTGCAAGATTATTACATGAATACCTGCTGTTGTGGAGTGTCTTTAAAGGTGCCCTAGAATGGTTTTTATTTTTATTGTATAATGTTTTCTGGGTTGCCCTTATAATGTTAGTATGTTTTTTAGATAAAAAATAGTCATAATTTAGAAATAAAAGCCATTTTTCCTAGCCTGATTTTAGCCCTGAGCCCAAACGCTCTGTTTGGAGGGGCGTGTCTGCTGTGTAACCGACCTCTGCTGTGATTGGCTGACATGCTTGCACATGAAATAGCTACGTATTACATGTGAAACTCTCTCGAATACTTTTACTACAGATATTATACGTTTTTACTATTACAGCCATCGAGATTAACGAATCGTGAGATGTTTTTAAAGTATTTAGATCTATTCCCATCACATAAAATGTTGGCGTGATGAGCATTGAGCAAACAGATGACAGTGTGTTGATCGCGAGAATAAAGATCTTATCATTGCAACGCAGTTTCTGCACTCTCTCTAATGCTTTCACCAATACAAACACGATGATGTAAATATAGTACTGAACGATTTTGAGAGAAAGATTACCTGTCTGAACTTGAACAATTACACATCAGAAAGTGTTGCTTGGTAGCTCGATAGATCGAGGCCAGCTCTGTATTGGCCCAAGTTGAGGAAACAGTCTCGTCGCGTCTTCTGTGAAATGTTTGGAAATTTCCAGAGAAAATAAAATTAACCCATTGTTTCTTCAGAGGCTCGGATGAAGGAACTAAATACCTTTGTGTTCATTTGTACATCCAAACACTGAGCAACTGCCATGCTTCGGCTGCGCAGTTCCGCCTGTCATTGAACATGGGCTGGCATATGCAAATTTTTGGAGTCGTACATATTAATGATCCCGACTGTTGCGTCACAGTCGGTGTTATGTGGAGATTCGCCTGTTTTTCAGGGGTGTTTTTCAAAAACGAGATTTAAGTAAGAAATAGAAAAATATGGTGTTTGAGACTCACTGTATGTCATGTCCATGTACTGAACTCTTGTAATTTAAAATAAATTCAATTTCACATTCTATAGGGCACCTTTAAGATCGTTGACTTACTTATTATTAATCTCATTCTACAGTGGGAACTTTAGCTGTAGTGCAAAATCACCCTCCAGCAGTTCCCTTTCAATGAAATTGCATGGAAAGAGTGGTGCATTGTTCAAAATTTTTATTTTGTAATCCAAAGATTAATAAAAAAGAACAAAGTCATACCGGTTAGGAAGGACATGAGATGGGTTTTCTTTGCAACTAAACTTTTTTATTTAAACATGCAGTAGAGCGTTGATCAGTCGCAGTGCTTTTGCAAAGCCGTGATGGATTCATGGGTGAGGGAAGACGGAGGCATTTGATATTATTGCAGAAACCCAGAGCAATTTTTGGACTTGAGTTCCTTGCTTAAGGGTGCACAACACTGGTCAGGAATAGACACTGTAGGAAGCCAGCAGCCCTCCAGTGCTACGCCGGCATTTGCCACTATGCCGCTTCGCACCAATAATCAAGTCATGGATGCTGAGCTCTGCACCGCACCATTATTATTCATGAGCTTGTTTTCCCTTTGTCTTTGCTGTTGCCTCTAAGAAGCCCCAGGTAAAGATTCACCTGGACCATTCCACCCTGTGCTGAAGAAAATAGCATTTGGTCATAAGATAATAACTTGGCGTATGGTTTTGTTTCATCAACTTCCTGCGGTTACATCCTGATTGGTGGCTGTTTAATCCCTCTTGGACATTTGAAGGGCTGATTGTTTTTTGATTCTGGTAAAGTCATAGAAGACACTGCATGAAGATACTTGGTTCTTTATTTTTTGCATTGCATTATTTCAGTTTAGTTACATTTTTAGCACATTGTTATTAAAGAAACAAAAATGTATAAGAAGAAAGAGTCTGACTTCTTTATGGGTGGGCCCATAATAAAAAATATCAGGTTTTCCTCCATCTTAATAAATTGTCATGCTAACTTTATAGCTTTGTTCTTGATTGTTTTGGCTTATTTATTTACAAAAAGAAATTAATCTGCATCTCCCACATGAACACCCCTGATCAATGTGCTTGGAGCAAGTGCTAACCACTAAACCACAGCTTCAGTGAGAGTTTTAGTTCCTAGGTGTGTCCTCATCTTAAGAAAGGAACCTCAAAAGAAAAGGAAAAAAAAAAGAAACAGTCAATATCCTAGACTGGCTGAGTCAGGCAAAGGCTTAGTCCCTGATGGCAAATCCAAAAGACAAAAACAGGCTTTGTGTCCTCATCCTTCTTCTTTAATTGGTTAAATTAACGGTTAAGATGTGGTTTGTGTCAGCAGAAGGTCAGCGAGAAGTTTCTCGGCCTCTCTGTCTCGGGCTTTCTCATTCATAATAGGGTGCTTCTTCAACTTTTGGCATCTTGTTTGTTTCATTCGGTGGTGGAAATGTCATTTTGAATATTTTCAGTGATAAAATTGTCTTGGCCTAATTTGGCCTAGCTAGTATTTTATGAACCCTAAACATACACAAATAATATTTTCACACTTTTTGCTTAATTTGATAAAATATATATATAAAAAAGTTTCCCTAACCCCCACTCCCCACTGTCTTTTGGTATATTTATTTATTTATTTAAGTTTTTTTGTCTTCTTAGTGTATAGTGTACAGGTTATTTAGAGTGAAGAAATTAATACTTTTATTTTGCATTAAAGATGCAATAAAGTGACAAAGGCATAAAATGACAAAATACTTCTATTTCAAATAAATGCTGTTCTTTTTAGCTTTATACTCATAAAAAAATCCCGTTTGGAACAGTTTCCACAATGTCAACTGTCAACAATGATAATTATAAGAAATTTTTTTTTTTAACACCAAATCAGCATATTTGAATGATTTCTGACAGATCATGTGACATTGAAGACTGGAGAATGATGTTGAAAATTCAGCTTTGCATCACAGGAATCAATTACATTTGAAAATACCCTCAAATAGAGAACTTTTGAAATTTGAATAATATTTGACAATAGTAATGTTTTTTTATCGTATTTTATTGTACACATATTTTATCAAATAAATGCAGCATTGGTGAGGATAAGAGACTCAAAACATTAACAAATCTTACCAACATTCATTCATTGTAAATGATTAGCAAAGCATACTAAAAAGTTTTTAAAGCATAGTAACAAAAAGTTTAACGAAGTGCCCTGAGTTGAAGGAACAACCAATATTTAACATAAATGACGTCTTATACCGCTTAGCTTACCTTCTCACACTGCATATTAAACCATCAGCACTTCCTGTTTCTCTTGAGTCCCTGTTTATCTTGTTCTACTCCAAAGCTAAACTACGCTTTTGAGTTTGGGTTTTGACGCCTGTGGTTGTACACAAGAGAGCCTCTAAACCTGTGAAAGACCCTCTGTGATTCTTTTATGGTCACGCAGGGACGCCAGGGGCAGAAATGAGGTGTTTGTTGCCATGTGTTTTCATCCACGTGTAAGTGAGCTATCTGTGCGAAAAAGCGCTGTGTCATGATGAGTCAGCTCACCCCGGGGCTGTTAGTGTAGAAGATGAGACATGCGTGAGCGCCCTCGCTCCTCTAACAATCTCTCTCGAGCTCCCCGCGCTCACCCTCCGAGGCGTCCCTGTTCAATGAGCGTGGCCGTTCTCCAAAACGTGCTTTCAAGAGCATAGGATCGAGTGGTCAAGTGTAGCCTCTTTTAAAACTGACCGGAGCAGCATTCACTACTTTTTTATTGCTCCTGGGCGCCTTGAATCATTGTTATTACTGAACGGCAGAAAACTTGTTGTTATTATATCCGCAATGGCAGGCTGCAGCGTTTCCCACGTCCCCTCCCTCTCCTCTGCGCCTCCAGCAGGGCCAAGCTGAGCACCGTTTCTTTCAGAGCTTGAGTCCGTTTGACCACCGGACTGAGGAAGTGATGGCCTGCTGAAAGGATTTGTTCAGGGGGTGATTAAGTTGCTCCGGCTGCTCTACGGGGGTCATATTTTCCATTTTGTACATCCAGCTGGACTGACAGACGTCTAAAAAAAAGCCTCATGGATCTCAGTGTGCGGCCCATCAGAACTAACTTGGTCTTAAGGCCTTGAAATAACCACTTTCAAAGCTTTCTTCTTTTCTGCAGCTTTGTGGGATATTATTTATTCTGCTTCTTTTGTCAGCTATTCCATAAAAGCAGTACATAAACGTCAGGTTTTTCGATTGTCACAGTCCAGGAAAGCTAGGCGATTGGATTTGCTCATTCACCTGGCAGGTTGTGACTGTACATCTGTGACTGTGGCTGTTAACTGTCAAACCGTTAATCGGTTGAGCGGTTTGGTCGTTTATGTTTATCTGGAATCGTCAGGAAGAGATTCTTTCTGTTTTTCCTTTTGTTTGTCTGTCTGTTCTCTCTTTCCCCATGTCTCTTGCTCGCTCTCTCTAAGTGATTAAGAGCAGTGTTTGAGAGGCCACTTGACGGCACCCATCACCCTGTTGTTCATCAAGTTTTAATGAGCACTTTAAACTCCCAGAGGAACCCAAATGAGCAATTCCCATCTGTAATTATTCCTAACACTGCCATGAATATGCACACAGAAGTCCCAGCTGGGCCCAACACTCTTTACATCTAAACTCCAGCTCAAGCTCAGAGGTCTCGCACTCTTTTACCTCAGTTACGCCATTTACAATGGATGGGCAAGCATGGCAAATAGCAAACAAAGGGAATATGTAGAATAGTAATCCTTTACTACACCTATAGTGTCTCACTACACGTAGGTGTCAGATTATTAATTGCCTGATGGTGATTATTTGACACAGCTGTGATTATTTTGCACTTTAAAAGTGGACTTAGTCTTAGGCCTTGTCCACACAGACATGGGTATTTTTATAACCGTGACTTTTTTTACGCGGTTCGGCCGTTCGTCCACACAGAAACGCAGTATCAGGTCACTGAAACCGAATTTTTTTGAAAACCCCTGCCTGGGTGGACTAGACCTTAGTCCACATTTTTAACAGACTCACATTCCCCAGTGTAATACTATGCAAATACCTGTTATCATATGCCTTGTTTTTTTTAGGGAAACAAAGCTTCTGAAAAAGATCTTGTTTGTGATTGACTGCTAAAGTAGTACTACTCTCACTTTAATTATCACACGTTTGTGATGCATAGTTATAGATGTGCACTGTTTGGGTCAGCTATTGCTATGGGTATTGCTCTTCTGACATTCCTAAAACAAAATTATTTTCTAAACCAGTTAACTTCACATTTCATCATTTGAGATTTAAGTCTGAATTTGTCTGCAACAGCATGAAGTGGGAAATTCGCAAAATAAATATTGTTCTAATTGTTCAAAATAAGAATGTGCATTAAGCCACTTAACCAGAGACCGATGTGCCATTAAGTGTTGGGACAATTAGAGTCTATCAGTAGAAACGGCAATTAACAGCACCGAGGAGGACACCGACCTCTGCTCATTTTCCAGTTGAACAAGCAGATACGAACAGTGTTGTGCTAAAAAAAATACTTGAAAGTGTCAAGCCACAAATGAAATTTCATCGGCTGACGCTTTGTTTTTATTTTTCTTCAGTATTTCACACTTTTCAAACAGACATTAAAATACATTTAAACAAATCAGTCTGAGATTTTACTTATTGGGGTTTAATTTATTCAACATTAAGAACACATGTCCACAAACTCTAAATATGATCCACTTTCTGGTCTGTCATCCTGAAATAATAGGACTAGGTTAAAATGATTAAAATGTAAATTTTAATCTATTCTCTAGCGGTCTAATGATTCATACGTTTTCTCGATGCTTCATTATAAATCGTTATCCTGGATTATTTTTTTTTTTTTATCGTTTGTTTCGTCAAAAATAAATTTATAATGCTAAGAACTGAATGAATCGTGATTCGATAGCAATTCAATGCAATTCAGCTTTCCCTCACAGATACAGTGTAAAAAGTGATCAGTTGACTTAACTTAAAAGAAAACCTGTTGCCTTAAAATTAAGTAAATAAACTTAATATGTAATAAAAAAAAATGTGTTATGGAAGTCAAATTCACATAACTTACATTTTTCAGTTACCCACATGAACTTGACTTGACAATTCCACATAACTTAATTTTTTTAATTTTAGTGATGTCACTAACACGGGAAGAATGTCATGTAGTCCCTACCAGCCGTTTATTGTAGCCCTTAAAATAATATATCAGAGTTTGTCTGAGATGCGTATCAATTTTATCACATATTTTCAGTGAAAGCCGCAAGATTAAGGGAGCAGAAGAGCAAGAAACTCCTTTGAAAACACTTTCTAAAGGCTTTTAATCACTGTGTCTGTGTGTGTTTGCGCTTGTGTCAGTACAACAAACTTTACTGAAAAGAGCCATGTGTGTATCTCTGCACCTGTGACTCATTAGCTGGAACTTCTGTGCAAAATAACTTTAAAATTAAAGTTTTCTCTGTGATGCAAAGCTGACAGAGAAAGCTGAATTTGAGAGATCTCATATGTGAACTAAGAAGAACAACTGTCTGAGGTTGCAGAACGCTGGTTCATGGAAGGGTGAGAAATGCTCAAGACCATAATGTCTTTGTCTGTTCTCTCTGTATATTTCTATCTTTCTCTCTGTTGTGTCTTCAGATACAAGCGCTTTGCAGAGCATCTGGCACAGCTGGAGGAGGCGGAAGGGACCTTTGATCGCTTCACACTGAGCTACCAGTACTTCGGAATTCAGCGGCGATCTGACAACGGTCTGGTCCTTAGGGAATGGGCCCCGGGAGCGGAGGCCGTCTTCCTAACTGGGGATTTCAGTAAGCATCACCACAATCCTGTAATTCTGAGACCCCTGCCTGTCACATTCAGGCGCAAACCCTTTTTAATGGATAGATCTACGAAGCAAAGTACAAGCGGTGTATTGTTGCCAAGGAAACAGGCTTTAATTTTAGTCCGCTAATGCTTGAAATGCTCTTCGCGTTTGCAGGGCGAGAAATCTGCGGGGCTTGCATTGAGTGATGTATTAAGCCGTAATGATGTGCGCTGCCAATTGTGTGCTTGTCTGGATTGTTTACATGTAGTCTGACAGTATTGTTCTTTTAGAGACGTCAAGAGACAGAGAGGAAGAGGGAGTTGGACTGATGTTCTGTTGTTAAGTTTTACTCCATTAAAAGCAGATTTGGTGTCTGTTAGAGGCAGGGTTCAAGATAAGGCTAAATTTCCTTCTAATCTTGAGGTAACATCCTGCAGTTTGCAATGTCTTGACACCATTGTGTCTGAAAATGTAACTGATGCCCTGGTGCGAAAGCGTGTCAGAGATTGATTGATTGGCCAATTTGACAAACTTCATCCAAGCTTCGTTTACACAAAGAAAAGAAAGTCCTCTGTCGGATACAAACTATGCATAATTCTTTGTTAACTTTGCTAATCATTAAAGGTTCACGAGGACACTCAGAAGCTAATTTTATGTTAATTTGAGGTCAGTAAGATTTTGGAAGTCCCTTATGCTCAAGATAGCTGCATTTATTTGATGAAATATACTGTAAAAACAGGAATATTGTGAAATATTAGTTCAATTGAAAATAACCGTCTTCTAATTTAATATATTTTAAAATGTGATTTTTGCCTGGGATGGCAAAACAACATTTTCATCATTAATCCAGTCTTCAGTGTCACATGATCCTTCAGAAATCATTCTAATATGTTGTTTTGATGCTCAAGAAACATTTCTTATCATTATCAGTTTGCTGCTTAATATTTTTATGGAAACTGTGATACTTTTTTTTTCTGGATTCTTTGAAATATAAACATATAAAATGTTTTGTAACATTAGAAATGTCTTTTACTGTCACTGTTGATCAATTTGATGCAGCCTTGCTGAATAAAAGTATTAATTTCTTTAAAAAAATAAATCTTACTGACCCCAAACTTTTGAATGGTAGCCTATGTTGTATTTGACCAATATTATCTCTAATATTGACCAGTAACCAGTATGGTACTAATATATTGCGTATTCTTAGATGTCATTGTCATTCTTTTCAGAGCTAACACGTAAATGAGACTCATTATTGGATAAGCAGACAGCATGTGACGTGTACATAAACCAGTGGTTTTCTGTTTCCCGGGGTCCCGGGCAGAGGTGGACAAAGTACACAACTTCCTTACTTGAGTGAAAGTACAGATACTACTGGTCAAATATTACTCCGTTACAAGTAAAAGTTGTAAAGACTGATTTTTACTTAAGTAAAAGTACAGAAGTACTCATTTTTAAAAGTACTTAAGTATCAAAAGTAAAAAGTAAATATCAATGCATTGTTTTATTATTGTTGTATGTAATTCTTACAGTTCCTCATGCAGTAGTAGTATCTGTGGAATTAAGAGCTCTTAGAATGTTATAAAACCTGTAGAAATTAAACTGACTGACAAAAAAGACAGCCAAAATCATATTTTTTTATTTTTTATTTAACACTCCTACCACCCCAACAAAAGAAGTACACATCTATGTGTATCCATTCATGCACATTTGAATCAAGTGGTCTATAAAAATACAACATGCTTTAAAAGCCAGCTACACAACCATAGCTATAACTACCCAACAGCAATACTGTTTTAACAAACAGCAAAACAGAAAGACCTATTTGCCATGGATGCGCGCACTGCGCCGAGGATCTGTCTTTATCCATTTTGCCACCAGTTCATTAGTGTTTAAAGAAAATTTTGAAAAATTGCCGGACTTCACAACACGTGACCCTACAAGAGTGATTACTGTCTGTCACCTGCAAAAAAAAACAATCACGTTTTAGAGATGAAAAAAAAATCATCCACTGACTGACATTACTACTTTCTACTCAAGGACCTTGACAGAAATGTAGTGGAGTAAAAAGTACGATATTTGTCTTTCAAATGTACACTCTAAAAAATAATTCAGGGGCTTAGTAAATATCACAGTAATAATTAACTGTATTAACTTAATAAAATCTCTGAATATCATTTACTTGATTGTTTGAGTTGAACATACCAAAATAATTGACTAAAAATCCAACAGTTAATTTTGTCTAGAATTTACAGTTATATATAAGTTTTTTTCACTAAAAGAATTTAGTATTTGACTAACCAATTGTTTCTTTTAAATAAACTTAATATATTTGTGAAATTTCGATCAAAATATTTGAGAATTGAGAATTAAACAGATCTGTTTCAAGAACCACAAAAATTACTTAATTTAAGTCAATATTATTACTATTTAACACACTTAAGAAATTGAGTAAGTTTACTCAATTAAAACAATGCACCCCTCCCCCACCCTCTAAAGTGACGACAGTTCAACGGTCGAGTGAGCGCGGGCTGTTTGAACTCCAGTCTCCAGAAGAACAGTTCTCCTCTTTTCTACTCAGTGTCGCCGAAACTTCCCAGTCTCTGCGAAATTCAGGTTCGTGTATGTTTTATTTTATCTATAAAATCATTACTGTGCTTTAAATCATTGTATTTAATGCAAAACAACATACAAAGGCGTAATGTGACACCTAAACGACTGTTTTTTCGCGTGATTGAAACGCCTTGCATAAAACACACGAGTTTATTCATCATAATGATAATGAATATAATTAATTTGGATGATAAAATGTCCTCAGAACTGTGCACTGTTTGTTTATTGGCAGGTTATGGAGTCAGTCGTCGCAGCATCTTTCGGCTATGAGTGAAACGCAAGACGGCGGTCTGGAGTCCGAAGTTCAACCGCAGAGCGCGAGTCCATCTCCGGCACAAGGACCAGCGCTGATACGGTGGATATTGGATAACAGGCCTGTTGATTACTCTTGAATTAGGCTACCTAAATGTTTAATGTTTAATTTTTACTTCTAAAATGTTTGTTAAATTAGTTTAAATGTAGGCAATATTGTATGTTAAAACAGTTTAAAATATGCTGTTTGCTGTACTCATTGACAATAAAGGCCATCAATGTCATGTATACTGGTGGTTGTATGGAATATTATTTTACAAAGGTTTAGAGGAAATAAAAAAGTTAATATTACTCATAAATAAAAACAGCTAATATTACTCATAAATATTGGTTTTTAAATGTTTAAATGTTAAATTATTTCTACTCAATTTTATTTGTTGATATACCAGATGCATTTACTCAGATTTACTTAATATTTTTACTTGCATTTACTCAATTCATACAGTATATTTAATTGATTTCACAGCTTTAAAAAATTTTTAAGTGTAAAAATGTTTCACCAAAAAAATTGAGTAAATCATGGTTAGACTTTTTAGAGTGTAGTGAAGTAAAGTAAAAAGTTTCCAGAAAAAAATAATACTCAAGTAAAGTACAGATACTCAAAAAGTGTACTTAAGTACAGTACTCAAGTAAATGTACTTCGTTACTGTCCACCTCTGGTCCCGGGGAGCCACCAATTTGCACACTTTGTACTGCATGTCTTCTTATTTAACACACCTGATTTAGATCATCAGCTCATAGGTGAGAGCTCTATGAACTGAACTGAGTGTGTCAGATAAGAGAGACGTACAAAATCTGCAGAGTGATTGTTGGTCCCCAGGACCAGGATTGAAAATCACTGACAGTAACAATACTGTGGGCACAATTAATTTAGTGAATTTTCCTCTTAGTGTCTTTCCCATCTTCATCCAGATGGTTGGTCATATGTGCATTAGGCATGAAACATGCATGAGGACACTGATGTATGATGTTCAAAGCTTTCTGCTTCAGTTCTACTTGAATAACTGTCAGAGAGAAGAAACGGCAGAATGTGTAGGAAGAGGGACAGAAATATTATATGAAAAAAACATCAGTGAATGAATTGGAGAAAGATTAAGTTTAACAAGAGGATTGTAGTTAGTAGTTGAATGCGATTATAGATTTTGTGGTGTACCGTTATTGTTGTTGTTGGTAACGCTATTTTCAGATGTACACATATGTAGGGATTCTTTTCATAGTTAAAGGTACATTTTTCTGGACACATTTCAGATCAAGCCATGTGATTTACCTAATGATTAGAATTATTCTATTATTATTTTACTTCAGGTTTTTTTTACACAGTTTTAGTTAAGTTTTGGTTTAGTCTTTTTTGTTTCGTCAGATTCTTTGATTATATTTGTTGTTGTTGTTGTAGTTAATTGTTTTAGTTTGTTTTTTAACCACTGTAGGAGTTTTATAAATGAAATGCTTTTGGTTTTAGTTTTTAGTGTTCGGTAATAACTCCTATTTGGCTCGGCTTCTACAAACCGCAAACACACAACATAAACCCTACGCTGAGGGAGCACTGCTAGTATTTTGGCGGGATTCTCGCTTTTCACCGTTTAATATTTTATTCTCCTTCTTTTGCTGAGAGCGTCTGTCTTTACCGTTTGTGTTTCCTTCACCTTGCACTTGTGCCTCTGTTTTCTCACAAGTGAAGCATCTCAACGAATTCTTCGTGCTCTGCCTCAGAGCTCAGTTTCCTCCTCTGAGAGGGTAGTTGTTGTTGGAAACTTTGAGTTGAAGTTGTTTTTTATTCTTTTTTTCTTCCCGCTAAGCCTCCGTCTGTTTTGACCCGTTGCTGTCCTTGTATCTCAGAGTGAAGCTCTTAGCTGTCAAATGCAGGAGAGGGAACATCTGATACCTGTTCTGAGCTCACGGATCACATATTCTGTCAGTGGAGTCAGCCTGTAGTCCCTGAGAAGAGTTGGCCAATAGGAAAGGGACCACTTTGAGTCAGTTCATGTTGTCAGGAAGAGATCTTAAAGTTCCTGTTTGAAAGCTGCTCTGTGTCTGCTCTCCTGTCTGGTCCTTCCCTCTGACCTTCTCACCTTTGGTTGACAGAAAGGTGTGACAATGTCTTTCATAAAAAAGAAAGCTTTCATTGCTTCTGCTCACTCACATAAAACAGAAGGACACATATTTGTATTGTATATATTGTATTTATTCACCCTCGTGTTGTTCCAAACCCAATTAAAATAAATAAAAAATCATGCGTGATGAAGGAAGTAGTGATGTTCAGTTTTGTGAATGAATCATTCTTTTGAGTCAATCATTGAATCTGGTTCACAAAACGGTCTGAATAACTCGTACATCTCGCAAGTTTAACTAACAGAGTGAATAATGACTTCAATTTAATATTAATTTAATTAATATTATGGCTGTTTGCCACATCTAAATCACAAAACCAGTCTGAAGGACTCATTCACTAATTGGACTGATTCAACTCAAGTTCAACTCACTGATAGTTTGATAGATAATTTGTTCTGTTTGTTATACTTGGTTCATAAAACTGGTCCGATTTCACAAATCAAACAATTTTTAAAGTTCAGCTCACTGACTAGCTGAATAATCACTTACATCTTGGTCTGCTTGTCACATGTGATTCACACAACCAGTCTGAATGATTCATTAACCCCCCCCCCCAAAAAAAGGAAAAAAGACATGATCTGCTTCTCTAGTTTAACTCAGTCTCAGACTGATTCGGTTCACAAGTTCAACTCAAAGCTGTCTTGTGTCTTGTGTCTGAAGACACATAATACTTTTATGGTGCTTTGGGTCCTCTAACTCCATTCATTGTAATTTCATGGAAAAGAGTGACCAGCACAGTCTTCATTTTTGGATGAACTGCTACTTTAATACATATAAGCCTATTAATTTTCACTGTTTTTGTTATGACAATCAGTTAATCTAGCAGGAAGGTGTGTAATATATGCTAGTGATAGTTGTGCTGTGTTATGATTTTGACCCGGAGAGGATACCCGAAAAAAATAGTTAATGTTTTCACCTGACACTTGTGGTGTTCCCGATCAATTATAACCGACCTACTCCAAATATTGGATTCAATCTTTTCATCAACAATGATTTGAGTTTATTTGAGTATCCTCTTTTCACTGAAGCAATGAAGTGCATAAGCTCAGATCAATGAGGCCAATGATCAATCCCTTCCAGAAAAGAAATGCAAAACCAGTGTTAATTAAAAGGAATCAAGTTGACAAAAAGATTGAATCCAATATATGGTGGTAATATAGCATAATGAGAGATTTTCAAGTCATTTAAAAGGCCAATCGTTTTTGACTGGGAACACAAAATTAGGTAAAGGATTTACAAAATAGTTAAAATAGTGTCTATCTGCTCAGTGATTGCTAACTATCCTACTCAGTGTTTGATCTGACTCTCAATAGTCCAAACACCAGTGGGCCACGTCCCAATGCGCTCTTTTTACTCCCCTCTCTCAAAACTGCTCGTCTCTGTGCTTAATCGGAAGTCCTCAGGGAATGAGAGTGCAACTAGAAAAATGCAGCAGATGTCTTATTGCCTCTGGCCAGCTTCAGACTTCTTCTAATTGAGAGTTGTGATCCGCGGGCTGTTACGGGGAAACCGGGTCCTTGATTATGACCTTTAAAAACTCCCAATTCTTGGTTCTATTACTTGATTTTGCTTCTCATTCCTATACATATCTATACTTCATGTGCATGTGCTCACAAACATGAAGCTTATTCCTGGAGCTCCACTTATGGTGTTTCAGCAATTATCGATTATAGCTGGAAGACATGATGCATATTGACGCAGATCCTCCCTCAAAGCCTTCTCTTAATACACTGCTTACATGCCTTGAAGAGAATATTGATCTCAAAGCCTGAAGCACCTTTTAAAATGATAATTGATGATAAGAAGTGAATGATTAGCTTGTTCATGGTTCTTTTCATAGTGCTGTCTTTGTATCTCAGCAGCTTCCTCATTAAGCTTGTGTTATTGACTCATTCCAGCACCTGATCAATAGTTCGGCAGTCCTTTGGTCAGACAAGGATTTTGTGATTGAGATATCTTTCCTTTTTTATTTAGAAAGGACTGTGTAGATGGTTAATGAGAATTGACCGTGTAGTTATGTTTCAACTACTTTTGGTTATGATTACATTTACTTGCAGTGAGCTGTGCATGAATGCTGGATTTCATCACTGAAACATAACAAATAAGAAAGATAATTCTGGGTAACACTTTATTTTGATATAAGTAACTTTGCAACTACATGTCAACTGACTCTCTTTAGTAGACTGTCTGCTTAATATCTGCTAACACTTGACAAACACTTGCAAATTAATGATAGTTAGTTTGACATGTAGTTGCAAATTTACTTACAGTTAGAATATCTAAAGTGGACTATCGAAATAAAGTGCAACTTAATTCTGACTTTATATCTCACATAACTGAATTTATCTAATTCTTCTGATAATTTCACTTCATTTTGTACAAATCCAGCTTAATATAAATGCAGCTTTAGATCTTTCAGCTTTATTTCTCTGTATTGTTTCCTCAATTATTTCTCGCAATTGCAAGAATATAATATATTCATATTTAGACTGGTCCATTGTATTATATGTGTGTGTGTGTGTGTGTGTGTACTTTGATATGTATCATGACATTTAACAATTGCCTTACCATGGAACTTCAAGGTACTTCAAATAAATCCATGGGACAGTATTACGATTATGAATTAATACAAAAAACACATATCATGGTACTTTTTGCCAGTAAATACATTTGTAAACTAAGAGACTGCTTTAAAATACAAACGCATAGTTCAGATGTACTCCATCAGTGAGTTTGAGTGTTATGGATAGATACACACCTTTCTTGGAGTTAGTGAATCCATACAGTCGGGTGAAAAGGGCACATCGTTCCCTCTGGGGAAAGAAGTTGTTTACTACAATTCTAGATCGCAGCAAAATGTTGTCTCCCCTCTCTCTGTGACACTACTTATAACCGTATGACCAGCGGCCCCTTTCCTCCCTGACCATCCCCCACCTTTATCACATCCTTTCCTTTTCTATTTATCCCTCTGCCTTTTTGTAATTATCTCTCTCTGAGACCCAGAGGCGGTGTCATAGGAAATCCCAACTTCCAATTTGGTGTGAGATTGCGGTTTGACATGGCTCATATTATATGGTTTCAATTTCACAGTGGGAATGCGGGGTTTGAAAGAGAAAAGAGAGAGAAATTTGGGTCTGGGGGAGCCGGTCATGATCTGCATCGGGGGGCTGCAGGTGGGTAGGCATATTGCACTGGCGCTGGTCCTTTATTGATTTATTTATTTATATTCTCTTTCTGCTCTCCATTAGAGTATGTAATGTGAAAAGAGATACACAGAGGCGTACAGGGCAGAACGACAGAAATTATCCACAACAAATCAGTGTCTCTTTTCTGTGCTTTGAGAGGGGTCACACAGTCTTGCGTGGCTTTTTTCCCAGAAACTGAATGAACAGTCTGAGGGAGTTGGTAAAGTCATCTGCTGTACAGCGCTCTGCATTTTCACTAGTCTCTGCCTCCACATTTATTCAGCTGTTGAAGCCATGGATGAATGGAGTTGCTTTTAAGGGGCATGTAAATATACTGTGCCTCCAGATTCTTAGCCAGTTTCCACTCAATATGTAATGTAATAATACGTGTAAGCACTGACAATTTATTCTTAAGTTAATTGTATAATATGCTATGAACACAAGTATTTTGTTTGGACTAGCATTTGCTAAATTTGAAGAAAAAAAAGAAGAAAAGCCAGCAAACATTTTGGTAACTCATGGCCTTACTTAGATGGAAAATGGACCAAAGACTGATGCCAAAACCATAATAGCATATTCTACTTTTACTATAGAAAGCTATGGTAAAAGTAGTACGAGTATTTTGCTAGCTAGTATGCGGGTCCAAATTCATAAATAGGCTAAACTCAGAAACTTGTACATATTACATGACAACATTCACATGTCTGTGAACAATTGTAATATTTAATATTTCCTTTGTACAGGTGCAGGCGCTGTCTGAACTTTTATTTGACTTTTATTTTGTAAGTCTATATCTTGGCTGTATCATGTGACATTTCAATCATGTGATATATTCAATTTGAAATGGGTTCCTGTGTTTGGAGTGGTGTTCCTCAAGAGGTCAAGGTTGGCTTATTTAGCAATTCCAAGCCTTATATTTCATTACAGTACATTTTGCCAGCTATATTACTAATATTTTAGAAATTTTGTTTAACGACTTCCTGAAAATGCAAAAATTAAGAGTTCAAGTTACTTGTCGAGATACTTCCTGGAAAAGTTTGTATCAAGAAAGGAACATGTTAATGTTGAAAAAATATGTAAAATCAATCACAAAAAGGCCAACAATCCCTTTGAGGACCTATGGATTTCAAGAACAGAGTAAAGGTGCACTAGTCAACCATATCAAGAGCTCTTCATAACACCTGTATGAAAGGATTCTACAAAAGAAGGCACTTAACAAGAGCCCTGTGGAAACACATCTGAAGTTTGCCATGATATTGACCCAGGTGCAATGTGGGTAGTTTTGCAAGTTATACTGTTTACATAGACAGGAAAATATGCCTAATAGTGTGTTCCATTTACAGAGATGGATGCATCCAGGCAAATCTTTGCTCTTTTGGAATACAAACAGATCATATAAAAGTGGTATTTTGCTCAGATAATTTCAAAGTTTCATGTCCAAAAATTGAGGTTGGATAGTTCTGTGTGCACCACTGAGTTTAAGACAGAATTGCTAATAAACAATAATTTTACTACTGTTTTACTGTGGTTTATACACTGAGCAGCCATATTGGATTCTGAAGTCCCAGGCGCTCCTATTCCTATTCCAGAGGAAATCCTATTCCAGTTAGCTCCATAGCTTTTCCTGTTGGAAAGACAGCTCCAGTTAAGCATCAAAATGCCTTATTTCCAAAGCATAATGCCAAATTACTAAAAATAGGTCAGTGTCACTTAATAATTAAATATGTTTTCCTTCAGACTCCTGGGAAACACGATCTCACCCTTTCACACAGAAAGAGTTTGGCAAATGGGAACTATACCTCTCTCCGAAAGTGGACAAATCTCCTGTCATCAAACACCTGACCAAACTCAAGGTACCAAACACATCACTTCAAGTTATATTACATCCTGCTTGTTTTAATTGTATTACTGTATATTAAACAATTTATGTCAACATGAACATCTAAGGTGCATCTCGTGAGAGAAGTTGTAGCTCTTTGTGATGGTCAGATGCTGGAGGATCAAATTCTAGAATTTAAAATCTATTTTGTGGGCTGCAGTTTCGCATCTTGTGAGGTAACATTTGGATTAGTGAGAGGATGTGTGTCTCTTCAGCCCGATTAGGAGCTGTTAGCCGCTCTGCTAAAGCAGAACGGGATCTTGGCTCTTTGTGTCCTAGTAGATGGTCATTGGCAGGTTCGGGTGGCATTTGTGGGGCAAAGCTGCTTGACTTGGCTCTCAGGGTTAATCTGGGGTTGATGGGAAGAGGTAGCAGATGGGGACATTGAGTGCCCAACAAGTTCCCACTTGCCAAAGTTGGCGGGGTACACATGTCCAGCACAGTTTGCCACAGTGCCACGTTATGGGTTTTGAAGCACCCTGGCTCTGCCGGACACCGGAGGTTGATCCGATCACATTAGTTCTGCTTCAGCTGAGCTCAGATCAGCTACAGTTCATGTATCACTTCTAGTCGTTTGTACCTGGGTGTGTTTTGAAGACAGTTGTTTTCATAGCTACAATATTAGTAAGTCTCGTTAGGGATGCACAATATACTGTACTGTAACAGTAACATGTCTGTTATTGTATGATATATGATGTGGTTAATGTTTGATTTTGATTTTTTTAAATTCATTTTTACATTTATTATTTCCTTTACCATCATCACTTGTGGTGAAAATCAAGTTTTTAATATTGTTTATATCTCTATGTGATGTTTTTAATTTGCTTTAAGACAAACCATGTATAAATTCAAAAGTCAACAGTCAACACTATTGCGGAGTATTTTCTCTCAACGGCAGTGAAACAAAGACAGTCTCAAAAACGCGGTTTGAAATCGTTGGTGTCACAAACTACCTTATAACCAATCACATTAACGTGTGATCATCAACGAGTGGATCTCTGAGCTGGCATAGATACAGTCGGTTGCGCGTCATAGTTGGGGGCGTGGTCGGCGTGGGGGAAAACGCCGTGAGCATCGTGTGTATTTGAATGACAAAAATGTCTTATTGTGAGGCATTGACGCCTGCTGACCGGCAACGATATATTGCAAAATGAACTGCAATAGGATATGATTGCCCTTATTTAATTAAAAACTGGGTCAATGACCCAACCAAATGGCCGAAGGTGTCATTTTGAGATATATTCTGTTATCTGGTTGAATCTCCAGGTAAGACATCGCGGTAGCCGGTAACATTAGCCTATAACTCAATCATATGTTGCACACTGTAACTCCATAAAACCTTGTCACTTACCAATATGCTTCACTCCAAACTATAATGCTTTTGTAAAACGGTGATCAGTAGTAAGAGGGACTGTGCTGACAGGTTCACGGCTTGGTTATGGTCATTACGTAGCGATTGGCCTATCAAGCCAATCTTCAGCTGATAACGCCAATGTGAATGAGACATCCCTTATGAAAAACAACCATTGGAATCTTGTAGTATTTTAGGATAAAATATTATAGCAATCCTATAGTAATACTATAGTATTTTGGGACAAACTATAGAAGTAGAGGTATTACAGAACACCACAGAAGTATTATAATACAAATCTTATAGGAATTATTAAGTATTATAATACAAATCTTATAGGATTACTATAATTATTTTTCGTAAGAGAAGTAGACAAATCTGGCCCACTGCCTAATACGAGTTTAACACCCACTACTATATCACACAGGGATCTACTCACACAGTAATCTCAAAAAGTACAAATCCCTGGAGGCTCACACCTTTTTTTACCAACGGGTTTGTTGGTTTGTAATTTTTGTTTATATTGGCAGTACAGAAAACGACAAAACAACTCTTCGGCATGATTGTCGCAAGTATTTCAATGAGCGCCAAGGCAATGTTTTCCCCCACGGGGTAAATTCACATCACGTGACGGGGCGTTCCCGGGGGCGTTCCCAGACCAACCGACTGTATCTATGAGTGAGTGGAGGTGGGGCTAATTTGCATATTCATAGAACCACGTATACTAAATGAGGCAAGGGTGTAGAGTTACATTCAAGCTATTTTAAGACATGAAGAATTTTATTTAAATATTAAATATGTAATTATTTTGACTAAATTTTATTTTGAGCAAAAATTAGTTTTAAGGGGTCAAATGATTGACTACAGGGGGACTTTAAGATTTTTTTTCTTCTTTTAATTATTCAATAACCACCTGTGACCGGGCATAATGTTTTGGCTCATCAGTATAGATAATTATTCAGCCTTCAACCTCATTTATAGAATTCACAATAGGAAAAAAAGACTGTGATTACTCATTAATTCATTTTAGCATTTCAGTGACAATCAGTGCATGAGTGTTTTTTCAGTAGACGTGATTTAGTGTGAAACTCTAAGCATGTGGTAAAAGAGAGGCCTGGATTTCCCAGTGCTATTTTACACACATCATGCACACGTTCCAGATTCAAGCATGCACTCTCAATGTTTCATGAGATTCCCTTTCATCGTCCCCTTAATCAATGTTGCCTAATACATTTCCCACACACAGCCTTCTGCTGCGTGCCAAATGAATTTGAAACCTGCTGTAAGCGTTAGTTAAAATCAACTCAGCTTTTTTTCTTTTCTTTTTTTTTTTTTTTTCGCCGGCACCAACAAGACCAAATCTCATTTATTCAAGCATGAATATTTCAGTTCCCTGTGTAGTGATATTGCATTTTAAAAACACCGGGAACACTAGATGCTCAAAGACTTTTAGCAGCCGAAGGTGATCAATACAGATCCCCGGGTGGCTGTGAGATCTCTAAGCAAGCTCTCCTGCAAGACCATGTTTAATTCTCTATGTGGGTACATTCTTTTTGTTGTGCTTCTGTTTGTTGAGAGATACCTCAGTGACTCCAGACAGCTGGTTCAGGGGTATAGTCGTCGTCTCGAGGGAAATCAAAACACTGCTAACTGGAGTCTGAAGGAAGTGAGGAGAAAGGAGAGTTTTCTAGGGGTTTCTTCTTGTTGAAAGTGTGTGGGAAAGGATTTGTGTGTACGTGTGTATGCGCAAGCATGAAGTGGGAGAAACCTAAGCAACTTAAACCTCCATATCTCTCCATCTACAAACAGAAATTTCCAGATGTTTACCCAGGAGCCCTATTAACACTTCAGGTCCTTTACTTATTGATTGTCATGTGAGATGTGAGTCTGGATCAGATCAGAGGGAGGACGCTCTGATAGGAATGAAATGTAATTAAAGGTCTGATGCCGTGTTGAAGATGAAAAGTGCCTGGGTGAACTTTACTCTTGCTCTAAATGCAGACGAGATTGTTCGTTCACTCTAAATTAAACTCATGCTAATCCATAAATGGTCCTGTCTGGCCCGCTCTATACGGCTGAGGAATGTACCTGCCAGACACAGCTTCTGTAATTGCATGGCGCCAACACAAATACATTTCACTCTGTATAAAACTCAAAGGTAACTTTTTTTTTTTTTTTTTTTAAGCAACCTTGGCTCCAGAAGTATGTACCATATTTTTCTGAAAATATTTTTTTTCCAAACTAAACCGGTTCCATTTTATTTGAATAATTTGGTTTTAATAAAAAAAAAAAAAAACAGCCCTAAGTGGTTTGCTGGTCTTAGCTGGTTTCATCTGGTCTCCCAACCTGGACAAGATGGTTTATTCTGGTCTCGTTGGTGTTCAACCCTAGTTCAACCCAAATTTTGGGTTTTTAGCTTTGCCAAGCTGGGAGACTGTTGTTTTTCCAGAAGGGTGTGTACATGAGGAAATGAATGAGCTACTCATCGCATAAACATTTTGAAGATAGTTTTTCGAATGTAACCTATTTTAATGCTAAAAACACTACTAATTTACACTACAAGCTACGACATCCCAAATTAACTAATTCTAGATAGATAGTAATAACTGACCTAGATAGTCTCTGCAGGCTTCAAAACCTCACTACTGAGGAGACTATCATGTTTCCATGGTTACAGTGACTTTTCTCATTTGTAGATATTGTTTCACGTGTAGGTAGTGTTTTAAAGTCAATATTGTTTTTCTATTAAGTTTTTAAAGGTCCCCTATCATGGATTTTTGAAAATGACCTTTCATGTAGTGTGTAATATAGCTCTAAGTGAATGAAAACATCCTGCAAAATTTTAAATCTGAAAGTGCACCTATATAAAGTTATTGTCTTTCAAAAGTAAGAGTCGACTCTGAGTCAATGAAATGAATTGTTTTTCAAACAAGTCATAAGCCGTTTCGTCGTGACGTCAAGACGAAACATTAGCCCGCCCACTTATTGCGCTCGGGGAAACTTAAACCTCAAACCGGCAGCGGATCCTGTGGATACTGGATAGATCATGTCGAGGAGACGCTGTGCTCTACAATGTGATGGTAAAGAATTTTTTTTTTCACTGCCCAAGGACGAGCATGTGAAGAATCTGTGGTTAAAATTAATCTTTACCATGATACTACAGCAGTATAATCATCAACTTGTCCTGTTAGCTTTATTTTACTGACGACTGCCTCTCAAATATCGGAGTCAGCCAATCAGCTGTGGGCCACTATTACATAAAACGGTCTATTAATGCAGATTGTCTGTCATTCTCACTACTTTGAGGAAAGATTAAGCATGGAGCAAGATTTGTTTTACCAATATTTATGTTACATCAGTCATTCACGCTAGAGCTCAGTCCGGCTATTAGTTACCTCAAACTGAGTAGTGAATCTGAAACGTCCTGCTCGAGTCGTCCTTGCGATGGAGGTTCAGTTTGAATGAATGGTTCTTCTAGTGTTTCATCATCGGACTCGGACTCGCACTCGGACTGATATGATAAAATCAACGTCATTGTTCGTTACTGTGTTTAGTTTACGGTGAAGGAAGCCTCAGGACACACAGAGCTGTAGGTGTTGTGGCAATGGGAATTACGCGGTTAACCAATCACAACAGACTGAGCTGTCTGGCCAATCAGAGCAGAGTAGCTCGCGGAAAGGAGGGATTTAGAGAGATTGATTCATTTGGCGAGTCGTTTGAGAATCATTGAAAATCTGGTGATGTGCAAATGTATATTATGATACATGTTTGTGCATGCAAACCTGTTGTAGGAGACTCCAAAACAACATTAGAAAACTTTAAAAAATCCATGATAGTGGCCCTTTAAATAGGCAAAAAATTACATTATTGGTCAGAATATTTATATTCTGGTTTAGCGGTATTTCTCAGTATTGGATATATAGACAAATATTATATATTTAATTGTACATTTTAGATTACCATTGCAATTATCTAAATCTCACTTTTTGACATTTTCTTCTTCACACCCCAAGTCACTCTCCAAGTTGTCTCTCTTTCTCTATCTTTCTGTCACTCTTTCTCAAAGTCACAGTGTTATTTCTGCTGTTAGTAAAGTGATGGTGTGTTCTTAGCTTGGTAATAGTCTGTGCAGAGCCGATCAGAGCGGTTTAAGGATGTTCCGTCCCGCCCCAATGTCTCTCCAGAGCGACTATCGATCTGTGACAATATCCAAGCTGCCCCCCTGAGAGATTGAAAGCAATGATGGACTTCTTAAAGTGCTTTGTTTTCTTCTGCTCTTCTCTTCTTCTCTGTCAGCTCTCATCAACAAACACCTGTCCACCTGGTGTGTGTGTGTGTGTGTGTGTGTGTGACCTGGTGTGTGTTTGTGTGTGTGTGTGTGTCTGTCTGTCTGATTAAGATATCAGAGATATCATTAAGACACTTTATTGTCCCCGAAGGGAAATTTGTTTTGGACTCTGTCCATTCCGCAGTTTTTACAAAGAGAACACAAAAATACAAAGAATAAACATCTCTCAATACATCCTCTCACAAAACATGTTCTCATATACATTAGACCGGTACGTATATAGTAGGCAAATTAACACCTTTAATTGGCAGTTTTACAAATTACAACCGTTATTGTGCCTGTGTGTGTTCTTGTATATGGTTTATGTGGACACAATGTGTATAATGACATGGGTACAACAACAACATAAACATGGTTTGTGGGGACACTTTCTGTGACCACGTAAACCAACTGGGTTTAAAAAAAAAAAAAAAAACATACTAAATTGTGTTTTTTGTTCAGAATTAAAAAAAAAAGCAGAAAGTTTGATGGGTAACCTATGAAGATTACACCTATGGAGAATCCTCTTAAACCACGTGTGTGCGAATCAGGCTCATGAAAAGACTCATGAAAAGAGGTGGTATAGGGAATCTTCATTTAGTCATATTATTAATAAAATGTTGCACAATTAGAGCTGTTTTTAGGATGTGGATGAAAAGCCCTCGATTTCTTCTTTGTAATAAATTATGCTTTTAAACCATGGCAGGAAACTAGCAACACACAGATTGAATTTTTGGAAAATGTGTTTTGCATAATATACAGCTTTAAATATTTTTTACAAATATGTGTGTGTGTGTGCACGTGCGTGCATTACCGTTCAAAGGTTTGGGGTTGGTAGGAGTTTTATTTAATGTTTTTGAAAGACGTCTTTAATGCTCACTGTAACAAAGTTAGAGGTTATGGGAAGGAGGAGGCGGGAACCGGCGAACATTCAACAACTTTTAATAATAAAATAAACCAATACAAAAACAAGTATAAGCCAGCAGCCCCTCGCGAATTTTTCATTATAAATGTCTTTAGACTTTTTACTTCCACTTTTGGTTAATTCAATGCATCCTTGCTGAATAAAAGTAGTAATTTCTTTCAAAATAAAATGTTGTACTGAACCAAAACATATCTCTTTCATGTTAATGTATATGCCTCTATTTTGCATAAAAAAATTACTTTGAAGAATACAATTTATTTCAAGGTGTCAAATGTGTCATTTCTCTCTTTAGCTTGTGGTCCTGACTAAAACAGGTGAATATCTGTTTCGGATCTCTCCTTGGGCCAAATATGTCACAAAAATGCTGGATTCAGTCACATATGACTGGACCCACTGGGATCCTCCACAACCGTACCAGGTGAGTGTACACCCTAGATTTTATGTAAAAATATAGTAGAATATACACAATATAATTATTCTGAGCAATTTTTTAAGACTCTTTATCACCCTCCTATTTTGTTAGGGTCAGTTTGGACTGCATTGGATTCTCAAACTTTGTAAAAATTTGGTTGCACTATATTTTTACTTACAATTTTGTGAGTTTTTCTCATTTAGGGTCATGAATGTGCATGCAAAATTTTGAAATTGAACCCAGTCCCCCATGATTTTGCCAAGTAAGACATGTTCCTGGATTGATCCTGGAACAACATTCCTGTCCGAAAATGTATCCCTACCCCCAAAACCTAACCCTACCCATGAGTTGTCCCTAAAATCAGAGGGAAATAATACATGAATAACACTGATGTAGAAGCACCTAACCCTGGTTGTAAACCTAAACTTTGCATTAACTGTAAACTTGTCCCTCAAATCTGATTTATTTGAATGTTGTTCCAGGAACAGAATCCAATTTGCTAAAATGTACCACTTTGAAAACCAGCAAAGCGTTGAGTCTGAAAAACTTGATTATAAATAATTAAACACCAAAATATGAAATGCATGAGAACTTATGAAATTTAGACTCGAAGTTTACTTGAAATTGAACATTCACTGTTTATCCATATTCTTGAGTTTCAGTCAAAAAATCTGTGAAAGCATGTTTATGTTTGTTAGTTTTTTGGATCCCATTTACTAGAGTTTCTGCACTGAAAAGAAGTGTGATAAACCAATTTTACCCTCACAAGGATTTGAAAACCAGACATAACAAAAAGGTACAAATAGCAATAAATATTACTTTAAGTACAAATAATGATTTTATCACACACAAGCACACGCTCTCAGAGTTTTCTGGTGTTACGGATTTGGACAGGTGCTTTAGGCTGTCAGGGAAGAGGGCTTGAGATATGGACTCTGGCACGAGTTAACCTATTAGAGTCAGGTTTTACCCTGCGGAGGTTCAGTGGAGAACCGTACGTCACACCGGTCATCATCAACTGATAGCTGCTTCCAAGAACCAAGAGTAACCAGTTTCACCACACTTACTCCTTTCTCTCTAAGAAAGTATTTTAAGAAAATGGAAAGAAAAATCCAGATTATTTATAATTGCTACTTTTCATTGTGGACAAATCAAGTAATGTTTTTCTGAAAGAATACTGTGCCAAAAGAGCCCATGGTTGAAGAAAGACCTGTTAATTTTTATTATTTTTTTAAACTACTGTTTGTTTTCAGGGTGGAGGTAGTTTAGAAGAAAAGTCAAACCGGGAGGGAATGTTTGCAGGACCGTGATGTTGTTCAGGCGAGCATGTGGCCTTCCCGTGGCTCTCGACCATTTATCATCGGTAGCCATTAGCATCTCTGAAGCACCCCGCTCTTATGCCGACCCCTCTTCCGTGTTAGTAATGACACTCAAAACCGCCTCCTCATAAGTGGCCCGCCACATTAAACAGCCAATTTAATCGGAGGCTACTCAACAATTGCTTTTGCCCTCTTGATGTCTTCGTTTCACTGAAGAACCATTTGCAAACGGCTTTGATATTGTGCGGTTCTTCCACTATGACAATGAGACAGACTTTCCTTTGATATCTATTCATGGCATCAGACATTCATACAGCGACTTTGGTCAATGCCATCATGCACATAATCAAGTTTTTTTAGAGGAGATGAATTGGTGACACAATGTCATCTGACAGTTATAGCGGTTGCTGCATGATTAAAGGCAGGAAATATAGCTTTTTTGCTTTCTGGAAATAGCACCATTTTCAGTGAGATACAATTGGTTTATCTTACTTTCTTGCATTTCACTTTTTATGTGTCTTTGTATGTAATTGCTTCTGTTACGTCTCACAATAAAACCGAAAGATTGCCATAGTAAAACAATATTATATTTAAATTATATTGCATTCAAAACTACCATTTTTTTTTTTTTTTTAAGTTAATAATAAAGTTAGTAATATTAAATAATAGGAATAAATCAGAAAATCCTTCCAAATTAATATTATTCAAAGATGTAATTTAATTGTATTACATTACGTTATTGTTGTGGATGTCAAAAATTTAATAGACATTACAGAATTTTTTTGCTCTAGGTTGCATTTTCCACATTTTCAAGCTCCCAACTTTAGGCTTAGACTGAAAACTTGTATTGTTGCAAGCATTCAATAAAATCAAATATTTGTGTTGTGTTGTGTTGCATCAGGATCTTTGAGTTAACCCTGATGCTCAGCAGAACCTTCTAGCAAAATCTCTCATCAAAGCTCATTGAAGAAAGGTGGATTGATATCTGGACCCTTTCTCTCGCTCTAACCTTTCTTCTTTCTCACTCCCAGTTCCAGCACCCCAGACCCCCACGGCCCAGCAGTCTTCGTATCTACGAGGCCCATGTGGGCATCGGTTCGCCTGAGGAAAAGATTGCCTCGTACAAAAACTTCACCCGAGATGTGCTTCCTCGCATTAAGGATCTTGGTGAGTGATGAAATCTACAGAAACACAAACGTCAAAATGATTCAAGCCTTGTAGTGAAACACACCCCTCTCCGAGGGCCAATCGCTAACCCTGAGCTCCTGGGCCAGAAGAAATGGATCCTTTGGTCTTTAAGAAAAAAAACTTACCGTTGATCAAATAATTCATATGAGTGAGGTGATTTTACAGCAACCGATTTGAAAGAAGTACAGTTAGCTGACAAAATGAGCATGTTTAGATTCTGTTATATAGCATGGTTGTGTTCATCTTATTCTTTATTTATCACTACACTGGCAGCAAAGGAATAGAACTAAAAGCTGTTGGACGGTGTTACTTCAGAAACATGAGGGTCAGTGGCTATTAACTTATTAAAAATGCAATTCATGCATACAAAGACTTTAATACACCACTTATGACCATGTTAATTTCTAAATATACATAACTGTCCTTATATTGTAATAAAGAATAAAAGCCTTTCATTCGTATTAAAATCTTGATTAAAATTTGTGTGTATATATATATATATATATATATATATATATATATATATATATATATATATATATTATTATTATTATTATTTCTTAGAAAAAATGCTTTACTACTCGTTAATATATTTGAAAAAGTTTGTCCGCCAAATCAAAGGCAAATGATCCAACATGAAAATGGCTCTGGACTATTGGCCAAAACACATCTTAATACTAGGTGTAAAGGTAAATAAGACTTTTAACATATGTAATAAGTTGACCATTTTATAACAAGGCAAGGTTATTTCAGGATGTAAAATGTCATGTGGTGCAACTTCCCAAAAACATGATATTTATGAAATAAGAAAAAAAAAAAAACATTATTGAAAATGATTAAGTTCTGTACACTCGAGTATCCTCGTAAAGACAGTCGGTTATGTATTGTAAACAATTGAAAACGAATGCAAATCATTGTATTGGATCAGTACATGTGTCTTAAAGTGACAGCAGCCTAATATACCCACAGCTGTTTGTCACCACCAATGTTAATCAAACAACAAAAGAGAAAGAGAAACTCACTCTTGAGGCTTTAACAAAGACAAATTGTTTTAATTAAGTTAATTATATTTTATTTATACAGTGAAGACTATGCTGTGTTATTTTGCATTTGATTATTCATGTCTAAATGTCATGTGCTACAGCCATCATTCAGTTTATCTTTTCTTGTAAATTGTACAGTATAAATGCTTCTAAAATCAAATGAAACTAACTTGAATACAGAGAATTTATTTCTAAGAACTTGGCACATGCATTTTAAACAAAATGTTATTTATTTATTAAGGATACTCTTATTTTATTGCACCATAAGTAATTTACACACCATTTGATCTCATATTTGTAAAATGTGTTTTCCGAATCTCTGCCTTCCTTGCATCCTTTAAGAAAACCTAAAGAGTGCAGTGCTAAGAAAATGGCTTAAGATGCAACCAAAAAACGACCATGCATATTGTATATAGCAACACAAATGAAGCAAAAGAGTGCATGCGACAAGCAGTTCCACATGGAATATCATGCTAACTGTCGCAAGCGGAACTGTTAAGTTTAGTTAGCAGATGTGAGAACAGCTGCCGCCTCGAGTGATTCCATTACTGCACAGAGAGCCGTTTCCCATGATTGTTTCCTTACAGAGCTTTTGACATGGAAGCCTGAGAGGAAGCCACCCTACAATTACTTTGTCAGAAGGTTCCATGTGAGTTTTTTTTTTTTAGCTGTGGGGATTACAGAAGGTACCTTAAACATTAGTGTTCATTGCATTGGTTTGATCCATAAAACATCACCTTCTGTTGTTTGTTTTCTCGAGGGCTGAAGCGTTAACCTTTGCCTGGAGCAAATCTGTTTGTAAGCAGAGAGTTAGTTAGCGTAAAATTATTTTTCACCCCTTAAATGGGTGTTAAAATAGTGAGTCATTGTGCAGCCTTTGACTGCTCTCTTACATGATCGGCGCTCTCTCCAGGGTTCTGTGCCTCAGTTAATGTGCTCCTCAACCCTCCAAGAGGCAACAAAAGCAAAGCTGCACTTTGGCTCCTAATGGAAGAGCAGTGTGGCACTAGTTTTAGAATTGGTGCTGCCCTTATTTCCCCGTTAAAATCTTTTATGTCTTATTTTTCCACTTCAAAATTAATCCATTGAAGGAATGATTCTAGTTGTAAAGGAATACATTTTGAAATGGACTTCTAATATAAAAGTTTAATGTCACAAGCACAATAATCATAATCCTTTGAAGTCTGAATTTGAGAATCGCTCTCTCTAATGAAATGGCAGAGAATCTCTAAAGAAATCCATTGAAGGAAAAAAAAAAAGGTTGTTATATTATTATAGATTAAGTATGGCCTGCCCTTGAGATATCAGGGTTTTTTTTTGTTGTGTACTGCATGATAAAATGTTGCTTGACAGGTCTGAAGTTTGGATCCATTGATAACAGATTTTGTGACGGAGGAGGATTGAGTCAGACGAGCAGGGGACAATGCATCCTTTTGTTCTGCGATTTTAATCAACATTCACATGAATAAGTGCAGCGAAAAAGTTGATTGACAAACAAAAGGAGCTAAACGCAAATATCACAGATGCAGAAGACAGTCTAACTTATGCACCACTGTGCTGGGAGAGAGAAAACAATGGTTAGTCTCTCAGATGACTGAGGTACGGTCATAACCACTGCAAGATACACAATTGACAACACATCTCTATCCCCAAAAATAGTGTTCATTATGATCACTTGTATTTTTAAACTAATAGATCACACTAGAATGAAACCTTTGTCATTTACTAACCATCATTGTTGCACTCAAGTTTCAAACACTGTGGTAATGTTCAGTTAGAAGATCACAGACGGTGCTCAAAGCACCTGCATAGGACTTAAATCTATTTACATGATTCTCAGCTATGACGAATGCTTTAGTCATACTTATTACTCCCCTCCTCTAACAAGTTTAAGTTTGCCTGGACTCATGGCAGTTTGATTTGATGTTATTGAATCCTGGAAATTGCCCTTGCGGTATTGTTTTCATAAAACGACTCGTAAAAATGTCAGAAGAATAACTTGTTTTAACCTATTGTCTTTAGTTCTCTGTATACAACTAATATTGCACTATAGTCAACACACATTTATGAGGAATAGTAAAGAACAGAACAACAACTCATTAGTTCTGTTAAATCAACATTTAGTTTTAAATATCTATAAAAATACCAACAGCAATGGTCAATTGATCAAATTTACTCTTAAAACATCTCCATTTATTTAATATCAGAGGACGTGTGGTGTTGAGCTGTTGTCAGTGGCAGAAAGTCAGTCTTCTGTCAGTTCTCTTTCAGGTCCTGGTGTGCGAGAGGGAGTTTTCCACTGGTTTGGTTGTTACAGGTTGTAGTTAACAGGAGCTTCTCAGCAGTGATTCTGAGCTCCAGGACTATGGGATGGAGAGATAGACTGGGAATCAGATCCTTAAGGAGAACTCTACCTGAAACCACTGGAAGTTTCAAAACTTCTTTGAAGTTCTTTATCTAAATCTAGCGATTATAATGTTTATTACGAGCTTATTATTCACAGAAAGTGTAACAATATTCTTTTCATGAAAAATCTCAGCTTGATTGTAATTTATCATGCTGTCATTTTGCCATTAAAGATTTGGATTATGCTGGAGTTGACATTTAAACCTATGCTTTGGTTTGACTCATTTTTAATTATGTTTTAATTCATTTACATTTTCCAGTGTGGACATCACAGCACTTAAATTTAATCCATATTGTTAAGATAACAACTTAGATTTACGCCTTGATGTGTTTCACTTTGAAGATCTTCTTGAAGGTCTTTTGACTCTTAAATTGAATTAAAATGCTTTTTCTTTTCTTTTCTAATTCTCTACTTTTCCCCCCATGTTTTCATCTCAGGATACAACTGTGTCCAGCTCATGGCGATCATGGAACATGCCTACTATGCAAGTTTTGGCTATCAGGTCACTAACTTCTTTGCAGCTTCCAGGTATGTTTACATTTATACATTAGGCAGACACTTTTATCCAAAATGAGTTACACTGCAGTCAAGGTATATATATTTTTTCATGTCATGCATTCCCTGGATATCGAACCCATGCATGAAATTGGGGTTGCTAGTACCATGATGAAATGTTTGAGCTACAGGATTATTATTTTTTTAACTTGGTCATCTGTGCTGGAAATTTAAGTAGTTTGGATCAAGCGTGCCGCACAATCCCTGAAAAGTGAAGCCAAAACGTCTCGATCGCACCCCAGTGACTGGTCCTAGTATAGGTCATAAACCCCGCCTCCTCGTGTTATTCAATGGGACGTGAGACCAACTAAACAATTAAATTACACTTCAAATATCTGTTTTCCAAAGGTGTTTTCTCTCATTTGCTATCGTTTTTATGACACTGATGCAAGTTCAAGCGTCTGTTTTTAAAATAAGTTTGTTTTTAGCTAGTTACGTGATACTATAAAAACGGTGGTGTAACGTCATGATTGACAGCTGTGATTGACAGGTTCTCTGAGCGAATTAGTCACTGAAGCACCAACAGACTCTTTTTCGGGATCTTCGGAGGACTGAGGAGATTGTATTTACTTTATTTTAACAAGTCTCTTGTCGTGCTGCAATCAACAGACATCAAAACTGAAGCAGAACGGAGAAACGAAGCAGATGTAGTGAACTTATTTCTTCTCAAGTGTAGAAACTTAGAAGCGGAGACCAGGAGACTCAGATTGTATCTTAAGAAGGTTGCTTTATTAAGAACATGAGCTGTGTTGTTGCTGCAGTCTTGCACACTCGTCTGAAAGTCTAACTAAAACATGATACATTTTTAGCTTATATTCATTTCAAAGGGGTGGAGTTACATCGAGGGGGATACATTCTAAAACAAAGCATGTGAATGATGTAAACAGGTTTAGGGAACCAGTTATAGATTGAAACTGTAGCCCCTCTCGGTCCAAATCAAATTCCTATTCAAACACTGAGAGTTAAGAAAACAGGACCAAGGGTCTTATAATAGAGGGAAACAGGAATGTCAGGAAGAAGCAATTAAGAGTTTCAGTACTCTGACAAATACAGAAAAACAGGATTTGCCAGATTCTCGTGCTGGAAACTGTTTCTAAGTTGAAATGCACATTCTCAGTTATAAATTGGTATTGGAATCTAAATTAAACATTTGATAAATTTGTAACACGTCACAGATATCGACCAAAATCATCATTTTGCGTCATTGGAGTATTTTTTTGGCCAGAGGCTAAAGACTACAGCCAGTAGTAGGGGCTGTCCCGCATGTTCTCAACCCGCCCATAGAGGGTGGGATCTCAGTCACAGAATGTACACATAGTGTCAGACATCTTTTTTTTGAAGCTAAGCTAGCAGGCTCTTGTTCTGTGGAGAAAGCTGAGTAGTAGGGGTTACGGGTTACCATCCTCTTTTTCCCGGACATGTCCGGCTGTCGAGATCGTCCAAAATGTCCGGGATTCAGCTTTTGCTTTCTGCAGTCGCCATTCATTGTTTATATGCACACCTTTTGTTTCAATCTAACTGAATTCATTCAGATTGGTGAATCTGAATGTAGTGTTTACATGAACGTGCGTTTTGAACATTGCTAAGAAAATTCCCGCTCCTCCGTGAGAGATACTCATCAGTAATCACACCACCGGCCTTGCGCCGTTCTCTCGCGGCCCTCAGTCTCGTCCTGCTCGCCACAATAAACAATGAATGGCGACTGTAGAACGCAAAAGCCGAATCCCGGGCAGACTCATCACAGACTCACTAGTAGCCTAGACTTGTTGTTAAACGACTGCGCTCTGTTACTGGTAGGCGTGGCCTCCTAGGGCAGCAAAGCAAGTCCATTCTGGGAGTTATTGTCTTTCATCCACATAAGCCAAAAAAAAAATTTCTGGCTTTTCTCAGTCTAGAAAGCTCCAAATTCAAAAATAATTTTACATTTCTTCTACATAAATGATCCGTTTTAAATACACATTCATCTTTCCAGAGGTGAAGTATCCCTTTAAGTATACTTGAAATAAAGTGCATAAAATAAGGTGGGTCGTTGATTTGTTCTAACCAATGCTACGGATAATATAATAAATAGGCTTGTCAACTCTTCAAAAGGAGGAAAAATATTCCCATATAATTTGTCGTCGACACCAATAGTCGTAAATAGGTGCAAATTCATCTGTCACTTGATGCCAGAACATGATCAAAATTATGCAAGGTAGAATACAACACGGCCACTGCTTTACAGGATACATTTACAATTCCCTCTTGAAGCTGTCGGACGAGTAATGGCCTCAAAGTCGCTGGTGCAGTTATGGATTGTATTTTTAAGAATGAAGGTTAACGTATACGTCCCGAAGGAAATTGTTTTCACCTCGGGACTTCAGATCTGGTTGTTCCGGATGTGCCAAGAACATGTACTTCTCCTTCACCAAAATACATTAGCATGTTCTGCCCTGGTCACATTTTATTTATTAATGTTATATCTACAAGGCCTGGGAGACTGAGCATGTGACAGTATCTAAATGCTTTTCATTTTCCTTTAGAGCTCAGGGTTTGGTGGCGTTGTCTCTCAGCCTGTGCAGCAGTAATTCCAGTCTTTAAATCAGGATGAGGTCCTCTGTCAAGGGCAGTAATCTTACTGTAAACACATTTGCCGCTAATCCCCAAATAGAAGAAAGCCCTGATAAATAACAATAGTAAAAAACAGAATTGGGTCTCCAAAATAAATAAACTCTCATGAAAGAAAATTGCATCTTTGAATGTGGGGAGTGAGCAACTCCCTCAACCTAATAAGATATGACAGAGTCATTGGGAATCTTTATTTGGCTTTGGCTGGCTGAGGCGGCCGGCACTGGTGGACCAGTCCAGATAAAGTGCAATGTATACAGAGTAATTTCACTCATGATTGATCACTCATGCACATTTAAGACCTATTCCTCTTTCTGCTGGGTGGAGAGAGCGGGCGAGGGAGGTGACTTGGAATATCATTAGCTCTCTTCTCACTTGTTCTTTGCCCTGATATCTTTTAACCCAACGGAGTAGATATAGAGGTGGACATGCTGGGAGTTTAGAGTGAGTGTTTGTTTTGTGACTTTACCTTTGGATCTGAATCGCATTTTGTCACGTTTTTACATCGATGGTCATTTATAATAATGTATTCTGATTAATTAGTTTTGCAAGCAACAAATAAATCACAATGTTTTTCTTTGCATCCTGTTAGCAGTATGGCTATGGTGATTGGATTAAATGTTTGTGCAACTAAGTGCCCATGAAGCAAGATCCAGGTTGTCTACCCTTACGAAAAGAAAATATATTTACCTATAAATTAATGATCAGTATATTAAATGGTTTAACAGTATAGTTGTAAATATACAAAATAATATATGGTGTTAATATATAACAATATACATAAGGAATTGTCGCTTTTCATATATTGAAAAATATGTGACATATATTTACTAATGTAACAAAGCTCGTTTTATCAGTTTTTCAGAATTCTAAAAACCATCACCCACTTTTTCAAAACCTTGAATACAAAACCAAATCTTCAAACTACATTCAGGGAACATCTGAATCTTCTGGCAAAATCAAACAATTGCGTCAAAACCATTTTATACTTTTTATCCACTTGCATACTGTAAAAATACAGTAGCCCAAATGCAAAAGCCCAGTCAAAGAAAACTCTACATAAAAAGCATGTTACAGTGCATTCAATGAAGTTGTGCAACTAAAAAATCAAGGTCGAGGAGAGATTCATTCTGCCTCAGCATCACGTCCTCATGTTGGGTTCGGCCCACATCTCAGGCTTTTGTGGCGACCCAGCAATTGTGACAACTGTCCCGAGTGCCCATTGGGCAGTCCTTATTGCTGAAATACATCTCCTCTCCACTTACATTATTTCTAAGATTTGTCATCCAAGTTGAATGTCATAGCATGTGGATAGTATCATTTTATAATTAGCTGCTAATTATGTTTTCAGTTGACCTTTTTATTTCAAGCAACGTATAGTTGCATGGACAGTCCTGGGGAGTAAACTAGAGTAACTAAGTGTTTTGCTCAAGGACATGATTTTGATCATTCTGGTTCGAACCTTAACCTTTTGCTTACCATTTAAGATATTTATCAACTAGCTTACACCACCTCATAACGTCAACCTATCAAACATCTAACCAATTCACACAAACCACGCATTCTCTTATTTTTTCCCACAGCCGCTTTGGCATTCCCGATGATCTGAAGCATCTGGTCGATACCGCACACTCCATGGGCATCACGGTTCTCCTGGACGTGGTCCACAGTCACGCCTCCAGCAACACAGAAGATGGGCTGAACTACTTCGACGGGACAGACTCCTGCTTCTTTCACGGAGGCTCCAGAGGGAACCACTCACTCTGGGGCAGTCGACTCTTCAATTACTCCAGGTGAACCAATGCTAAGAAATATGCATGCTGAATATATTCTGTTCACATTCCCGACTCTTCTCCTGTTCAGTTAGTTCTCATTTGTGAATATCAAACAGCCCTTGAGTTTTCCAGAAGCATTCACATGTAATGGAACACAAATTGATCTTAATGGCATCTTAAGACGTATAAGAGGAACTCTGGTGTTTCCTTGAACCATCACAGCCGGTCACCTATGATTCCCGTTGATTATTAAGCAAGTGTGGCACGCCTCACATGCAGAACTACACGGTTTGCAGATAAGCTCTTTTTGGTAATTCTACAATCCGTGTCTCCTTACTCACAATAAGAACCTTAAGAAATTTCTCCCCGTCCCTCGTCTTTCTTCTCCCCTCTCCTCATCTCAGAGATGACAGGCTTTCTTTACGCCACCTCTCAGCGCTGATCCATTAGAGGTCTCAGTGCTGCCCTCCGTTGCCATCTTCTGTAATGGGATTTCACATCATTGTTGTTTGAATCTGAAGAGTCATGCCTCACCCACCAAAATGTTAGTCCTGTCTGGCGGTTACCTCTGCGAATGAACATTGATTTTTGGTCATATCTTGGTTATTGATTCTGGCCGTATGCCTTTTGTTCCCTCTCGTTCTCTGTATTTCGCCGCTGGCGGTATTTTAATGTTTTTACATAGCTTGGTATGAGATGGAATATCAGTTCTACCAAAATGAAATAGATACTGGTCATTGTTCAAGTTCAGCACATTGCTCTTTATCATGATTGAAAGAATGGTTAATGGTATGTGATAGATAGAATTTTTCTTTTAGGATATTTTAAGGCACTGATACTGTAACTATTCATAATTTAAATGAACACAATCAAGCTACTGTGTTTAAATTACTATTTATGTTGTACTCATATTTTAATAATATACATTTTATGAATATAAAATAATATAAATAAATATATAGAATATGTGTATCTGCTACAAAAACCTTATGTGGTGAGGATCTCAATTAGAGGGACAACATTAAACAGCATTTTAACAGATCTATTAACCATAAATCACACTATGTAAGGAACAACTTAAATTATGTAAGGAATAATCCATTTAGCTGTGCATTAAACAGCGTTTGCACAACTTGGAGGCAAAGAACCGTGGTTTTTAATATTTGTAATTTTAGCTTTAGTTAACAACAACAACACCTGACCTTAAGCTACTGACTTAAAATGAAGTCAAGTCATTTTAATAAACAAAATATTTTAGTTGAATAATTCGTTTTGTTTAGTCTTTGACTGCTTTGTTATAATGCTTTCCCAAATGTTTTTATGCATGTAATCTTA
Source organism: Semotilus atromaculatus (assembly GCA_031834385.1). NCBI lineage: Eukaryota > Metazoa > Chordata > Actinopteri > Cypriniformes > Leuciscidae > Semotilus > Semotilus atromaculatus. Next base: position 2,327,186 of record JAULUF010000003.1, read on the forward strand.
CTTTTTTTTTGTGTGTTATACTTCCAATAACATCATTTTCCCTGTGTAATTTCTTTCTAGTACTCTCAGCCATCAAATATTAAGCCTGAAATTTATTCTTGTGCTCAAGGAGAGAAAATATCACAAAACCTTGGAAACTGCATGCCACAAAGCATAAAGAAAACGCATATAATAAAAGAACAAGAGCGTTAAAACTGCTCATCTCTTATTCTCACAGTACTGTTGAATTTATCTTGAAATAACACCGATGGTTTTCAAATCATCTAATGGCATTATACTCTGAAACTTAAGTATATATAATATAATAACAATGTGCAGATAATTTATTCAGACAAACTAATCAATGGTTTCTTGGCATTTCTTGAAAAAAACTCAAAAACAACAGCCTGTCTATTCTAATCTTGCTTTTAATTAACTTGCATCACAGCTAATTTTGACTTTGTTCGTTTATCCATCTTTGATTTGCGAGTTTAATTATTCTGTTGAAAAGGAATCGTGTTTTTGAATGTTTGAATTTAATTTGATATTTTACTTATTTTCGTAGCTCACCTCGCAACTTGATCTGAGTGTGCGTGTTTGTTTATAGATATATTGAGGACCATTTAGTGATGGAATAAAAGGACAATAGATGGTACAGTTTCAAAGCTTGGTATTATGAATAATTTATTTATTTATTCTGTTTTATTTGTTAATCTGTTATTTTGTGGACTGTTGTTTGAAGGCTTTGATGTTGTTGTTTTTGTTTTTTTTTTCTTTCGATGTTTGTTCAGACCCAATTATTTTTGATACTGATGAGGGATTGGTAGAGTGGCAGTAATATATTGATTCTTCTTTAAAGTCTTTCATCTGTGCCCTGCTGCAATTGTTGGCGTCTCTGTGGTGTAAATGAGCCTGTCTCATCCACCCCTTACCTCTGTCAATTCTCTCTAACAATCTCCTCTGTCTATTTCCTTTGCATCTCTTCATCATGCATAAATTCCGAGTGCTTGAGAATGAAGTGTCTAATGCTTCTGTAAAAGTTGTTTTGTTTTGTTTTGTTTTGAAGTGCTGAGCATTGTTCTCCGCGGGTGTTTGCGTCTTTTGAAGGTGATTGTAAATGAAAACTGTGTCGACTCCATCTACTTCGACTATCCTTGTGGATTTGACACGGCCCATCGGAAATAGCCCGAAGGATGACCCCCTCACCCTCATTTCCATGAAAATCCAATCAGAAGATGCATGCCTCACTTCTGTGGGTCCGTAAACGGCCGTGACGTCCCCTGATCTGATACACAGTCCGAAACCAAACGCCAACTGTTTTGTATGAAGGTTTCTATTAAAGAAAGTTTCCATACAGGCATCCAAAGCATGCCATGTCTAAAGATCTAGAACAAATTCCAGTGAGCTTTAGACTTGATAAACATATTTAACTTCATATTGTTTTTAGCGGAAATCATAAAATATGAATAATAATCATCAGCATTTTAGTATCATTTACTATTTTAGTATATATTTATATTTTAAGTTTGGTTTTTAGTTTTGTGTTTTCAGATTTAGTTTTATTAATTTTATTATAGCTTTTGTCGTTGTGATTAGTTTTTGTTTTTAAAAATATTTCTATTTAGCTTTAATTTGTTTTAATTTCAGTTTTAGTCATTTTTGTACTTCATCTAAGTTTCCAAGGCAACATCTTTGTTTTAGTTGAAGTTAGTTTTTTATATATATCTTTATTTAAATGAAAGATTTTTTTATATAGTTTAACAATAACAACACTGATTATAATTAATATTATTATTAATTAATTGTATTTTTAACATTATTTTTAAATATTTGTAATATTATCAGCAATATTATTATGTTGTAATTGTTATAATATATTTTAATTAATACAAATATGATTATTTAATTTAAAGCTGCAGTCCGTAACTTTTTTGGGTTAAAAATTATCCAAAATAAAAAATGTAGCAAGTACATAACCAACCAGTGTTCAAAACTATCTGCTTGGCGTAGCTTGCAAAAGACTTTTGCAGAAAACAAGGATAAATATCGGAAGGGCATTAAATGTAGTCACGCAATGCTGATGTTGTTAACATTAACAATTAACAACATTAGAGAACAAAGTATAATTTGCACAGTTTGAAGTGATATGATAAGCGATCGTTAGAATTAATCAGCGCAATTTACTGCAATGCTTTTTTTCCCTTAGTTGGCCAGAACAAAAGTGGATGTTACTTACTTGCTTGTTCAGATGAAATTATCCAGTGAAAATTCCTTTGTTGGTCATACTTCCAAAAAGTAGAATCTGTGATTCTGAATGACAGTATCCACACCGGCGCGGTGACTGATAGCCATACATTCTCCTCAAAACATTTGATTCAACCGCGCTGTGCCGTGCTGAGGCACAACCCACGTAAAGTTGATAATTCCACGAATAACTGACACTGCAGATTTCGAACAGAGATGGTGACAAAGAGGACTGCAGCTTTAATAATATGAATCATTTTATAATCCAGTTCTTTCAACTACCATTAGATAAAAATTTCTGCAAATTACATCACATTAACAACTTTTGGTGCAGAAGTGGATGTGGACCATTTACTGGAAAAAGTAATACTGCTATTTAACTGGTTTCATGTGTGAAAGTGGATTTGGTTAAACTGAGTAGTAAATATGTTTTCTATTCTATTCAAATTCTTGGTAAAAGTACAATGTTTTCCCTTCTACTCTTGAAACAGCACCATTGTATCCCTATAAAAGACATGAAAATATGTTTAAAACAAAGCCTGAAGACTGAAAGAGTAAACTTTCTCTTCTGCAACAGATGCTGTAATACGCACTTGTTTATTTCATCTCAGCCGACAGCTTTGTTAGTACTGGCTGGCCGTCAGCGTGTATTAGCAGCTGTCCTGCAGTAGACTTCACTCTGTAATTAACACTGTGTCTGGAGTTGTTTGCAGTCTAATTACATGTTTGATGAGTTCTGTTTTTATCCATTGACACTCTTCGTGATGGCCGTAAAGATGGTATCTGTGTCTTTTGCAGTCAGTCAAAACAGCCTCGAGTCAGACCGCGCGGAACAGTGACTGAAGGAATCGTTTTTTATCAAAGTGAATTAGTCGTACCCTTTGAGTTTTGCTAGAAAATGTGTTTCATCCCATGAAAATTAAAAAGGGATAAACCTTTTCAATCCTTTCATGCGTAGGCAGCAGGCATCATTAGGTAGGTGCAAGCGATGCCTTTCTGAATTTAAAACAAAAGTACAGAGAACTAAAAAAATCAAACATCTTAAGACAAGGCTAACGGAGCCAAACGAAACACGATGTATGGCAGCGCAGCTAATATCTAAGTGCCATAGACAGCTCGTACATAGCCATTTTGCGTCGCTTGTTTGTGTGTGTGTGTGTGTGCGCAAACGCTCAAATGGAAATAGACTTCATTAGACTTCATTAGGTATACAAAAGGATTGGCTGTTGCATTTCTTTTTTTTTATCAAGAAATATATATATTTTTTAAGATCAGAAAGAATGCCGCAGGGCACACTGGCGAAAAGTCTTGTATTGATGAAATTTTAATTGCCTTTATCTAATAGAGGACCCATTCTCATCTTGGAGTAGGCACTTGAACAACTTAAGGAAATTAAAACTGTAAATTTCTTTTAAAATAAGGTATAGATGATCTCATAAATAAATAAATATATAAATAAATAAAAAAAAAATTCTTTTTTTTTTTTTTACTATAGTATTCAATCTATTCTATATGACTATATAAACCAGAGTTGCCCAATCCTGTTTAGATATACCTTTCAGAGCTCCTACCCTGATCAAACACAACTAAAGCAGCTAATTAATTAAGATCTTCAGGAACACGATCATTTCAGACAGGGTTGGATCAGGGTTGCCGGTAGGTAGATTTCCAGGAACAGGATTGGACACCCCTGATATAAACTATTCAACTGGATCCCAATGAAAAACATCGCCTGGCTAGTGGCCAGTGGACCGCTGGTTTAAAACTTAATCAAGTGCAATCTGGACTAAAGGCCAAGGTATACTTCATTTTCTGTGTTCCGCTCCATCTCAGACAGCTTTCAAAATATAGTCAACCATGGACGAGAGTGGACGGATGAGTTTGACACATGCACAGTACATTTGTTTTCTATACTCTCTAACAAGACGTCAGAGGGTAGCACTAAGTAGTGTCATTTAAAGGTAATTTGCTTGGAAGTATACACTCACCGGCCACTTTATTAGGTACACCTGTCCAACTGCTCCTTAACACTTAATTTCTAAGCAGCCAATCACATGGCGGCAACTCAGTGCATTTAGGCATGTAGACATGGTCAAGACAATCTCCTGCAGTTCAAACCGAGCATCAGTATGGGGAAGAAAGGTGATTTGAGTGACTTTGAACGTGGCATGATTGTTGGTGCCAGAAGGGCTGGTCTGAGTATTTCAGAAACTGCTAATCTACTGGGATTTTCACGCACCACCATCTCTAGGGTTTACAGAGAATGGTCCGAAAAAGAAAAAACATCCAGTGAGCGGCAGTTCTGTGGGCGGAAATGCCTTGTTGATGCCAGAGGTCAGAGGAGAATGGCCAGACTGGTTCGAGCTGATAGAAGGGCAACAGTGACTCAAATAACCACCCGTTACAACCAAGGTGGGCAGAAGAGCATCTCTGAACGCACAGTACGTCGAACTTTGAGGCAGATGGGCTACAGCAGCAGAAGACCACACCGGGTGCCACTCCTTTCAGCTAAGAACAGGAAACTGAGGCTACAATTTGCACAAGCTCATCGAAATTGGACAATAGAAGATTGGAAAAACGTTGCCTGGTCTGATGAGTCTCGATTTCTGCTGCGACATTCGGATGGTAGGGTCAGAATTTGGCGTCTACAACATGAAAGCATGGATCCATCCTGCCTTGTATCAACGGTTCAGGCTGGTGGTGGTGGTGTCATGGTGTGGGGAATATTTTCTTGGCACTCTTTGGGCCCCTTGGTACCAATTGAGCATCGTTGCAACGCCACAGCCTACCTGAGTATTGTTGCTGACCATGTCCATCCCTTTATGACCACAATGTACCCAACTTCTGATGGCTACTTTCAGCAGGATAATGCGCCATGTCATAAAGCTGGAATCATCTCAGACTGGTTTCTTGAACATGACAATGAGTTCGCTGTACTCAAATGGCCTCCACAGTCACCAGATCTCAATCCAATAGAGCATCTTTGGGATGTGGTGGAACGGGAGATTCGCATCATGGATGTGCAGCCGACAAATCTGCGGCAACTGTGTGATGCCATCATGTCAATATGGACCAAACTCCCTGAGGAATGCTTCCAGCACCTTGTTGAATCTATGCCACGAAGAATTGAAGCAGTTCTGAAGGCAAAAGGGGGTCCAACCCGTTACTAGCATGGGGTACCTAATAAAGTGGCCGGTGAGTGTAGATTTCAAGCAAAGTTTAGAAGAAGCAAAACAAAAATGATGGAGAATGATATGCTTATTTGTTTACAGTTCTTGGAACAGCGTCTTCCTGCATTCTTCTTCGACTACTGCACAATACATCACAACTGTGTATTACCACCTATTGGACTCTTCTGTTTCAACATTCACCTTGTGCATGCAGTGTTGTACGCGCACCTTCTGCATGGACACAAAAATCGGGCTACACACGGACAGTGTCCGCAGACCCTCCTAATGAGGAAAATGACATCACACGGACAGTGCGAGGACTTTTGGGGAACGCAGACGGCCGAAGTTTACTTTGGGCTTAGCCCCATCATTCCGTATGTTTAATGAACTTTATTAATATGACAGGCCATAAGATGGACTTTGATTGATGATGTCTTGAAGTGCTTTTGTAAATCCAAAGGAGGACAATGAGAGGTCAGCATGGTCGTGAAAGGAAAATAAGCAGCGTAAGTAAATCAAAACATATACACTCACCGGCCCCATTAAAAGTTTAGCTACAAAGTCAGAAACCGCTGACTGAGCGTAGCAGGCTTACTCAACTCAAAGAAACAGAACAGACTTATAGTGGTCTGCATGGGCCCTTGGGGGACGGGGCTCTGCAGGAGTGTTTGCTAACAAAAGCACATTAGTTCAAACTGTGTACTTGGCAGTGGATTTATGATACACTTACAATCTGGGATGGGTCAAAAAAAATATTGTATAGGACTGAGACCAGAACATAAATGTTATCCTTACAATAGCTAAACAGTTTAAACTACGTATTTGCATGGGATGGTCTATTTAATTACAAATTTGTAGGGGTGTGACGAGACACTTATTTCACGAGACGAGATACGAGGAGGTGACGAGACAAGACTTTTGCAAAAAAATTTCTGAAATCCTCAATGACAAAATTCATGACTGATCATATTTGAACTGTATGATTTCACACGAGTCTCTTCAGACCCTACTGTACATTCATGAGCTTCCAGAACTTCTGATTGAGGCTGTGTGTGACCTCCTAATTGAAATCCTTTACCAAAATTGACCAAGAACCAGTCTGGGGAGTATTTCTAAAAATACTTGTTTAGAAAAAATTCAGCACGATTTAAAAAATCTTTGCAATGCCCAGTGCCCTAATATTGATGGTATTAAATGTGGCACTGCACAAGAGCCTGAAAATCATTTTGTATTTTGCATGGATTGGACCACACAGTTTTGTTCTAATAAAAAATAAAAAAAAAACCTTCACATAGGCATTAATTAGTCAATTAACATGCTGCATTCTCAACAAAAACTGTGTGTGTGTGTGTGTGTGTATCAGCGTCAGCAAACTTTCTCTGCATGAAATCTGTCTCTGACATGGTTTCTGTAGGCTACTATGTACATTTACCTACTTTAAAAATTATACATTTTTAATAATAATAATAATAATACTGGTACATTTATATTTCATAAACAATAATAATGCATTTTTATATTGTTTATTGTAAACGGATGTCATATGTTGGCAGATTTGAACCCAAAAGGTTGTAATAAACTTTTGGTTTCTAGCCCAGCTCTTTAACCAGTAAGTTATACCACTGCTGAGTCCATCTATTATTACACAGTACCAAAAGTGCTGCTCAGCCCCTGTGAGATGAACTAGATGGCTTGTAATCATTCATCTTTCAGCTGAGTAAACACAAGGGTGGGAGGATAGATTCTCAGCTTTAATCTTGGTTTAAATCTTCCCCAGGCTTTACTGCATTTACACCCTTACTCAGCAGACCAAACCGAATTTTAGATGTTTGTGTGGATATTTTAACTTTCAAGTGTTAATGTTTCTGAGATTTTAAGGAGTCTTGGTGGTTTGAATCCAGAAGTGCTGTCTCATAAATATGTTTTCCAGCTGTGGCTCAAGTACCTCAAGCTTGCTCTGTTTGAGTATTTGCATTTGTGTGCTGTCTCTAATTTGCTCCACGGCATTTGTGCTTATTTATGAAATCTAATTGGAAGATATTTTGATGTTTTAGAGTTCAAGCCATTAGACATGCTGTTGCAGTCCAGCACATCTCACTTAACTGGTTCTAATTGAATCCCAAAGGTTCCGCCTCCGCCTGTGAAGTGTTGTTTTGGGCCAGGGAGACTGGCGGGGGGGGGGGTTTAGAGGAAGTTTGGAAGAGACAGCTCATAAGATCCGTCAGAATCACGCAGTGTGGGCTTTTTTTCTGGTCTGTTGTCTGCTAACACACTGCCCATCAAAGAAGCTTTTAATAAAGCTGAGATCCACTGCAAGATGAGCACTTTCTACTGAGAACGAGAGCACGGAGAACTGCTCGTACGCTAGCTTTCTGATTCAGTCAAATCCTTAGCTGAAGTGCACTGTGAGAGCTTTTTATGTTAGGACTTGCGTCTGGCACCGGCCTCGGAAAATAATGCATAGCAAATGCGTTAATATAAATGCAGACATCTGCAGGTGAAACGTTTGTTAGCATATGTGTGTATTGTGTTATTTAGTTGAAGTTCTTTTTGAGGGCAATGCAAAAACTGTGTAAATGTCAATCAAAAGCAATGCATGATACTAACATGTTGCTAAACGACTTGACAGTGTAGGAAGCGCAAAACATAAAATCACACACAAATACTGCTGGTCTTAGTTGGTTTAAACCAGGCAAAGCTGGAATTTAGCGGATTTAGTTCAGTTAGTTTAGTTTAGTCTAACTAAGCCAACCCAAAGTATACTTCAGTTTTGACTTGAACACTTAATATGCGTACAGCCGAATGCACATGCATAGTATTTTCCATTATAGCTTGACACATGCACACTGGAAAGTTTCATCCTTTTCCAGTGTTTGCGCAATTTTTCTCATTTAAAGTCAGCATGAAATGGAAGTTGTGATTTGTCTTTTTTGCCCCTATTGACTTTTTTTTCCAGCAAGGACTGTTTGGTGACAGTGAAATTTAAATGTATTTACTATTGACACTCTCAGGTACTCACAAAATGTATTCTTGTAATTTGCATTTTTTCAATACCATCTTGGATAAATATTCTCCTCTGTGCTTGTCCCGATGCATTCTGGGAGGATTTATCCATTTATCCATTAAAGATGCATGTCGAATGTTTTGTCGAATGTGACATTTTCCTATAGTTGATATCTCTTGCTTAGAACTATATACTTGTTCTGTGGTCTGAGGCTCAAAAACAGTGATTATCAATAATTTAAGCATTCAATCATAATTCAAGCATTTATCATAGTTTACACTCTGAAAAACGATTTAATAATCATGAAATGCGGGAGCTTGACCTCATTCAAGCATTTTATTTTCTTAAAAATAAATGTAAGTGGAATTGAACGCAGCATTAGAGGTAGGTTTGTAACGAAGTCCCTGAGTCACTCTTCTCTGGAGCTTATTGATTCTCTGAGATGGCAGAAGGTGTTAGCAGTATGACGGAGCAGTCCCGGCTGTGAGCTAAGACTCCGTAGGAGCTCATCGACTGTGCTCTGCCCCACAGGGGCTTCACTTATCACACTGAGGGCTTTTACTCAATGTCGTCAACACCCAGGGAGCCTCGCAGGAGGGAAGCGCCGGCTCTGTCACCCTCTTGCTCTCCGCACTAGTGCTGCAAACCTCCACTTAGGAGACAGACCTTATCTCTCATCAAGGGTGGCATGCCAGGGTTTTGTCTTTAATCAATTATTGATGTGAGAAATAAAGCCGTATTTGGGAGGTGCTTTGTACTTTAACAGGTGAACAGATTGCCTTGTCTGACAGGGCTTGTGTTTCCAGTCAGGCTGAAAATTGAACTTTTTAAGGGTGAGAGAGAGATGTAGAGCAAGGGGCCACCATGATGCCTGAGATTTACACACAGGCTGAGAGGAGATTCACCGCTTCTGCTTCGTCTCTGCCTTTTTCACTCGCTCCTCATCCTTTACACACATGCAGACTCGCACACAGAATTTAAGGATGCATTTTAAGCTTTTTCTTGCTTTTTTGAATCAGAATTTTAGAATTTTTTCGATCAGATCATGAGGTGCCTAAAGATTCACTCAAGTCCACCAGTGAAAACAGATCAAAGGTAATGCTTACAACGTCTTTAAAGATGCAGTAGCACAAACAGCCTAGGAAGTGTTTACTATGGTCGCAAGTTCTATTGTTAGCAAATGGTCACGTTCAACGTTTCAATGTGTTTCAATGGGTTTTTAGTTGTGGTTGGAACTACAGCTCTCAACCTCTGGTTAGAAGCATAGTTTCTTGTTAGTGTCGCACATGGACTTCAACATACACTCACCGGCCACTTTATTAGGTACACCTGTCCAACTGCTCCTTAACACTTAATTTCTAAGCAGCCAATCACATGGCGGCAACTCAGTGCATTTAGGCATGTAGACATGGTCAAGACAATCTCCTGCAGTTCAAACCGAGCATCAGTATGGGGAAGAAAGGTGATTTGAGTGACTTTGAACATTGCATGATTGTTGGTGCCAGAAGGGCTGGTCTAAGTATTTCAGAAACTGCTAATCTACTGGGATTTTCACGCACAACCATCTCTAGGGTTTACAGAGAATGGTCCGAAAAAGAAAAAAACATCCAGTGAGCGGCAGTTCTGTGGGCGGAAATGCTTTGTTGATGCCAGAGGTCAGAGGAGAATGGCCAGACTGGTTCGAGCTGATAGAAGGGCAACAGTGACTCAAATAACCACCCGTTACAACCAAGGTGGGCAGAAGAGCATCTCTGAACGCACAGTACGTCGAACTTTGAGGCAGATGGGCTACAGCAGCAGAAGACCACACCGGGTGCCACTCCTTTCAGCTAAGAACAGGAAACTGAGGCTACAATTTGCACAAGCTCATCGAAATTGGACAATAGAAGATTGGAAAAACGTTGTCTGGTCTGAGTCTCGATTTCTGCTGCGACATTCGGATGGTAGGGTCAGAATTTGGCGTCTACAACATGAAAGCATGGATCCATCCTGCCTTGTATCAACGGTTCAGGCTGGTGGTGGTGGTGTCATGGTGTGGGGAATATTTTCTTGGCACTCTTTGGGCCCCTTGGTACCAATTGAGCATCGTTGCAACGCCACAGCCTACCTGAGTATTGTTGCTGACCATGTCCATCCCTTTATGACCACAATGTACCCAACTTCTGATGGCTACTTTCAGCAGGATAATGCGCCATGTCATAAAGGTGGAATCATCTCAGACTGGTTTCTTGAACATGACAATGAGTTCGCTGTACTCAAATGGCCTCCACAGTCACCAGATCTCAATCCAATAGAGCATCTTTGGGATGTGGTGGAACGGGAGATTCGCATCATGGATGTGCAGCCGACAAATCTGCGGCAACTGTGTGCAGCACCTTGTTGAATCTATGCCACGAAGAATTGAGGCAGTTCTGAAGGCAAAAGGGGGTCCAACCCGTTACTAGCATGGGGTACCTAATAAAGTGGCCGGTGAGTGTAGATTATATGGACATAGGTCATGCTCTTAATTGAACAATAAAAAATAAAAAAGGCAAGTTAACTTGCGATAAATTCTATTCAAATATACATATATACATAATGCGTTAACATGATTTTTTTCTTAAAGATGGCTTTCTATTGTTTGTTGTGCACATGAGCTATAATAAATAAAACGAAAAAGTCAGTTTAATGATGGATCATACTACAGTGGTTAAGCAGCAAGTTACGTCGTTGCACAAATAAATGCACCCCTGATTAATTTAAGGTTATGATCAGGGTTTTTTTTGCTGCACAAAACATTGGCTAACATTTACAAATGGTCATTTTATAACAGAAATATGTTCTTCCATTCTTTCTGGTGTAAGATGGCCGACAAGTTTCTAGAGTGTGGACATGTGTTTGTGTCTTTAATCCCTTCTCTTTATCCACTGTCGTCTTTTTTCCTTTGTTAGTGGCCTGTTGAAGTGTTACATTGTTGTCTGGTTGCTGATTGGCTGCTCTCTGAGCTGACAGTCGGATTAATTGAGCCTCTCCACTGAGTCCTATCAAATCTCACAGCCAACATTGACACCAAAACAATCAACGACGGCTCGCAGCCCAGCCTGAGATCCACAACTAATTAAAGGGATTGTATGGTTTACTCTTAGAGAGCTGCCTAATGCTCCGCGGGTCATCATAACATGGCATGTGGGATATCAAAGCTCGAGTAACACTCATGAGGATTTGTTTTTTCATGATTCCTGAGGCAGGTTTGCTTTCTTCTCTTTTGATTAGCACTTTATAATTAATTTGATTGGGTTCCGTTCATCTTAATTTGATTGTTCAATTAAGCTGAATTCAAAAGTGCTTTATTGGAATAATAGTTGAATTTCCAGTTCTAAAAAAGCTTTTAGACATTAATGATAGTATACTAAATCATTCATAAATGAACAATGATCAGTTTCACTTTATTTTGATGGTCCCTTTAACACATTCTGTTGACTATAAGTAACATTGCATCTACATGTCTCTTAACTATCATTAGTGTTAGAATAAGTTGACATGTTGCAAAGTACCTTATAGTCAGTAGGACTGTAAGTAAATTTGTTAGATGTAATATTTAGCAAATCTCAAAATTCTCTTTAAGAATTTTAAGCATTTAATTTTAAGCATTTAAAACGATTTTTGCTTTTAGTGATTTTTAATTTATTTAGAATTTTTATATCTACCATTTATCAGTTATTGATCCTAACATGAAAATAATCAAATTCAGCTTATCTGTTTCAATTAGTTTGTGTCAATCAAGTTAAAAATAAGATAAATTAGAAAATAATCAAATGACTTGTTTTTTTATTATGTAATTTAGTAGATAATCATGCATGGTTATTTAATATATTTATCAAATTTCCCCATTAATTTCCTATATGCATTATAATATATACCATTAGCATGACATGAAAGTTTGGTCGTACCGCCCCCACCCTACATCTGAGTGAACAAAACATCTACAAAGAGCTTGAGAAAAGATGGATAAACAGGGAAAAACAGGTCAGGAGGGCGAGAGATCAATGAAATGTAGAGGAGTCAGAACATCTCCTCATATTCCCATGTGCCCTTGTGCTGAATCTCAGACAATCAGAGCAGTGTATTAAAGCCGTTTCTAGACCTTTCACCCCAGCCCTCATTTGCAAATTGCAATTAAAGTTGCGGTGCTATTTTAAGCCTTCAGGTCTGACCCTGGGCTTGTGTGTGTGACTCAAAGAAAAGTGCTGAATTATTGTGCCACCTTCATGCCCTGGTCAATAATCTAATGTAATGGGTGCAAGGCTCACCACCCTATAACTCTCTTTCACTTTTGTTAAATGATTTGCAGAATTCATCTGCATACATTTTATTATGGTAGGTCATCTTTGAGACCTGCAAACAGAAACATTTCTTTGTTGTTTAAATAAACCATGTATACATACATACACTATATAAAGTACATTAAAGGTCAGTAAGGAATGCGTTTTTAACATTCTATTCATCTAAAACTTTCTGTTAGTTCTATTCATCATCAAAGAATCCTGGAAATTTTTTTTGATCATGGTTTCCTCATAAATATCAATAAGCAGCACAACTGTTGTCAACATTGATCATTTCGTTTTTGCCATCACAGAAATACATTTTATTTTAAATTATATTCAAAAAGAAAACATTTATTTTAAATCAATAATGTTTTACAATATTACTGTTTTTACTGTATTTTTTATTAAATAAACAGGCTTGGTAGATACTTCTTTCAAAAACATTAAAAAAAAATCTTACAACCTCAGTATTTTGTATAAGTATTAGCCTTTTTACTCTGGCATATATTTTTTTTTCTCATCATATTTGTATCAGGTGGTTTATTTCAAATGGCATAATTGTTACACTACAATAAAAGGAAATTTAATTTGAACGCGAAATTGCTTATTTTTAAGCTGTCAAGAGTATGTTTTAATTTAATTAAATAGTTAAAATGTCAACAAAATGTAAAAAAAATCCAAACATTTTTGACTAATTTCACTGAGATTATTTCCGTTCAGAAACATTCTCTTTGGCTGTGTCCGTCTTGCTCTGTTCACTATCTGTAAATGAGGACACTTTTGACCTTGACTGGTCTTCCTGCTATTGATTGTCCACGTTAGCACAGCCCGTTTTTAATCAACGGCCTGTTTTGCCTTTCATTCACTCTGCTGGGAGAGAGAGCAGAGCGCCTCTTCCAGTCTCCCACAGCAACAGATGGCAGAGAAGTCGGGTTGTTTGTGCGCAGAAGAAATCTTTTTTTGAAACCGAAACATAATGAGCCCATATTCAGCCTTCAGTCTTTCCTGCATTTAGTGTTTGGCAGAAAGGCGTTGAGGAGACGGGCTGCCAGTGTGTGTTTCTCTCTCGATCTTAAATCAGTCTGGTCATTAGTCACTGCACATATACAGCATAAACCGTTTCCTCACACTCTTTTCTGAGCCCGCCCGTCTTTCGGGCTGCTTACAGCATGTTTTCCTGTTCTAATAGTCGAGGACAGACATTTTATTTTCAAGAAATTGGATTGAAGCATTTTGTGTATGTTTCTGATGAAGGATTTTCTTGGCGTACATAGCAAAGTGTTTGTTGTGCAGCCCGCAATTTAACTCAAGGCACAAGACAGCAGTGTTGGGGAAGCTAATTTGAAACTGTACGTAGCCAAGCTACTCATTATTTACAGTAGTTCAACTATCAAGTTTAAAATAAATAAAAAGTCTGATTCACAAGATAATTACCAAATGTTTCTAACTACATTGAAGTTTTTATGTTAATATTTAGCAGTCTGGCACAAAAATAATGAGGATCTCAGTTAGTGGAACAGTATTAAACTTGAAAGTTCATTTGCAACAGAAAGAGATAATTAAACAAGAAAACACTGATTTATAAAACATACAGTAGTAATGAACTATAGTATTTTTTGACGAAACGTTCTAACGTTGCAATTATTTTCAGGAAAACGCACGGCTAAAGTAGTTCCAGGCAGGTCTTGACCGCATGACAGGTACATATCACCTCACCAAATGATTTCAGTTATTTCAAAGCTCTTTACAGACTACAACAGCAAAAATTAATATGCTGTCATTTGTATGAGAAAATTAGTTTACTTATTTAGATCATGTCACCTTACCTGTCAATGTCATACTTAATTATGTATTTTTCAAATACAGTTCTTGAAGTGAAAAATTGATGTTTTTTGACATGCTTCTTAATTACTGTAAAAAGAAAGAAAAATAGAGAAGGAAACAGGCTGAAAATGTACTGTTCTTACTTTCTTACTCAAACATTCTTAGTGCTGCAGTGATTAAATAATTGCTAACTTTGTTGCCATAGATAAATATGAGCATCTGTGAACTTAAATAAAGACAAAAGAGCTGATATTTTGAACATATTTCACTACACATTAAATGCCCAGTCTGTCCTCTACATGAACATCTTTCTCCAGGCCACATCATTAATTTTTGGGGGGTTTGATTGATAGGGTTTGTAGAGAGACTGGTTTTGAAGATTTTACTCTTAGGCTTCTTTTGATGTTTTCTTTATTTTCTGTTTCTGTAGTGTTTTATTGTTTGATGTTTTTGCTTTAACAACAAAAAGTTGTTTGTTTACATTGTACAGTTCAGAAAATCCTGTAACGGCATACAACTCACAAGCGAATGTTTAATACTTTGTAAGTATTTGAACAAATACAAAACTTAGAAACAAGAAAACCCAACATTAATTAATCAGGACCTTCAGGAGCAGAATCCATAAACATGTTGAGTTGCATTATTAATTTGGACCCCATACAAAAGAACACGATTATGGCTTATCTGCAGATGCGAGTTCAACAAACCTGGCAGCGTTTAACCTTGGGAATCAATAGAAAGATTGAAAGAACAGTGTAGCGCTCAAAGAATAAACACTCAGAGAGCTGAAAGAAACTTTTCTAGCAACAATTTGGTTCTGAATACGATGAGATCATTTTTCCTCACCAACTTTTTGCTAACCCATCAGCTCTCTTGCGGCACAAGAGCTCATTCTGTCTCACTTCAAAACATGTTGCTCAGTGGCATTGTATAGGGGTCATCTGAATGTTTATTTGTTTCATTCCTGTTATGCAGAACTGTACTTTTTCAAATGCCACCATTTTTTAAATATGATTATGCTTGTTGTCATTTGAGGACTTTCCACGGTTAGGTTAAGCTCTGGCACTTAAACTTTATTAATCATAGCTTGATATACACAACGGAAGGAAAATGAACCATTAATCAATAAGGGACTTAGAGTTTGTTTGCACAATGTCAGTTTCAGGGTTATGTTCTGTTTCAATGGAATTTTAGTTTGTTTCACCTTGTTTTCCTGTTCTTTCCCTTGTTCCCCATTTTCACGCTCGTGGCTTTTTGATTTAGATGCACACCTGTTTCTAGTCTGCTTTATCCTGTGTATTTTATGCAGCCTTCACGTATTATCAGAAATTTCCAACTTCCCACTTCTGAAGTGTTTTTTTCGAGCTCATCGCATTAAAATTTTGACCTTCATGTCCAATTTTCTAACTAGGAAACTAGTATTTACGCAGCATAAACCCTCCATTTTTTATTTTAATATATTTTCAAATGTATTTATTTTACTGTGATGCGAAGCTGAATTTTCAGCATCATTACTTCAGTCTTCAGTGTCACATGATCCTTCAGAAATCATTCAAATGTGCTGATTTGCTGTTTCTTATAATCTCTTATAATCTCTTATAATTTCTTATAATCAATGTTGAAAACAGTTCTGTTGTGGAAACCGTGATCATTTATTTCTGGGTTCTTTGATTGATTATTTGGAGAAAATGTTTTTGTTATAGTGTAAATGTATATAGTAATTTTAATCAGTTTATGAAAGTGGACTACAAAACAGGAATGAAACATTTTTGACAAAATTGATATAATTTGAAAGTTCTCAAGCTTCAATATTCGACCACTTGTATAATATAAATAGCACTGCAATCATTATGTATTAGCAATTACAGATAAGTCCAGTCATGGAAAGGTTTAGGAAGGTTTAGTAAACAACATCTCAATCCTTGTTTACGTCACATTTTTCTTTAGAGAGATATCATCCGTGTGATTGTTATTTATTGTGAGGAGCGTTTCGGTGGTAAAACATCCTCTTACAAAGTGTGTCAAATTCATACGAGCAGAATGAGGCTGCTCACTGTCAGAATGAAGTGTTTAACCATGTGTTGTTTGACTATTGTGAACATGCAAAGCAAATGATGTTTGTCTGATCTGCTATGTCAAGTCCTGGTCAGTGGCCCATCTGCTCTGCTCTCTTGAATTATTAACCCTCATGGTCTCTCAGCGTCTGCCCCGGCACTCTCACCCCTGTCCTACAGCAAAAATACACAAAGATTTCAATAAGAAAATCTTATTAAATGGTTTGATGTCATGACACATCAGCAATGCCCTACTTTACTGAAGTGCTTGAGGTTGAAAGGGCTGATTTGTTTGAAAATACTGTGAAGTTGAAGGATTGTGGGGGTTTCAACTATCACAACCATTCATCACTCATCTCCATTTGGCCTCTGTGGGAATCTTATTGTGCTTCCCACCTTTTCTCTCTCTCGTTCTTGTCAGTTTGATGTGATGGTCCTAATCTGTTTATGGTGAGGGTGGAGGCAGACCTGTGGGTTCTGTAACCTTATCATTTCAGAGCAGCTTCCCGTTAGATTCCACAGATGCACAAATGCAATCTGCCTCTGTTTATGAAAGCTTCATATCGGGATAATATGCATGGCTTTTTATCAGTGTGCGGCAAGACTCTATCTCTGCAGTCAAAGAGTGTGCGTGTGCGTGAAAGGGGAGGATATGGCAACAGTGAGAGCATTTGCTGGGATTGAATTCTTATTATGGCCATTCATGTATTCGAAGATGCACGGAAAGCACGTTTTTGGTTTTCGGTGCATGTTTGTAGGTTTATGCATGTGAGTTTTATGTGAATTAGAGGTCTGCTGTTGGTTGGTTGGTTCATTCGTCAGTTGGTTAGATGGTTCGTTCGTTGGTTGGTTCATATACACTCACCGGCCACTTTATTAGGTACCCCATGCTAGTAACGGGTTGGACCCCCTTTTGCCTTCAGAACTGCCTCAATTCTTCGTGGCATAGATTCAACAAGGTGCTGGAAGCATTCCTCAGGGAGTTTGGTCCATATTAACATGATGGCATCACACAGTTGCCGCAGATTTGTCGGCTGCACATCCATGATGCGAATCTCCCGTTCCACCACATCCCAAAGATGCTCTATTGGATTGAGATCTGGTGACTGTGGAGGCCATTTGAGTACAGCGAACTCATTGTCATGTTCAAGAAACCAGTCTGAGATGATTCCAGCTTTATGACATGGCGCATTATCCTGCTGAAAGTAGCCATCAGAAGTTGGGTACATTGTGGTCATAAAGGGATGGACATGGTCAGCAACAATACTCAGGTAGGCTGTGGCGTTGCAACGATGCTCAATTGGTACCAAGGGGCCCAAAGAGTGCCAAGAAAATATTCCCCACACCATGACACCACCACCACCAGCCTGAACCGTTGATACAAGGCAGGATGGATCCATGCTTTCATGTTGTAGACGCCAAATTCTGACCCTACCATCCGAATGTCGCAGCAGAAATCGAGACTCATCAGACCAGGCAACGTTTTTCCAATCTTCTATTGTCCAATTTCGATGAGCTTGTGCAAATTGTAGCCTCAGTTTCCTGTTCTTAGCTGAAAGGAGTGGCACCCGGTGTGGTCTTCTGCTGCTGTAGCCCATCTGCCTCAAAGTTCGACGTACTGTGCGTTCAGAGATGCTCTTCTGCCCACCTTGGTTGTAACGGGTGGTTATTTGAGTCATTGTTGCCCTTCTATCAGCTCGAACCAGTCTGGCCATTCTCCTCTGACCTCTGGCATCAACAAGGCATTTCCGCCCACAGAACTGCCGCTCACTGGATGTTTTTTCTTTTTCGGACCATTCTCTGTAAACCCTAGAGATGGTTGTGCGTGAAAATCCCAGTAGATTAGCAGTTTCTGAAATACTCAGACCAGCCCTTCTGGCACCAACAATCATGCCACGTTCAAAGTCACTCAAATCACCTTTCTTCCCCATACTGATGCTCGGTTTGAACTGCAGGAGATTGTCTTGACCATGTCTACATGCCTAAATGCACTGAGTTGCCGCCATGTGATTGGCTGCTTAGAAATTAAGTGTTAAGGAGCAGTTGGACAGGTGTACCTAATAAAGTGGCCGGTGAGTGTATGATATAATATAAATAGTACTTATTAAATATTTCAGAAAAATATTATTGCGTTTCTGTGACTGCTCCATAGAAATAGGACAGGATGGAAATGCAAAAAGCGATTTTTGGTTTGGATCGGGTGTGGACCTTTAAAATTTGACAGTACTGGGTTAGGTCTGGATTGCAGGGTCTTATTAAAGGGCTGAGAATGTGAGTTTAACTTCATGTCTGTGCAGTGTACAAAAGTTTGTTTTTACAAAATGTTGCTGAATCTTTACTCTAGGCAGTTTCCTTGATAAAGCCCCTGTAGATTTTCTCATCTAAAATTGATGATGCTGTTTATTTGCTGGAATGTTTGACTTTTGACTGAAGGAGCTATAGTTTTCTAGGCCTATAGCTGTGGACTCCTGGGTCAATGCAAATGTTATAGATCTGAGATTTACAGTTCTGGACCGAACTCCTCAAAGGTTTCCACAAAGCCAAGGCAAAACCCATTTTTTAACCAGCCCTGATGACTCTCTTGCCAAGTTCTGCAGCTATATACTTCAGTGGATGCTCTCGTATGTATTCATACAAACATGCAAGCACACAATTTTGACTTCAAGCACATACGTATGGACTGAATACATCAGTGCATGCTTGAATATATTGCTGTGGTTGTAGATATTATTTGCGGACGTGATGTGAATGTGGTCAGCGGGTTTAAAAAAGTAGTGAAGTAACTCAGTTGTGTCGAGTACTTTTGTTAACACTATGGTATGCTAGAGGTTCTTATCGCTTTTTAATGAATTGAATGCTCCTGCGGTGAGTCCGAATGCTTTTACGACACTGTTAAAATCAAAGAATTAAAAGCATAACGTTGTTAGAATTGAATCCCTGCTGTTATACCTAATCACATGTTTGAATGCACACGAGACGGGGGACGGCGAGAAAGTTAGATTTACTTTGGGATGGCTTCATAGGCCCACAGTTGAAAACTCGGTTCTCAATTTAATTGCAGGAATAAAGGATTGAGAGAGGATGAGAGACTGTCTGGGGGACTCATCCAAAAAGTTAGTGGGATATCGGGGCTTATTTACACTGTGATGGTTTCACAGTGTGCATCATGCAGGGAATACATCCAGTTTACTTTATCTTTGAGTGGGTTTCTATGTATGAGTTTTATATTGTCTGAAGAAAATGTGAGTAGTGAGTAGTAATGTGTTTCTGCACAGCTGTTAGGGTGTTTTCTCGGGCAGGAGTTTTCAAATTGGGCTTTGGGGACACAGGTGTCAGCAACAGAGTGATTGGGGGTCAAAAGAAAAACGGAGAGAAAACATCCAATTTTAAGGCTGTCAAAGTTAAGGGAATAGTTCACATAAAAATGAAAATTCTGTCATCATTTACTCACTCTCAAGTTGTTTCAAACCTGTATGAATTTCTTTCTTCTGCTGAACACAAAGACAGTTGATGGACCCCATTGACTTCCTCTGTAGGAAAAAAAACACTATGGAAGGTAGTGGGGTCCATTAACTCTTTTGTTACCGACATTCTTTAAAATATCTTCCTTTTGTGTTCAGCAGAAGCAGTTGAATCAACTTGAGGGTGAGTAAATGATGACAGAATTTTCATTTTTAAATTAACTATTCCTTTAAGATTTTTTTTCATTTATTTATTTTTACAAATTTACAGAATTTGCTTCCTGATTCAATTGACAACCACAACAAGTCTTAAAAAAATTCTCTGGGTTGTCAATATTAATAATATTTTTTTTACACAGTATAATTGGGTCTTACCTGTATATGAAATGCATAAAACTCTTGCAAGGAGATCATCATATTTTGGGGTACTTAGCATCCAGATGTTTAGTAACCCCTTGTTTTTAGTGATTATTATTCAAGTAATATTCCTAATGCGGTATTTGAACAAATAAAAAATACATTTGAAAAGGATGAAGGAAAAGCATGTGAGAGCAATAAATGGAGAGCAGGAGGTTGTTCTCAGAGTGCTATTTCTTATGAAAGAACTGTTTCAGTCTTCCTCATTCACACACTGTTCATCGTTCTCCTTGGGGAATCACACCACCACCAGCCACCCAACCTGCTGCTCCTGCTGCCTGTTTCTCTCTTTCTCTCTCCATCTGTCTTTCTGGGCTGAATCAACCAACCTTGTGTTACAGCTACTATTTAATCAGAGAATGAATCCATTACTCAAACGTGTGTTTTAGTGCTGTCAATCAATTAAAAATGTAATTAATTTATTACATGGAATGCCAATTATTCAATCAAGTTAAACAACTTTCGCAAATATTACAATTAATTGCACGTATAAATATTTTTATGAGAAAAGCCCTCAAATGAAGATCGTCTGAAAACATTGGTGTGGTAGAAGAGGGAAACATTGAATAGATGATACAAAAGAATGTGTGCTTTGTGAACAGCTTGATCTGATTTTTTTTATTTTTTTTATTTATTTTTTTTATATGCATTAGAGGAGTGTGTTCTAGTTGATTGATTTTTGGATTCTTATTTCATCAGAGAGGGGTCGATTTTATGTTGATGTTGTAGAGAAAATGTATTTTTCTCTTTCCCATAGCTGGGAAGTAGTGCGGTTCCTCCTCTCCAACCTGCGCTGGTGGATGGAGGAGTATCACTTTGACGGCTTCAGGTTTGACGGCGTGACCTCAATGCTCTATCACCACCATGGCATCGGTCAGTTATTCTGCACATGCAAACAAGCATCATTATTCATATTGATATATTGTGCATATTGTGTGAGAACAATTCATTGTCTTTTGGTCTTGTAAAAACACAGTCTCCTTAAAATTAGGTAAATTTGTAGGTAATAAAACGTGCCAGAGATGAGGCCTTTATCTTGAATTAAATTTAGTTTTCTTATATAGTGTTTTTTAATCTTTTTAATCATCAGAACTGTAAAGAGTTTAATGTTTCCTTTTCCAATCAGTCATTTGGTTGACTAAAAATAATCCGCTCATTCGTTCAGTAATCGGACTTCACTGGTTGTGCTGTATGTTTTTAATTCCCTTAAAGCTAAAGGAATCAGCTCATAAGAGTCATTAATTCAGGAGTCCGACTGCATGGCTGTATTTCTTGTTTCACTACAAAGAACCAGTCATAAGAGTCCTTTGAGCAGTAATCGATTTAATCATTTGATTTAATAAAAAAGTATCAGCTCTTAAGAGTCATTCGTTCGGGAGTCAGAGTTCATTGGTTGTTTATTGGTAGTGTCATTAAGGTTCAACTCTAGTGCAGGAAAATCTTTAGTTATTTTAGTTCTGTTTTCATCCACATCGGTGAAAGAATGTTCATGCGAAAAACATCATCTTTCTGAATAAGAACCAGTTCTACCATGCCTAGCATTAAACAATGCATTGAATTTTTGCTGAAAATGATAAAAATGTTTTTTTATATATATATATAGTTTAAATTTGCGTTGTACATATAATGTTTTTTTGCCTCTGTATGTCTCTGTATTAGTTTATATGAACGAAATGTAAAGGCTTTGATGCAGAGGTATGCCAACTATGTAATTTCTGTTGTATTAAGTCTCTAAATCACTAAAACTGGACGAAAAGTACAAAATGCATGAATAGATTTGAAAGGCCCTCTTAGACCATTATCATAAATAATGAGAGACCTTAGCCGCTCTACATATTATGTGAAATGATGATGAAAGGTCTGTGATGTCATTAATCCATATTCCACTAGAATTATTTTAATTTTTTGTACAGGCACATCATTTTCTGGGAACTACGGCGAGTACTTCGGAATGCATGTGGATGAAAACGCTGTCATTTATCTGATGCTGGCCAATCACATTTTGCACATGCTCTACCCACAATGCATCACTGTAGCAGAGGTGAGAGCCTACCTGCTCCACAGTTCATTTCTTTTTTTCACAAGAGGTATAATTTTTCCTGCTCGTACCTCTTTCCCACCAATTACAGCTCCCATTACCTATTTTCTCGTTCCAGAGTGGAAATTTCATTTCATTCTTTTCTACTCACCTGCTCTGTGGCGGTGCATTTATTTAAAGCTGAGCTCCTGAGAAATGGGATCTGAACACTGTGGCTAATGGATCAGGGTGATAATTAAGTGATTAAGGCCAAAAGATTCAAGAAAAGAACAAGAGAGGTTTTCAGGGGCGGTTATCGTATGGATCTGTGCCACAGTCTCTCGCTCTCTTCTTCAACAGTCTCATATGACCCACAGGCAGGTTGTAATAGAAGCAGGCGTTTTTCAAATTGCTTTAATTTGCCCATCTGCCAATGTGATTAATCAAAAGTACAGAACGAATGGGGAAGTGGAAGAATACAGCTGGATCCCTGAAGACGGACAGAATCTGTGTCTCAAGGTTTGCTGCAAACCAGGCAACATTATTTCCATACATTTACTCAATCCAAAAAAAAAAATCATTAATTTTGTTCATAAGCTCTGCAAAATGAACATCCTTCATGGTCCAACCAATGGACCACTTAAGTGACTCCTTCGACTTTGGCATTCTGAATTGCAATTTTCGACCCCTACATTTTCTCAAACCTAAAATTTTCCAATGTGGCAGATGAAGCTGGAACACAGATCTTGATCCAGAATTTTCTATAAAAAAAAAAAAATCCCATTTTTTTAATGCTCTTTGGCGTCATCTTTTGCTAAACATTCCATTTTACAGTAGTCAAAACTGGTATAAGATTATCATTAGCTAGTTATAGGAATTTAGTGTTTATCCACAAAAAATCATGACATCCACCCTAGCTGCCCATGCCATGTTCTTTAGAGAAGTAGCAATGTCCAATTTGTGAATGCAATGTTAATTTGAGTCAAATCTTTTCAATATATCAGGTTGCTACAGTTCACAAAACCGGTCTGAATGATTCAATCACAAATATGACGGATATGGTTCTCACTAATTCAGTTATCAAGCTGGCAGAAGATTTTTTGGTCTGTTCTTTGCACAAAACCTCAGGACAAGTACACATTGTATGGACCACTTTTTATGATGCTTTCACCGTACTTGTGTCCTTTTTTTTTTTTTTTTTTTTTTTTAATGTTCACCAGAAAAAAGTTTGGAATTTTCAACTATTACTCTCTCTTACTATAATTGTTGGATTGCACTGACTAAAGACCGGCTTGGATCAAATAGAAACTAGGTATCATGTTCCAAGAACATAATCTGAATTTCTGCATAATCTGAATTTTTTACAGCAGGGAATGCACATTCTCACCGTTCCTCTCGTCATTTCCTCATGGATTTTTGTGTAGGATGTATCAGGGATGCCAGGTCTGTGCAGGTCCATTGAAGAGGGAGGACTGGGCTTTGATTATCGTCTGACCATGGCCGTGCCAGACAAATGGATCCAGGTGAGCTCCCATCTCCTGTGATTTCTTTCTTTCTCTTTCTCTCTCTCTCTCTCTCTCTCTCTCTCTCTCTCTCTCTCTCTCTCTCTCTCTCTCTCTCTCTCTCTCTCTCTCTCTCTCTCTCTCTCTCTCTCTCACTCTCACTCTCACTCTCTCTCTCTCTCTCTCTCCACAGATGTTGCTCCTTTGTGTTTGGTTCTGTGCAAATGATGTTGTTTGATGTTTGCAGTTCACCGTTTTGAGGTCATCTCTCTTTATGAAGCTGCGTATTTGTAGTCTTTCTGCAGCGGCTGTCTCGCATCCAAAATCCCCCGCTGGCTCGACTCTGCGCATGTATCAGCGTGGGCATTTACGCTTTAATTCGAGCCAGGTTTTCGCATGGCCGTGCCTTTTTAAAATGACAAAAGGAAGAGTATTGATTGAGTTTGCTTCACGAGTTCAGGGTGTAATCTGAGATCTGGCACAGCCTGTTCAGATAGCATCCCCCTTTTTCTGTCGGGCTTCTATTTCAGTCCCACTTTGTCCATCTTTCATTCGTCTTTTGGAAGAATTTTGAATGTCATTAAAAGGTTTGTGTATTGATATCCCAGTCTCTATCTCCCAGTTATAAAAAGCCTTGGTGTTTCTGTGAGTTTGCGCTTGTTCTGTTTCCCTTTCTTGCATATAGACACGCACACAAATTCTACAGGCTTATTCAACATGACTTCCAAAACTCTAATCACTTGTAAGTCTTGCATAGGAAAGTCAAAATTTTCACGCTTGGCACCAAACCAGAACGCAACCCAGAAAAATAATTGAAAACAAGTGAAACAAATCGTATTCAATCATAAAAAAAAGACACTTGCAAATTGTATTGCGTTTTAGCTGAGCACAGAATATCAAGTGTAACCCTGTTTACAATCTTAAAGGAACAGTTCAAACCAAATGACAATCCTCAAATCAAGCCTCAAGGTCAAAACATTTTTGTCAATGACAATGGCACAAGGATTTGCCTGTCTTGTAATTAATTATGACTTGCCAAGTTTGAACATGAGAAGGCACAAATAAGATCAGAAAGCTACACTGCTAAAAATCTGAATCATGCTAAAAATCCTGCTAAAAAATATTCATTTAAATAAAAACATCTAAATATAATTAAGAACAAAGATTGTAAAATGTATATATGTAACATTATTAAAAATCAATGCCGTTCTTTCAAACTTTCTACTCATCAAAGAATCTATGAAAATAATATTTTCCTAAAACATATTAACTGTTTTAAACATTGACAATAATAAGAAATGTTTCTTGAGCAGCAAATCAGCATATTAGAATGATTCCTGATGGATCATGTGACACTGAAGACTGGAGTAATGAGGCATCGCAGGAACCACAGGAATAAATTACATTTTAAAATAGACAACAGTAATTCTGAAGGAACAATATTAATCTTTTTACTCAATTTTTAATCAAACAAATGTAGCCTTGGTGAGCATTAGAGACTATCATATGGCTTTTGTATACTTACAACCATAACAACCTGTTTTATGGTACTTCTATGTTAGTTTTTGATTAAAGTCATACGGGTTTGGAACAACATTGGGGTGAGTAAATTAATTTTCACTTACACTTTTCTTTTAATACCTTGGCAAACTGCAGAAACTCATGTGTCTGTGACCCTCTTAGACAACGAAATCCATGTCCACACTTCACCCCTCTGTGCCATAACTCTCTTTTTCACAATGAGGTGTTCAAAAGGGCAAACTCCCTCCTGATTTACTACTGAATTCCTCCTCTTTCTTGCTTTCCGTCTCTCTCTTCCTCCCCTCCTCTGTCACAAACAGAGTTAGGGCTTCTCAGCTGCGCGCTGCGCTGTGACGGAGGTCGGCTGAGCGTGGCTCGCTTGTGAAATTAAAATGTCCGCTGCTTCGAATCGATAATGCAGATGATGAACAGAATGGAGGGAAACAGGAGGAGAAGAGGGCCACAGTCTCTAATGAAACCTCCGCAAAACCTAATGAAATCTTTAAAGATTTCCATAAAGAGAGCAGCTGTTCTCTTTCTCTCACTGTATTCGCTGATGAATACATTAATATGTGGAATCAATGGGTTTATTAATGATGCAGTTTGATTCATGGGGTGGAGAGGAGAGCGGGAGTTCAGTCATACTTCCTGAAGAAGAGAAATGGAAATGAAGTTTTAACTGAAGAGCAGATTAGATCACAATGTGAGTGAGTTTCTGGTGGCCTGTATTGTCTGCAGAGGTCAACTTTAACTGACACATCATATGAATGTTTGTGTGTGTATTACCACTTGAACTCACAATCCCACATAAGCATCATGGCATGTTTTATTTTGTTTTCCATTTAATATTTTATGCGTAAATAGTATCTATTGAGTATATATTTAATAATATATATTTTTTGTGTTTTATAATTTTTTTAAGTTCTTTTATTTTATTTTATTTTAGTCTTGTCTAGTCTATGGGGTATGAAATTGGAATATTTTATTTTATTTTTAAATGACTGCATTAGCAAGGTATGTTTTTTTTGGAGTTGAGGTTTTGTTAATGTTGCAATTTGTTGTTAAGTTGAGGTTGATGTTTTGTTTGATGTTTTGTTGCATTTTTTTGTTGACGTTGATGATTTGTTTTGTTCTTGTTGTGTTAAGTTGAAGTTTTGTTTTGTTCATGATGCAATTTGTTGTGTTGAGTTGATGGTTTGTTTTGTTCTTGTTGTGTTATGCCTGGTTCAGATTACACGATTTTAGCCCGATTTTGGCTCGATCCGTTTGACGTAGGGTGTCGTGGGGATTCGTAAACGACAACGGGCGTCGGGACGCAAGATTCGATCGTATCATCTCGTATAGTGTGTCATAGTGGGCGACAACCTACCCATGTCACGCGGCGTCTGCGATGCTTCACGACAAAAAGACTAGCATGTTTAATTTTTTTAACGGTCGTCCACGACGGGTTCCGTCACATATATGAAGTTTTAACATTCTGTTTTTGTAATAAGTTATCGTTGTGGCAAGCTAGCAACAATATTTTACTTGTACTACTGGCTAAAAGTAAAAAATATATAAGAAAACAATATTTTACCTCAAGGTCTCTTTGGAGGATTACTGTCCTCTTTGAGCAATCCAAGAACGTGTCCATAGTCGGGTTTTCTTTCTTTTTTACGTTTTTCTGAACACAGGACAGCCAATACAACACTCACCGCTTCATCCATTGTTTACGTTCGTTTCCGGAAGTCACTCGCTACTAGTTTCGCTTTCTTGATAACATCACGCGTTTCGTTAAAGACGGCACGCGAACTGGTCAGGAAGCAACGTGTAGTCTGACATGTTTCTTGTCCACGACACGACAAGATTTTAGGAGTCAAAATCGCGTAATCTGACACAGTGACTATCGTAACAGACAAAAAAAAAATCGTGTCATTAAGTTGAGGTTTTGATGCAGTTTTTTTTTTTTTTTTTTTTTGTGTTTTGTCAGAATCGAACTTGAGTGTTCACATAAACACTAACACACAATGTCACAGAGACTGTGCACTAACCACCAGGCCTAGTTTCTAACATAAATGTTTTTTTTTTAATAGTTTAGATTGTCTACATAATGCCTGGTTCAGATTACACGATTTTAGCCCGATTTTGGCACGATCCGTTTGACGTAGGGTGTCGTGGGGATTCGTAAACGACAACGGGCGTCGGGACGCAAGATTCGATCGTATCATCTCGTATAGTGTGTCATAGTGGGCGACAACCTACGTCGCGTCTGCGATGCTTCACGACATCACGACAAAAAGACTAGCATGTTTAATTTTTTCAACGGTCGTCCACGACGGGTTCCGTCACATGTTGGAGCATTGACAGCCCATACCAGGCACGGCGCCAGGATTCCAGGTTTGGATGGGCCAGACCAATTGTGGGTAAAAAACGTTATCCAATCACTGTTTAACCTAATAAAAATTACTGACTAATATAGCCTACTGTTATATTATCTGTACTTATATAGATTTGAATGGCTTGATGCTCTTTAAATATTTTGTTGCATTGTTAAAATGTTTCGGTGCATAGGAGTCAGGACGGACCTATGGGATGGACCTATCCGAGATCGCTCTCCTTGGTTCTGACCAAAGAAGAGCGCTTTGGAATCTCCATTACGCATCATACCTGGGCTGCGTTTCCCGATAAAATAAATTATATCTTTATAAAAGATATAAAGATGTTCTTTATAAAAGAAGCACTTAAAAAATAGTTGAAATTGCATTTATTAGGACTCATGGGATATTATAAAAAAAATAATCTAAACTATTATAGCCTATATTTAGACTGTAAAAGAGGTCAGGAATGTAATATTTGCCCAAAACATATAGGCATATTTAGTTCTGCTCGTATAACATGAGGCCGAATATTTCACAATTCTTCTTAATTGTTTTCAACAATAGCCTACATTACAGATCAACAACCCTGCCCGACAGTTTCAATCAATACTCAGAACTTGTTCATTAACAACGTCATATTTGTTAAACTATTATAATGTTATTTTTTTCCACATGTTGATTATGGAAAGTGACAGCATGAGTAAGATATGATGTGCAATAGCCTATATCGAGAGACATGGTCAGACATTATTTTGGCCACATAATTAAGTTTTGTCTTGTAGAAAGCCTTTCTTTAAAGTGAATTTCGTTTTGTATAAATGATATCTTAATTTTAATCATTTTTTCATCAACCAATTGCCTGGATTTAATAAATAAGAAGTAAATATACAATAATAATCATGACATAGAGGCGCGGGCGCGGGCGCCGTCCCAGCACGTGAACTGGAGCTCATCTCATCATAAATTAACCGAGACTCAGCGTATGCCTCACATAGCCTATGCAAAATATATCTATATAGAAAGCTTGAAATGTCTTTAGACGAAACAATTAAAACGAAAATAAATAGGATACTCTCTGATTATATAATCCATAGGCATACGTGCATTTCTCTAGGCGCGTTCACTACAGATGCAGCATGCTCGTCAATTTCATCTTTGCAGACACTGACACAGAAAACAGTTTATTAATACAAATAAAATAAAAATTTAGATTTTTTAATAAATGTATTTAATTTCGCCCCATACTGTCCTCCTCGATCAATCCAGGAACGTGTCCATTGTCGGGTTTTCTTTCTTCTTTTTTTGTACGTTTTTCTGAACACAGGACAGCCAATACAATACTCGCCGTTGTTAAAGACGGCACGCGATGACTGGTCAGGAAGCAACTTGTAGTCTGACATGTTTCTTGTCCACGACACGACAAGATTTTAGGAGTTAAAATTGCGTAATCTGACACAATGACTATCGTAACAGACAAAAAAATCGTGTAATCTGAACCAGGCATAAGCCATTTTTTAAGGTTTCATTGTATTTGTAAGAGTATTTTTTTTTTATAAAATCATAAAATACATTCAGAAACTGTTCCTGTCCAGCTTCTGATTGGTCAGTGCAGCCCTCCAGCTATGCTAAATATACAATATTTAATACCAGCTATGACTCACTTCTTCATCACAATGGCTGCAGAGCACCCACAGAATAACGTCTTATTATCTTTAATCGTTAGAATAAAAGAAGATTATACTATGATTTTATATGAAGTAATCATTAAGCAGTAAGGCCGTCCACTGCTTGTCATAGCTAACATGGTTATATTCACAATATAGCACAAACTGTCAGACTTTATTGCATGGTATGTATTACGGATATAGTTAACTACATGAGCACTTAATGTGGGTCTTTGCGAGAAGGTTTGAGTCCGTTATGAGCTTGATCTTTTTTTTAAGTTGTGTTTATCTATGCTTGTTTATTTACAAGTGCGAGTCTACATGTATGTGTGAGCAATCTCTTGTGTTCTCTGGGAGGAAGAGGTCATGATGGCAAATAAAGCTATTGTGTGTAATTACCAGTGCTACTAGAAAACAGATTAATATCCTTCTGGCCTCTCTGGCTAAAAGCACTCCACAACCCTTATTTGTTTAATTCATATCCTGGTGCTGAGCTCCATGTGGCTGTTGATTTGATTAATTTGCTTAAGCAAATTAACTCGAATTATCTAATACTTTTCCATTACCCCCACCCTCGTGCTTGTCTGCTCTCAAGGGGAACAATTAAAGCTCATCACGCATAATTGTGATGGGAAGTTATTCTGATTTTGGCTTCCTCATTAGAGCATATTGGAGTTTTAGCTTCCGGTGAATGAATTATGTATCGATATACTTTTATTTCTCCTCCTGTGGTCTGAGAAGGATAAATTTGAGAGGAAGATAAAAATGGAGAAAAGGGGAGGTAGGGTTTGATTATCGCTAAGGCAGATAACTCACTTTCTCCTGCCATCAGACTGAACTGATCTGCACTGATTGTGTGTGATTGCGGGGAGCTGTGTTTGCAGTAATTAAGTCTACGGTTGCTGTTTCACTTCCTGTTTGTTTTGTTAAATAGTTTTATGGGAACTATTGTAAGCGTACGACGAGAGAGAAGAAATGTTGTGGCAGCAGTACCATTTCAGTTTTGATTAGCCATGCACTACATGTGATGTGCGCCACAATTTCCAATACGTTTAAACGGAAATTCTGTGACTAAGGTTACACTTTATTTCGATGTTCCACTTTAGACATTCTACTAACTACCAGTCATTAGAGTATTAGTAGACTGTAGTAGATTGATTATTAGATTTGGTGTTAGGGTTCGGATTTGTAGAATAAGTTGACAAAGTTACTTATAGTCAGAATGTCTCTACGGCAAACGGCAAAAAAAGCTTTACATGTACTGGCAACTATACGTTATGGTTATTCTGTTAGTTAGAATATTGATAAAGGATATGTTGTTGTCAAGTAAGTTTATTTCATAATGTTTTCAGTTTGACATGACAAAAAACTCACTTACCTTGCTTGTTTTCCGAGTGGACAATTCTCTAGTTCACCGTGAGTCACAAGGAGAACATGAAGTCTTAGGTCAAAATATATTTATTTTTTTCAATCCAGATGTATAAAATAATATACAACTATTATTTACAATGTCGACTAGCAGCAGCCGTACTGTTCATACTTCAAATGGGACTTGCTTGGCGACTGTAGGATCCCCAGATTTTAACTCTGCCATCTTTGCTCATGCTCAGTTCTTAATATATCAGTCGTGACTGTTTTTTTGAGAAGTCTTCAAAGACAGGTGTCCTAAAGCTCTGTCTGAAGTGTGTGTACTCATTCCTCCCTCTACTGGACAATTGAGGAATTACAGCTGCACATGACAGCTGGGAGGCAGTCAGCACTTTGCTTGCGCTTCAAAACACATTTGGTTTTCTCTTCTCTCTCCCTTTCACTTATCTTCACTGTCTCTTTAGCAATTATATTTTATTTCATAAGCTTTAATGGCATAGTCATATTCAGTGTTTTCAGAGACATGACACAGCAGTAGTTTGCTTTCTGTATGATGCGCCAAAGATGTGATGCTCTCACTGGGATACAAGATTGAGTCCAGCCTTCATTCATTCATTCATTCATTCATTCATAGGAATATTATCATATACTGTACTTTTATTGTTTATTGTTGTTTTATTTTTTAGAATAAATACACATCTGCTTTTTAAAAAATAATTATTCATAAAAATGTGCGTTTTCAGAACAAAACACATTAACTTAATTATGAATAAATTAATAAAAAATCGAATTATGTAACTATTATTAATATTATAAAATAAAAAAGTACATGAATTATTTTTTAAACGTTTAATACATTTAATGAAATGTTTACTTATTTAGTAATAATTTTTCAATTCAATTTGGGCCCCCAATTTAAGTTTCTAATTGATGTTGTTGCTCAGTGTGCACAAGGGAGGTTTTGTCAGATTTATCTCACTTACACATCAAGATTTTCTGAACTAGAAAAGTTTTCTAAAAAAAAAAAAAAAATCCTCAGGAAAATCAGAGAGTCCGGATATTGATTGGATTTGAAGGTGTTTAAAGACTTATTTAGTCTGTGTGTGCATTGACCTTTTTGACCTCTGGAAGTTGGCCGGTCCTGCTGAGATGACACATGCAGCTTATCATCTATTGATTTGTCTATGCTCTTCTTCTCCTCATAAACAGCTCCTGCATTTCAATCTGCCATTACACATTTAAATTTAAAATACATGTATGATCTGCTAATGGTAATGTTCGCTTACACATACAGTATGTAATCTATAGTAGTAACAGCAAGGTGAAGTGATCATATCCCAGGAAACCCATAAACTGATCAAAATGCATGCATTGTACGCACTATTGGAAAGAAGTATCAGGGTAGTTCGTACATTATGAGAAAAGATGACGTATTCTTTTGAAAGAGCAAATGAACTGCTAAATGAGAGCAGAAACCCATTGTAAAGACAGATTACAGTCAGATCTCATCCTAGCTTCACAAAAGACTCTTCTTAGACTGCTGCTGTCTCTACATCTTCTAAGAACCTCGGTGTCATCCTACCGGGACTCGTGCTTCTAATCCTATCCTTACATCCCGTGGCTCAGAGGCACTGGATTTGCGCATCTCTCATTGCTGTTCAGCGTGGCATATTTATTTGAAGACTGTATTCGCGTTTTGAGGGCCTGCGAGAATGAGAAACTTTGAGTTTCCAAAAGCAGTTTGTGGTTTCTGCCTCCATCTCCTCTACATCCCTTGTATTAGCATATTTAACCCTGTCTCAAATATGGAAAAACTTGTTATCACATAAAAGGAGGAATGGTTTCAGAAAGAGAAACCACTTTGCTTTGAGATATCAGTTGATGCTGCTCTTTTTCTTTTGTTGTTTCGCAGTATATTTGGAGTCCCTCTCTGTTCCTGTTCCTCTGTTGTTTATGTCTCTGCGTTTCATGTTGCTTATCGGTGTCTTACAGTTTTTTGGCTTTACCACAAGTTTGCTTGCTGGACAAGGATTTTATTTATTTATTTATTTATATATATATATATATATATATATATATATATATATATATATATATATATATATATATATATATAACTGTCAGTTATTCCCTCCACTTCTTAATTTTTCTTTGTGTAGCTTATATTAAGAGGAAATGTGAGACAAAGTTCTTGTCACATTCAGTGAACTGTAATGAATTATACAGCACAACACAACAAAGACAGCAGACAGGCAGACTGCAGCATATTTCGACCGGAAAGATCTTCACAGATTGCCTTTGTAAAGCAGTGTAAGTGTACTGGCAGGGCATGTAACACGCTGGCCCGATACACTCCCTCCACAGGAAACCGTTCCATTCTTTTGATTTGATCTTTTTAAAAAGAAGAAAAATAAACACGGCTTCTTGCTTTGACTTTGAATATATGTGATTCAAACTTCTGACAAGGAAAGGAAACTTTTCTGTGCCAAACTCTTTTTTACTCTTACATGAAACATACTTCATAATGATGTTATATGAGATTTTTCATTCGTAAATTACAATTGTATACATTTATTCACTCTCATGTTGTTCCAAATGTGTATTACTTTGTCTTCCATGGAACACACATGAAGCTATTAAGTGAAATGTCCAAGCTGCTCATTTACAATAAAAGTGAATGCGGACAGCAGCTATCAAGCAAGATTTTAAGTGAATGGCTTTAATTTCTCTCGGCTCCTCACAGAAATCTATCAAATGGCTGTAGAAGTGGGCCACTTTTATTGTACTTTTTTGTGTCATTTCTACAGTTTAATGGACACAATCCCCATTCGCTTCCCTGAAAAATCATCCCTGAAAAATCTCTCTTTATTTAAAGAGTGAGGAAAATTTCAGCTTGAACTTTCTAACTTATATGTTCCATGGAATAAAGAACGGCTCGGTTACGTATGTAACCTTCCTTCCCTGAAGGAGGGAACGGAGACGTTAAGTCACTACTGAACTGACAAATTGGGATCTCGCCTGAGAGCCCAATCACCTTCTAGTATAAACTAAATGAGCCAATGGACATTGGTGTGTGAGATTTGCATCGCGCACCTCTTCACGGAAAGCAGGTATGAATGGAAGCGCACTTGCATCGCATATTCAAGTTTTTAGCTGTGGAGCTGAGATGGATGTGTCTGCCACGTCTGACTGCTGAGGGTGCTGTAGGAACTCCAATAGGGTTTGCCAGCTGGGGAACTCACCTGAGGAGCCAGATAAGCGCACGTATCCAGTCTTTAGGAGGGGAATGGTGCAGCAAGCGAGACACAGAGCGCGTCCCAGGTGTTTACTGGCTACTTTTGACGAGTACACGGGAGGTCATTGGCTTTACACAAATAATTATAAAATCTTGCAAACGTGTTGGGTGTCACCCAGATGTCAAGGAACCTGATTGAAAGGTCATGCCTTCCCACAGATTTACCATCTACTGCCTCGCGATGTGCTTTTGATCGGGTATCTCCATGGGTCTTTTTGGTGAGGAAAAAAAGCACTCAACGAACAGGTTAAACTTTTAAGGCAAAAGTGCCTCGTAGAGGGCGCTCTCACTGAAGTTATGGTGTCCACCACCACCTGGGGTAGATGGTAAATGGTAAATGAACTGCATTTATATACGCTTTCACAGACCCAATGGCCACCAAAGCCCTTTACATATTGCCTCACATTCACTCACTCATTCATACACCGACGGCGGTGTCAGCAATGCAAGGCGCCATCCAGCTCGTCGGGAGCAGCTGGGGTTATGTGTCTTGCTCATGGACACCTCGACACTTGGTCAGGTGGAACCGGGGATTGAACCACCAACCGGTTTGTAGACAACCTACATGAACCACTGAGCCACTGCTGCCCCGATCACCCAAGTCCTCCACGTCCCATCTAGAGACCACACGTGGAGACTCCAGAGGTCTGGATGCAGGTGCCATTGGGTGTCCCGTCTATGAGAAGCAGGTCCTTCCTCAGAGGAATGCGCCAGGGAGGGGCTGTCTGAGGAGCATGAGTTCCAAGAACCAGGTCCGGTAGGCGCAACTAGCAAGACCTGACTTTGCAAAGTGTCTGTGCGACTAGGCTCACTGGGTAAACCACCTGGGGATAGTCTCCATTCTCCCGGAAGCGTAGGCGGACGTGAGAGCTTGTTGGCTGCACAATTGATCACGCCCGGAATATGAATGTCACGAAGCAAACTCGGATGCTTCTGACTCCAGAGGAGGAGATGGCAGGATGTGACGGGAGTGTAGACCTCCTTGTTGTACGCAGCGATCGCAGTGCTGTCCGTTCGGACCAGTATGTGCTTGCCTTGCAGTGGTGATTTGAAGCGGCCCAGCGCAAGCTGTACTTTTGTAAGCTGTGGTTTGTACGGTTTGGCGCCATCTAGGCACTCAGCTAGGGACTCGGCCGTGAAGCCATTGCTGAAGCAGCCTCATATGAAGCAATCTGAGCGTCGTTACTGCGGCTGCGGATGCCATATGCCCCAGGAGCCTCTGAAACAGTTTCAGTGGGGCCGCCATCCTTTCCTTGATCGAGTTCAGGCAGTTCAGCACCGACTGAGCACGTTCCTGCGTAGAGATGGGAATTGATAAGATTTTATCAATGTCAATGCCACTGACGATTCTGCTTATCG
The DNA here is from genome assembly GCA_031834385.1 of Semotilus atromaculatus. Taxonomy (NCBI): domain Eukaryota; kingdom Metazoa; phylum Chordata; class Actinopteri; order Cypriniformes; family Leuciscidae; genus Semotilus; species Semotilus atromaculatus. The sequence goes on from JAULUF010000003.1 coordinate 2,362,726, forward strand.
ATCTGATTCTTTAACGATTCTCTTATCAATTCCTGATAGCACTGTGTGGAAAAAAGTAGTCATATGCTTTTTCGGGGGGAAAAAACAAGTGGTTTTATTTGTTTTAAAGCTTACACTTGAGTAAGCAAACTGTACTTTATATGTAATTTATGTAATAAATGAAACCTTATTGTAAAGTGTTACCGATTAGTTATACACCGATTCAGATGTCTCATGAGTTCAGTGTTGGAAAGATCAGTTGTTTTAACCATTCATTAAGTGAATCGGTTCAAATGAGTCATTATTGCGAATTGGACGTGTCATTATCGGATGTGCGCGTTGTGTGATTATCCCGGGGTTAGGACATGCATCCCACAAGATTTGTGTCATCACATAAAACATTTCATCACTGGATAGTTTTTTTCGTTTATTTAAAGTGTGGTTTATGTCAGCTGAATGTGCGGAACGCAGAGAAGATAAGGCAACGTGTTTTAGCACAATTCACACCCAGCGGTAGCCTAATTCAGGAAAAAAAAACTCTGAATGCTCCACATGAAACTTTAGTCTTCCGACCTTACCATCGTATTGATTTATTTTGATTAATATGTGCGAGGGAGAGAGAGCAATACAGCGCTTAGTTTTGAGACGGTGAAGCCTTATACTTTCACCTAGCTCCGCAGAGAGAGAGTGCGCGCGCGCGACCGGGGCTCTCTCTCTCTCTCTCTCTCTCTCTCTGCTCATTCAGTTAAACATGCGCCCTGTAACAAACGCAGCAGTTCATCTACATTCACGATCAAATAAGACTTTGGCGGGACAAAAATTCCCTTTGGACGCCATGCTATGACTATGATGCTCGATAAAGGACAAAGTGGGACAGTTGTGAGTTCACGGTCGGTATATACTATGGCTGACTCAGAGCAGGAGCATTGATAAGAGGACTCGTTAACGTCGAAGGTATACAATATCAATGGATCGTTAAATTTAGAACCGGTTCTCGGGTGGAACCGGTTTTCGATTCCCATCCCTATTCCTGCGTGAGGCATGCTGTCAGTTTGAACTCCATACCGAGAAAAGAGATCCTCTGAGTTTGCTCTTTTCCCAGTTGACTCAAACCCCCAGATGGATTGAATGTGTGATGCAAGCGTGCTTCCATTCATATCTGCTTTGCAGGGTGGGGTTACCATTGCAAATATCTCTCAGGCGAGATCCCAATTCGTCAGTTCAGTTCTGACTTAACGTCGAACGTGACTGACTGAAAGGGAAAGTCATTTGGGTGTACATTAAATGATAAATAGTTTTTTATATTTCAGTGAACTATTGCTTTAAAATGTATGGTATGGATTAATACCATTAGATATTTATTTTTAGTTATGTTTATGAACATGTTCCACAAGTGTGTGTATATATAATTTAACATTTTGGTTATGTGGGACTTCCCTCTGTCCTCTACTGTATCACATATGCATGGATGAATTATCGTGCTTGTTAAAATAGCAAAATCATAAACCATAACCTCATAACAAATGTTCTAATTAAATATATAAACAACTTTCTGCAATTGCGTTAATCAGTTTGAAAACGAACACAAATCTGAAAGTGACTTTATGTGAGTAGAAGTCATTTTTGTTTTGTTTTCCAAGCATGGTCACCGCTCCTTTATGATATAAGGACAAGGGCAACGAGGCAGTAAAACCATTAATGAATGTGCTGTCCCTCTCCAGCTTGTGATTTAATGCTGTTTTTTAGTTTTATAGGATTCTTCTTTGAGCAGACGTTCTTGAACATCAAGATCAGTGGTTAGGATTTACAGCTCATTATCAAATGCTTATATTGATATTCAGAAAGAAAACAATTTAAGATAGGTCTTGGAATTGGATTGTTGAGAAAAAAAAGTGAATTTCTTATCAGAATGTAGTCAGACAAATTTTTCTGGCTTTTGGTAATTTGGCTTTTGGTTAACATTAACAAATAGCCCATGCAAAAAAAATTAATAATTTCACAGGCAAAGCAAACCATTACATTTGATGAAAGATTACGGGGACATTTTTTCCTTTGGAATAATATGCACTGATGAATCAAGGAGACTTTAAATGGCAACATGGCCAAGTTTGGGCTTTAATAATAGCTACTGGAAACAGCAAAGTATACAAGCCATCATAAACTTAAAAAGCAAGAGCTACAGGAAGGAAAATAAAGAGATTAAAAAAATGAAGAAAAAAATCATAGGACTGTTTTCTTTACAGCAAAGCCCCAAGCGAGAGATGATGTGGGAGACTCTTTTAATCTCAGTGAGAACTAAAAAAAAAAAAAAAACATGTAAATGTGAAAGAAAAGACAAGCAAAACCAACCAACTGTTAAACTGTCACCACGGCATCAATGCATCTCTCCTCAAAGGAGCCCGATCCCATCACAGGCCTCGTCCTCTATCTGTAAATCGCATTGCTGCTAATGACAGAGGGAGAGTCAGTCCCATCAGGGAGAGCGGAGAACGGTCCTATTAAGGAGGAAAAGTACTGTTTAAACCAAGAAGTTTCAGAGGAGCAGTTGTGAAAATGTAGGTGGAAGATGTCTCCCCTTCCGCTGACAGAATGAGAAAGCGGGAGAGAGATAGAACAGATAGAGAGTGGGAGGCTAGGAGAAAGAGTAGATGGCAGGGCACAGACGCATTGATTGTCTCCAGCTCGCCCGTGGGCTCTGTCGATTGTGCCCCCTCTTAAAAGGTTGCAGTGTTATTAAAAGGTTTCCTTTATCTGTCCGTCACCCTTCTGCTCTAATGATGGTGAGCAGGAGAGGAGGAGCGGAGAGAGATGGGTCTGTCAGAGTCACTTCTTTCCTGTCTCTTTGCTCCCTGTGGTAATTCCCTCCACAGCTGTGCTAACATCCTACTGATGTTACATACTGTATGTGCCATTAATATATGGTTATTTGTTATAATGACTTATGAGTCTAATTGTATTTGGGGTGTTTTAGAACTTTATTATGAAGTATGCACTGCTGGAATAAAAAAATGTAAGGAATGATTTTTGGCATATTGCTGGTTTGGCTGGTTTCTAACTTTTGTTGGTGTCTGTTGGGGAAGTGTGAATTGGCCTTTAATGGTGCATTGCGCAACTTTTCATGTTAAAAATACCTGTTTTTCTATCCTATACATGCTTAAAGAACTGCCTGATGGGCTGAATGAGCCCTTCTCTGCTCACTGAGATTGCCTCTATAATCCTGTACAGTAAAATATATAAGAGGGATTCGGGCTCGAATTTGAGACTGGGCGTGACGTCATGCGCGTTCACGCTCACCAGGCTATGTCTCGCAGGTTTGTGTATAAGCCGCCATTCTCTGCATCAGCGAAGACAACTCGTGCGTCAAAGATAGAAGATGGATTCAAAGAGACCGGCTTGTAGTCCATTCCAAACCCCAACGCAAACTCTACGTAAAGTAAAGAAAACAACAATTTTGTCTAGTGCCACCACTCTGGTTGCAGTTTCGCTTGTCGCCAGAGGGGGAGTAGTTCTTCAAGAACTCAGAGACTTGCGTTTTGCACCTTTAAAAGCAGCTAAACAGACATACCTACCTACCTACCTAACTAACTAACCAACTAACTAGCATGACCAGGCTGGGAGAGCAGCTAGAACATCTGAAGACCAGATTCCCAACCTATTGGTTTAGTCTGTTTTGCTTTTTTGTTGGTGGTGTCCCAGGGTGACCAACTGACAAGTTTCCAAAACCCCTTTAAAACCAGCTAAAACATACTTACTATACCAGCTTGACCAGGAAGGGAAGCTGATCTTCAGATGGTCTAGCAGGTTTCCAAGAGACCAGTGGCTGACCAGCAGAGAAATGTCCAAACCCCCTCTAAAGCTGACATAAGCAGTATTTTTCCCACAAGGTCAATCCAGGGAACATTATGATGTATTAACAACATTTATATCCCCTTCTCTCTCTTTCTGTCTTTTTGTCCCCCTGACTAGTTATCAGTATGCTCTGAAATGTTTATAAAATGAAATGATGTGCCAAATGAATATGCTCACCGGGGGGAAAAACATTCAGAGGTAAATACTCATAATCAGAAACAGGTGTCTCGCAGCAAGCAGGTGTTTGTGTTCGTTAGAGAGAGTTCGAGCAGTACAGAGACTTTTATCCTGTGTTCTGTCACAGGGTGCCAGACTCACTCTACTATCCAGCTGTGCTCGTTGACCCTTGGCCACTCAAATCGTGTCCGATCAACACAGAGCACTTGTAAGCTAGAAACAGTTTGGTAGGTCACCTTTTGAGAACAGAACTTTCATCCTTGGGTTCGACTTTTTTGAATTGTGAGCTTGTTCTCAAATAAGTCATTAGAGGACAACGTAGACCACTGATCCAGTCAATGACCTGAATACTGCTCCACTGAGTCCAAACATAGCCATCGACCCACTCCTGCAAAGCGCGCCAAATCACCGACACAGAACTATGGTCTGTATTGGCAGAACTAAAGTCAATGGGATTCACCAGCTCTGACCATTAATGTGGTCAATGAGCCAGTCTTCCACTAAATACAGATTCTGCTTCAAGAAGGTTGTTCCAAAACACGGGACATGGGAAAGGCAGAGGCCAAGGGATGGGTTCCAAATGCAGGGCGCCAATCTGGGATTTCACACATGAAGGATTCCACACCTGGTCTGTAGAGGACTCTTAGGCTATTGAGCTTGCTACATCCCGAGTTGACTCGCAGATGCAGCTCTGACCTCAACTTGACACTGTAACAAAAAACGAGCAACCTGAGGGGTCTGCCTGTCATTTCCCATTCAAAGACTCATGTTTCCTACCTCAACTGATTCAGCTTTCATCCTTTCATGGAAGTGCAGAGGATTTTGCACACAGGTGCCGTGGTGTTCAAATTTAGCTTAGAACCTTAGCTTAGTTCTTATTTAATTTTCTTTTCATCAAAATATTGTTGATGTTGTAGAAAATAATAACCGAATAGGACTTGTTAGTGAACTTTTGGCCCTTAATTTTTAATTTTTGTTTGCTTAATTTTTTATCAAAGGTCCTGAAGGAAGTTTGGGATGAGGACTGGGATTTGGGGAACATTGTCAACACTCTGACCAATAGAAGGAGTGGAGAGGCATCTGTCACTTATGCTGAGAGCCATGACCAGGTTAGTAGTTTGTAAATTTTATAAAAGATTTAGCGGAACCTTCCTTTCTCAACCTGCTGCCCCAGACGGACAATGATGATCAACAGTTTTGCTGGTCACCATTTTCTTTACGTTATACAAGGTTGCACATGCTTACATCTCTATGCTTGTTGTTAGGCGTTGGTTGGGGACAAGTCACTGGCGTTTTGGCTGATGGACAAAGAGATGTACACCAACATGAGTGCTCTTATTGCCATGACGCCCGTTATAGACCGTGGCATCCAGCTGCATAAACTCATCCGTCTCCTCACTCACAGTCTTGGAGGGGAGGGCTACCTCAACTTTATCGGTGAGTCTCCTTGGAAACCAGTTTTGCTAGATACTTGATGCTTTGCTGTAATATGCCTCCACCGAGGAAGTGGGTTTGTTGCCGTTCTTGGCAGGCATAAACAAGTTTTGTAGTGGTTCGGCATATTGAGTTGGTCTAAGGCTTTGTGCTGATCATATACTTTTTATAAGAATTTTACGGAATGGATTTCAAATGGTTAGTTTCAAATATTGGTGTCGTTGTAATTGTAATTTCAAATAAAAAACTGATATTTAAATACATTTCTGTAATTATCACTTTATAAAATAAGATATCTCATACACTTGTCCACCAGAATGTGTTACGTTCTGAAGCCAGAGCCGTTTCTTGGCCAGTTTTTGGCCAGGCAAACTGGAGCCTGGCACGAAATATCTGCATGTTTCCACAGACTTGAGAAATGAACAGTGACATAATGCTGCTATGTTGTTTACCTGACTATAACCAGTGTAAAAACAAACATTGCATGTCTCAGTGTTTGTTTAGGTATGCAGCACTGGCATGTTGTGCTTTTCACAGTACCAGTGATTTTAATATTTAGACACAGAGGAATGTTGCACAATATTATTACATTTCTCAACAAGACCACCATAGACAGACCGTGTCGGTGGTGCTATCAGACTAGTGGCCTAAAAGAACGCGAAGTAAGTCTGTACACACATCACAACACAGGAAAAGAAACTGCGCTCAGTTGTGCCGGGCCTGAGGCTGTAAAAGATTGCTGTCTAGATGAGTAAAGATGTCTTTCATTACAAGCGCACTCCTCTTCTATCAAACACATAAAAGCATTTCACTTTGTCTGTTCATCCATGTCTTTGCAACAGTACTAAAAACAGTAATATGTCCAAAGGTCAGCATCTTTGAATCTCTCCATCTGAAAATAGTAGGTAAAGGCACTTTGGTATAATTGCACACAAAGGTGAGTGGTATAGCACATTCAAAGAGAAAAAAAGGAAAATATGCCTGACACTTGAAACAGTCAAGGCCAGACGCAAACAGCATTGCCATCAGATCGATGGCGAGGCAGTCGTTTAGCCCATGTTGAGCGAGAACAAATTGTTCAAGCAAAAGAATCAATCCGACATGTCAAGCCTAAAGCTCCTCATCCTCGAAAATTCCTCTTAACTCAAAGTGAGAGAAAGGCCAGTGCTAGAAAAAAAAAACATTTTGTGAACATAGAAGAGGACATACCTGCATTTTAAGTGGAAATTGTGTCCATAACTTTGCTCTTTTTGAAAGGCCCAGGATTTTGTGCGCTCATCGTTATATGCTGTGCTCACTGTGGATATACATGACGTTACATAAACTAAACCACTTAAAGGGATAGTTCACTTTGAAATAAATTTTTGGTATGTTTTAGCTTACCTCAAGGGCATCCAAGATGTAGGTGTCTTTGTTTCCGCAGTAGTTTCAATTTTGATATTTTTAGGTCAAACCGTTCTTGTCTTGTCATGTAATGCAGGTCTATGGTCACCACCTCAAAGAGCATTTACAGAGAAGTCCAAATTAGCCTCTTTTTTAACCTTTTTTAACCAAATTAACCAAGTTTTTACCTCTTGTAACCACAGCCACATCCAAGTGATCTGAGGGCGTGGGCGCTTCAGTCTGCGCAAGCGCCGGAAAGTGCCGGAAGTGATCTCTCGCGCGTGTACGTCACTCATTGTTTACACAGAACAGAGATTGTAGGTAAGACGGCTAACTAAAATGGTACTAATTTGCGCTTATCCGGGATGTTTAAACCGTCGTAATAGAAAACAATTATGTATGCTTGTGCGAGAGATCACTTCCGGCTCTTGCGCAGACTGAAGCGCCTGCGCCCTCAGATCACTTGGATGCGGCTGTGGCTACAAGAGGTAAAAACTATATAAATACTGTTCGTTTTCTCACACAAACCGCTCATTTCGTGTCTTAGGCCATCAATGTGTACTTACATTTACGAGTCATTAAATCATGTTTAATTTGGACTTCTCTGTGCATGCTCTTTGAGGTGGTGACCATAGACCTGCATTATATGACTGACAGACAAGAACGGTTTGACCTAAAAATATGAAAATTGAAACTACTGCGGAAACAAAGACACCTACATCTTGGATGCCCTTGAGGTAAGCTAAAACATACCAAAAATTTATTTCAAAGTGAACTATCCCTTTAACTATGGTTGACATTTTTTCCATGATGATGCAACGAAAGAAAACCTATATTCTTTTCCATCTTGTAAACAACCCCTGTAAGACATTAACATTTAAAAAAACAACTCAGAGTTAGAAATTGGTGTGACTCACACTTTTCTTTAATAAATCAAATTGAAATGATTTTTATTATTTGCCCCAATAAAATGTGACTCCCAAACTCATTTCCCTCAGTTCTAGTGTGTAGATGTAAAGCATTGTATTTTCTTTTTAGTAACTGATTTATGAACTAGTGTAAACTGTAAAGAAGCACTTGGTGGAACAGAGCGAGTTTGTCCTGGCTGTGCAGGTGTAAGACTAGACTGCACTCCTTTTCAAATCAATGCTCAGTTTTGCTCAAATCCATCCACACAAACACATTGATCTCTCTCCCCACTAACTCTGTTAATTAGCATGCTGCGGCTACATCATCTCCTGCACCAGCCGACACGCTAGCATAGCTCTGTAAATATTCCAGCCTGCTTCTGGGGTCGCTGTTTGAATCGTGAAAGCTGCTTCAGGCGTGGCAGATTAATATACATTGGTTCATGGAGATGGTTGTGGTGCACATCCATTCCTCTCTGCCCTCTTTCTCTCCGGATCATTGTGCTATTGGACATTGATGTTAGCAGTGTTCCTCCTCTGATTAGTAGTTCTCTCTCATTGACTTTGGCTCCTCTCCTAGGAACTAGAGAACTGATCAGAAATCGTTATGCCTGTCTGCCTCTGCTGTTTGTTATTACAACCATCATCAGGGTTTTCAAGTTTGGAGTGAGATCGCATATGGTTAGGGGAGGAGCCCTAATGGAGCCCCGCCCCCCAATTTGACCCATTGTTCAAGATTAACCAACACAAATTGAAATTATAACAATTGGTAAATCTGATAAATGACAGAGCAATTCATCACATCAAATATACTCTTTAATGTTATATTTCAAAATTACAAATATACAAAAATTACAAGAATATAACAAATTGCTCCAAGCAGTTTGGAAAAACAAATCTTTTTGTATTTTGAATGTGTCTAGTCAAAATGGTATAATGATTTATTGTGTGGTGGGACATTGTGAACAAATGGACATATTCCACCGTCTCCTGTGTGCTCTTTTGCACTGTCTCTCCTACTGTCTCACTTGGGGCCCTATCTTGCACCCGGCGCAAATGACTTTGTACACCGACGCATGTATCATTCCTATTTTGCACCCGCGCAAAGCGGAATTTCCCTCCACAGACACACGTCGGTTAACTAAGAAATACACTTGCGCTCCCCGGGGCGGTTCAGCGCAAAGAGGAGGCGTGTTCCGGCGCAAACTTTCCCTCATGCTATTTTGCAGTTCCAGAAAACAATTGCGCCACTGACCAGAAAAAACCTAGTCTAAAGTCACTGGCGCGTTGAGCGTACTGTACATTCAGATGCTATTTTAAGCGCGCATGCTTGGTCATAATACAGAGTGTGAACAACGCGCATACACTGTAGATGATTCTCTCATCTACACAGATGCATTTTCCTTTTTGCAAATGATAAATTTTATAAGTAAAAATATTAAAACACAAGGGAAATCATTGTTGTGTCCATGACGAGGGGAAAAATAGGCATAAAGCTTACATATTTACCCAAATGATTATATGCATGTATAACCGAAGCTAATTTGGGTGGGTTTGTCCCATCCCCAATGTCACTTCTCTTTCTTTTACGGCCCTGACGAGAACATCGATCTCCTCGGCTGTGAACCGATTCTGAAGCGCGCCTGGTAAATGCGCCGTTATAATAGTATTGCGCCATGAAACAAGCGCACCTCGTTCATCATGCTCTTAAAGGGGATGTGATATGACGCTCTGATTGGTTTATTTCACGTTACGCCCAAACCACACCTATGAATAATGAAGCTACTTCAGACCAACCCCTTTTAGATTTGTGCCAGGCGCAAGAGGCATTTATCCCGCCGGGAAAATAGCAACAGCGCCGGGATCCGCCCACAAAGTTACTTGCGCTTTGCGCTTTGACACTTGCGTTTCAGATCGTTAAAATAGGGCCCTTGATGTCTTCTCCACCATCTCTGCCACCACCTCTTCCACTGTCTCCTCCTTTAATCTGGCAACCTTTTTTACTCTTTGGTGCCCAGAATGATAAAATATCTTTTTGCTTTTTCCCTGACATCTTTGAAAAATATAAGTGCAATGGCAATGATTAATGTATGTTTTGACAGGATATAAAATATTACCCAGAGCACTCTGCTTTAACACATGTACCTTTAATGTAACTAGAAAGACTATTAATACATTATAATATATAATTTAAAATAAAATGGAGAAATACTTCATTTACTTCAAAATCTTCATTACTTCCCATTCCCACTAACATTTCCCTTAGTTTCAGATAACGTAAGCTAGCCAAACTGAGCCAAAGCTTCTGGCCTGGTTGCAAAGTAGTTGTAGAGTTTTTGACTGCATCAATAATAATGTATACAAAGGGCTATATACATGCTCTAGCCTAAAAATGTTAGACGAGCTTTCTTCCAACTTACCTTCTCTATCACGACGTGTGTTCGCTCGATGTTGTTGGTTACCTAGTAACGAACGTACGGTGGCCGAGAATGTTCCGTGAACTTCCGTGTGTTCACGCATCTATGTTGCCTAGTAACGAACGCAATCTGGCCTAGATATGTGCTGGCGGCAGGAAACTTCACTATGTGTGCTTGCACCTCGTATACAACGTTATATATAAAGCTTGCAGGACAACTTGTTTGGCATTGCCTTTTCAGCGTGAGAAATACACGGTGTGGCGTGTGTCTCACGTGTCTCACGTGTGTCTCACAGCCAATGCGTGAGACTTGAGAACCCTGCATCATTGCAGGTTGCTGTTATTCAGGCTGTGCATGTGCATACATGAGCTTAATTGGGATTTTGGAGGTGGGAGGAACATTACGATCTGGTGGTGATCGTGGTGCCCTGATAAAGTATGTTTTCAGAAGTACAATAACACTATAATATTTTCTCTCTTTAACAGCTCATTTCTTTTTCCTAACATGCCAGCAGAGCAAATAATCCACCAATTTAAACCCCGCTATCTGCGCACATCCAAGGATTCGGGGTTAGCGTGGGAGAAATGAGAAGAAGAAAAAGAAAGTTTAAAGTTAAAAGGAGGTTAAATAAAAACAAGAACGAATCATCCTGTCACTGGTGTATGTGGAAGTAGAAGCAGGAAAACACCAGTCCTGATTAATAGAAATTTCAGCAGGAGATCAGAGAAGCATTAGCCTGACAGCGCAGAGGCTGCCAGACAAGGCCTGAGAAGCACACATGAAGGCAATATGCCTGAAGAGGCTTTAATTGAATTTGAAAGGGGTGCCATTTTTTTGCGCAGTGAAAGAGTTTCATTTGTGGGCGGGAAGCGTGGGCCTGTATTTATTTATTTACTCACTGTTTCAAGTACCTCTTCAGTCTTTTCCAATGGAACAGGGTAGTTTGAGAACTCAGAAAAAGGGAACAAAACGTGCTTTTCCTCTCTTCTATTTTGTTTTGAATATCTCTTGTTAATTTGACTGCTCTTGCAGTTGTCCTTTTGTTTTACAAACATCAAGTTTTTGTTCCTGCTGGTTCACTAGCAAGAACTTTTGTAGTTAGAACATTGAGTTTGATTTGATATAAGACCTTGTGGGAAACCCAATTTAGGTGCTCTTATTTCTGTGTATCATTGAAGTAAATGTGACTAAACTTGAAAACAATTTGCATTACTCATGAACTTGAAGCTCAACCTGAAATGGACATTAACTATTGACCAGAAAGTGTCCAAACAAACACGTTTTTGTGAAATATTTGGCTTGAAAAGTGTGCTTTGCAGTCTTTCCTTAAAATAAATGCCACTTTATGTGATATTTTGTTATTTACTGCAATGGCATTTGCGCATTTTAAGGGTGGCTTAAGTATCCAAATACATTTTAGGGCCAGTGTGTGTGTGTGTTATTTGATTTGTGGTAAAGTAAAAGTTTGCTCCTACTGAAATAGAGAGGAAGTTATTCCTCCTATTAGACAGACTCCTATTCCCCCTAATTAAGACAGGAAGAGGCAGACGGCAAGCAAATTGCACACTAAACAAAAGCAGCCAGACACACAGACTGTATATTTAAAAAGACCCAGCTAAAGTTGGCTCCAGGTTATTAAGACAGAAGTTTGGAGTGTTATTTTGGCAGAGGTCTTTCCCAGCATTCTTAACAGGGAAACCACAAGGTCATAGCCTTTGTGATGCAAAAGAGTTCTTGTTGTTGTTTTTTTGTCTGAATGCCCCTCTTGTGACAATCACAAACATAATGCAAAAAGTAACTTTTTGTATGTATAATAATATTTTTTTGTATAAATGTATAAAATTAGCATTTTCAGTTGTACTTGCCAAGGCAAATGCTATTTCTGTCAGGACCACTATCATCAAATACGATTATCATACAGTTTGGATTGGCGTTATGGTTCCGTTCTGGGCGAGAACTCCCTGCGCATCCATGCAGCCTAGCATGAATAAGAGCAGCAATAACCCCCCTTAGGGAAAACAGAACAGAACCAACATGATGCTCAACTCTAAAATTCAAGATTTTAAAGTACATCTTAATTAGAGAATTTATTCTGATTCAAGGGGAATCAGAATGCCAAATCCTGACTGACGAGAGGAGGAGCTGGGGATGGAGGAGGGTAATCAGCTGCTGATAATAATGAAGGAGCTTATACATGTATACGGAGATAGGCGTCGTATTCCTATAGGTAGACGTGGATCAGCTGAGAGTCAGCTGATGCGAGCTTGACTAACGTGACCTGCCAGAACTGACGCTACGCGCTTGAATATTATTGCTTATACTTACGGATTTAAGTGAGTGCTATGACATTTCTAAGTGACTGGACTTAAAGGTATTGTAGGTAGAATTTTTATAAAGATCTTTTTTCCAAATTTGTTTAAACTTTCTATATATATATCAATGCATAATTAAAATGTAAGTACTCTGACAAAAAGAGTATAAAAATCGAGTGACTCTAGAACGTTTAATCTGCATTAAACACAGCTCATTATTTCCATTCGGGACGAAACAAAGGATTGGCTTAGGCGACTGTCACTCTCTCGCAACCATGGCAACCACCCTTTTGCCACACATGACCTGCCCACTTGCGCGTACCCGTTTGATTTGAGTAATTCAAGAGGCATGGAACCTAGCAATAGCAAAACAATGGCAGAGAAAGACGAATTGAAATTCACATATGCAGTTCGCGAAGGCAAACCTCTACTTCCTCGGACCCTAGTTGCACGGCCTCTTGCACGACCTCCTCTGCTTCGCCCTCGACCCCGGATCTGTCCTCGAGCTGACGATGCGGTACTTGTCTCTGGGGTGTAGTCTTCATCAGAGTCAACAATGCTTTCATCATGGAAACTCTTACATGCAGAACACCATATATGTTATGAATCTTAAACGAAATTCATCTTCATCACAGTGTAAATGATGGCAATGGAAAAACGTGTATCATGCAACCTGTTTTTAGCTTTGCCTTATAGATAACTAGCTCGTTAGCGAATCAATAAATATATATTTTAAACTTTACCAATATCAATATGCTAGCCTGATAGTGAGTACTAAAATACATCTTATTTGTTTATCTTCATAATGATAAAGTTAGATTTTTTTTTTTTACATGTGATTCTCACATGATGTCACTACATGCACTGTGCTCCTTCCTCTCCGCTCGTCTCAGGTAAATAATGCGTCTTCAGCTCAGCGGTCGGAGTCGCGCGTTCATGTGTTTTGGGGGCGTGGCTTTGGAAGGAGCCCAGAAGGGAGGGGGTGGAGTGAATGGAAATAATGAGCTGTCTTTAAAACAGTTGTGAGAGGTCTACAGACACTAAATTTTTATACTTTCTTTTTCAGAGTACTTACATTTTAATTATGCATTGATATATACAGAAAGTTTTTAACAAATTTGGAAAAAAGTTTTTTATAAAAATTCTACCTACAATACCTTTAAGATGGTTACCTGGTGGATGATAAAATTCACATAAAAAACAGAAGAAGGAACACTGGGTGAACTCTTGTGAATTATGAAGTGACAAACTAAACTGCTTTTTAAACTATTTTTGACTTTTTTTTTTTTCGTGATGATGCAATGAAAGAGAACCTGTATTCACTTCTCACTTGTAAACAACCCCTGTAAGACATTAACATTTAAAAAACGCACACACAAAAAAAACACTCCGAGTTAGAAATTGATGTGACTCACACTTTTTTCTTTTTGGGAATAAATAAAATTTAAGTGCTTTTTATATTCAACTGAATTTGGTTTCCAGATACACTTGACTGATCATATTATCCTACAGAGCCAATTAGATGTGTGAAGGAAGTTAGAAGCGTAGAATTAATTACCTGTTGTTTAGAGAGGTAATTCAAACATAACAGGTAGCTTTGAATTAGGTTAATTATAGCTGGCTATGTGAAAATGCAATTTCTCATGAAGTCACACCTCATTTATCATATACAGTACATTAAATATTCCTCTCCTTAAATGGATTGAAAAATGCCTTTCATTCTCAGAACACACATTGTACTGTTTGAGCTCTACATGTCCGTGTGTTTGTTTGTTTTATTCTCAGACCATAATCCAGATTAAGTCTCATCTTTTAGTCCTGGCTCTGCTGAGGCCGCATACAAGTCACATTATCTTTAACAGTGAAGGCAAGAGCTTCTTTCTTTGACTTCAAATTGACACTGAACTCAAAGACCATCTAATCTCCACCTTGCAGCTTGTTACACATGAAAGAGATGGAGAGCTAAAAAGAAGTCCATTTCTTATTTATGGGTTCATTTGGAGGGCTTTTCATGCAAACTATTTAAATCCCATTGCAGCTCACCAGGATATTTGGCCTCACGCTATAGTAACCAAAGAGAAACTTGACTTCAAACATCACTACACGTCAGATCAGATTATTGGCTTAGTGGAATCTTAAAAGGGAAGTGTGTGTGTGTGCGTACACACTTTTTGTGTGGTTATATTAAGGCCAGACTGCCTAATCAAAAATTAAAATGGTATGCTTACTTTAATTGACAAATCTGACTCCGTCCTATTCAGAAGGTCTCAGTGGGGAATCCGCATGGTCGTGGCCTGATGTTTTTGATCTTGCTTTTTTGTTGTCTTAATGCACTCTTGTGACTCTTACAAATGAATGCAAAATGTGACGACTCGTATGTATCAGCATTTTGTAAAGTGGTAAAATTAGTATATTTAGTTGTGCTTGCTAAGGCAAACATTATATCTGCTGCTCATTCTTACAGGATTTGGACTTGGACGTTTTTGCACCATTTGAGCTATTGATATGAATGATACCTGAAATTGTGTGAATTTTTAAGGAAGTATGTTGTTTCTTTTCTCAATGGTCGATTCTTATCGATTTTCAAATAAACGACCAAAAAAAGTCCATAGACTTGCTCTGCAGAGACATAAGACCTACATGTTCAAAAGTTGTTGTTTTTTTTTAAAAATAAATTAATTTTCTTAATCAGCAACGATGCATTAAATTGATCAAAATTAGCTGTAAAGATGAACATTAACAAAAAAAAATCTATCGTATCTATCATAAAAATCTTTCAATTCTGTACTTTTTTTTTTATGTCAAATACATTCTTTTGAACATTCTATTCATCAAAGGAACCTTAAAAAAAAACAGATTTTTTTAGTAATAATAAGTTACTTGAGCACCAATTCAGCTTTTCCATCATATGAATGAATTACATTTTAAAATATATTCAAGTAGATAAACTGTTATTTAAATTTGGAATAATATTTCACAGTTTTACTGTATTTTAGATAAAATAAATGCAGACTTGGTGAGCAGAATAGACAAAAAAAAAAAACAAAAAAAAAACGTACTGACCCCAAATTTTTATCAGTAGAGCATAAACCTTTGACCTTCAATGTTTTTGTGTGTTTTTTAACATTGCATTGTCAAACCAATATTAAATGTTTGTCTTGACAGTCTTTGCTTTTTAGTTAAACATGAGTTAAATAAATGTCCTAAAATTTTCTTAGAATTCTTACAATGTCGAATTACAATTCTGCATCCAGTTTTTTGCCTCAATTGAAATTTGAAAGGAATTCTGTTCAATACTTCAAACTACTTGACCGCCGCCGAGCAACACACTTAGCAAAACTACTCAGAAGAACACCTTAGCAACCACATACAGTATTAATATCCTGGCTCTTGAGTTTTGCATGGGCATTTTCTTCAGAAAATGTAAAGTTCTACTTGTGCTACTGTAACTTTTTCAATCTCTGGATTGTAGCATTTGCTGCCGGCTGTAAGATTTTTTTTTTAGCTTTTAACCTGCACCTCGACAGCAGCAGTCCTTCTGGCCTTGAAGAAATCCATCTCCCTTGTATGTTGCCATGTTATTGTTCCCATATTGATCTAACCTTCAAAAGATATGGTCTGACACCTTTTACCTGTCATTCAATCAGTGGCTGAAGTGAGTTTCATATATCTCTCAAAAAATATACATAATATATCATACACATACATTGCACAACACAGGCAGTGAATCTATAGGAACTTCACACATGGCCACCGTAATTTACTCAGGCTAAACTTTCACTCGGGATATCCATTCCACCAACAAACATCGGATATGTTTGCTTTATGCCCTTTTAAAGGCTTTCCCATAACTTCCAGGGGTACAGTGAGCAGTGAATAATTTAAGATTATCTTAATATATGTGCAGGGGGAGAACAGCGGATGTCCCTTATCGTTGTGTCTGTATTCAGTGCATGGGGCGGCACGATAAGGCTCATGACGGAGGTGACGGGCCGCAAGAGAGACAAAGTGTCTCGTCATCTTCACTTTCTTCATTTAATTATGGAGTCTGAGCTGTCACGGTTCTTTGTGCGAGCGTTTGCCACTTTCTGCACTGCTAGCCTATGATCTGTCTCTCTCCAGTTGACACATGATATGACTCTATCAGAATTATTTGCCGTAGAAGGTCCCTGTGCACGTTAAGTAAAGTTCAAGTGGAAGCTGAGGGATTTGATCACTCTGATATACTCTCTCTCTCTTTCTTTCCCCCCTTTTTATTTATTCTTCTTGCCATGGATCTTTAAATGTCTCAATGTCCTTTTTTAGCAGCTTTTTTGTTTTGTTGTTATTGGTATTCTTTTCTTTTTACATAATATAGGCCTGCTGGGGCCGGTTGCATAAACCTCTAAGACTAGTTTACAAGTTAGACATATATATATTTTTTTTATTCAAGACTGTTCATAGCTTTTTTGAATCAGTTACATACAAATGTAGATTGACCTAAATTGATACAGAAAAGTAAGACTGACTGCCCCTGACTAACTCCTAGTGGGCACTAAAACTTAAGACACTGTCTTAAAATAATGGCTATGTTTATTTAACCGGCCCCTGGTTTCACAGACAAGGCTTAGACATATACTGTATATATATATATATATATATATATACACTCACCGGCCACTTTATTAGGTACCCCATGCTAGTAACGGGTTGGACCCCCTTTTGCCTTCAGAACTGCCTCAATTCTTCGTGGCATAGATTCAACAAGGTGCTGGAAGCATTCCTCAGGGAGTTTGGTCCATATTGACATGATGGCATCACACAGTTGCCGCAGATTTGTCGGCTGCACATCCATGATGCGAATCTCCCGTTCCACCACATCCCAAAGATGCTCTATTGGATTGAGATCTGGTGACTGTGGAGGCCATTTGAGTACAGCGAACTCATTGTCATGTTCAAGAAACCAGTCTGAGATGATTCCAGCTTTATGACATGGCGCATTATCCTGCTGAAAGTAGCCATCAGAAGTTGGGTACATTGTGGTCATAAAGGGATGGACATGGTCAGCAACAATACTCAGGTAGGCTGTGGCGTTGCAACGATGCTCAATTGGTACCAAGGGGCCCAAAGAGTGCCAAGAAAATATTCCCCACACCATGACACCACCACCACCAGCCTGAACCGTTGATACAAGGCAGGATGGATCCATGCTTTCATGTTGTAGACGCCAAATTCTGACCCTACCATCCGAATGTCGCAGCAGAAATCGAGACTCATCAGACCAGGCAACGTTTTTCCAATCTTCTATTGTCCAATTTCGATGAGCTTGTGCAAATTGTAGCCTCAGTTTCCTGTTCTTAGCTGAAAGGAGTGGCACCCGGTGTGGTCTTCTGCTGCTGTAGCCCATCTGCCTCAAAGTTCGACGTACTGTGCGTTCAGAGATGCTCTTCTGCCCACCTTGGTTGTAACGGTTGGTTATTTGAGTCACTGTTGCCCTTCTATCAGCTCGAACCAGTCTGGCCATTCTCCTCTGACCTCTGGCATCAACAAGGCATTTCCGCCCACAGAACTGCCGCTCACTGGATGTTTTTTCTTTTTCGGACCATTCTCTGTAAACCCTAGAGATGGTTGTTCGTGAAAATCCCAGTAGATTAGCAGTTTCTGAAATACTCAGACCAGCCCTTCTGGCACCAACAATCATGCCACGTTCAAAGTCACTCAAATCACCTTTCTTCCCCATACTGATGCTCGGTTTGAACTGCAGGAGATTGTCTTGACCATGTCTACATGCCTAAATGCACTGAGTTGCCGCCATGTGATTGGCTGCTTAGAAATTAAGTGTTAACGAGCAGTTGGACAGGTGTACCTAATAAAGTGGCCGGTGAGTGTATATATATATATATATATATATATATATATATATATATATATATATATATATGTCTGTATGTGTATATATGTGTATATATATATATATGTATATGTGTGTAAATGTTTTATTCAAATTATAATTTTATGTATAATGTTATTGTTGTTATAATAATAATAATTATTATTATTATTATCTGTAGTAGCATCATTTAAATAATATTAAAGTATTATATAAATAGTACTATATACTAATTGTACATATGTTATTGTTAGTTTAGTTAGTTTATTTATGTATCTATAATTGTAGTATTGTTATTGTTTTTATTATTATATTAGTTTCATTATTATTATATTAGTATTTATTTATAATTGTCAGGATTATGTTTTGTTTCATTGTTTGTTCCTATCATTCTAAGTGTGTCAATCAATTAATTAGAACCATTCATTCTAATTCTAATAACCACAGAACCATTCATCTGTGTCCATGGAAACTAATGATTGATGGGAAACTAAGACAAAGGAGAACATGTGACTGAGAAAAAACAAACTAAAAGTCCATGAAAATTAAACTAACTGAACAGAACCGTGACAGATTTCGATTTTTTCTTTTAGTTGTCCTCTTTCATAGACAGCTCTTTCCTCTGGTTGTGTAAATTTGTTTTAATTCTTCATATTTTTCAATCTCATAATTTTCTGCAGAAGAGAGAAGTGAATCGTGCTACTTCTCTAGCAAGGAGTGAATCGCAGTTTCACTGTTCCACGGCATGTGATTGGCTGTTCACTACTAATGTCACACCTAAACTCCTGAACTCAGGATCAAAGCCTGAGTTGATAGAGAAAGTTGATGATCAGCTTCATGGTACCAACAAAGCCTGAGGGATTGGTTTGGTTTTGCCAACTCAAAACTAATCCTGTAACCCTGAGTTTGTTCAACTACCATCATACTGGCCCAAACAGAAACCTAATGCCTCGTTTCCACTGAGCAGTACAGTACAATACAGTTCAGTACGGTACGCAATTTTTGCAGTTTGGTACCCTATGTTAGCCTAATTCCGAGCCGTACCGTACCACTTTTTTGGGACCCTTCCGTTGGGGTAACTAGCACAGTAGTCTGTGGAAGGGTGGAGCTAGACTCACTGCAGAACGTTGATTGGTTGACAGAGAATCGTCACTTGCGCGTGCTACAAGGTGAATGACAACACAAGAGGCGCCATTTTCTAATACAGTTGAAACACAATACCTTTTCTTCTTGTGACAAACAGCCACATGCCGAGAAGCAAGAACAAGATCTGCTGGATGTCCTCCATTGTTGTTTACCGTGAGGCTTTCTTCGAGCATTACGTCGATCGCTACTTTCCGACATTCACCAGTAAGGGTACTGTTGGCAGTGGAAACGCAAGCCAGATAAATCATGAATCGTACTGAACTGTACCGTCCTGTACCACTTGAGGACCATAAAAACATTTAATAATGAACTGCCTGTGATGTATGAATATTCATGGTAGCTGATAAGTGGCCCGAAACCAAAAAAAAAAGAACTAAACTAAACTAAAAGTTCATGAAAATCAAACTAAACTGAGAATAACTGTGACAGTTATTTGTTGTATAAAAAAAAATAATAATAAATCCTAAGACAAAAAATACAAGGTAAAAAATTACATTAGAATTTTCCTTGATCTTCCAAAGGCTGATTTTCTACCTGTTCATGGAGAGGCATTTAAAAATAAATCGTATTTATTTAAAAACAGAAAATCTCATGTGAAATGGGCCTGTAGAGGATGTAAGATCTAATATTTTTATAACACGCTAAATTACCTTAAAATGCTCTGGGGCATGTTTTCTTGTTTGTGATAAAAGCTTTCACCAACTTTTAGTCTTCATTTTTCAAACTCTTCTTTCTCCAGGTAACGAGTTCGGCCATCCAGAATGGCTCGACTTTCCCAGGAAAGGAAACAACGAGAGCTACTATTATGCCCGTCGCCAGTTCAACCTTGTGGACATTGAGCATCTGCGATACCGACAACTGTACGCTTTCGACCGTGACATGAATCTTACAGAAGACAAGTATGGCTGGCTGGCTGCCGGTCAGGTGAGATGCACATACACACATTGCTAAAAGTGCATGCCTCACACTGGTTTTAACCTACAGAAGCAACCCAGTGTAAATCTCCTTGCTGGATCTGTCCTTGCCATCTGTTAAACTGTGGGGAGCTATTTATCTGCCATATTAAATGGGATATGAGATGCATGGCCAATATGATAAAATTGCATAATACAGCCAACCAGGCATGACTCTCAATAGCAGGAAGCCCATTTCACACACACACCTTGTACTGTAGACAGCACAAATAAGATTTCCTCTGTGTTAAACGGTATAAAACCCTTTCCTATGCTGGGGTTCACAGTTTATGTCAAATATATGTATCAATGCAATCAGAGACTCATATTGTCTTTAAAAAAAGAGGTGCAGGTTCCCTAGCTTGATCATCAGACAAGTGCCCCAAACCCTTGAAAACCACCACATCAGACCAGCTAAGAGCAGCAACCCAGGTTTCTGCAGGTTTAGGGTAGTTTTTCAGCAGAGTACCTCTGTACTCGCATCAACAATTGACTTATTTTTCAATTATTTCTCCTAAGGAATTTTAGAAAAAAACATCTGAGAACTCATGATCTAGGACCATCATCTTTGTAATAAAATCTTCCTCCTTGTTTTTGCTTCTATCAGGCAGCAGTCACGACTTTGAATCAAGCTGATAAGGTGATCGTATTTGAACGCGCAAACCTGTTGTTTATTTTCAACTTCCACCCCTGCAACAGCTACACTGACTACAGGGTGGCAGTGGAGCATGCTGGGAAGTATCCTTTCACCAGGGAGCTCCAGAAGACTGGCACATCTTAGTAATGGAGTGTGTTTATATATGTGTATATTTGTGTGCATATGAGTTGTGATGTATACAGAAAGCAAGTGAAAGAGAGGTTAGGTCACTTAGAAATTCTTTAGACACATAATGCATGATGAGACTGAGTGTGTATTTACAATGTAAGGTGTGTGTGTGTGTGTGTGTGTGTGTGTGTGTGGCCTGGTAAACCCTACGTTATGGGGACAAAATGTCCCCACAAGGATGGCAATATCCGAAATCCTTGTTCGTGTGGGGACATTTTTTGGTCCTCATGAGGAAATCAGTTTATAAATCACACTAAGTGATGTTGTTTGAAAATGTAAAAATGCAGAATGTCTCCTGTGATGGGTAGGTTTAGGGACAGGGGCTGTGTAAGGGGATAGAATATACAGTCTGTACAGTATAAAAATCATTATGTCTATGGAAAGTCCCCATAAAACATGAAAACACAACGTGTGTGTGTGTGTGTGTTTCAACCCTTCATTGCTCTTTAGAGGCCGACCTGCCATTGGTTGTGACACATTCCCATTGATGTTTAAAGATGAGCTTGTAGGCTAGGGAGGAATGGGGAGGGGAAAACAATCTGACAAGTCTTGAAAACACATTTAATTGGCTGCAGAGATGCTATAGGAGACTTTCATCACACAAAACGAGCTGTTCGTGCATTTGTGTGTGCGTGGGCGTGCGTTTGTGATGCTGTGTTGGGGCATTCAGGTTGCACCAATGGGAGTTTGTGTTTGTATGGAGACTCCAATTAGGATGAGAGAACGAGACAACCTATGACGAGAGAAACTACGGCTCATCAAACATCACCCACTCACATATATTTGCTTACACAAATACCCTCACTCACCAACATGCACCGAAGAGAAGGTCTTAGCCTGGTTAAAATCCACAAAGATGAAATCATATCGTTGTTGTTTTTGCTAGAAAGGGCTTTTAGCATGTAGAGGACAACAAAATTACCTTAAAGGGGCTATATGCAGCTTTTTCCCCAAAATAAACGCAACAATAGCCTTTTTATTGTACCATTTATGACTCAAACATCTCCTGTTGAGCATACTGACACCTTGTCCGCTCACAGTGGGTGCACCTATAAGCCTGTATCCTATTTTTCCTATTTTCTGTCGGGTCGGATTTTTCCCGCGCTGTCTGCGGATGTGACGTCGAGCGCGTTCATGTTAAACGTTTCAGATCACTCTGCCACCACCGCTAGTCAGCAAGTAGCCTACACTCGCAAGCAGTGCAATGGAATATATGTATTTGACTGTTCTTACCTCTGTAAACATAATGTTGACCTCCTTGCAGCAGATGACTTGTGAAGTGTGCACGTACAAGCGTGCTGCGAGAGCGAGCAGAAAGGAAAAGCGGTTCTGTTTTTTGGCCACAGGTGTCAGTCGCGAGTTTAAATTTCAGAAAAACGCATATAGCCTCTTTAAGCCAGAAATCGGCTAAATTAAAGGCACAATGTTTATTGAAACTTGATAAGAGTCCTGCCTTGAACACATCTATATGCAAATATTTAATTATAGTAATAGCGCCACCTACTGACAACAGGAAGTGACGTGTTTAACACTGTGATGTACTGCTAGCAACTTACTAATATATGCCATTGAGTGCGAAACATGCTAGAAACAGGAAGTTGTTGTAATGGTCATATAATGTCCAATCTGGCCTGGCCTGAAGACATCTGCATGCAAAATACTAAACTTTTTCTATTATTATTATTATTAATAATAATAGACCATTTGTTTTACATTTTTAAATAGTATTTGGCTTAGTATTTGTTTTGTCCCTTTTTTGCTTTAATTATTTTATTATTTTTAAAATAATAATAGGTTTTCACTCAAATTGTTATGCTGACAATATAAAAGATAATGAAAACGCAAAATTAACACATTTTTACTTGTGCTCAGACTTTTGGGCCCCAATTTGCTGTATAAATCTGTCGTAATTCTAGTCTTCATTTATTTTCCAGGCTCTTATTTCTTCTTGTCATGAGTCTGTGCTTGTCCGCGAGTCGCTGGAAACATCAGAGTCTTGTTTGTGAGCCCATCGGAATGGATGCACCTATACATCAGATCGATAAAACAGCAAATTGTGCTGGCAAACAGACCATGGCAGACTGTCTCTGATGGGGTGGGATCTATTTATTTTGCCCCCAAGAACAGAGCTCTATGTTGGGAGGCTTGAGTTTCTGCAAGGGGTTTTCTGCAGTCTCGATGCTTCGGGGAAAGAGAATTTGATCGATAATGCGCTGTATGAGTATATCTCCAGACCTTTCCCTGCACCTCTTTCCACTTTTATGTTTCATTCAATGTGTTTTTGCTCGTAGTCTGAATATTTTCGCAGTCAAGGGAAGCGGAGAGGGATACTACTCGTCTGTGATAGTCAACAATTGCTTAGGAGGCACACTTTGCCGGGCAACATTTTGATAAATAAGTAAAAAGACAAACATTACATGTGCATTTCAAGGTTGGAGCTGATACGTAGAGAATATTGTTGCTTGTTGCCAAGTGGGATCGTTTGAAAATGGCAATACCCATTTGCAGTTTTACTCATGATGAAAAACTGGACTTATTCTTATAAAATGGAAAAGTTTGGAATTGTATCAGTTGTTTCTCTCCAGGTTCACTGTACGTGTTGTGTTTTTTTATATTTTGGCAAATATTTTTTTACGTAGTGAAAACATGATCAGTATTTTTGTCTGTTGTCTACACACACACACACACACACACACACACACACACACACACACACACACACACACACACACACACATTCCAAAACCATTAAGCAGTTTTTAACAATGGTAATGCCTAGTAGCCAAGCATATTATAATGATTTCTGAAGGATTATATGACATTGTAGACTGTGGTGACAGCACTTTTGCCATCACAGGAATAAATTACATTTTAAAATATATAAAAAAAGAAAAGTGTTGTTTTAACTTTTTTTCATCAAATAAATGCAGCCTTGGTGAGTATGAGAATTCTTTAAAAAAAAACATTAGAAAAAATTAGATATAATATATATCTGAAGATAAAAGTACTGGTTAAGATACTGACAAAAATACTGATAATAAATATATAATAAATACTTTTTTATATATACAGTACAGGGGCTTTGTCATCTCTGCAAACTATACCTTGCCCTTGCTTTCAAGCTCAATTATAAATTCCCCCACTGTCAAGTAATAAACACCTCTGCAAGGCACAGAGCAACACGTACTGAATGGCAAGTTTCACTAATGCACTCTCCAGCAGTTCCAGACTCTAGCGAGCAGCCCTTCATTACAGCAGACCCATAGCAGAGGCCCTCACCCACCCAACAGCTCTGCTTATACCCCCTGGTCTCCTCTTCAGAGAACAAGGGCTGCGGGGAGCAGCCGGAGATGAGCTCCACCAGCTGAAGGCCTCCCACCAGGGCCTCTATTTAATCATGGCCCAGGCAGCGAGCCCGCTTGGCGGGGAATAAAGACACCCTTTAGCCAGGGCCACTTAGGCTTCCTCCAGCCCCTGCCGCTGCCCTTTCTGTGTCTTGCACATGAGGGGGGAGCCCTCTTTCCATGCCACCAGCCGTCGGGCTTTGAAGATGAGAGACAAGGGTGTTAGAAGTGCACGACCGGTGGAAAGAACGGTAAATATGGCCCATGTGCGCCTCCCCGATCACCTAATCGTTTTGTGTTTGCTCGTGTATTCTTCTCATTAAAACATCGCCTTTAACCAGAGTCCATGTGGGCTTTGTGAGAAAAAATCATTTCATCCGTTCCAACCCTGAAGCCATAAGCCTAAATGTAGAGTTTAAAATGTCATTGATATTCAAGTGGCGTTGTGCTTTTTTTGACCTGCCGGTACATTTTTACCATTCTCTTTCTTTCAACGGCCTGTCCTGTGCCTCTGACTCTCAGCGCTGATACTGTAGATGTTGAAGTGTGAATCCCACCAGGACAGCAGCTTGATCTGTCTTTATAATGCTGTGAGTCACATCCCCATTATATCTCATGCGTAATACAGTGACACACACACACCTGATATGGAGGTCTAGTTTTGCTTTATATCTGCCGTCCCTCGTTCCCATAGCTGTGCAGCTGATCGGCAGGAGCCGTTACTAATCGCTTAAACCTGATCATTATGCCAGATTTCTTCTCTGCTGGAGTGTTTTGTTTTGGAGAAGGCAGGGACGAGGTCTTGGAGGACGATCAATCATTTTTCCTCGTGGGAGAATATCGATCCTTCCGGTCTCCAGGGCCATGAAGTGCAGAGGGGACATTCAGCCAATCGAATGGGTCAATAAGAACGTGGCTGACTCAAGCCAGCTTCTGATAGGTGATCACTGCCACGCTTTCTGCTAGACCGGTAGGGACAGTCACAAAACAGGGTTAATACGGATGGTGATTTTCCCATAGGACAGATTGAATGAAGATGGTTATTATTTAAATGTGACCCGTGCTGGCAAAACGAAAATTTTCATAAATGACTTTGTATTTTCACTATTAGAAATCTTCAAAATTATGTATCAATTGTTGGAATCAGACAATAAATGAGTGAGCTACACCTGTTTGAAATGTATAGAGTCAGCAAAGTCAATTTTGAGAAAAATCGAGTTTGTTTTCTGAAGTTTCCAAAACAAAATCACCTTGCAACCATACCTTAAAATCCCTGGTAATAACACCAAATTTGGCACACACCAATTCAAATCCAAATATCTATTGGAAAAATATTTATTCAACTTTTTTCCCCCCATGATACCACAATTGTTTGATTAACATTGAAATACCACATAGATCTAATATAATGTTACACATTAAATGTTTTTCTCCAAAGGTTAGCCAAATATTAATTTAAGACATAACGGATCATGTTTGCGTGAATACTCATACTCACCAAGATAGATATTTTGAAGTACTGTAATTCTATGTATATGTGTATATCGGGATCGCGCGCTGTCTTTGTGCGCACTCATCGGACATGTCAGTCAGTGCGATTAAGATAATTTTGTTTACATCAACATTTGAAAAATCACATTTCATTGGTTCAGACTCATGCCATCAACAATTCGCTATGAATATTCACAAAGTTTGAATGCTGCAAACTGCCCGTAGCTCGTTCGCCTGTGCGCATTCCGACGCATTATGACTGCACGGGTCACATACGTATTTTTTATTTATTTTTATTTTATTTTAATATTATGGATAATAACTTTTTGCAGTTTTTCTTCTTTTGGGTTTACATGCACAGTAAGTCACATTTACAAAGTCCAACCACACTCAGAGAAGCATAAAAGGAAATAAGTCATCCAGACTCTATCCCTACAGAGAGTGTAGAGAGTGCAGTCAGGTCTACAGCAGACTTAAGGGTTCCCCAGTTAAAACGTGTCCGGGGGCAAGTTATCTTTAGATCAATCGGGGTGCTGAGAGAAAGGACCATTTTCAACTCAGAGAGCTGTATATCCAGGATGGCAGGACTTAGTGCACACTTGGGAAACTTTTCTCTGCATTATTCATGAAGACGAATGCACAATGTTGAGGTAAGAGTCTACAAATGTAATGTTACATATTCGTAGTGTATGCGTGCATATATAACATTACATTTGTAGACTTTTACAACCGAAACAAAAGCCTAATTACTTTGACAAATACATGCTGTAATCTCTGCTTTTTGTGCCTTTGGCTCAATCTTATTCTCTGGCTGTGTTTGAAATCACACACCACCACAGGACGCTACTCTTATTACATCTCATTTTTGACTCATTATTATTAAGTTAAGATGTATACACAAAATTTAACTCTGGCTGTGAGACCCAAGCATTGGCATTGTCTTTTTCCAGGAAGTCATTAGTTATAAAAAATATTGATATGTATGTATTCATATTTTATTTGTGTAAAAGTGTTATAATTCAGTATGCAAGCATGTTTTCAATTCCTGGAGAGACTTTCCCAGCAAGCTATGAGGCTGAATTTTGGATCATTTAATTCCAGAGCAGTTTATGTATATTGCTGGATGAATTTTCTATTCCTTAATATGTTAAGAATTGTAAAATACTTATGTGTAATACTTATTTACAATATTTGGAAAGATTTTAGTCAGGAAAGGCAGTGACCATGTTGTGTGACTCTGGCATGCTGGGTGATTCAAATTAATATATGAATATAAATATATATAAATATTTTCCTGGCAAACCTGTTGCTATGAGAGATTTTAAAGTGTGTACTGTTGTTATATGCTTTTTTTCCCATATTTGGTGAAAATTTGCTTTAAAGAGTTGCAATTTTGTAATTGTGGGTCAATGGGCCCTATTTTAACGATCTGAAACGCAAGTATCAAGCGCGAAGCGCAAGTAACTTTGTGGGCGGGTCTTGGGCGCTGTTGCTATTTTACCGGCGGGATAAATGACTCTTGCGCCCGACGCAAGTTTAAAAGGGATTGGTCTGAAGTAGCTTCATTATTCATAGGTGTGGTTTGGGCGTAACGTGAAATAAACCAATCAGAGCGTCAAATCACATTCCCTTAAAGAGCATGTGAACGAAGTGCGCTTGTTCCATGGCGCAATACTATTATAACGGCGCATTTACCAGGCGCGCTCCAGAATCGGTTCACAGCCGAGGAGATCGATGTTCTCGTCAGGGCCGTAAAAGAAAGAGAAGTGACATTGTTGATGGGACAAACCCACCCAAATTAGCTTCGGTTATACATGCATATAATAATTTGGGTAAATATGTAAGCTTTATGCCTATTTTTCCCATCGTCATGGACAGAACTTTAGACTAGTTTTTTTCTGGTCAGTGGCGCAATTGTTTTCTGGAACTGCAAAATAGCACCAGGGATTGTTAGAGCCGGAACACGCCTCCTTTTTTGCACTGACCCGCCCAGGAAGCGCAAGTTCATTCTCTAGTTTGCCAGCGTGCGTCTGTGGAGGGAAAAGTCCGCTTTGCGCAGGTGCAAAATACGAATGATACATGCGTCAGTGTACAAAGTCATTTGCGCAGGGTGCAAGATAGGGCCCAATGAGTTAAACATCAAGGTAACCATTTATTTATTTTTATCATTTAAAAAAAAAAAGTAAATGGTCATATGACAGCAATGTAATACAGACTAAATGGAAATGATGGTAAACAAAAACAAAAAATCTCAATGCTCAATGCAAAACTTTTACTAGAAAACGCAAATGCAAAGTTCCTCTGGGGAACGCAATACTTTCGCGAGACAACACAAAAGTTTGTGAGTGATTGCAAAAGCATTGAAATATAATTTTTCCTCCCATTTAATTTTTTTTCCATCACCATGCCCCCTTAGGGGCTCTGTAATATACAGTAGTTTGAAACGTATATCATTCACAAGTATAACATAGCAGTGCACTAGTATACCATTCTAAACCTTTTAATAATAATAAAAAAAAACAATTGGACTCAAAACAAATGGGAGAGATTGATTGGATTGTCTAATGTTGATTTATTTGTGATTTGATTAAAGCTGTAGAAGCTATCATAAGATTCAAACATTAATCTTATTCACACAGTGAACCCAGGGTTGGTACAGAGACAATTTGCATAGTCATAGAATAAAAGTAACTAAATAGTTTATCTACACTGAGATGAAAGCAAACATGAATCTTATGAAACAAGAGCTTCTAGGGCTGTTAAAGTGGTGTGTTATAGTCTGGACAGTGATTTAAGGGCAGAATTAAAGTATACGAAAAAAATGCATTTAGAAGCTTTAAAAAAAAAAGGGTGAATTGCCTAGAGAGAGAAATGATAAGCTTTGTTTGAAATGAGAGAGTCGGTCGAGGTGGAGAAAACTTTCAAACAGATAAAGAGAGAGAGTGAGAGAAGGTCATGTGGGTATAGATTTTAGATTTAGGATATTAGATTTTCTACAGTTCAAGGAGTTTAGGTTAATGGCCCACGGCTGTGTTGATTTCCAGAGTGCTTCCTGTGGTGTGGAGCCCCGATTCCTTCCCCTAGAGTCGCTCAATCCTTCCGTAGACAGTGGAGAGGAGCCTGGTGGAAACTATCGTCCTCCGTTCAGAGCTAGTGGGGTGTAGCTCAAAGGGAAAGCAGCCCCTTTCCAAACAACCGAGGGGAAAGTAGGAGAGAGGAAAAGCAGATCGAGTAGGAGAGGCTTTGGAAATACATGACAGCATGCAGGAAAAAAGACTGAAATCAAAACAGCAAAGAGATTGCTTTCCCTCCAACCTCCCCAAAGATGCAGAAATTCTCTGAAAATCAAGCAGCAGGGTTGCTTGGGAGGGTGAGGTTCTGCTCGCGCACACGGCATTGTGGTCTGTTTACTAGATTCAACCGCAATCCCTCTCAAATCCCCAATTTTACACAGAGCCGTAGCATTTTTATTGCCGATTTTAAAACTATCACGGCAAGTCGGCGGATATAATCTCTCTCCAAAATGATGTGCTTTGCCAATTCCTGAACCTGATGCTTTTTTCCCCCTCCTCCGTGAGGTTTTTGTTTGTGTGTTTGTTGAAGGAGTGGAATTAACCTCTTGGGAGTGAGAAAGTCAGGTCTGGATCAGATCCATAATTTTTGGAAGTAGAGATTGCCTGGTTTAATTAGAATAAGTTTGCCACCTGCCCTTCTTATCCAGCTCACAATTAAAAAACGTGTTTGACTTCTTCTAATCTCTACAGCAGCTGGCAGCTTTTACGAGCGTCGCTATAAAACTCACCAGTCGAGAACCGCTGATTTAAAAGCGGTTAATGTATTGTAAGTCTGTGAAGGCGCATATATTCATTTAGTCATCGTAAAACGTTTTTTGTTTTGCATAACGGGAGTTATTTTTCCATTGTTTGTAGATGTTTCACCTCTTCAGCAGCGGTCAAATGTCAGAAATAATTTCTCAGTAGCAAATGACTCAGAATTCTGATTTAGATTCATTTATTCATGATAATTGTTATACATTTAGCATCTGCCAATTTTTATTTATTTATTTTCTTTGTTTATTTACTTATTTTGACCCTGACGTTCAGGGCTTCTTATGACCAAAAAAAAAAAAAAATTTACACAGTGTGCCAATATTGTAATCCAAAAAGCTGTAAAAATGTGTTTTATGAGTTGCCCTTCCAGGCATTGAAAATATATGCAGAAATTATGCAAAAAAGAAAATATTTTCTGTTGTGTTATAATGTTAGAGCCGCATAAAATATATAACATTAATGTAAGAAAAGGAACTTAGTTCTCTCCATATACACGTTATAAAGGTTCACAGTTTGCACTTAGCTGAAGTGTTAATTAATTTGCACGATGCTGTATCTTAACTGCACTTCATGTGATTTACATCTGGGATGTTTGATAATAAGAATGCACTAACCTGTAGTATTTTAATTAGATTTTCTCTTCCCATAATGCAATAGTTTGTTGTCCCTGGCTTCTCTCTTCACCGTGTGGAGTCTGTTCACTGGTCTGACTGTGAACACACACACACACACACACACACACTAACACGGCTCCAGTAGGGGGTAAATTATGTTGTAGCTAATGATTGTGTTAGCTATTGGGGGGGCGTAGAGGATTGCCTGAGGTTCTCCACGGGAAGAGAAGGGTGAGATATGTTCCTTAGACGCAAACTCTTGACTAAAGACTCAGATGGATTAGCCATTATAATTATAAATGTCCTTGTGACACATAACATATACTTACTGACAATCATCGCTTCAACTCTCCCTGCCAATTCCCTGTGACATGCATCAGTATGTGGTATACATGAATTCAGGCTCTAGCAGGGTCCTTGATCCACTAAACATTGGGACACTGACGATTCAATTACATGTAACAGGATTACAAGGTCACAAATAAAAACCTATCTGGTATTTATCATAAATATTGCTGCATAACACTTCCAATATACTTCTGGTATCATTTGTGTAGCATTCATGTTAATTGTCATAAATGTAACAAAAATGCAAAGTTGTTTTTAAATACACTAATATATGGCAGACTGTTTTATCTTATGATTGATATCAAAAATACTGTAAAAAGTAATATTGTGAAATATTATACAGTTTAAAATGGCTGTTTTTTAAACTGGTACATTTTAAAGTGTAATTTATTCCTTTGATGGCAAAGCTGAATTTTCAGCAACCATTACTTCAATCTTCAGTGTCACATGATCCTGTTTTTCTGTTGTTATTATAATTGTATAATTATATATAATGCAGTGTATTCTTCTGTTTTCTCTATGCATTGTCTCATTGATTAGAGGTCTCTCACGACAGCAGATGTGCATGTGTCTCACCTCAGAGATGTAGATAGAGATCCATGTCTTGTGTGTCATTTGTCTGGTGGCTTCCCCCTCTTCTTGAGCTGTTACTCAACAGAACAGCCATCCATAACATCTCATGCGTTTATCATTATCCGACCAACCATCTGTGCCTGAGCTACTCTTGACGAGAGAGAGGGAAAGAATAAGAGAGAGATAAATGTCGTAAGACCAAAGAGTGTCTCCTTACAGTTCCTTGATCATGTTTCGTATCAGATATAAGATCAAATTGAACTCGGACGAGCTGCAATATGGGGGTCACGGTAGGCTTGTGCAGGACACGGAGTTCTTCACAGAGCCCATGCCTTTCAATGGCAGAGCCCAATCATTTCTGGTGAGTTTCATCTCAACTACACCTTTCAACTCTTAAACCTTTAACAAAAATGTGTAATGTAGTGAGTACAATCTGGGCAGGTCCATGACTTCAAGTTGGCCCTTTAACAATGAACTCAATCCATAGATGTCATTTACCATATTTTCGTTACTATATTTTTCCATAGTCGATTTTGTCCCCACCACTTTCTAAAATTTCTCGCGACAGGGAGGATTCTGCATCTCCATTAGTCAAGGAGGAGTCTTTATTTTGTTTGTTATGATGAGTGGTGATCTGACACTGGAATTTGTTATCTCGGACCCACAGTCTAGTTAAACCACAAAACAAAATCCAAACAAATGTGTCCATGCTCCTAAACCCATAACTCAAAGCAAAGATATACTAGACAACTAATTCAATGTGCAGTTGTGGATCAATGCATTTATCCTCTAAAGCCACAAAATCCCAAAGCAAATAGAGGCAGGTGTAGAAATGAAGTTATATTAATTAAATATCCATGCATTTGAAATGGTCAGCGAGATTGATTGCTACCCTAAATTATGACCTACCCTGTTATGAAGACGTTTGTCAACTTAATACACTGATCTCATGAACAGTGTTTTTTAATGAATCATCTGAGCCAGTGTGTGAAAGATTTTGGCTTTTACATTTTCCATTTTATCTCCTCCTCATGTGGTGGAATGAGCAATGAGCCATAAAAGCCTTGTTTTTTTATATACTTGCCATTTAAAAATGGATCCTTGTTGTCTCTTGTGTACATATCTCTGAATTAAAGCACACTAGATGTGTGGTAAACAGAGCCTTGGTTCAGACCCTAGAGGAATGCTACAGTTACTTGAATAAAAATACTTTACCTGAACTAGCTCAAAACAGCAGTGCTTCTAAAGAGGTGAGCACACTAGTATTTCATTATGCAATGGTAATCTTCAGAGAGTATGGCATTTATTGAAAAATACAGCTTTAAGGTAAGAGCAAGATATTGAATAAATCATGATCTCATTTCGGCCTCATTACAGCTAGTTGAATTTTATTACAATCCACTTTATATAGTCTGAACTAGAGGTCTTCACGGGTCCAAAAATTCGTGCCCGAACCGGAAGAGACCCGTAATGTGCTACACCGAACCGACCCGGACCCGTCTATTATTTCAAAAGCTGGACCCGGACCCGTGCTGATCCGAAAAATGCCATAAATGTACTACCCGGACCCGACCTGGAACCGTCTATTATTTAAAAACTGGACCCGAACCCGGCGGAAAGACACAAACCCGACTGGACCCGATTGTCACATATTATTCCACACAAGTTGCGAAAAATAAAACTTTTTGTCTTACCTAATTTTAGTAGCAGTCGTCTCACTTCCTTGTAACGTTAACGTTAACTTTTTACCTGACTGACTGTGATGCATTACAATCCACTGTCAAGAAAGTTATTCCTCTCGTTATTCCAAGTGTAATCCACTCATTATTTCAGCCAAAAGTCCACTTGATGTTATATGGTGACGGATGACAAATGCAGCTTTGCATATATTTCTGACCTGAGTTAACTCGCATAATAACTTTGACTTTTTGCCCTTTTGAACTATAATAACGATTGCTCGTTCAGTGCAATGGTCACTGTTATTTATTTGCTATCATATCTGTGCTCTCTGCTCTGCATCGAGTCTGAATCTGACCACCAAAACTTTAAGATTAAACAAAACGGTTCATTTATATTATTATAAAAATGGGAGAAAATGTAACGCGCGCGCGGTTTGGCGGAAGCTCTGGTTGCCATAGAAACATGACACGCGCTTGAGACTGCACATGCGCGCTAGCTGGATCAACCTAAAATATGCGTTTACTTTTCCTAATTTTACAAGTTGCAAGTTACAAAAAAACACAAGCAGTGCTGACTGAGTTGGTCTGATCACGGCCGTGTGTTCTCCGAGACGAGTCCGATGACTCAGATCGCACGGGTAAAACAGACCCGGGACCCGAAGTAATAGATTCGGACCCGACCCGGACCCGGCTGATCATTTAAAATATAGACCCGAACCCGTACGGGTCCTGGGTCGGGTCCCGGGTCGACGGGTCTCGGGTGCACTGTGAAGACCTCTAGTCTGAACTCTGAAGGTGAGCACTGCTGCCCTTCCCATAAATCAGCTGAAGATTTTTTTTGCAGAGCGGCCTAAACGGATTTTGGTTTGAGGTATATAGGCTCTGTATGGAGTGTGAAGGTTCTTCATGGTATGCAAATGTAATTATTGCTATGTTAAGGTTGTTTTGGAGAGTTTGAAATCTTTGTGCAGAGTAACTGAATGTCATGCTGTGTGATATTTTGTCTCCATGCTGTGTAAAGGTTCCTGTCTTAACTTCCTTTATGCAGTGTAAAGGTTCTGCATCCAGTGTATAGTCTCTTTATGCAGTGTGAAGGTTCTTTGTGTTACACAAAGGTTCTTCTTATGTAGTTTTTTTTTTTGTACTTCATGCAGTGTAAAGTTTATTTGCAGAGCTCTAAAAGTTTATTGTGCAGTGTAACACCGTTATTATACCAGACGTGAGTGATGCGATGCAACAAAAGCAAATACAACCCATTTATAATTAGTGATTTGGTCTACATTGGATGCGGCGCAAGGAGACACAACAAATTCTGTAAACTGATGCCCTGTTCTATTTCTAATATTCTGTAAGCGCCCGCACTAATTTTGACACGAAAAACAAATGGATTTGCAATGGTCGCGTTCAGTATATACATGTTCTTAGTGCAGTTTGAAGGTTCGAAGGTAAAAGTTTGTTTACATTGTAAAGTTTCTTTGTGCATTCCAATATATCTTTATGCATTGTGAGGTTTCCTTATGCACTATGTTTTTTTTGTACTTTTTAACACTGTTTGAACAACCTTTATACTACAACATTATGACAGTGTTCAACTTTTTCATACAGTGTAAAAGTATGACGTGCATTGTATTTCCATTATACAAACTCATGGCTGATTTAATGATCCAACATTGTGTATGGAGCCATTTGAGTGTGCAGTGCTTGCCTGGATACAGCAGATGACTCCAAACACAACTCTGGAGATGGAGATGAACCCTGGGGGAGGTTTTAGGCTGAACTTCAAAATGTTCCCCATACCTGATTTATTTTAGATAGTTCTCAATCTGTCTCTATCTTTCCCTCTTTCTCTCCCTTTTCTCCACTGCCAGTAACTGCCCATTCAGTCATTTCCCCAGGCTGTTTTCTGATGGAGCGCTGGGGCCAGGGAATAAGGTAGGCCTGTAACAAACAGTTGAAAGAGCCGTCTCCAATCAGTTAGCCTGTGAAAGCCTGGGTAACTTTCTGTTCATGGTATAAGCTTTCTGTTCAGCCTTCCTTCTCTCTCCCTCTCTCTTGAGGCAGGTCCATAAACACACCCCCTTGGTTTCATATTGCTATTGATCTTTGGCTGCCCCTTATTTATAGACTGATAAATGTATCATTTGTTTTCTCTGCTATAGAAAAGAAACTCAGCCTATTAGTTTCTCAACGTCTTCCTCATATTTATCCTTTACGGTCTGGCTCGCCTTCCTTCTCATAGTCGACTGGCTAAGCTGCTTATTAAGGGTATACAGATGAATAAAAAAGATTGATGAATATGAGGATGGTGAAACAAACATTTTCCTAGTTATCACACTTTCTTAGCCATGATAGATCCCGATAAAACTTGTATAGATTGGTGAATGAATAAAACATGGTTAATCCAATGTAGGAGAGACCATGAGCAATTGTAACACGCAGATGTTTTACATTTTCATTCACAACTTTCAAACCGCTACAAATTTACCTGACATTGTTTGGTATAAAAAAGGTGAAGCCGAAGGGATGGAGGGATGAAGCACAGCTGAAGGCCTGGAAGTCTGTGGCGCAGGCGGAGCAGAGCCTGACCCAGGCCGAACTGGTGGGATGAGGGAGCCCGGTGGAGCCGTAAAGAAGGCGGTCCCAAGTGGAGCCAAGGGGGGGAGGAACCAAGGTGGAGCCAACTGGTTGATGAGCCGAGGTGGAGTGACATGCTGGAGGCGGAGCCTAGGGATCCTCTTGACAAGGTGGAGCTGGAGACTGGAAGATCCAAAGCAGATCCACGCAGCAGAGTGGAGTCAGAGGAGGAGACAAGGAACTGAGGGGAAACAGCGGAGGAGGGCAGAGAAACTGGCTGTCATTGGAAGAGGAGTTGGGAGAGGGAGGCTGGGCAGGACCAGCGGAGACACAGGAGACTTGGAGCTGGGCAGGACCAGCAGTGACACAGGAGACAGGGAGATCCTCTTCCAATTTCTTATTGTATCCCGCAGAGGTCAACTGCAGCTCCCCTTCAGCGCTGGGAGTGTGGGCATGGCTCCACTCCATGCCCTCAACTCCACAAGCACGCCCACTGGAATGCATGGTGTTGCCGGCTCACTCACCTGGTCAGACTCTTCCTTAGGCTCAAGCTCCAAGGCTATGGTGGGCTCCATCTTTATCTCTGGCTCTTGCATTGTGACAGGCTCGGGCTCTCTGTTTGCGGTGGGCTCTGGTGTTTGTTCTGTGCAGTGTGTGTGTGAGGCTGGTGGCTGGGTTCTGGGTCCGGAGTGGGGCTGGTGGCGTCTTCAGCAGCGCAGACAATCCATTGTTCACCACCACTCCACAGAAGTTCCCCGAGGACCAACCACAGTCCAGGTTCAAGCGTTCGTTCAGGCTGATGAAGAAAAAAAAAACAGCCAGCAGTCGGGGAAGTTGGTAAGGCATGGCAGGTCTAAAAATGTCCTTGTTAAACCAAGTTTAGCTCTTCTTGCTTTAGACAGAGCAACTGGACAGCAAGTAAGTTGCACGACGCAGGAAATTCAATAACAAAGTCTTTACTTGGAAACACTCAGGAGAATACAGGAATCAAACCTATATAACATTACCACACAAACATAAACAAGACTGAATAACGAACAAAGGAAACTAAGTCTGTGCTTAAATGCACAGAGTTAATAATGTAACTAAATGAACAAAAGGTGAACCTAATCCAATCAGAAACCATAGACACGAATTAGCAAACTAAACTCAGGCAAAGCAGAACAGGGAACAGAATGAAAATTAAACCAAAACAGAATGAGACTGTTACAACATTAACATGAGCATGTTTCTTTACTTTAACTAAAGTTAATAAATGCTGTATAAAATATACTGTTCATTGTTAGTTTATGCATTAAATAATGTTAACAAATTGATCAGATTATAATATTGAATTGGTTACTTTATAATAAGTATACGGTAATAAATTACTTTCAAATCATTAACAAACTCTTTATATTGTATTATATTGTATAGTATATTGTATTTTCTACATATAGATTAATAGGCCATATACAAATAGTGAGTTCTTTATTCATTGTCACTGTAATTAACACAATTATTATTGTTTAATTGGCTCGTAAAGGAATTGTTAATTGGTTATTGGGAGTAAATAGTTCTCACTTTAGATTATATTAATTGCATTCATATTCAGTGTACCTTGAAGTGTTCAACTCTGGCATACACACTGGCATATGTTATTTATGGAAACTCTCCATAGGCGTAATGGTTTTTACTGTACAAGTACAAACTGTATATTCTATCCCCTTACACTAACTCTACCCCTAAACATCACAGAACATGCAATTAATGTTTAAGAAAGATTGTTTTAAAGCACTTAATTTATTACATTTACCATTTTCTGTAACCTAATCTAAAGTGGCTGAGAACTATTTACAGTTAAGAAAGCATTAAAAACATTATCTAACTCTTTACATATGAGCTAATTAATCAATAATAATTTGGTTAATTACAGTGACAATGAATGAAGAACTCACTATTTGTATATAGCCTATTAATACAGTATATTTACAATGTAGAGACTACAATATATTAACTTTGAATTAACTATAAACTAATAGTTTGCAAGTAATCTGTAAGTACTTTATTACTGTATACTTATTATAAAGTGTTACCAGTGAATTTAATTCAAGTAGATAGTGCTATGTTAATATTTATTAAGAGTACTCAACAGTTTTCACCTTTAAACACAAGGTTGTATTTTATTTCATAACTAGTGTTACAATTAACCCTTTGTTAAACCTCTTTTTAAAAACAAATCCTACCTTACCAACTGTCCGCAACAGTTTAATTTAAATGAGATTGGCACATAAAAATATATATTAACTGAACTGTACTGTGCAGTGCAATCTCCCATTTATTGCTATGGTAATGGGATGTTATGTAAAGCTTGTAGTAAAGCTTGTATGAGTTAGCAACTGTATACAAGGGGGGGCGGAGCTTAACAAAAGTTCAGTTGCCTATGACCTCAGAGCCGAGATAAAACAGATATACATTTTTGACAGCAGAAGCAAAATACTTCCCAAAAATATTTTTTTCAAATCAAATTTTTGTACATATTTCTCACAAAGTGCATAATCACAATTATTTTTTTCAGGCAGTCAGAGAGAACTCTACTGAGCGTGTGCAGAATAAATGTCATCAGTTTATCTTATTTGGCAGCTTTTAAAATAATTTTACTGTTACAATTGGCCCTGCTCTCCTCTATAGAGACTGACCTTTATACTTGTGATACATTTCTGTTGCTAAGAAACCTTGGCATTTTTTAAACCAATGAAATTAAATATGTACCCTGCCGATCTTAATTCCTCTTTTATTACTTAAAATTACAGAATCCAAACTCGTCAGTGTTTCTTTCGGTTCATTGTGAGTGCAACCTATGCAAATCTGGCAAGCATTAGTTTTTTTTTCTCTGTCATTTAATGGTTGGTTTTTAAAGACCAGATAAAAAAGATAAACACCCTCCTTCCCTCTCACACACGCTTTAGAGGAATGTCTGATTGTGACAGGAAATGAATTATTAAAACGAGACGCAGGTGCCGGATACAGCCTCCATTTTGTGAGACTCACAACATGATTTATTTAGAGGACTGTTGCTTCAAAGTCAGTTTAAAGTTTGTCTTTTCTCGCCATTTCACTTTAACGGGACCCATCATCTCAATCACCGTTTTCCGCCTTCTCTCTGCCTCACCTCTCTCTTGTTCTGTTGCTATCTCACTTATTCTATTCTTTTTCTCAGAAACGAGCTAACGTTTCCACTTATATCCTCACAGCTATTGCAGTTTAAAAGGATGAGCTGTGCTGGATGGCTAAGGTGTTTGTCTGATATTCCAGCTTTCACATGGTACCCTCAGCTATCGGACATAAATAAACATCATGCTGGTTTCGATCAGGCCTGCTTGTTGGAAGCATCACCCGTTACCCTGAACAGCTCTTCCACAGGCGTTCTGCATGAATTACTCACTTTATCCCTCGTAGTTTTCATTGTAGGACAACAAGTACTACTTTATACACAGCAGCGCTTGTTCCAAAGAGCTCCAATTTGACAGATCAAAAAAAGGTTTTTGCTCCCCTCCAATTTAGCCTTGATAGCAGGTGAGCTTGTTTCATTTCAAAGCAGTTGCTCACAATTTTAGGACACATTCAGTCCTGAATCAGCCATTTTGCCAGCCTCCCACTCACATTGTACATATTTCCTTATTCTTGTTTTCAGATTTAACCCTCTATTGCAGGGGTCAGCAACCTTTTTGTCAAAAAGTGCTTTTTTTAAGTTAATGTGTGAGACAAATTAATTGTGATCAGAATTTCTACCTATTCAGAATAAAAAGGTACTTTTTACCTGTTTGGGTATTTATGCAAATTAGCACATACGTAATTAGATTATGCACCGTTTGTCTATGTTAACAAACAATTAAAAAAAAACTTGTAATACATTTTTTGTTTGTCTTGATGTAAGTAATCAACTCAGTAATTTTCATGGTGATATCTAAAGATTAAATTTTTTACCCTATTCACGTGAGAAAAAGAATGAATAGGCGTATGAATAGGCTATATTTGGGTCTTTTTCAAAACTTTCCCCTAATGTGATTCTTCTGGGCTTTTTTTTCCTTACTCAGGACATATTGAGGATACAAAATCTGTTGAGTTTGCTTCTGTTGCGATTTGTTCAACCTTTTTTCATAAAATGACTGGACTAAAAGGATTTTGACCATTTTGGACGTGGCATTTGAGCCTGAGACTAATTGGAAATAATCGCTTCATGATTAATTTCCATATTATTTGCATTGCATTGTGTGTTTGCAGAGCAAAGAAAATAGAGAATAAACAGTTTCATTCCTAACTTTTTGTCACTTTGCGTGAGTTTGGAAGAACACAGGGCGCTCTTAACAATTGTTCCTCTTTCCTTCTCTCTCTTTTTATCTTTGTCTCTCTCTCTCTCTCTCTCTCTCGCTCTCTAAAAAATGGGCAATAGAAGATTTCTTAATGAGCAGGATTGAATAATTACAGGCCTTAGATGTTTTCTTGATGAGATCCTTGCAGCTCATGATGGGCCATGCAGCTCTTCTGACGATTCCTGAAGAAAAGAACAGAGGAAAGATACAGAAGAGTGAAGCTTTGTGATCAAAGGAACGAAAAGCTCCCTTTCATTTCACTCTCTATCTCAAGCAATATGAATCCTCCACGTCACTTCAGCCACACTGTACAGATTATAAGGAAGGGGGCTGCGATGGAGGGTGGGGAAAACAGTGGGAGTTTTTATACTAATTTGTAACCTTCCCTCTGACCCACATTCATTGGGTCCCAGTGACCAGGTTGAGTGAGTGACAGCCTTTGAAAGGACACCTTGCTATTGGACATCGCTCTACAGATAATCACAGTTTTATGGGTCAGGTGACTTAGTAACCTCTCATTCCACATGAGGAAATGGCCTTCATTAGCAGGAGGACCGACTCTGGGGTAAGATATATATCGAGCGTTGAGCAGAATAAGGTGAAGAGAAAGAGAAAAAACTGCTCAGGATTCTTGGATGAGACTGGGATACTCAAGAACACAGACCTCCCCATTCTGTCTGATTTATACCCTTATAAAATGTTGATCAGAGTGTTTAAATATATAATCTACCCAAAGGCATTGCTCACCTTTTGAAAGAGAGACACTGCAAGCCACAAACCTTCACTGTGGGAGATGCGAGCGTTGAACGTGAAGGGAATGCCTGATGGTTTGTAGTCATTTGACAGCTTTGTTCCTCTACTTTGCAAGAGCACGTTTTGAAAAAGTTTTTCTTACATCTAGAGTCTCTGTAGTTTCAGTTTTGCATTAAGAGCAAGTTCATATTTGCAAACAGTCAACGTAGGTCACTGCAGGCTACCCCGAAGCATTGTGGGGTAAGTAAGGCACTACCGTAATTAAAAGAAGTATAGGGATCTTTAAACATGCAGCCCTGCATCTTAAAAACAAGTTAGAGTTTTTGGGGTGGTGTACCAAACCTCTCGTGTTACGACTGTAAGCCTTGTTCCCTGAGAAGGGAACGAGACACTGCGTCGATACAACACTTTGGGGAATGCCCCCAGTGTAGCGCGTCTGAAGCATGAATTAAACTATTCCAATCTTCAATGTGACGGCATACACGGAAGCAACAAAGGGACGCCGGCACACAACAGAGTTAGCTTTTGCGATGAAGCAAGTCGCTCCCAGGCAGGGGAAGGCGTGGCGAAGGGACGCAGTGTACAGTCGTAACCCGAGACGTTCCCTTACGAGGGAACTCGCACTGCTTAGATACAACATTTTGGGGAATGAGTACCCACTATGCCACACCGAGCCCTGACTGTCCTAGTATGAAGCTGCGCACAGGCACACTTAGGATGGGAGCACTAGAGTGCCTAGCGTAAAAGAAATGTCCAGGCTATAGAATCTGATAAAAGTATGAGGGGTAGCCCATCCTGCTGCATCGCACACTTCTTGGATTGGGGCCCTTATAGGAGGGCTCTAGAGGACGCCATGCCTCTCGTTGAATGAGCCCTCATGGCCAAAGGTGAATGCAAGCTGTGCACCTGATAGGCCATAGAGTAACAATCCAGTTACTGATGGTCTTTTTGGATGCGGGAAGCCCCTTCTTGGGCGACCCGAGGCAGACCAGCAACTGGTTTGACTTCCGCCATGAAGAAGACCTCTGGACATCTTGAGAGCTCTGACAGGGCACAGCAAATTAAGTCTTTCTTCATCCGCCATCACGTGAGGTGAGGGATGAAAAGCCTGCAGAACCGTAGGCCGTGTCATATTAGATGTCACTTTAGGCACACAGCCTGGCCTGGAATGCAAAATAGCCTTAACCCGTAAGATATGGAAAGGATCTGAATATCTCTCTCAGAGAAGTAATGGCTAATAAAAAAGCTAGCTTGAGGGAAAGGTCATTGGCCTCAGCTGACTCTGGAGGTTCGTGGGCCTTTACCAGCCCTTCGAGAATCACTGCCAGGTCCCATGTGGGAACTCTGGTCCGATTCCCACTTATCATTCTCCAAGGCCCACGGAGGAAACATATGACCAGCTGATGTCTTCCCAAAGGGCCATCACCCTGAGGAGTGTGGAAAGCAGTAATGGCAGCCACGTATACCCTGTGTGGATGGGGTAAGACCAGCAGAGAAGCGATCCTGGAGGAACTCCAGCACTGAAGCCACCGGGCAGTTGTATCCACCTCACACTCTCTACACCAAATGGTGAAACATTCCATTTTAGGTCGTACAATTTCCTCGTGGAGGGAGCTCTAGAGCTGAGTATGGTCTCGACTACTCCTGCTGACAGGCCAGCCTCTTTGTACTGTGGAGCAGGAGCCAGACCCACAGTTTCCATAACTCTGGCCGAGGGTGAAATATTGAACCCTCTGCCTGCCACAGCAGGAGCAGAGCGATCGGTGGAAATGCGTACAGGCGCTGCCTCAGCCCCACCTGCACCATGGCATCCAACCCCAGCTGGGCTGGATGCGTGAGAGAAAACCAGTGGATAGTGTGTTGCCTCTTGAGACGCGAACAGATCCACTTCCACTGGGCCGAACCTCTCGAATATCGACTCCACCGCCTCATAGAGGTTTCAGACCCCCTGATGATTTAGATAGGACACCATTGGCATATTGTCTGTTTTAACAAGAACGGGGTGACCATTGAGGTCTGGCAGGAAAATCATCAGAGCTCAGAAAACCGCCAGCATTTCCAGGCAATTTATGTGCCAGGAAGAATGATGGTCATGCCATAGACCTCTCGTAAAGCGGCCGTCCATGACTGTGCCCCAGCCCAAAACTGCTTTCCGGCGACATGACGCTCCTAGCACGGGACCTAGTGACAGGAACCAAGGATTCTTCCACATAGATAGAAAACGACGGCATCTGCGCATAACCCTGATCATGCAGAACGGGTTCCCCCTCAGGGAAAACCCCTTGGTTTTCAATCACCACAGCAGGGCCCTCATGTGCAGCAGACCAGATGAAATCTCGTTGGACACTGCTGCCATGAGCCCTGACACTCTCTTTTTTTAAAAATGTTTTACAGTGATGGCCTGGCCTAGCTTTACACTGGTCACCGTGGATGGGCTCGATCCCTGCAGGCAACAATTGTGCAAAATATCGATGCCGAACTGCCAGCCCCTGTGACTGGGCCAGAATAAGCCAGTCGTCGATGTGATCTATTACCCTGATACCCTTAAGCCTCAGCAGAGCTAGAGCTGCTTCCATGCATTTGGTGATAGTGTGAGGGCAACCCAATATTGGAATGCCTTGCCCCCGAAAGCGAACCTCGGGAACTTCCACACATCCATCCTTTCATCTCACAGGAAGTATGCGTCCTTCAGATCTATCGTGACAAACCAATCCTTGGATTTGATTTGGCTCACAATGGTGGAAATAGTGAGCATCTTGAACCTGAATCTACTCAGAGACCGATTCAAATTCCTTAGATCTAGAATTGGACCCCCCAGCCTTCTTGGGAACTATGAAGTAGCTGTAAATCCCGGACTCCCTTTAGGACACGTTATTTAACCTCCTTTGGCAAGAGGGAGTTTACTACTTGTTCCAATACCGGACCCTGCTGTGGGTTAACTGCAGTCCAAACCACCCTGTTGAAATTCGGTGGGTGGAAATGGAACTGCAGCCTGTACCCCTTTCCAAGGATAAATATTCTACAGGTTTTGCCATGCTTTGAAATATTCTACTTAGGGAACCAGCCTCTCGAGGCTGATTTCGGGTATTATTTGAGATTCGTTCTCGATCTCCTGAAGCGGCTCTCTGGCAGGGTTTGGTCGAAAACGATTCTCGATGTGCGGACGCGAGCGCTGCCTTGCCGCAAGCCTGTGGGGCAGATAGTGTAGCGTGCCTTTGCTGGAAACCGATGTGTTCCGAAGTGCACCTGAAAGCGGGATACAGACATCAATTTCCTGAGGGCTCC
The DNA here is from genome assembly GCA_031834385.1 of Semotilus atromaculatus. Classification (NCBI taxonomy): domain Eukaryota; kingdom Metazoa; phylum Chordata; class Actinopteri; order Cypriniformes; family Leuciscidae; genus Semotilus; species Semotilus atromaculatus. The sequence goes on from JAULUF010000003.1 coordinate 2,406,822, forward strand.
CAGAGGGGAGGCTCTTTCGGTTTCGTTCTCGACACCCTGAAGCAGAAGACCGGCAGGGAATAATCAAGAACAATTTCCGATGTGTGGACACGAACACTGCTTGGCCGCAAGCCTTTGGGGAAGACACTGCAGCGTGCGTTCACTGGAAACCGACGTGTCATGAAGCGCACTTTACGGTGGAATACAAACAACGATTTCCTGAGGGCTCCATGGAGGAGCGAAAACTTCAGAGGCCTGCGCATAGTGACATGACCTTACCCGAAGCCGTCTTCAAGAGAATAACAGTCCTCAAATCTGTTTTCTCTTTGGAAAGCGTCAGGCAAGAGTGTTGCTTCGACCCCCAGGCTTCCTCAGAGGGGGCTCGAGAGGCAACCACTCAATGGCTGCTGCTTGAACTGCGCAGGCAGCCCCCTCAAGAACTGCCCATGCACGCTCTGCTCCCAGCTTAGTCAGATAATTATTTAATCTTTTTTGATTCCTCCGAATTAAATGGAGCCATAATAACGTGGTCTGAATGGTAGGCTGAAATATTTAGCTCAAAGTCAGATATTCCACCATTTTAATTCATTAGAATTAAATGCAGCCATGATATACAGACAAGTGAAACATTGTCTGAATGGTAGGCTGAATTAAAATATTTAGCTCAAAGTGAGATCATATTTCACCATTTTAATTCATCAGAATTAAATGCAGCCTTAAATACCAGACAAGGGAAACCCAGTCTGAATGATAGGCTAAATAAAAATATCTAACTCCTCAAAGCCAGAGAATATTTATACATGCATACCGGCCTCGTAATCTACACATTGCCTCGACAAAGCAAGATACAAGCCGAGCCGTTCAAAATACTCGAGATGAAAGTCAAGGTGCGAGGCTGTAACACACCGAAAGCACACGTTTTTTTCTTTTGCTGTACGCTTCGAGATATTTTTCAATGAACACAGCCAGCCCCCTCAAGAGCTGACTGTGCATGCCTCGCACCCAAACAGTATCACACACCGATCGCGTGTGTCACTTCCCGCAGTTTAATGTAGGCAGGAAGCACGCTTTCAGCTGTGCTTATGGTAACAATTCAAGTTCCCACATGACAAACAACACCAAATAGGACAGACAGTTGTACACAGAGCGCTTGCTGAAAAGCAAAAAGATAACTCTGCTGTGTGCCGGCGTCCCTTTGTAGCTTCCGTGTATGCTGTCACATATTACATCATGATGCAAAGCCAATCAGGATTGGAATAGTTTCATTCATGCTTCAGACGCGCTATGCTATGAGTTTCCTCAAAAAGGAACCCTTGGTTGCTAGGGTGTTACTATGTTGTTCTAAATGGTTTCTAGGGTGTTGCTTGAACCCTTAGCATACCTCACAGCTCAAAACTTGCTGTCTTAAGTGTTAGGCTGTTGCCAGGTCTATGCTGTGGGTTGCTCAGGTGCTCAAAGTAGTCCACCAGACAAAAAAAAAACACTTAATGTTATAGCAAACCTTATACCTCATTCATGTCTGAAACACTTAACAGTACAGGAAAAATAAATCCTGTTTAATACTAGCGTTTGCTGTTTAAGCTAAATGTTTGTATGAGGAAAAAGTTGACTAACCCCTACCATGAGTAATATTAGGCTACCCTCAGAAAAATATGGCGCTTGTCCATTGCATGGGATGGCTTGGCTCAGCTCGTTTAGCTTTTTGGAGTTTAGTACCGCTTCAAAGTGGGTGGGATTATAGACTGATCATTATAGTTGTGCCGTCTCTACTGCCGTGACATCATCATAAATGCAACACAAACAAACACACAACACAGGAGCAATGGAGCATATCGATGGAATGGTGTTCTTGATTCTTGGCATGTGGATGTTTTTCACTGCAAGACAAAGAAGTTTGTTTGTTCAAGTTTGGTGTTTCGTCTCAAATCCAATGACACTGGTAGTGATGATTCTCTCTGACCAAACACTGATCTGCAGTGCTTATGTCACAGTTTAGTATCAGTACGGCTCCCTTGGAACCTCAACCAAGGTGGTACTATTTAAGTGAGCCATACCATACAGTGGAAAAGCGTCAAAAGTGAACCGTACCATGCAGTGGAAAAGCTCTAATAGTTACCATTGTCATAACAGTAGCTTAACCAATAGCATGAGAAACAGTCTTCCAGAACCTAACTTTTATCTAACAGTCATGCTTGCCTTACCAAACACCACTAAAGTTAGTTTCTATCAGCTGAAAAGGTGTTTTTCATCATGCAAAAAATGTAAATTCTGAGGTCTGATGGTATAATGGCTAAATGTGAGCACCATCTTTTAAACATGAATCTAAACTGAAGATTAAAGAAACACATTAAAACACCCACAACTCTTGTCCCCTTTCAATTACAGACTTGTGTAGAGCACTAATTTGTGTGAAGTCTAGACTGCATGTTACACGGTAAACCAGCTGAGGCACTTGCAGCAAGTGGCAGGGATTTCATCCTATCCCTACTGAGCCCAAAGTTCCTGCTGCTACATCTGCATAGTCTCGTTCTCACAGAGGTGGCTTCGATCAAAAAACGAATGACTGAAAATGCCTTACACCTCTCAATGCTTGTTCTTATTTTCCTTGCTGTTAGGATCGTTCTGTCTGTTATCCCTGCTAAAAAGATAGCTTAGTCACATTGTTTGTGCATCTGAAATCATGTACTGTCTGAGTAGGTACTACATTTGAATTTGAACTTACTTCTCATCTGTTAAAGTACGTTCTACATATGAATGTGTGTAGTGAATCTAATCCGGACTTCATCATGTGATTTACTAGCGTCAGTTGCGTCACTTCACCTCCATTCATAAATCCCCTCCTGTGGCCTCATGGGAAAGTATCCATCGAATGCACATTTAAGAATCTTGGAAATAGTAGGTCATCCGGGGACTTTACGCCTACTGTTTTCAAACACTATGTATTCGGACATACTACTCCGTTAACGCAAGCCTACTGTTTTTCACATGCTATATACAGTAGGGAAGTATTCGGTTTCAGCGTGTGTTTTGGTTGCTCGTGTGCTGTTCTGTCCTCACCAGGCTGTTAAGTCTAGATCATTTGTCTTGACAGACTTTACTTTTCAGCTAACATCACCTCTTTTTTTTTTAAGGTTGGACTTTTACCTGAGAGTGGTTTTCTGTACTAATTGTCTAACAGCATGTGATTAGCATGCTAATTAAAACACTGCTGCTAAAATATTAAACATAGATAGATAGATAGATAGATAGATAGATAGATAGATAGATAGATAGATAGATAGATAGATAGATAGATAGATAGATAGATAGATAGATAGATAGATACTTAAATAAATCACATCACTGCTATAACATTTCCAATGTTAACCATGTTAATGTTAATGGCTCGCTCTGTATTCTAGCCTCAGGCACAAACAAAGATTTAAATAAAACATACATTGATCTAGTATTTAAGAAATGTTTGAGAAGGTGAATTTTAAAAAAAAGTTATAAATGCTATTCTGCCCATCCTTTAAAAAGTAATTAATAATCAGATCAACCATTAAATAAAGCAGAATTCCTGCTTTTCCAAACAAGTTTTTTCTAGGCTAATATCACCTATAGGGAGAAAGGAACATAAAAAGCAGCAAAAATAAACATTCTGCATTTACTCACGCTTATATCATTCTAATCCCATATGCCTTTCTTCTGTAGAATACAAAAAAACTAATTCTGAAGACTCTGCTGGTTTTTGATGAATCAACTGAATTTAATGAAAAGGGTGCAAAAGCACCATAAAAGTAGTCCATGTGACTTTATAATTTTTTATATTGCATTATATTTTAGTTATTCAGCATTCATTTGAATTGAGTTGAACTAGATGCGAATCAAATCGGTCTGATCCATAAACAAATCCTTCGCCAGTTTTGTGATCTGAATCAGCTGATTAATTGATAAGATCTGACTCAAAATAACTACTGGCTCAAAACGACCGGTTCAGACATTGCTATATCTCTTATGAACGCCATGGAAATCTTTCAAAATTACTTGGAATGTGGTTCACAGTATGTATGATTATCACTTTCATGATAATTCTATGATGCTTTTAGTTTTCCAGTCATGCAGGTTTGGAATGACATGAGGGTGAGTAGTAATGACAGAATTGTAATTTTTGGGTGAGCTTTATAAGGACAACAGAACACACCAGAATAAGCAGTCATGGTGTCTTCATCTTAGATTTCTCTTCGTCTTCATGTTGCTGGAGACACATGAGGTTCCCTTTCTTGCCCTGCTTCCTCCTGGACTGCTGTACCTGAAGATAGCATTTTTGTTTTAAATGTCATTGATGGATTAGCTGGCTGGTCAGGGGTCACTGGCGGCCATGTAGTTTGTAATGGCTTGAGTTGCGTGATTACCGGTGCTGATGAGCCGACTGAAAGATGGTTATGCCAGGAATCAATGAGCCTGTTAATACTGTTTTGGCTCAAAGTGCCTTTTAAGAGATCCGGCTAATCGCAGCAGGCATTTTAATTGAGCAAGATATTAACGCCGGTGTAACTCAGACGATGCTCTGACAAAAATATTCATTCAAAGGCAGGAAACCCTGCTGGTCTGTCCGTGACTCAGGCCAGAAAGTGAGATTTCTCTTATGCCTGAAGCTTTCTAAAGGGTGAGTCTTAGTTCCGTTCTCCTCTTGGAGTAGATCTGGATGCAGTGTCTGTATAGATATAGACGTTCTGCTAACATCAACTCCTAATATAAACAATTATATTGGTTTCTTTTTTTACTCATTCTCTTTCCAACAATCACACATAGACTTAGTCAGATTATCTTGCATATTACATTAGATAGTGATTGTTTTTTCCCATCACATTATAGTACACCTTATTCATAATTCTGTATGTAAGATTTTGGTGTTCGTCATAACGACAGCTCCGGCTACCTGCAGCCTCCATTCCTTTGAGATATTGTTTCCTGTTTCCAAACGGCAGCAGTGACATCTAGTGGTCAAGTGGAGAACTGTACATGTGGAGGGCTGCGTTCTCAGATTTAAACTCAACACTCGTCAATAGGGGGTCCCTGGCTCTGCTACTGATCCATCAAGGCTGAAGACCCCTGATTTAGTAAAACATTAATTTAGATCAATATCAAACATTACTACATTATTAATTACTGTGCTCGTTCAGATAGAATGTCATGAAAAATTCTTCACGGACCCCCTGCAGCACCATAATGGATTTCCAGGGGTTGAAAACCCTAGATCTATATTACTGTACAAGCCTGCTGCTGTGGATTATATTAAGAGGCATCTAAAATTGTCCCTCACTGTCTCATGAGATTTACTTCAGATTTCATTATGAAAAAGACAGCAGTAGCTATTGATTCATGAGTCGCTGGAGTTAAACTTGACCTATGATAAACATGCATTTTGTTGAAGTGAACTTTTATTACTGATTTGTATTGCTCTTGATTGAACCTAACTTTTATTATTGAATTATTATTATTGGTCATTGCTAATTTTATTATTGGTTCAAATGTATTTATTATTGGTTAAACTAAACTTTTATTATTATTTATTTTAAATGAATTGTTTTATTTCTGAATTATGTATTACTCTTGTTAAATTGTATTATTTTGTTAAAGTTAATATGTATTTATTTATTCATTATTGGTTGAACCTAACTTGTATTATTTAATTATTAATTATATTTTTATTTATACTTTTTTATAGTCAGAGGTTTTATTAAATATTGTATTATTATTATTATTATTTTACTTTATTACATAGAAAGGTACTGGGCTGAGGTCTCATGGCCTGTAATGGTTAAAAACCTGTCAATGATGCTCAACAAGCTCAATCATATTATTCCTTAAACGATAAAACCCACTGAAAACTCTCCCAACAGACAAACCACTCTTGCGAGACCACACAGACTCTGACATCTCATTTCCGAAGGCTTCAATAGGAACATAGTGAAGCTTCTGGTGTTAAAACAGTGATTTTCTGTTTGTAGTCGCGGCAGCGTCTTCTTGCCGCTCGCGCTGGGAGCTCAGGTCCAGTTCCAGCAGGTGAGTGCAGGCCCAGTTAATAAACCTCATGTCTGCTCCCTGTGGAAATCAACCAGCACCTGACCTACATCAATGACTCTGTTTCCTCTCCCTACACACAATGTTTTATTCATGAGAACTTTCGCTAGATATATTCTCGGCTTTATATATTCCTTTTTTCCTCTGAGAGAAACAAGTCGTTCTTGTCGGTATGTCGACGCACGGACCCAATCACTTTTCATATCCCGCTGGACTGATCCCAGACCTGTAGTCTCATGTCCTGCTGTATGAAGCGAGGTCAAAGAACAGTGATTTCACTAATAAAAACTGTATTGCAAGGTGCTCCCAGGTTACATAAAGAATTGTTTTTACACAGCAGATTAGAGCTCCTTTTAACAGCGCAATAACTTGTTTTCAAGCTTTTCTCCCAGGAGAAATATTGTTTTGCCTTTTTTTTTTTTTCAGTTCGGCAGGTACATAGCCATGTGAATTTAATTGAGCAGCCAGTATCCTCAACACTTTAAAGCTGCTGTCCGTAACTTTTTTTAAGTTAAAAATAATCCAAAATAATTATTTAAAAAAAAAAACATATTCAGCCAGTGTTTAAAAGTATCTGCTTGCCATAGCTTGATTCAAAACGGTTAGCTTGTAATAATGATTTTAATTCCAGTGGTACTGGTGGGTTTCCGCGGGAAATTCGAGCATGTCTTTGCGTCATTACGTCACACCCGTACACATAAAGAAGAGTCTCGGCTAGCCGGCTATACTGCGTGTGAGGCTTTTCTCGCAGCACTTTACATAATTAAACTTATGGCGGATCCAGAAAGATCCAAACAACAATCATCAGTGTGTCAACTGGAGATTCACCAGTTATAAAACCCAAAAGACTTCGTACTTTGGATTTAAGGTGGCTAGAGAAAGAGAAAGAAACCGTCTCATGTGAACACAAGGATGTCGGGCGGGGCTTTTGAAAGGTGCGTGAACTCCGTGTTTTGAAGGGGTTCGAAACAGAAGAAGAGACGGCTTTTTTCTGCTTAACAAGTAAGACATTTCAATAGTTCAATCGTGTAACCGTACCACTGTTTTCTTAATTCACACAGTTATGGAGTTTCCTTTGTTGTGCCTTTCTCATTTAGCTATTATGGAGAATATGAATTCTGAACTACACAGGTAACCATAAAACACATTAAATGTAACGTTAGTCACGCAATGCTGATGTTGTTAACATGAACAATTACATCTAACGATCGCTTATCATGTCGAATTCTTTTTCCCCCTTAGTTGATCAGAACAAAAAATTTTACTTACTTGTTCAGAAGACATTTTCCGTTGAAAATTCTTATGTTGGTCAAACTTCTCAAAAAGTGAATCTGTGATTCTGAATGACTGTATCCACACAGCGCGGTGACTGACAGCAGCACTATCCTCAAAACACTGTGTTCATTCGCGCTGTTTCATGCCGATTTACAACCCACATAAAGATGATAATTCCGCGAATAACTGCAATTGCAGATTACGAACAGAGATGGTGACAAAGAGGAAAAGTTACGGACTGTAGCTTTAAGACATGGATTTGTTTATTCTTGGACTTAATCTAGACTGTTTTATATACAACCTGAAACCTTATGAACCCATATCAACCTGGGATGATCTCAGATGACATCTCAGATGATCTGATCACACCAGGCAGCACTAAATAAACCGAAAACATCTTGTCACAATCAACCACATTGGAAAGTAGTTGATGTGTGTTAATGTTTGTTTGTGTATATAAATATTTTTTTCTTTTTCTTTCTAGATCTACATTCCTTGCAGAACTGCTTTGATTCTGGCAAATGAGGACATTGATTTCAGACATAGAGGAGTGTGCAAGTGAATGGAGCTGGATCTTTCATCATATCCCAGGATCCCGTGCAACCCTATCTGCATATATTCACTAGCAAACACTGTTATTGTCAAATGGTTTTACCCCTCATTTAAAGATATAGTTCCGGTGTGACTTTATTTTGTTCCGTGGAGTACAAAAGGAGTTATGAAACAAAATGTCTAAGCTGGTTGTCTCTGATCCCTATCCACTTTCATTACATTTTGCAATGTCATTTTTTATTCCACAGAATAATAATTAGTCGGATTTGGAACAATATAAGGGTGACTAAATGGTGACAGAACATTCATTTAATCGGTTTTGATCATTTTAATGTTTTTTTGTTTTGTTTTTACTGAAGAAAACTGAAAAAAAAAATTATCTGAAGGTTATTGTAATTTTAGAGTAGGGCTGTCTAAACTCGGTTCTAGAGTTTCACTGTCCTGTAGAGTTGAGCTCCAACTTTCCTCAAGACACCATGTTTGTAAGTTTCTAGTATGCCTAGTAAGACCTTGACCTTGATGTGTTTATTAGGACTGGAGCTCAACTCTGTAGGACAGTGGCCCTCCAGGAGCAGGATTGGTCACCCATGTTTTAGAGGTTTATGCATTACAAAAGCACAAAGAGATTTTAATTTGCTGTTGTGAACATTCATTCTAGAGGCATTCTGATTGGATGTTGCTTGTGTTATGACATTAGCAAGGTCATTTTGCTCTCTCTCTCTCTCTCTCTCTCTCTCTCTCTCTCTCTCTCTCTCTCTCTCTCTCTCTCTCTCTCTTTCTTTCTCTTTCTTTCTCTCTCTCTCCATGTCTCTATTCATCCTGCTTTTCCTCTTTCTCCCCATAACCTTATTCTATCTTCACTTAGCCTTAAATGCCTCCAATCCACGATTCTGATTTAGTGGGCCATTAAAAAGTTTTACAGCACCAGGTGACATCATGGGCCAGTCGGATGTGGTAGCGAATATGAATCTTGGCCTCGCAGAGATCTAGTGTCCTCTCCAGGGAAGAATTCCCTAGTAACCAATCCCTTGAGTGTGAGGTCTCAGCAGCTGTTCTGACACAACAGGAGACAAAATTCCCACCTAATCACTCGAATTAACATTTTTTCCCTTAATGCATTTAATTAAATTGCTTCAGTTTAAGCACTTTAATTTTGCCAGAGCTCTCAGCCCAAGCGTTTAAACTTTAATAAGACAGTATATCAATATTTAAGATATTCTTGTCCTTATAGTGGAGTTTATTGCTTCCACAAACAGCAGCCAGGATGGTAAAATAAACATTAAAAAACAGCTGTGTGAGGGTAAAGGCCTGTTCAACGATACAGATTTAGTTCTAAAAATCGTTCTCAAAGAATAGCAGAGTTCACACCACAGCTATAACGATAATGGCACATAGAAACAATACCGTTGGAATCACTTTCAGAACCATTTTATCCAGCTGATGAACGATAAAAACATTGACAGCCAATCAGAATCCACCCTGCTGTAATGAGCTCGAGCATTTAAAGCGGCAGACAAGCACGCACTAAACAGAACGATATTGTGCGCTGGTGTGGGCGCAAATATAGTTATCTTTCTTTGTATTGTTCCTGGTCTGAATGGGCCTTAAGTTTTGTGGGGGTCATGTTGTATGCTGTGAAATGTTTATTAGGTTTCATTTTCTGTTATAATATCTGCTTAGCTTTAGCCTAAAAAATAAAGGCTTTTTTTTTTGTGCATCACCCATCTTTCATCTTTCAATGCTAAAAATGGGGAAAAAAACAAGTGTGGAATGAACAAGTACCTGCTAATCGTATCAATTGCCGTTATGTGTCTGACATTGAGAGCATTTCATAAAACGTTACCATTCTGATGCATCGACTTGTAGACGAGCCTGTATAATTCGCTCTTTAACTTCTAAATCAGTTTCTGGTTCTAACATACATGACTGAATTAAACTAGTATTTCCACTTGCCACCGTGTAGCGTTTACTACACTAAAGTTGACCGCAGTGGATCAGGGAGTCCGAGCTGGTGTGATTGAGTGGAGGCGGGGACTAATATGCATATTTATGGTTCTGTCTATACTAAATGAAGCAAGCAATTCTAAAGTGATAGTTAACCCAAAAATAAAATGCTGTTGCCATTTTAAAAAATTACTCATGTTGTTCCAAACCTGTAAGACTTTCGTTCATCTCGAAACACAAATTAAGCTCTTTTCAATGAAATCTGAAAGCATTCTGTCTATCCATAAACTATGCAACTACCAATTTGACGCTTCAAAAAGTTCATTAAGAGATCGTAAAACGAATCCATATGAATTGAGTGGTTAAGTCCAAATTTTCTGAAGAGACACGATTGCATCCCGACCATGTCCATCGTCATGTGAAGCAACCATCTCGGGCATTGTGCATTGTGTGTATGGGCCCAAAACACTCTCAAATGTCGCTTGCAGTGTCACAAACATGTGTCCACTGTGCGTCAATGCTGGTGAAAATTTTGGAGAGAAGTCTGAGAGTAGCTGTGGCTAACCAACAAGATCCATGTCTTCAGAGCTGCCACGAAATCTATACTGACCATCATACGGTGGTCAGTTACTGTTATATCACTGTATAGTTATAACAGTAACTATACTGTTTAGTTACTGTTGACTAAACAGTATACTGTAGTTTAGTTACTGTTAACTAAACAGTATATACACAGTATAGTTACTGTTATATGAAGTTACTACGAGATTGGCGGACATGATGGAAGCTGAATCCCTGCATATGCCTGCTCTGTTTGAAGGCCTTCTCGCACAGGATGAGGAAGGACCGGGTGATGACACAGAGGGCGATGCCAACTCTGACCTTCTCAACTAAGACATGGATGAAGAGGAAGACAACTCTCCCTTGCCTGTCTAACAGTCTAGACCCCCTAGCAGGACTGGCTCAGCCTGTCAGGCAGAAACTGGGCCTAGCTTGGCCCACATCACAAGATGCAGAAGGAGCAGAGAGGGACATTTATGACAGAAAAAGGCTGCCGCCTGCTCAACCCACAGCGAGAGAACTCCTGCCTGCCGTGCCTGCTTGCATGAAAGAGATGTCACGCCATTGGTGTAGCCCCTTTAAGAGCAATCTCCCGGCCAAGGTATATTCTAAGCTGGAGATTCAAGGGATGGGAGAGATGGGGTCAGCCGGACCCCCAGTGGTAGAGTCTTCAGTGGTCTATCATCTCCATACGAATCAGCAGTCTATTTCTGCCTACTCACAGATTTTGCTGCCAAGATGGAACGTCTGACTGTCTCCGTCTATCAGAAGATGTATAAATATGCAGCGCAGTAAGTGTGCTCTCTGAGCGCAGTGACTTTACTGTCAGCGTACCAGGCAGAGATTTTGGAGGAGATGAGAAGACAGCTAGACACAGGAGTGCCGAACCAAGCGCTCTGGGATGAAATATGTGTGGTGAACGATTTAATTCTCCACTCCGCGGTTCAGGGCTGTTGCCGAGTGATGGGCCTGGCCGTGTCAGGTGAGAGAGCGTTATGACTAAACATGTCAGGATTAGGCAACGCTCAGAAAGAAGGAGGGGTTCCAGCCCTGTGGTTCTAAGTTCGGTAAGTCGCTAAACCTGCTTTCCGGAATACCCACGATCAACATAGCTTCTGGTTTACAGATAAATCATGTAGCCTATAAATTATTTTCACCAACAGAGGGTCATCTGTTTCGTGTTATCAGCTTTCCAGATGAAGCGCTATTTAACAGACATTTTGCCGACATATGTGTGCTGTCTGTACAAGTGAGATTTGAGTGATATTTTGAACACTGTGTTGTATTCTGATTCAAGGTTTCTAAGGGAACCAAGGTTACGGGGGTTCTGTGTGCGCATGCGTAAGCTGAGTGAGCGAGACAAAAGAATAAAGAGGTTATCGTTCCGAGCCCTGGTGTGGAACTGAACTTATTGTTAAATTGAATAGCTAAAACCCTTAAACACAACATTGGCGATGAGGATGGGGAACTGAACTTATTGTTAAATTGAATAGCTAAAACCCTTAAACACAACACACTGGACTAGAAAAATGTCCCCATATTATATTTCAGAAATCTGGTCACCTTAGGTGTGTCTTTAAAAAGCCTCTACGGATGTTTTTTTGAGTTTACTATCCCAAAAATAGATTTACTGTCTGCACAAGAAAAAATTGTCCCAGTGCCATTGTCTCTTAGCTCATGATCACCAACTGACTCACAGCGTGTTTTAGCAAATTCTTTGTTCTCTCGCTGACGTGCTGAAGACCCCCTCCTCAAAGAGCTGTGCAGGTGCTGAAGACAGATTTATTGCTGTAATTATCCTCTGAAATGCTCCTGGAGGTAAAACCACACAATACTTCCAGTTCTGAGTACTATGCCTAACTGGTTGATGTAATATTTTTTGACTATTAGTGTATACTGTCTGTATGGCATATCATTCGAGCATGAATTTCACAAATTTTTATGAAAGTGTGTTATGAAAAATACAATAAGTAAACCGCACCCCCTAGAGTGAACTACAACAAATACATCATAATAGGGGAAATAACAATGATGGTGAGGTCTGACTGCCTAGCCAAAAAAAAAAAAAAAAATTGGCATTTTTTTAGGATTTAAAAAGGATTTAGGATTTAAATAGGCAAATTATTAGGAGTCTGATTGGATCATTATTGCCTTGATACAAGATCTTGACCAAAAAATGATGCACCTCTTTATGTAAATAAATGTTGCGATTTTATTTCCATTAAGAGGTGCATCAATATTCGGTCAAGATCTTGTATTGGCAATGCAAGAGTCAAACACTTTGTTAAGTCTTCTCCAGCACATCCCAAAGAATTAATTTAAGGTCTGGACTCAGAGGTGTAAAATGATTCTTCATGCTCCCTCCCAAACTTGGCTTTGTCATCATGGAATATGGCCATGATGTGTCTTCCTACACGGTTGTTTAAGAAATGAAAAGCTACACACTCCATCAATTAAAATAATTGTTGCCAAACATATTTTTGAATGGGCAGTGTAGATTGAAGAGATTGTTTGTTCGGTTGTTACTCTAGAGATTAGATTTTGTTGGCTGACACAAAATAACGCTACATGTCCCATTGATTAATGTGAGCTATGTAATTAAGACTCAAAAGAGTTTGGTAGACCTTAAAGGAATATTCCAGGTTAACAAGTTGCCTCAAAATATTGAGACAGATATGCATTTACAGTGTTAGTCTATGAGGCAGACAGATAATCAGACCTTCATATTTTAATGAAATTGCTTGCAATCCCAATAACATTTGTGTTCAAATGCTTGATTACAAAAACATAGTATTTTTTAACAAATCATAAAGGGTCAAATCAACTCGTTCCACTTCCATAAATATAGTCAGTTACTAACTGAACTAAGAGGACAGATTATATAGCCTATTTAAAGTAAAAGACAGGTCAGGCACGTCACAAATGGAAAAATGTAGACAATAAGAAGTTAAACTGCTTCTGCTCACATTAACGACATGTACAGACAAATTTAGCACTAATACAAGTCATAAGAGGGACAGAGCTTAAACATAATGGCATTAACAGTCGGATGGTGAATTACTTTTTTGTTTTGTTGAAAATCAACACACTAACATATACAGGCACTGTCATTAAGGCACACACTATAAGACATACAATGAAACACTGTATAAAGAACTGCACTCTTCACCAATGTACAATAAAACTAATGTAAGGTATTGAAATCACTTTCAGATATAATGGGTAAAATTAATGCAACATTAATAATTGTATTTTGTAGAACTTAATGTACAGTAAAATAAATAATACTAAGGACTTTTTCACAATTTATCTGCTGATTTTGGCATGAAATTATGAGAGTTACACTCTTACTAGTTCTAAAATACTGTAATTTGCAGAAAGAAACAAAAAAGGTATAATAAATCATGCAAGGTTTGGGAAATGTCAAATGTGTCAATCTTTGCGTGGTCTAATTCTGCAGAAATCAAGAGCTTTCTATGAGTTTGCAGGCATGGATTCCATGTCCGCCTATGCAATTGACTTCATTGAGCTCTAGTGGTAGGTACAGGCACTATACAGAACTCTCATTACTATAAGAGTACAATATGTGTGCGTGTTTACAAGAGCTTATACGACAGATTCAGCCATTTGAGGAGAGGCATTAGTAAACACAGACAAGAAAAGAGCAGTGTAATCAGTGACTAAACTGGTGTTAAAAATGTGTGTTTTGGGAAATTTTAAAGAGTTTTAAACCACACTCATTTCAGACTGTTTCAGAATCAGCGCCACCGTTTAAAACCAAACTGAACAAAGTCTGTTCACACAAGGAGAAAGCATATCATCCAAAATCAGATCTCCTGCTGTCATTTTTACACATGCCCCACAGGTTAGAAGATATTCCAGTTATTTCTCATGTCCGTTGATGTTCTCAGGAACCTTTACAGCTCGTATAGACTCTAGAATCTGAACCCAGACACAAAGCAGGTGAGTAAAGAGGTATAGCATAACGTTAACACAGAGGTCTGTGTGTGTGTGTTTGCGAAAACTAACCTGGAAAGTTGGACTAAAGGCAATGAGGGTTTGCATGTTGGTGCTGTAATAGCCCAGAACATAATCCCCTGCCAGCAGGGGAAGCTCATTTTTAACATGGACCTTAAAAAGGAAGTGCAAAACTCATGTTAGACACATCATGCAGTTTTAAACAACGGTTTCAAAATGTAAATTACACTGTAAAAGTAATACAAATCCATTAGGAATTTGTAAGCAGTCATTATTTTATAACTTACAAACAGTCATCAGCTACACTTTTCAGGAATACTGTTCCGTCATTAATGAATAACTACACAGGAACAAATGAGTAACGCGCATTACTAGTATCCTTCTGATGGGTTTGGTAACACTGGAGTCATTACTATCTAAAACCTTACAAAAAACCTCTAAAGCTTACAATGTCTTCAGTCAATATTAAGGAGTTATGCTTTTCACTTAAGAATATTGATCCAAATAACTAGTAATTCCTTCTGTTGGTAATACTTGAGTCATTACTAGTGGGTTATCATGATCTTCACTTTAATTATGAACCTGTATGGTAGTTCTTTGTAGTTCTCTGGGAGGTATGAAACATACGACATTCAACTGATCACTATTACTTACTAATTCATTAATCAAAGTTTCTTGTTAGTTAATAGTAGTTACTAGAATGTTAATAGCGTGTCGCTCACTTGTTTCTGTAGTTATTCATTAATGACGGAACAGTATTCCAAAGTGTTACCAGAACTTTGTCTGCCATACCGTCACAACTTCACCAGTGGCAGCCACTTCATCATCTTTGACCCAGGCGAAGGTGGAGTAATCGGAAGCACTTCTGAAGCCAATCTGCATGCAAAGATATAAATCACATCTAGTTATTGACCCGCTTTGTGATACAGATCTCCTTTTTTGTCTCTTTCTACGTTTTTGTTCATCCATCAACCCTATTTTTCTCTCCCTCTCACCTTGTACAGTCCGATCCAGTCCCAGGTTGAGGATTCAAAGTTTTCCAGGATGGTGTAGGTGAAAGTGGCATCTTCATCTGCACTCCAGTGTCCGTCCACTGTCAGTGTGACTAGAGGCGTCTCCACCTTTTTCCTCATCTGCATGATGAGATCAAAGAGAGGTAAATTATATTTTTGGACTGAAATGTCATGTGCACTGAAAAGTATATATTATTATTAATGATTACTATAAGCTTGTTTACTTCAATTTGATTCATAGTGAAGCCCATTGTCATCTTATTAATTAAATATTCAGGAAATACATAATTCATACCTCCAGATTGAAGGTCCCAATGACGGGTTTGTGGTCACTGACCCCGTATGAGACATCAGAGGTGTACATGTCCTGAATCACCTTAACAGGATACTCATCATCGTCAACTGATGATGTAGTCGAACTATTCTCATCCTCTGTCTCTACAGCTTTGGGTTTTATCCTCCACAAGATACGATCTGTCCAGGCAGGCTTTCGCTTTTTACCACTAATCATTGACCCATGCAACAAAGAGAGAGAGAGAGAGAGAGAGGAAATGTAAATACTACTATTGTAAAAAAAATTAAATAATAATAATATTAATGTAAATAAAGAGTGAGGTTGTAGTCTTGGAGAACTTAACTTTTGTCTACAAAAATCCACTATAAACGTAATATTATGAAATATTAGAATTTAAAATACTTGTTTAAAATGTACATTTTATATACATATACACTATTTTATTCCTGTGATGGCAAAGCTGAATTTTCAGCAGCCATTACTCCAATCATAAGTGTCACACGATCCTTCAGAAATTATTCTAATATGCTGATTTTGTGCTCAAGAAACAATTATTATTATTATCATTGTTGAAGCGGCTGGGATATAGTGTGTCCTTGCAGTGTGCTGCAGTTGTGTATCTGTGTATGCTGTGATCTAATTCTACAATATGAAACATGCAAATGCGTCAAAAACCTGCATATCAGAGTGAAACATGCGTTCTACACAGTGATTGAGGAGCCTATGACAAGTGCAAAAAACTGTTCTCCAAGACAGCTTTTAGAAGCCCAATGACACACTGACATGGATATGTGGTCATGTGTTAAATGAGATGAGTCTGTAGGAAGGGGTGGGTGGACATTGAACGGATAGAGTCATTGGTGTATATATGATTTCCTACATTTCACTTCTTTCTCACCTTGACTAGTAATCTTGAAAAATATTTCAACCTCTGCTTCCATTACAGACACAGCAAAACATAAATTCCCAAACATATTTCACTATCCATATAACAATTTAGCAAACAGATGAGAGCTTAAACGAGGGAAATATCTGTGCTGAAAAAGTAGACACAAAAAAAGTAAACACCATAAAACACCAATCACATTACATTGTAATGCCTACTGAAACATGAGGGGAGAGTACGTGAGGATTGAATGTTGAGTAAGAGAAGTGCAGTGTTTTACGGGGATGTGATGTGAGAGGAATTTTGGGTAATAGGTTATGGTAGACATAGGGGCCATGCAACAAACACAAATTTTGCTTATCAAATCTTACGTAAAGCCAAACCATGTCTTCGGTACTCTGTGTGGAGAAAGAATGATCATGATTTTCTTCTAAGAAAACACATTAGACTCTCAGGAAATGGAGATCTGACACTGTTTATACTTTCATGTATTGAACATAGTGTGATTTGTATCATGTCAATAATGTGTAGTGTGTAAGTGATACCTTGTATCGTAAGTCTCAGAGAAACGGTCAAATTTATATGTGGGTTTAAAGCGCAATGGTCCCTCTTCAAACTCCTGAAGGATAGGTTCTTTCTTCTTCATCATGGTCAACTAAGACAATAGAATAGAATAGAATAGAATAGAATAGAATAGAATAGAATAGAATAATGCATTTTAAATTACCAGTCTCTAACACATGTCTCTTGTTTTAAATAAAAATTTGACATTGGCAAGTTGCTAAGCTAATGACATGATACTAAGCATTTCCCTTGACTTTGTCTGGCAAATTCAAAGCCGTGAGTTCTGTAAGTCACACAGAATATGTTTTTGTGTCTAAAAACGTGAGGCAGAGCAGTGAAAAAAAGACAATGCAAGACATGATGCTACGCAAATGCAACAGTCAAACACTCCTGTGTAGTGTATGTTAACATAAAAAAAAACAATTAAATGAAATGCAAAACTGTTTAGGACAGCATTTAAGTCTATGGTGCCTAAAAATGCAGTCTGTGTAGGCAGCTCACTGGGTTTTGGTATAGAGCCGAGGACCTCAGAAAAGTGTGTATTTGCATGCATTTATCTTGGATTGTGTGTTTGCCTGACCTGATCTCTATCCCACAGCAGGTTAAAACGGCCATTGTTGATCGAGGAACGGAGAAAGTGCATCCCGTGGTCAGCGATACGGAAGTTCAGGTCACCAAACCAGAAGACCACCCTTGGAGAAGAAACAATGGCTTTATGAGAACCACGTTGTATTTTCGGATGCATGAACATGAGCAACTTTAATCCAAGTTAGCACTGACTTGTGGTCTAGCACATTCGGTGTGTTGTACATATCGAAATCTTGCGTGTCCAGTATATATTCAAACTCATCCATGCGTTGCAGGGCGTAGTTCATATGAGCCGCCAGATGACAGTTCAGAAAACACAGCATGTGACCGTAAAATGAGAAACGCACAGAAACACCACCCTTATTTCCCTGCAAGAATCAACAATACTATATTAGTCCAGCTATATATTATTACAACAGACTCCCTGTTCATACTCGCATATTCGAGATAGGTTTAGGTTATTTAAAAAATATACATTTTATATTATATTTTATATACATACTACCTTTCAACAGTTTTTAACATTGTTAATAATAAGAAAATGCATATTAGAATGATTTTTAAGGATCACGTGACACTGAAGGCTGGAGAAATTGTGCTGAAAATTCAGCTTTGCATCACATGAATAAATTATATTTTAAAATATAAAACAGTAATTTGACATTTGTAATAATTTCACAATATTTTTGATCAAATAAATGGTGAGCATTAGAGCTCGTTTCAAAAACACACAAAAAAAGTTTTTACCGACCTCAAACTTTTCATATATCAGTTTTGAAGAAAAATCATAGGAATCAAAAGGAAATCAGTGTATGACAGAAAGTGTCTGTGAAATGTCAGGATGTAAAGGCTGTACTGTACCCAGTATCCAAACAAGCCAGTGCGGGTGTATGTACTTTGGATGTCTCTGATGAAAGGCAGATGGTCCTGCTTTGCAAACAAAATCAGCAGCAAACCCTGCATCCTCACTGAAGTCACCTGAGGACAGCAAAAAGTTCAAGCTTTTTACATAATAATGTCAGAGCTTCAGTGCACTTCTCAACACAAACGTCACACACGGCTTCGACCTCCAAAAAAACGAGGAAACGTATTTAAGCTTAGAATGAAGTTAATGAAGTCCTTCGCAGAAAGAAAATAAGGAGATACTGGAAATTCCTGGGATGTTTTTGGTGAAGTGGAATTCAGTTTTCAAAATCAGAGCTAATTAGTCATTGAAGGCAGAATGGGGCGGGCTCACATCAAATCTGGGCTTACGTTACACAAATATGCTAGCGTAAAACAATGCCTCTAGTGTGTTCATGGCCTGCAGAGAACAATGGAGCTTAACAAGCTTAATGAGGAGACGGGGCTCATCCTGATTCTGTCTTTCTGTTATTGTAACAGTTGCAACTGCATATAAACATATGTAAGGACACTCAAACACTTCTCTGTCTTCCACACTCTCTAAACTGAGCTTGCAATGCGAAGACACACACACAGTTATTTATTTATGCTGTACCTTGATATATCCCATTGGTGCCAAAGTATCCATGAAGAGGAGGCTCCATGAATCCTCAGCAATGAGATCAGAGACATACTGCACTGGAGTGGCTTTCACTTCCTGTAGACTGAATCACAAACACATCTGCTTATCATGTCACATCACTGTATGATGTGATAGATTACATAGAAACTGTAATATATATATTATACATCACGTGTACTGTGCTAGAACAGTGTTTCCGAACCTGGGGTGCCTTCTGGCAAGAGCAGAGGTGCCGTGTAAAAACTTCCAACATTTTAAAATTGCTAAAATGTGTTAAAAATAAAAATAAATGTACCATCCATTTCGGATCGTCAGAAGTCTCTAATAACAACAAATAATGCACACAAATGTAGCCTATAATAAAAATGCAAATTATACGTTTTCAGCATTGCAGGTGTTGCGCATGATATCATTCCCGTGCTTCATTCCCAGGGCGTACACATAAAGCTGCCTCTTTTTCATGACTTGTTGCGCTTACGGTCAAATACACACGAAAATATTTTCACAACGTCCGTCTTGCCGCGTAATTACAGAAACACATTGGTTATGTCCGTGCCTGTTTCAACGGTAACGCGTTTGATTCATATTTTTCAGTTTAACGCGTTAAAATGTTTAACGCAATTAACGCAGCAACCGAGTTTTTTTTCTGTCATCCTGTCATATTTTTTCCTGGCTAGCGTTACATTATAATCACGTCATTTAAACCATGCAAGCGCGAAAAGACAAAAGAGAACTCGCTGCCTGTGGATGTCCTGCTGTCCTGACAAATTTAAATATAAATCTATATCTAATCTATAAATACAAATCTAAGATTTTGTCCCAACCTTTTTTCAGTCAAGGCACCCTTTGAAAATATGAAAAAATGTGTGGCACCCTACACTAGTGTCACGATACTACTTTGATACTTGAAATGTATCGATTTTCAATACCACAGGAAATAACTGCCGTAGTAGGCCTACTGTCATATAGATATTTTTAATATTATCTATTGTTTTATTATTGTCTATTTTTTTATTATTGTCTAATATTATTTTTATTATTGTCCATCCATCATTAATTGGGAAATCATTAATTTCGTTTATTTCATTTCTTTCTATTAAAAACAAGCTATCTTGTGCAGTTATAACAAAAGTATCCCAATATAATACACCAATATAAAAATACACTGAGTGAGCAAACATTTAGGTGAGATTTGCAATGATAATTGAGCAGTGTTTATAATAAAAGCCTTAATTAAATATGTCATCATATAAAGTGATCTCTTCAGAAGAAATTAATGATTTCCAAGACTTTAAATGGGTGGACAATAATAAAAATAATATTAGACAATAATTAAAAAAATAGACAATAATTAAAAATTAGATAGTGTATATTTCAGTTAGTTAACATTTAAAATTTACAACCTTTTTTTGAATACAAATGTGATCATGTGATTCACATGACAGTAACTCACCCAATCACATAGAGGTCAGTGGCCGGCTGTGAGTCAGGCTGCAGTAATGTCCTCACATCAGCTGGTGGCTCTGCTGTGCTAACATTCCACGTGACCATGTGCAGCCTGAACAGTAGAAGAAGATAGAAACTGAAAAGGGCTGTGTTTAAGTCCATTTTTTTATGCCCTTCCGGTCTTGTTCACTGAGAAGCACATCATTGCTTATGTTGCACTGCCCACTACTGGCTGAACCCTCACAATTATGGCTTTAAATGGAACGCCCTAAACCCTTGATCGCTTGGAAGTTGGAATCCACAATGGAGGCGACTTATTATTTACAGGTTTTTTTTTTACCCCTTTTGAACGAAACATTCTATAGGCCTGTATGTATGCTTGGCCTGTTATAAAACAAATTATACAAGTGAAAATTATAACAATACAATAAACTATAACAATCAGCTTAAGGTATGGCCACAAGTATTATGCGGTTAAATGTCAAAATAACTCCAATATCATACACTAGAGATGTGTAGCGTTTAAGCGCGATCTGCTGTGACGTCACAATCGTGTTGCATTGTGGTCTATGGATCTGCCTGAAGTATACGTATCTCGCTCCCTCAGTCAACATCAAGGGATTGAGGTGCTTAGGGAAGCTTAGGTAAGTTTGCTAATTGTATGTCTAAAAGTGAAATTAAACACAGCCTAGGAATGAATTAATGAATGAAATCAACTCTGAATTGCATATCTAAGAAAAACTTGTGGAGAAGGATAAAATATATAAGATAAACATTCAGAGAACTTGCTGGCAAACAACCTACAAAATGACAAAATCCACCTTCTATCCCTCCAACAAAAGTATATCTAAAACTCTTTTTCAGATATGAAGTCTAAAAGTCAAAGACTCAATAGACCTGAACGACTCTCTGTTGGTGTATCGTCCACATAGGTGAAAGGCTTCGTCCAGAGTACGGGACACTTCCTCGTTTGCCTCATCATCGGAGCTGAGATCCTCCAAGCAAGTGAGCAACTGAGCGAGCCGCTGGCGAAGCATCAGCCGTGCTGAAGTAGACTGAGATGCCATGGAGGACATACTGTCAGAGCGCACACGTGGGAGGTCAAATGTGTCCGACATCTTTTTGCTATTCTTCCAGTACAACTGATAGTCTGAGGCCTGGTTTATGCAAAGCAAGAGTTCATCTGAAGTGAGTTGATTTATTCTTTGATGCTCTATCCTACTGGTTGTTTTTTCTTAGCTTTAGATGTCCAAGAAACTCCATATATCCAAGAGCCGGTTTAGGTTTAGCTGATGCAGAATCCACATTCTGTAGTTCCAAGGCTTAAATTTCTAATTTCTTCTCAGAAACAGGTCTCATTCTCAAACCATTCTCCTTTCCCCCCAGGAAGCCTCCGAAATCAAGTAGTTAGCGGTTGCAGTAAATGAAACCCTTTTTGCTAAATGTTCTCATTGCATCCTGTTGCCTGAATGAATAAGTGTGAGTAAAAGCATGCGTTTTGGAGAGTGTTTGGGATTAGGAACTGTAATCTGGAGCAGCGGAGAGCCACGTGAATGAGGCCAGGAATACGAAATGCAAAAATCACTAGCAGGCCTGATCTCCAAATCACTGTGTGTATTGTTGCAAGTCTTGAGCGACGCAAGTGAGTGTCGACAGATGCTAATCCGGTTTATTAAATAGTGGCCTCAACGCTGTGAATATTTCTTGGACCCTACAAGAAAAAAACTAAAATAACTAATTTTCCTAAAGATATGGTGCAAGAGTTGAAAATGTGAGAACATAAAGACAAACTTTGGTATCAAAATTGTAGTTTTAAGTCAACTCTGGAGGAGTGAGATTCTACTTCCTTCGAGTTTAAATTGAACTCTATTGGAGTTGAATGAAGATTCTTGCCTATTAACAAATTTGAGAGATTGCATTCTATATTATCTGATAAACACAGTTATCACGCTGCTTTCAAAATGTGGTTATCTCTTTAGTTTAATGCCAAAAGCAAACTTTTTCTGACTCAAAGTATTGGTGTTCATGTTGAAAAAGTATGCCTATATTATATATTATAAATATTTAAAATGAATAGCAAATAAATATTGTACTAATAAAACATACATTAAAAATAAAGTCTGTTCAGTATTCAGTTGCCAACATAAATCTTTGCCAATTTGTGCTCATCTGAACACCTTATGTTTTTCCCTGTTTAAATCAGGGAATTTGTACTAAGCACCAAATTAGTACAAACCAACAATAATCTTTCCACCTTGTTGCTCTATAATGCAGTCACATGCTAATTCTTAGGGGCAAGGAAGCATTCAGCAGAGAGAGAGCAGGAACATAAGGACAAAGCAACTGGTCTTGTGACAAATTGTGAAACATTTGAACGAAACACCAACATTCATAATTTGGTTCCATGCAGGGTGAAACACCCAGTCAGTAATGACATTTACCAAACTTTACACTTTGAACTCCTTTCACTTCCTGCCCGTCTCTCTGCCTCATTTCTTTCATCTCATTCTTGTAATTCTGAAGTGAAGAGGGGTTCATTTCATTGATCAAGGACGGTGTTACCTGAAAGCCTGATGTCCACTTCTGGATCCAGCATTTTGTGTGCTCATAATCAGATCTGTGCACACAAAAAAACAACATATAAACACGCATGCATAATTCAAACATTAATCTAATCTAAAAGAGTTAACGGTTAATCCTGTTTTATTCAAGCTGAAAAGCTTTTTAAAATGATTAAATAAAAATCTGGAGGTTAACTGATAGGATCAGTGTGATTCCCCATTAAAAACAAATGCAGTTCATACACATTTTCTATGATGACTATGTTTTTATAAATACAATAAAAATTAAAGCTGCAAGCAGCGATGAAAGGGCCCTCGCACCCGTGCCACCGCCACCCGGTGGCTTCAGGAAGACAGAGCACGGTGGGCAATGTGCATTTAAGTAGGTAAATATAGGAGGAGTATGTCAAAGTCAGTTACAAAAATGTCCTTTATTATGGGGATAGTAGCATGCGTTATCACTCAGATAAGTGTTGCTAGCATGTTTTAGCATGTTTCTAGCATGTTTAGAACTCAATGGCATATTTAATTAATATGTTGCTAGTACTGCATCACAATGTAAAACATGTCACTTCCTGTCGACAGTAGGTGGCGCTATTACTATAACTGAAAATTGTCATGGACATGTGTTCAGGGCAGAACTCTTATCAAATGTGTGAAGTTTGGCGCAGATTGGACATTGCCTTCTTGAGTAACAACAACTTCCTGTTTCATTGCATTAACATGCTTTAGCACTTAGCTAAGAATTGCTAGCATGTTTTAACATGTTTATAACATGTTTATAACTCAATGGCATATTTAATGTGTTGCCAGTATTGCATCACAGTGTTAAACATGACACTTCCTGTTGCTAGTAGGTGGCGCTATTACTATAACTGAAAATTGTCACGTAGATGTGTTCAGGCCATGACTCTTATCAAATGTGTGAAGTTTGGGGCAGATTTGACATTCCATGCCTGAGTTACAGCAAATTCCTATTTAATTGCAGTAATAACATAATTTAACATTTAGCTAAGTGTTTGCTAGCATGTTTTAGCATGTTTCTAGTATGTTGATAGCATGTTTAACACTTGCTGGCACTTTTTTATATATTATTAGAAGTCCACAACAGTGTTAAACATGTCACTTCCTGTTGCCAGCAGGTGGCGCTATGACTGTAACTGAATATGAGCATGCACATGTGTTCAGGACAGAACTCTTATTAAACTTGTGAAGTTTTGGGCAGATTGGACATTGCCTTCTTAAGTAAAAACAACTTCCTGTTTCATAGCATTAGCATGCTTTAGCACTTAGCTAAGAATTGCTAGCATGTTTATAACTCAATGGCATATTTACTATGTTGCCAGTACTGCATCACACTGTTAAACATGTCACTTCCTGTTGCCAGTAGGTGGCGCTATTACTATAGCTGAAAATTGTCATGTAGATGTGTTCAGGGCAGGACTCTTATCAAATGTGTGAAGTTTGGGGCAGATTGGACATTGCCTTCTTAAGTAACAACAACTTCCTGTTTCATTGCATTAGCATGCTTTAGCACTTAGCTAAGAATTGCTAGCATGTTTTAACATGTTTCTAACATGTGTATAACTCAATGGCATATTTACTATGTTGCTAGTACTGCATCACAGTGTAAAACGTGCACGGAGGGGAATGTGCATTTATGTAGGTAAATATAGGAGGAGTATGTCAATGTCAGTTACAAAAATGTCCTTTATTATGGGGATTATACAATGTGTTTTCACTCAGATAAGTGTTGCTAGCATGTTTTAGCATGTTTCTAGCATGCTTGGAACTCAATGGTATATCTAAATTTGTTGCTAGTACTGCATCACATTGTAGATGTCACTTCCTGTTGACAGTAGGTGGCGCTATTACTATAAGTGAAAATTGTCATGTAGATGTGTTCAGGGCAGGACTTTTATCAAAAGTGTGACGTTTGGGGCAGATTGGACATTCCTTGCCTGAGTTAAAACAACTTCCTGTTTCATGGCATTAATAGCATGATTTAACACTTAACTAAGTATTGCTAGCATGCTTTAGCATGTTTCTAACATGTTTAACACTCAATGGCATATTTTACTATGTTGCTAGTACTGCATCACAGTGTAAAACATGTCACTTCCTGTTGACAGTAGGTGGCGCTAATACTATAACAGAAAATTAACAGAAAATTATCATGTAGATGTGTTCAGGCCATGACTCTTATCAAACATGTGAAGTTTGGGGCAGATTGGACATTGCCTTCTTGAGTAACAACAACTTCCTCTTTCATTGCATTAGCATGCCTTAGCACTTAGCTAAGAATTGTTAGCATGTTTTAACATGTTTCTAACATGTTGAACACTAGATGGCATATTGTACTATGTTGCTAGTACTGCATCACAGTGTAAAACATGTCACTTCCTGTTGACAGTAGGTGGCGCTATTACTATAACAGAAAATTAACAGAAAATTATCATGTAGATGTGTTCAGGCCATGACTCTTATCAAACGTGTGAAGTTTGGGGCAGATTGGACATTGCCTTCTTGAGTAACAACAACTTCCTCTTTCATTGCATTGGCATGCTTTAGCACTTAGCTAAGTGTTTGCTAGCATGTTTTAGCATGTTTCTAGTATGTTGCTAGCATGTTTAGCACTTGCTGGCACTTTTTTATATGTTATTAGTAGTCCACAACAGTGTTAAACATGTCACTTCCTGTTGCCAGCAGGTGGCGCTATGACTGTAACTGAATATGAGCATGGACATGTGTTCAGGACAGAACTCTTATCAAACATGTGAAGTTTGGGGCAGATTGGACATTGTTTGCCTGAGTTACAGCAACTTCCTGTTTCATTGTATTAGCATGCTTTAGCACTTAGCTAAGAATTGCTAGCATGTTTTAACATGTTTATAACATGTTTATAACTCATTGGCATAATTAATATGTTGCTAGTACTGCATCACAGTGTTAAACATGTCACTTCCTGTTGCCAGTAGGTGGCGCTATTACTATAACTGAATATTCTCATGTAGATGTGTTCAGGCCATGACTCTTATCAAACGTGTGAAGTTTGGGGCAGATTGGACATTGTTTGCCTGAGTTACAGCAACTTCCTGTTTCATGGCGAAACATCAAAATTTGTCAGGCCGCCGAGGACACGCCCTTCGACGAAAACTCAAGATCTTCGCAATTTAACGTCGCAAAGGCCTTAAGATTAGACTCACCAAATTTGAAGATGATCAGATTAAAACTGTAGGAGGAGTTCGTTAAAGTACGAGGCCTGAAAATGGCAAAAACTGCACAAAAATCTGAGAGGAAGTTCAAAATGGCTGACTTCCTGTTGTGTTTAGGGCTACGCTCCAAGAGACTTTTTTGTAGGTATTGGGCCATTACAGGTATGTACCGAATTTCGTACACGTACGTGAAACGTAACGCGAGGCGCACTCCGTTGAACCTTTATAGGTGGCGCTATCGAGCCATTTTGCCCCGCCCAATTTTGAAACGCATATCAGATGTAAATTTTCGCCAGTTCTGACGCGTGTGCAAATTTTCGTGAGTTTTCGTGCATGTTTAGGCCCTCAAAAATGCGATTCATTGCGGAGAAGAAGAAGAAGAATAATAATTAAAGCTGCAAGCAGCGATGAAAGGGCCCTCGCACCCGTGCCACCGCCACCCGGTGGCTTCAGGAAGACAGAGCACGGTGGGCAATGTGCATTTAAGTAGGTAAATATAGGAGGAGTATGTCAAAGTCAGTTACAAAAACGTCCTTTATTATGGGGATAGTAGCATGCTTTAGCACTTAGCTAAGAATTGCTAGCATGTTTTAACATGTTTATAACATGTTTATAACTCAATGGCATATTTAATGTGTTGCCAGTATTGCATCACAGTGTTAAACATGACACTTCCTGTTGCTAGTAGGTGGCGCTATTACTATAACTGAAAATTGTCACGTAGATGTGTTCAGGCCATGACTCTTATCAAATGTGTGAAGTTTGGGGCAGATTTGACATTCCATGCCTGAGTTACAGCAAATTCCTATTTAATTGCAGTAATAACATAATTTAACATTTAGCTAAGTGTTTGCTAGCATGTTTTAGCATGTTTCTAGTATGTTGATAGCATGTTTAACACTTGCTGGCACTTTTTTATCTATTATTAGGAGTCCACAACAGTGTTAAACATGTCACTTCCTGTTGCCAGCAGGTGGCGCTATGACTGTAACTGAATTTGAGCATGGACATGTGTTCAGGACAGAACTCTTATGAAACGTGTGAAGTTTGGGGCAGATTGGACATTGCCTTCTTGAGTAACAGCAACTTCCTGTTTCATTGTATTAACATGCTTTAGCACTTAGCTAAGAATTGCTAGCATGTTTTAACATGTTTATAACATGTTTATAACTCAATGGCATATTTAATGTGTTGCCAGTATTGCATCACAGTGTTAAACATGACACTTCCTGTTGCTAGTAGGTGGCGCTATTACTATAACTGAAAATTGTCACGTAGATGTGTTCAGGCCATGACTCTTATCAAATGTGTGAAGTTTGGGGCAGATTTGACATTCCATGCCTGAGTTACAGCAAATTCCTATTGAATTGCAGTAATAACATAATTTAACATTTAGCTAAGTGTTTGCTAGCATGTTTTAGCATGTTTCTAGTATGTTGATAGCATGTTTAACACTTGCTGGCACTTTATCTATTATTAGGAGTCCACAACAGTGTTAAACATGTCACTTCCTGTTGCCAGCAGGTGGCGCTATGACTGTAACTGAATTTGAGCATGGACATGTGTTCAGGACAGAACTCTTATCAAACGTGTGAAGTTTGAGGCAGATTGGACATTGTTTGCCTGAGTTACAGCAACTTCCTGTTTCATGGCGAAACATCGAAATTTGTCAGGCCGCCGAGGACACGCCCTTTGACGAAAACTCAAGATCTTCGCAATTTACTGTCGCGAAGGCCTTAAGGTTAGACTCACCAAATTTGAAGATGATCAGATTAAAACTGTAGGAGGAGTTTGTCAAAGTACGAGGCCTGAAAATGGCAAAAACTGCACAAAAATCTAAGAGGAAGTGTTGCTATCATGCTTTAGCATTTTTCTAGCATGTTTGGAACTCAATGGCATATTTAATATGTTGCTAGTACTGCATCACAGTGTAAAACATGTCACTTCCTGTTGACAGTAGGCAGCGCTATTACAGCAAATTCCTATTTAATTGCAGTAATAGCATACTTTAGCACTTAGCTAAGTGTTTGCTAGCATGTTTTAACATGTTTCTAGTATGAGGTTAGCATGTTTAGCACTTGCTGGCACTTTTTTATATATTATTAGGAGTCCTCAACAGTGTTAAACATGTCACTTCCTGTTGCCAGCAGGTGGCGCTATGACTGTAACTGAATATGAGCATGGACATGTGTTCAGGGCAGGACTCTTATCAAACGTGTGAAGTTTGGGGCAGATTGGACATTGCCTTCCTGAGTAACAAAAACTTCCTGTTTCATTGTATTAGCATGCTTTAGCACTTAGCTAAGAATTGCTAGCATGTTTTAACATGTTTCTAACATGTTTATAACTCATTGGCATAATTAATATGTTGCTAGTACTGCATCACAGTGTTAAACATGTCACTTCCTGTTGCCAGTAGGTGGCGCTATTACTATAACTGAATATTCTCATGTAGATGTGTTCAGGCCATGACTCTTATCAAACGTGTGAAGTTTGGGGCAGATTGGACATTCCATACCTGAGTTACAGCAAATTCCTATTGAATTGCAGTAATAGCATGCTTTAGCACTTAGCTAAGTGCTTGCTAGCATGTTTTAGCATGTTTCAAGTATGTTGTTAGCATGTTTAACACTTGCTGGCACTTTTTTATATGTTATCAGGAGTCCACAACAGTGTTAAACATGTCACTTCCTGTTGCCAGCAGGTGGCGCTATGACTGTAACTGAATATGAGCATGGACATGTGTTCAGGACAGAACTCTTATCAAACATGTGAAGTTTGGGGCAGATTGGACATTGTTTGCCTGAGTTACAGCAACTTCCTGTTTCATGGCGAAACATCAAAATTTGTCAGGCCGCCGAGGACACGCCCTTCGACGAAAACTCAAGATCTTCGCAATTTAACGTCGCAAAGGCCTTAAGATTAGACTCACCAAATTTGAAGATGATCAGATTAAAACTGTAGGAGGAGTTCGTTAAAGTACGAGGCCTGAAAATGGCAAAAACTGCACAAAAATCTGAGAGGAAGTTCAAAATGGCTGACTTCCTGTTGTGTTTAGGGCTACGCTCCAAGAGACTTTTTTGTAGGTATTGGGCCATTACAGGTATGTACCGAATTTCGTACACGTACGTGAAACGTAACGCGAGGCGCACTCCGTTGAACCTTTATAGGTGGCGCTATCGAGCCATTTTGCCCCGCCCAATTTTGAAATGCATATCAGATGTAAATTTTCGCCAGTTCTGACGCGTGTGCAAATTTTCGTGAGTTTTCGTGCATGTTTAGGCCCTCAAAAATGCGATTCATTGCGGAGAAGAAGAAGAAGAAGAATAATAATTAAAGCTGCAAGCAGCATTGAAAGGGCCCTCGCACACGTGCCATCGCCACCCGGTGGCTTTAGGAAGACAGAGCACGGTGGGCAATGTGCATTTAAGTAGATAAATATAGTGGGAGTATGTCAAAGTCAGTTACAAAAATGTCCTTTATTGTGGGGATAATAGCATGCGTTATCACTCAGATAAGTGTTGCTAGCATGTTTTTAGCATGTTTAGCACTCAATGGCATATTTACTATGTTGCTAGTACTGCATCACAGTGTCAAATATGTCACTTCCTTTTGACAGTAGGTGGCGCTATTACTTTAACTTAAAATTGTAATGCGGATTTGTTCAGGCCATGACTCTTATCAAACGTGTGAAGTTTGGGGCAGATTTGACATTCCATGCCTCAGTTACAGCAAATTCCTATTTAATTGCAGTAATAGCATGCATTGGCACTTAGTTAAGTGTTTGCTAGAATGTTTCTAGTATGTTGCTAGCATGTTTAACACTTGCTGGCACTTTTTTATATATTATTAGAAGTCCACAACAGTGTTAAACATGTCACTTCCTGTTGCCAGCAGGTGGCGCTATGACTGTAACTGAATATGAGCATGCACATGTGTTCAGGACAGAACTCTTATTAAACTTGTGAAGTTTTGGGCAGATTGGACATTGCCTTCTTAAGTAAAAACAACTTCCTGTTTCATAGCATTAGCATGCCTTAGCACTTAGCTAAGAATTGTTAGCATGTTTTAACATGTTTCTAACATGTTGAACACTCAATGGCATATTTTACTATGTTGCTAGTACTGCATCACAGTGTAAAACATGTCACTTCCTGTTGACAGTAGGTGGCGCTATTACTATAACAGAAAATTAACAGAAAATTATCATGTAGATGTGTTCAGGCCATGACTCTTATCAAACGTGTGAAGTTTGGGGCAGATTGGACATTGCCTTCTTGAGTAACAACAACTTCCTCTTTCATTGCATTGGCATGCTTTAGCACTTAGCTAAGTGTTTGCTAGCATGTTTTAGCATGTTTCTAGTATGTTGCTAGCATGTTTAGCACTTGCTGGCACTTTTTTATATGTTATTAGTAGTCCACAACAGTGTTAAACATGTCACTTCCTGTTGCCAGCAGGTGGCGCTATGACTGTAACTGAATATGAGCATGGACATGTGTTCAGGACAGAACTCTTATCAAACATGTGAAGTTTGGGGCAGATTGGACATTGTTTGCCTGAGTTACAGCAACTTCCTGTTTCATTGTATTAGCATGCTTTAGCACTTAGCTAAGAATTGCTAGCATGTTTTAACATGTTTCTAACATGTTTATAACTCATTGACATAATTAATATGTTGCTAGTACTGCATCACAGTGTTAAACATGTCACTTCCTGTTGCCAGTAGGTGGCGCTATTACTATAACTGAATATTCTCATGTAGATGTGTTCAGGCCATGACTCTTATCAAACGTGTGAAGTTTGGGGCAGATTGGACATTCCATACCTGAGTTACAGCAAATTCCTATTGAATTGCAGTAATAGCATGCTTTAGCACTTAGCTAAGTGCTTGCTAGCATGTTTTAGCATGTTTCAAGTATGTTGTTAGCATGTTTAACACTTGCTGGCACTTTTTTATATGTTATCAGGAGTCCACAACAGTGTTAAACATGTCACTTCCTGTTGCCAGCAGGTGGCGCTATGACTGTAACTGAATATGAGCATGGACATGTGTTCAGGACATAACTCTTATCAAACGTGTGAAGTTTGGGGCAGATTGGACATTGTTTGCCTGAGTTACAGCAACTTCCTGTTTCATGGCGAAACATCAAAATTTGTCAGGCCGCCGAGGACACGCCCTTCGACGAAAACTCAAGATCTTCGCAATTTAACGTCGCAAAGGCCTTAAGATTAGACTCACCAAATTTGAAGATGATCAGATTAAAACTGTAGGAGGAGTTCGTTAAAGTACGAGGCCTGAAAATGGCAAAAACTGCACAAAAATCTGAGAGGAAGTTCAAAATGGCTGACTTCCTGTTGTGTTTAGGGCTACGCTCCAAGAGACTTTTTTGTAGGTATTGGGCCATTACAGGTATGTACCGAATTTCGTACACGTACGTGAAACGTAACGCGAGGCGCACTCCGTTGAACCTTTATAGGTGGCGCTATCGAGCCATTTTGCCCCGCCCAATTTTGAAACGCATATCAGATGTAAATTTTCGCCAGTTCTGACGCGTGTGCAAATTTTCGTGAGTTTTCGTGCATGTTTAGGCCCTCAAAAATGCGATTCATTGCGGAGAAGAAGAAGAATAATAATAATTAAAGCTGCAAGCAGCGATGAAAGGGCCCTCGCACCCGTGCCACCGCCACCCGGTGGCTTCAGGAAGACAGAGCACGGTGGGCAATGTGCATTTAAGTAGGTAAATATAGGAGGAGTATGTCAAAGTCAGTTACAAAAATGTCCTTTATTATGGGGATAGTAGCATGCGTTATCACTCAGATAAGTGTTGCTAGCATGTTTTAGCATGTTTCTAGCATGTTTAGAACTCAATGGCATATTTAATTAATATGTTGCTAGTACTGCATCACAATGTAAAACATGTCACTTCCTGTCGACAGTAGGTGGCGCTATTACTATAACTGAAAATTGTCATGGACATGTGTTCAGGGCAGAACTCTTATCAAATGTGTGAAGTTTGGCGCAGATTGGACATTGCCTTCTTGAGTAACAACAACTTCCTGTTTCATTGCATTAACATGCTTTAGCACTTAGCTAAGAATTGCTAGCATGTTTTAACATGTTTATAACATGTTTATAACTCAATGGCATATTTAATGTGTTGCCAGTATTGCATCACAGTGTTAAACATGACACTTCCTGTTGCTAGTAGGTGGCGCTATTACTATAACTGAAAATTGTCACGTA
The DNA here is from genome assembly GCA_031834385.1 of Semotilus atromaculatus. Classification (NCBI taxonomy): domain Eukaryota; kingdom Metazoa; phylum Chordata; class Actinopteri; order Cypriniformes; family Leuciscidae; genus Semotilus; species Semotilus atromaculatus. The sequence goes on from JAULUF010000003.1 coordinate 2,439,517, forward strand.
GATGTGTTCAGGCCATGACTCTTATCAAATGTGTGAAGTTTGGGGCAGATTTGACATTCCATGCCTGAGTTACAGCAAATTCCTATTTAATTGCAGTAATAACATAATTTAACATTTAGCTAAGTGTTTGCTAGCATGTTTTAGCATGTTTCTAGTATGTTGATAGCATGTTTAACACTTGCTGGCACATTTTTATCTATTATTAGGAGTCCACAACAGTGTTAAACATGTCACTTCCTGTTGCCAGCAGGTGGCGCTATGACTGTAACTGAATTTGAGCATGGACATGTGTTCAGGACAGAACTCTTATCAAACGTGTGAAGTTTGGGGCAGATTGGACATTGCCTTCTTGAGTAACAGCAACTTCCTGTTTCATTGTATTAACATGCTTTAGCACTTAGCTAAGAATTGCTAGCATGTTTTAACATGTTTATAACATGTTTATAACTCAATGGCATATTTAATGTGTTGCCAGTATTGCATCACAGTGTTAAACATGACACTTCCTGTTGCTAGTAGGTGGCGCTATTACTATAACTGAAAATTGTCACGTAGATGTGTTCAGGCCATGACTCTTATCAAATGTGTGAAGTTTGGGGCAGATTTGACATTCCATGCCTGAGTTACAGCAAATTCCTATTTAATTGCAGTAATAACATAATTTAACATTTAGCTAAGTGATTGCTAGCATGTTTTAGCATGTTTCTAGTATGTTGATAGCATGTTTAACACTTGCTGGCACTTTTTTATCTATTATTAGGAGTCCACAACAGTGTTAAACATGTCACTTCCGGTTGCCAGCAGGTGGCGCTATGACTGTAACTGAATTTGAGCATGGACATGTGTTCAGGACAGAACTCTTATCAAACGTGTGAAGTTTGAGGCAGATTGGACATTGTTTGCCTGAGTTACAGCAACTTCCTGTTTCATGGCGAAACATCGAAATTTGTCAGGCCGCCGAGGACACGCCCTTTGACGAAAACTCAAGATCTTCGCAATTTACTGTCGCGAAGGCCTTAAGGTTAGACTCACCAAATTTGAAGATGATCAGATTAAAACTGTAGGAGGAGTTTGTCAAAGTACGAGGCCTGAAAATGGCAAAAACTGCACAAAAATCTAAGAGGAAGTGTTGCTATCATGCTTTAGCATTTTTCTAGCATGTTTGGAACTCAATGGCATATTTAATATGTTGCTAGTACTGCATCACAGTGTAAAACATGTCACTTCCTGTTGACAGTAGGCAGCGCTATTACAGCAAATTCCTATTTAATTGCAGTAATAGCATACTTTAGCACTTAGCTAAGTGTTTGCTAGCATGTTTTAACATGTTTCTAGTATGAGGTTAGCATGTTTAGCACTTGCTGGCACTTTTTTATATATTATTAGGAGTCCTCAACAGTGTTAAACATGTCACTTCTTGTTGCCAGCAGCTGGTGCTATGACTGTAACTGAATATGAGCATGGACATGTGTTCAGGGCAGGACTCTTATCAAACGTGTGAAGTTTGGGGCAGATTGGACATTGCCTTCCTGAGTAACAAAAACTTCCTGTTTCATTGTATTAGCATGCTTTAGCACTTAGCTAAGAATTGCTAGCATGTTTTAACATGTTTCTAACATGTTTATAACTCATTGGCATAATTAATATGTTGCTAGTACTGCATCACAGTGTTAAACATGTCACTTCCTGTTGCCAGTAGGTGGCGCTATTACTATAACTGAATATTCTCATGTAGATGTGTTCAGGCCATGACTCTTATCAAACGTGTGAAATTTGGGGCAGATTGGACATTCCATACCTGAGTTACAGCAAATTCCTATTGAATTGCAGTAATAGCATGCTTTAGCACTTAGCTAAGTGCTTGCTAGCATGTTTTAGCATGTTTCAAGTATGTTGTTAGCATGTTTAACACTTGCTGGCACTTTTTTATATGTTATCAGGAGTCCACAACAGTGTTAAACATGTCACTTCCTGTTGCCAGCAGGTGGCGCTATGACTGTAACTGAATATGAGCATGGACATGTGTTCAGGACATAACTCTTATCAAACGTGTGAAGTTTGGGGCAGATTGGACATTGTTTGCCTGAGTTACAGCAACTTCCTGTTTCATGGCGAAACATCAAAATTTGTCAGGCCGCCGAGGACACGCCCTTCGACGAAAACTCAAGATCTTCGCAATTTAACGTCGCAAAGGCCTTAAGATTAGACTCACCAAATTTGAAGATGATCAGATTAAAACTGTAGGAGGAGTTCGTTAAAGTACGAGGCCTGAAAATGGCAAAAACTGCACAAAAATCTGAGAGGAAGTTCAAAATGGCTGACTTCCTGTTGTGTTTAGGGCTACGCTCCAAGAGACTTTTTTGTAGGTATTGGGCCATTACATGTATGTACCGAATTTCGTACACGTACGTGAAACGTAACGCGAGGCGCACTCCGTTGAACCTTTATAGGTGGCGCTATCGAGCCATTTTGCCCCGCCCAATTTTGAAACGCATATCAGATGTAAATTTTCGCCAGTTCTGACGCGTGTGCAAATTTTCGTGAGTTTTCGTGCATGTTTAGGCCCTCAAAAATGCGATTCATTGCGGAGAAGAAGAAGAATAATAATAATAATTAAAGCTGCAAGCAGCGATGAAAGGGCCCTCGCACCCGTGCCATCCCCACCCAGTGGCTTTAGGAAGACAGAGCACGGTGGGCAGTATGTAATGATAATAAATACAGGAGGACTATGCCAAAGTATTTGTATTTGCCACACTTCCTGCTACCAGCAGGTGGCGCTATTGCTATAACCAAATATGAGCATGGGCACGTGTTCAGGACAGGACTCTTATCAAACATGTGAAGTTTGGGGCAGATCGGACATTGTATACCTGAGTTACTGCAGGCTGTCTGTGGTTGTAACACAAAAAATACAAACACAAAAGTATTTGTATTTGCCACACTTCCTGCTACCAGCAGGTGGCGCTATTACAATAATCTAATATGAGTATGGTCATGTGTTCAGGCCAGGACTCTTATCAAACATGTGAAGTTTGGGGCAGATCGGACATTGTATGGCTGAGTTACTGCAGACTGTCTGTGGTTGCCTAGCAACACCGGAACTGCGTGCAAGATTTACACAGAAGTTATCTGATGATGCATATTTCACCCAGAGGCTGAAATTGGATTTGCACATCTACATTTTTGTCAGGCCGCCGAGGTCACATCCTTCGACGAAAACTCTAGATCTTCGCAATTTAACGTCGCAAAGGCCTTAAGATTAGACTGACAAAATATTATGTGGATCTGCGTAAATCTCTAGGAGGAGTTCGTTAAAGTACAACATCAGGAAATTACGAAAAATGCACAAAATCTAGGAGGAAGTTCAAAATAGCTCACTTCCTGTTGTGTTTAGGGCTATGTTCCAAGAGACTTTTTTGTAGGTATTGGGTCATTACATGTATGTACCAAATTTCATACCTGTACGTGAAACGTAGAGCCGGGGCAAAATGTGGGGGCAATAATTTACCGAATTTGCCCCACCCAATTTTGAAAACCACATCACACGTAAATTTTCACCACTTCTGAAGCGTGTGCAAAGTTTCATGAGTTTTTGAGCATGTTTAGGCCCTCTAAAAAGCGATTCTTATTAGAGAAGAATAATAATAAACGGAGCAAAAACAATAGGGTCCTCTCACCATCGGTGCTCGGGCCCTAATAAACAGAGCAATTCCAAGAGGGTCCTCACACCATCGGTGCTCGGGCCCTAATAACGCATTTTGTTACTTGTGTGGGTTCCTTAAGTAAAAAATCATTTAAAAAGGCTGAAGAACTTGAGAAAATGTGTCTTTTGTTCCGTCCAAGAATTACGGCTTTTCAAAGAAACAAAAAATATGTTGATCATAATTGTGATATGAAAACCAATGATAAACAATCCAGATCATAACGGAAAGCGCTGTATTGGTTACCTCAAGCTAATGATTTGTGTTCGCGATTTATTGCTGTAGCCTTAACTAGTTACAGGCTAATATAACTTTTATGATGACTGAAATGTTGTTTGATAGCGCTGATATAGCCTACTTTTAAGGACATAAGCTTCTTTTGTTTGACTCGCGTTTTTGCTTTGTCTAACTTCAAGGCTAACGTTACTTGATAGTCTGACACCTGTGTCAATGTCATGAAAGGCGCAAATAAAATTATTTTATTATTATTATTAGTAGCCTAGTAGTAGGCATATTATTATTAATAATTGAATGGTTATTGTAATGGCATAAACGTCGTTTTTCAACAACAAAAAACGTCAAGCGTAACAAATTCTTACAGACTAATTTAATTGATCCCTTTTGTTTATTTGATCCCTTTCATCTATTCTTTGTAACAACGAATGTTGCTGTTTGTCATAGCATACAGCTTGTCACTATGAAAAAGTGGTATATAGGATTCAAACAGCTATCAAATAAACTTCAAATATTTGGGATTCATATTAAAATATTACGACAACTAAACTAAGCTCCTCTAAAGTAGGCCTACCGTCACGAAATCAAAATAAATCAAAGTCCTTACTAAGTAACTCCAAAGAATGAGCCAAAGAAAATCGCAGTCATCCTCGCTCACAGAAAAACAACAACAAATACCTTTCAGCCTCGGTCTTGTGCAGATTCTGCAGGTGTCTTGAAAGATCTATTCCGTGCTTAACAGGTGCACACAGAAACAGTGTGAGAGTTTGGGGTTTGTGTTTACACCCCTTCGCTTCCTCACCAATTCACAGAAACCTCTTAAAGCCACAGTAGCTACTAATGGTTTCATCATATAAAAGCCTAAAAGGTTTAGCTAAGTTATGAAAGACTCGACTGTGTCTAAACTATGCGTTTTATATCGCAATCCTTTTGATTAGGTGAAAACAGAGGGTTCTCTGTTGACTATAGGCTACAACATAAATGTAAAATCTTTGCCCTTTCTATTATCTGAACAGTCTAATATCATGAGTTATTACTATACATCACAAAGGCCTTTAAAAGAGTTACAGCGATTTTACCATAAAAAATAAAAAAAAACATTTATAATTCATGAACTTGCTTTTAGATCCATGGTTTATACAGCCACAATGATTTAAGTAAGGGATACATGAGTTTTATACACTCTTTGTCTGTAAAGAAAGAATTATCTGGACTATAAAGATTTGTCATAATAAACATGACAGCCGTTGAGTCATCTTTCAAAGGACTTCTTATAGGGACCAGAGATGGCTTTCTTTGATGATCTCAAAGCTGAACTAATCGATTTACCTCATTGTTTTTTACTGGTCTTTAACAATTTAACATGTCATATAACTGTAACTGTGAAAATGCAATCCAAATATCGGTAAATAGTATTAATCAGTACATAAACAATGAAACATGTCACTAACTACTGTGAAAATGCAATCCAAGTGTCTGAATCAAACACATTCCTATTTCTGAAGGCCTCATAAGCAGGGGTTAGTTTAATCTGGCTTCATCTGTTTAAATCCTGATTAGGCTGAATGAAGTTTCACTGAATGAAGGGAGGGTTTTCAGTGACCCCCATCCTTATTGTGTTTGTCCTAAATGGGGTCATTGAATGGGTTAGGTTACAATAACTAGACATGTTGAAGAAATTGGTTTTATTTGCATGAGGACAATAAATGAAGGGGGAAAGATTGGAAAATGTTGCAAGCCAGACTCAAAATCATGTCATCTATATGAGCAACCACAGCTCAGAACGTGCACTAACCACTAGGGTAACAGCTGAAAAAAAAAAACAAGAAAAAAAAAAATGAATTATCTGAGAAGTATTCTTAAACCTGAAAAACATGTAAACCAGTGAAACATTATTTTTAAAAGTTTATTTATTTTTTCACATCTCCAATGTAGTTTTATTGGAAGATAAGATGACAAAAGGCACAAATTCACAGTAAAATAAATAAATATAAACAAATAACATGACAAGGTGAGGTGAAAGAAAACAAAATCATAATTTCTTTTTGTATTTCTAGAATCATTGGGTTTCAATTTCGACAACAAATTGTGAAATCTAACAATAACATATCTATGAGAAAGTCCTGTTTATCACAATCTGCCTCACACAATAGTAACAACTGTTGATGAACAGTTCATGTGGATAGGTCCCTTTTATAAGCCACCTGTCATTCAAACGCCAACTTGGACTGATCAAGCTTCAATCGAGTCTCTTGAGAGAAGAATGGCAACCAAAACCCCCCAAAAAGGGCCTTTTCTCAAGCACAACAAGGTCATAAACGTGGCTTCGTTCACAGTGTAAGCTTTGAAAGCAATTTGAAAAGTGGGAGATTTCTACAGCTCACAGCAAAAATACAACAACAATCAATGAATGAAAACATATTTAGACACCATCCTGCCAAAGAGTAGCGGCGAGGAGCACAGCCAGCGACAGTGATGGCCGGCGTTATCTGAAGATTTGGTTATTGTTCAAATCACTTATAATCTAGATTATAATTCCCAACACCAGCGTAAAATGCAACAATTTGTTCAAATTTATCTTAAAAAAAGAGAACACAGTAACGTCACCCAGATAACATCCAGCCATTACTAAACCGCTAGCTCTGGTTAAGTTGATGGAAGGCTGTAGTCTGGCAGGATAGTCTGAACTATATTTATAGTTATATATATTTGATGTGTTCATCTACATTTATTTATATACTATATACAATTCAATACATAAATCCATACATCACTTTGATTAGACTCAGGACCAACACAGTTCTGGTGTATCGTGGTTGTATTATGACGGTAAATGTTTACCTGCATTCACTTCCTAAGAATTCGACATAATTCTGGTGTAATTTAATTCTGTCAGAGTGAATTTAGGTGTGATGATCTTACATCATGGGTCCTGAGCATTGGCTGAAAGAAACACAAGGATGTAAACCTTTTGTTTTAGTTACATGTTGGATGTCCCTCACGCGAAAACAAGAAACACTGAGAACTTCAAACGCACATACATCCATACACACATTACGTTACTAAGAAAAGACTGATTTAAAAACCCATACGCAACCCATTTCAACTTCCTTAGCCGATTCCATATCAATAAAACTAGGAGCAAATGGAAGTGAGAGTATATTTGTATTAAAGTCCTAGGACGCGACATTCTGAGGGGGTGGACTATACACTCTTAAAGTCACTATCTCACATCATGTAGGCTATATGTTAATTGGAAGGTTTTGTGAAAGGAGGTATTATTGCTAATATCTGGATAAATGCATCTTTATCCTCATGATAAGTTATAAAAGGGGAAGTAAGAAAATCAATCCTTCAATAAAAAATAAAGGTGAGATGAAAATAAATAATACATTTATGAATATCCTCCTTGAGCACCACTTCTGGTAGTGACAGAATCGTCAGGAAAAGTTCTCTATAATAGTACTAATAAGGTTTCAATAAATAAACCTTTTATGAAAGATGTCAAGGTTTAGCGTTACCTCTTCAAGTTCTTTTCAATACAGTTGAGAGTGTGACACTAACTAAAGAGGGCGGAACCTGATGTTGTAAACCAATCAAAAACAGTTGTCAGAGGGCGAGCTACGCCTACCGTACACCTGTTCTTTTATCAAAAGAAATTAATTAATTAATCAAATAACGAGCAAAATAGCACATTATCACACACAAGGCAATTATGAATGAGAAGAGAGGACCGTTAATATTGACTGATTAACAAACAAACAACAATACTTTTAACTTCTTATTTCAAGAATGTGATACTGTTCGATGTAGCAATGCTGAGCTGATTATAATAAACCGTTTGTTTTGCATTAACATATCAACTGTACTTGCAGTCTGAAACTTTAACGTGACCAAGCAGCTGCCAGTCAAGACGAATCCACAATGCATGTTACAAATAAGAGTCAGGATGATGGGACTGTGATTGTACACTACAGTACTATACTATAAAGAGACACACTTACAGCTTGGATCAGCTGGTAAATAGATTTAAAAGTGGGTAGAATAAAATTAAAACAGAGCAACAAAAACAACTCACTACTTGATTAAAACAAAACAGAAACAACGTCTTGGTCCGCAAAAAAATAATCACTTAAAAACCCTGTTTGTACACCTGTCACAATAACTCCACTGCCAATAGGTATTCTGAATATATATATATATATATATATATATATATATATATATATATAGCACACACAAATATCATCTGCTTAACATTAAACTAATCTTAAATCACAATTCTTTCGAGCTCCAGATTTAAATATAATGATTTGACATCATAAATGACGAACTGCTGATCGTCATACATCTGTAATAAGTATAAAGTAGGTAGACTTCATAAAGTGGGCATGACTTTTGAACCAGACAAGTAATAGCTTATTTAACTAGTCAATGTGCTCCATTGTCAGACTGAAAGGAGGATACTCAGGACAAACAGCCACGAATAGGGCTGGATGAAGGACTGATTACGATTAAAAAGACAAGTTGCTTTGATTTGATTGAGGGAAGAGATGCTGCTGGTCTCCACCTAAACTGAGAGAGATTCAATTACAGGAGAGAGAGAGAGAGAGAGAGAGAGAGAGAGAGAGAGAGAGAGAGAGAGAGAGAGAGAGAGAGAGAGAGAGAGAGAGAGAGAGAGAGAGAGAGAGAGAGAGAGAGAGAGAGAGAAACAAGAGAATTCAATTACTTTAAAAGTTAAACACCACAGTTATGTTCAGTTATGTTCCTGATATGTTACTTACTAAATACTGTCCAGTACTACTGTTTAAACGTTTGGAGTCAATACTTTTAAACTGTAGTTTTTAAGAAATAAAAACGCTGGTTTTCAACATTGATAATAATAATAAATGTTTCTTGAGCATCAAATCATCATATTAGAATGATTTCTGAAGGATCATGTGACACTGAAGACTGGAGTAATGATGCTGAAAATTCAGCTTTGCATCACAGGAATAAATTGCATTTTAAAATATATTAAAATAGAAAACAGTTATTTTTAAGTGTAATAATATTTCACAATATTACATTATTTACCTTTTTTTTATTTATTTTTTATAAATGACAATAAAAGACCTCAGATCCAAACTTTAGAACAGCCAGTTTAAAATAATTTACATAAACCGTATATAGATATCATAAAGAAATGTTCAAAAATAGACTTGTTGTTTCAAACAGTACTATGTTGCATTGTTGTACATGAGACCTTAATCACAATGCATGTAAACGGCATATGGTTATCAACTTGAAAATACATACCTTTATTAAATTTTTCGTACATCCTTTTTAAAAATGATTTTCATTTTTGTTCAATCAAACAATAAGTCAAAATAGAGATTGTGGCTGTAATTGCATCCGGTCCATGCATCACAATGGCAATGAAAGTTCAAGTGCAATGCACTGTGGGAGTATTCTAGGCATACACAAAATGTGCACACTGTACATACCATGTAAACGGCAACATAATTAATGTTAGTATTATAGTATATTAGCGCAAACATGTCAGTTTACTGAGTCCATGTACCAGGAAATATGACATTATTTTTCAGTTCTCAATTGCTGTGTTAGATAAATGACGTTAGGGGGCGCTAAAGATCGTGAATTACCTTTATGAACAGCAGCATCCAGAAACACAGAGCAGCCTCAGTCTTCAAGAGCCACCATTCCTTTCACTGGATCCTTCACTCTCATCTGAAAGACAGCAATGGAGAAACATGCATGTGTGCTTACTAAGTGAATTACTCCTTGCGGAAGAGGAAGGGGCTAAAGATTTCATTCATGAAGGACTTATCCTGGTTTGTCATATCGATTTACAGATTAGGGAACGCTTGTTGGAGTCGAGAAGGAGACACTGATTTCTGGGATAGTCCTTTAAAGTCTGAGAAACTAAGGATGCCGCCAATACATGACGTCACTCATTCCCTGGATGGCACCTGAGAGCGCTGAACTGTGACCTTATTCATTCTGCTGCCCCTTTTGTTCACAGCGACTGGACCTCATTATGACCTACATTCAATTATTCATCTGCCTTGTTACACGTTATTGTCTTTGTACTGTGGGAAAATGTGTGGTGGGCCGAATGTGACAACAGGACACAAAAACTCAATCTCACAACAAATTAATTAAATTGTCTGTAGTCTTCTGTAAAATTCTACAACAATAATATCTCAGAGCAATTTGCTCATTAGGGTAACTGTCTAAAATGTCATCATTACCATATACACTCACCTAAAGGATTATTAGGAACACCACACTAATACTGTGTTTGACCCCCTTTCGCCTTCAGAACTGCCTTAATTCTACGTGGCATTGATTCAACAAGGTGCTATAAGCATTCTTTAGAAATGTTGGCCCATATTGATAGGATAGCATCTTGCAGTTGATGGAGATTTGTGGGATGCACATCCAGGGCATGAAGCTCCCATTCCACCACATCCCAAAGATGCTCTATTGGGTTGAGATCTGGTGACTGTGGGGGCCATTTTAGTACAGTGAACTCATTGTGATGTTCAAGAAACCAATTTGAAATGATTCGAGCTTTGTGACATGGTGCATTATCCTGCTGGTGAAATGGTGGCCATAAAGGGATGGACATGGTCAGAAACAATGCTCAGGTAGGCCGTGGCATTTAAACGATGCCCAATTGGCACTAAGGGGCCTAAAGTGTGCCAAGAAAACATCCCCCACACCATTACACCACCACCACCAGCCTGCACAGTGGTAACAAGGCATGATGGATCCATGTTCTCATTCCGTTTACGCCAAATTCTGACTCTACCATCTGAATGTCTCAACAGAAATCGAGACTCATCAGACCAGGCAACATTTTTCCAGTCTTCAACTGTCCAATTTTGGTGAGCTCTTGCAAATTGTAGCCTCTTTTTCCTATTTGTAGTGGAGATGAGTGGTACCCGGTGGGGTCTTCTGCTGTTGTAGCCCATCCGCCTCAAGGTTGTGGGTGTTGTGGCTTCACAAATGCTTTGCTGCATACCTCGGTTGTAACAAGTGGTTATTTCAGTCAAAGTTGCTCTTCTATCAGCTTGAATCAGTCGGCCCATTCTCCTCTGACCTTAAGCATCAACAAGGCATTTTCGCCCACAGGACTGCTGCATACTGGATGTTTTGCCCTTTTCACACCATTCTTTGTAAACCCTAGAAATGGTTGTGCGTGAAAATACCAGTAACTGAGCAGATTGTGAAATACTCAGACCGGCCCGTCTGGCACCAACAACCATGCCACGCTCAAAATTGCTTAAATCACCTTTCTTTCCCATTCTGACATTCAGTTTGGAGTTCAGGAGATTGTCTTGACCAGGACCACACCCCTAAATGCATTGAAGCAACTGCCATGTGATTGGTTGATTAGATAATTGCATTAATGAGAAATTGAACAGATGTTCCTAATAATCCTTTAGGTGAGTGTAAAGGCTAGTTCAAACTGAGCAACGGAGATCAGGGATGATTTTATAGTGGACAAAGACAGTGTAAATGTAATTCTGCTGGAGGGCATCTCATCTGACCTCATCCAGTTGCCTCCTGGTGTCTTCCTCCATTCTGCGGATGTCGTCCATGTTCAGCTCGATCCATTTATCAATCCAACAGAACAGCTGCCGGTGGAAATTAGTGAACAAGCGCTTCTCTTGCTGTTAAATGAAGAAAGAGGTACAACGTTCATTTTGGAAGGTGAATTTTGTGTAGTTCTAACTGAAGTCCACTAGATGCCATGAAATGCATTTAAAGTAAACATGAAATGGCGATCACAATCGATTTTACTTCCATAATAATAATTTTAAAAAGTTAGAAAGTTTATCAGGAATTGGAGGACATGTTAACTGTAATTTTATGATGGTATGTGTATTTGTGGAGAAAATAATAAAGTAATGGGTAACTATCCTTACCGAAATGCCCAAAAAACGGATTTCAACCCATACATTTCCATTCAAAAGTTTGGGGTCAGTATTCCGTATTATTTGATTAAAAACAAAAAAATTGTAAAAACAGAAATACCGTCAAATATTATTACAGTTTAAAATAACTGTTTTTATATATATATATATATATATATATATATATATGTATATATATATATAGGAGGGATCATGTGACACTGAAGACTAATGAAAATCCATGCATCCAGCATTATTACTCCAGTCTTCAGTGTCACATGATCCTTTAGAAATCATTTGAATATGTTGATTTGTTGCTCGAGAAACATTTACATTATATCAATATCAATCTTGAAAACAGTTATGCTGCTTAATATTTTTGTGGAAAAAAATATTGTTTTCAGCATTCTTTAATGAATAGCAAGTTTATATTTTATATTATATATACAATATTTTGCCACATTATAAATATCTTTGCTGTCACTTTCAATCAAATCTTACTGACCCCAAAACCTTTCATTGGTAGTGCATATCAATGTGGTTTGGATCAGGTTGGTAAACATCAGATTTTGTGTGGTTTTTGACTTGAATAAATTTGAGTAAGATAAAGCAAAAAAAAAAGTGTTTATCTAAACAAAGCCTATTTGACCCTACTTGACCGTTGCACCAAAATAAGTCCTTACAGAAAATATGATACACATAATGTAAATGTTTCACGCACTTACCTTTTGAATAAAGTTTTCCACTTTGTTTTGCAGGCCCCACCACTTGAACTTGACAGTAACCAGTTTGTAGGCACACATGTGTGGGCAGTCTGTCTTTTTAGGTAGTTCTTTCTACACAAATCCAAAATCCATTAAGCATTTGTACATCATTTCCCATTAATAAGCTTCCCACTCATACATCAAGCATGCACATTTACACAAATTTGATACCAGTACACAGTCATTAAGGATGATTATAGATACCTTCCAATCCGGACCAAGCGGCCCTCTTCCAGTTTTTACAGACTTAAACTTAGTGGGGTCTTCTTCTGGTTTATAGTCCTACAGAGAGATGACATTGATCATTTTAGAAAGTAACTGGAGGGAGAAGGTAACTATTTTATCTAAGTGAAGCTCACCTTTGGCTCCACCTGACTCCGGTCTGCGATGTCTATGTACACCACATCTACCTTCTTCCAGGTGTCTGGGTCTAAACCATGAACCTATACAGATGAACGCAACAATCATGTTAGAAAACATGAGTGTAAGGTTTTACACAAAACTGTGGCGTTCACACAAACATCATACATTACAATACGTACATTATCCTGCTGTCCCATGTCAGGTTTGTGCCACGTCTCGATCTTGATGAGGAAGTTCTCTTTCATATACTCATTCTAAGACAGAGATAATCAACGAAAAACTGATCAACAGACTTTAGAGTGACTGCATTGACGTGCGTCCTCTCTCCTTTCACTGCAGCTTAAGTTACTGTCTTGTCTTTCACTCAAACTGTGAGTGTTTGTATGTGCTTGTGCTATACATCTATATGTTTACATGTTTGTTCAATCATATGACCAGTTGTTCTAGAAAAGGTGTTAAGTGTGTATACTTGTGAACAGTGCATACTTACAGTGATTACTGAAGTGATGCAGGACAGGCATTAGAAAAGAAAGAGGATATAAATTAGACTATTTCTGTTCAAGAAAACAGCACGTCTCATTTAAGACCATTCCTAATTGTATTATCTTAGTCCATATGAATTCAACTTGGAAGCAAAAAACACTGCAAATAATATCCATAACAAAACTCAAGATTGGTCCAATAATCTTTCTTTCATAATCAATTTGTTGATGTCACAATAAATCAATAAATTAGTGAGAAACAATAAATCAACTCATTAATGATCTCTGTTCAATTAAACTCAGCTGGAAATTGTTAACATTTAAATAAAATAAAAATAAAAAAATTTGATGAAAATGTCGGTTTTTATTTTATTTTATTGTTTTATTCTATATTTAAAAAGCAGGCTTGAATAGACAATTCTAAATACTAAACGTCTGCATTAAATTTAAATTGACTATATAAATGCATGTTATTGATCTTATTGCAAACATTTCATCCATGCATGTTTTATTTTTAGACAATTTTGACATCAAATTTTCTTTATCAAAATGTCTTGATCTAGAATTTGAACTTGATTTCCTCAACTTTACACTCAGATGTACGTCACACCACAGAAGAAAAGATCCCTCACTACTACAATTTCATTGCAACTTTAAGATGTATTATTTCCTATTCTTACAAGGTATTAAGGTTGCCAACTTTTGCAGTGAAATTTTCTGAAATTTCATTTTGATTCCTGAAACAGATGTTTGGACCTTTCCTGTTGAAGGAAATGCAGAAGCTGGAGCTTCATTGAATACCACTGACACACTACAATGTTACTGTATCTGTAGACACCTTGACAATGACAGATGACTGGCTGGAAAACTTTATTTTTCTAACAATTTACAGACTTACAACTGGCCAATAACAAATAATTTTGTTATTCAATATTATAAATACTATTCATTTATTTAAAAAAATATTACTACTCAATACTTGCCATATCAACTCTTTACAATTTATTCAAAAGCAAAACTGTAGCACTGCAACAAGATTTACAAATATCTTGATGAACAGACTTCAGCAAATGGGGAGTCTGCCATGTATGTGGCTGTGAGAATGATGTGAAGGGAATGTGTCAGTATAATCTCAGTTTCCTGTGCTGTAACCCCACTCCTTCTCAGCTCAAATAGTGAATTATTCAGTGCCCGAGAAACAGAGAGAAACAGATAGGAAGGCATAATAATAAGAAAGCAAGAGGAACAAAGAGCACATGAAAAAAAATTTAGGCTTGTGTGTGTGTGTGTGTGTGTGTGTTACCTGTGCGACAGTATGGGTAGGCGTTCCAAGCTTTCTCATGAATGTTCAGCGCTGATGCTGGTGCAAGCATTCGTACAAACGATGGGACTTTACTGAAAAAGCAAAAATGCAAATGAGATGCAGAATTTTTTTTTTCTTCACAAATACCACATTTAAAGTGAAATGTGTCACTTTTTTGTTCAAATACTTTCTCCAACCAATTGCTCTGTTTGTTTGAGGAATTTAACCAGATCAACATAGCAACAGTGTGTGTTTGGGGTGGGGCTATCTGTTATTCTGACCAATTACAGACAAGGGGAGTGTCCAGAGTTGCCAAGTCTGCTTATAAGCAACTCTGGGCTTGTTTTTTCACTTATACTTATAATCACTTATAGGTTTTGGCAGTCGCGTGTTTTGTTTTTTGGACTTCTTTCCAGAATACATTTGCGTATTTGGGCTTGTTAATGGTTGGCACTGGTGTAAGACTACAAGTACCGCCGCTCCCTATACGCAGAGCACCAGCTCTGTTGCTAAAAAAAAAAAAAATCCCCTTACACCGGAAAGAGACAAAAGAGGCAAAAAAGAAAAAAAGCCCAAGATGAATTCCGTGCATCCAGGCATGTTCACAAACCTGTGAAACTTTACATTTTTGGCCACTGAAGGTAATGGGTGAGATTAATTAAACGTGTTTATGTGACACAATTTCAATTATTGTAATGTGCTCTGCATTGCATTTTGAACCACGGTAAAGATATTTGTGGTAAAATATATGATAAAATATATTTTTACATCTGTGAAGTGTGTTATAGGGCCAAGAGATGCACGATTCCGCAGAAATTGACAATCCCTTTTTTTTTTTTTTTTTTTTAGACATCCAAACAAAATAACATGTATGTTAAATCCTGCAGTCTATTTAAAAATACCTAATTCATTTGAATAAATAATAAATAAATACAAATGGTGAATGAATGAATCATAAAGACTTCACATGTTTCATTACTGGATGAATAACATTTTTGAACTTGAATGAAGGATTCAATGAAAAATAGGCCAACATGTTTTTAAACAGTCCCTTGTCGCCACCTACTGGTGTAACGATGTAATTGATATAATCTTTATTTGAAGAGTCATGTTACTTTCATAAAGTGATTTTGATCCCTACTGTAGAGATCAGTGTTACATCAGAACTAACTATAAACAATACAATTCTGCTTAGGGCATCAATTTAGCCAGCAGCGGCCCTGATGACCACTTTATTGTTGGAGCAAGTGCTGTGGTGACAAAGGTATGTAAGTCTGCGCTCTTTTTACCGGTCCATTTTGCCATCAGAAGTAATATGATTCAGCATGTTTATGCTGTTACAATCTGATTTTGATGCAACAGTAAGGAATGTCTTAATAAAATTGATAGCCATCAACGCATACATGTTATATTTGTAAATTACATCTTATTTGGCCAGGGAAAATAAAGTGCCTGGAGTCTACGCGTCTCATGAGTTTTGGGGAATTTTAGTTCAGTTCATTTATGCAAGTGGGGCTGTGATCTGTCATTTAGTATTTGAATTACATGCCAGGAAAGTAGAAGGAAGTTTTTCAATGTGGCTAGAAACGGTTTAAAGAATAAAAGCGATCCATGTTTTTGGCAGAACATAACAGAAAACTGGAACAAAATCCATTTTAAAGGGAGTCCCTATGCATACTGTGTGGTGTATGTCCCACAACCTAAAACCAGGGGTTGCTTATTTTAGGCTTGTTTTCCCAGAACTGGTTAATTATTTTGGGCTTGTTTTTAGGCCAGATCTCGCCTATTTTTCTAGCGAAACTAGGCAACCCTAGGAGGTAAAGTTGAGCACCTAACCTAACCCCACAAAATGACAAAATAACCAGGATATTTTGCTAAACTTGTGAAAGATCATACTGGTTACAGTATACAGGTTTATTGGAACAATGCAAGGATGTGTAAACGATGAACCTATTTTCTAGCACATTTTATTAATACACATATGTGTCTGGGTGTGTAAGTGTGAGTACCTCTGCAGGTGGTAGATTTTGTGTGTGTACTGTCCCTTCTCGCCATCTTTCTCGTAGGGTTCGTTCTTCAACACCTCCACACCCTCTCCTCCACCTGTCTCGTTCTTACTGGCCTCCGCTACGGAGTACAGCTGCCCGACCTGATACTGTAAGAGAGAAATACATACATTCCATAATCTGAATTATATTTCAGTTATATTTGAACACTGTCGTATATTAATCCTGCTTTCTCCTCTTTATCTCTCTCTCTCTCTCTCTCTCTCTCTCTCTCTCTCTCTCTCTCTCTCTCTTTGTGTGTTTGTTTCCCTCATCTTCTGTTAATCTATGCTGAATAGACAGATTGGTCAAAGAAAGATGGAAAAATATATAAGCGGTTTGAATCCTACACTGAACTGAATCTGAATCGCTACTTAAAGGTGCAGTCTGCAAGAGAATGACAACTAGTGGTCGAAATAGTTTCTCCCACCTCCTGCTCCTCAGACTGGACGGCGCTCACACGGGTTGCCAGTTTGAGGACATGCAACAGGAACGAGCGCAATGGACAATGAAAATTGGCAAATTGGCAACGAGCAATATCACAGACCAAAACAAAAACTGCCTGGAAACGCACATTTCAAAGTAAAATAACTGGCTGTCAAAGTGTTTTTCAGAGAAACGAGTATGTGAACTTAGCATGTTTCCTCAATATATGCAAACATATTATGGTATTTTTATGCTTTAGTAAAGTGGAAAAGTGGTGGAAAACTACTTTCAATGAATCTGTTGATATCGAAATTAATGCTAGATGTTTTGCTATAAATTGCGGACATGGCATCTGAGGACTATTTCTAATTTTGCTCTATTTCCAGAGTCAATCATAGGCTCGTTGTTACGTGGTAGAGCATGTTCGCACATGCACTCTTCAAAAATAGTGTTTGAAATCTCTTGACCACCTAAAAGACGTAACAATAAAAAATAAAAAAATGAGCCAACTGACTGATTTCCATAACACAATGTGTTGTTAAAGTGTCGTTAAAATACTAATGACGCTAATTTTCCATTTAAAGCAGATGATCTGCAAAAGATGCGACTGAACTGGAGATTTAGATTTTTTCAAGGAGGGCGGAGTTCCAGTTCCAACATTTATCCACGTAATAGCCTCCAAACACTATTGTGTAGAGACTTTAAGGATGAACCAAACACAAATTAATCAAATTAATCTCTCATGGGATTCATTCAAAAATGATTCATTCAAACGGCTCCAAATTGTCTAGAAAACCCCCCAGAGAAGACTTTTATGGCCCCGCAGGCCCCAGAGATAAGCCTAAACAGGAAAAACGCTGTCACTGTTTCATCCTTAAGCAAGACAAAGCTGCTCAGAAATGGTGAAACGAGGCCTGACCACCAAGGGGCCTGACCACCTTTGACCTCCCTCCGCATCACCACTGCTGAGCAGGACAGAGATGTAAAACAGACCACGCTTTCATGGAACGTGAGAGACTTACACAGACTTTACATATCAAACCCATTAAAACTCACACAGAACAATGCTCAGTGGACTTATAATCAAACATAATAATTCTTGTTGTTCCTACAATTCATGTTTGTATTATGCTTAGATCACATATAAATCATGTAATTGTGATATAACTGTGTGTATGAATGAAAGAGTATCGTGCTTCCAATCAAAAGAATCGTATGCCCTTAATTCAAAAGAGGGCTTGATTGAAATCTGTGTAAAATGTTTTGTATGATTATAATCATCTATAATGTTTAAACTGTGGTCTCTTGTTCTCTGCTAAGTGCTGGAACCCAAGCAGATCCCAGATAACGATAAGTAGGAACTAGATCCACCTCCTAAAATGATGCCATTGTCTCATTGGTCAGAATTCTCCAAAAGAGGTTGGGCTAACTTTTAAGTTAAAGACCCGAACAGAGGAGTTAGAAGCAGTTCGGTTCAGTTCGGTTTTGAAGCAGTTCGGTTCAGTTCGGTTTTGAGTTCGGTCCGGGGTTGAATTAAGTCGGCGCCTCTCTCTAGCAACAGCAAGAGAGTGTTTCCTGTTCATGCTTCTCTCTGAAAACAACAAAGAGCGTGTTCGCACGCTTCTATCGACCAGACCAAATTAGACCAGCAGACAAATAACCCATCAAGATCGGGGTTAAAACAGCTCATTCAAGCCATCTAACTCGTCTTACTTTCATTTCTTCCTTTATTTTCTTTTTCGTAAAAGTCTCGGTTCAAAGTTAAGTTTTGCTGCAAAGTTTCGTTTAAACGTTTCGACTGCAAAGCCCTTCCAACTTCAAAGACTTTCATCCATCCGCCAACACACCACGTGATTGGCTGCCCAAGATCTAGCAGGCACAAGGAGACAGCCAGCCAAACAACGGACCCGGGGAACCCCCTCCACACCGACGAAAAAGGAATCCCAAAGCAACGCGAACGCAAGTACCTCCAGACTCTTAACTGAACTGGTGCACTGATATAAAACTAAATAACCTGCCAAAGAAACGATAGAAGGGTTAAATCAATGATTGATGGTTCGTTCAGGTCATGTCTTATACACTCACCGGCCACTTTATTAGGTACCCCATGCTAGTAACGGGTTGGACCCCCTTTTGCCTTCAGAACTGCCTCAATTCTTCGAGGCATAGATTCAACAAGGTGCTGGAAGCATTCCTCAGGGAGTTTGGTCCATATTGACATGATGGCATCACACAGTTGCCGCAGATTTGTCGGCTGCACATCCATGATGCGAATCTCCCGTTCCACCACATCCCAAAGATGCTCTATTGGATTGAGATCTGGTGACTGTGGAGGCCATTTGAGTACAGCGAACTCATTGTCATGTTCAAGAAACCAGTCTGAGATGATTCCAGCTTTATGACATGGCGCATTATCCTGCTGAAAGTAGCCATCAGAAGTTGGGTACATTGTGGTCATAAAGGGATGGACATGGTCAGCAACAATACTCAGGTAGGCTGTGGCGTTGCAACGATGCTCAATTGGTACCAAGGGGCCCAAAGAGTGCCAAGAAAATATTCCCCACACCATGACACCACCACCACCAGCCTGAACCGTTGATACAAGGCAGGATGGATCCATGCTTTCATGTTGTAGACGCCAAATTCTGACCCTATCATCCGAATGTCGCAGCAGAAATCGAGACTCTTCAGACCAGGCAACGTTTTTCCAATCTTCTATTGTCCAATTTCGATGAGCTTGTGCAAATTGTAGCCTCAGTTTCCTGTTCTTAGCTGAAAGGAGTGGCACCCGGTGTGGTCTTCTGCTGCTGTAGCCCATCTGCCTCAAAGTTCGACGTACTGTGCGTTCAGAGATGCTCTTCTGCCCACCTTGTTTGTAACGGGTGGTTATTTGAGTCACTGTTGCCCTTCTATCAGCTCGAACCAGTCTGGCCATTCTCCTCTGACCTCTGGCATCAACAAGGCATTTCCGCCCACAGAACTGCCGCTCACTGGATGTTTTTTCTTTTTCGGACCATTCTCTGTAAACCCTAGAGATGGTTGTGCGTGAAAATCCCAGTAGATTAGCAGTTTCTGAAATACTCAGACCAGCCCTTCTGGCACCAACAATCATGCCACGTTCAAAGTCACTCAAATCACCTTTCTTCCCCATACTGATGCTCGGTTTGAACTGCAGGAGATTGTCTTGACCATGTCTACATGCCTAAATGCACTGAGTTGCCGCCATGTGATTGGCTGCTTAGAAATTAAGTGTTAACGAGCAGTTGGACAGGTGTACCTAATAAAGTGGCCGGTGAGTGTAAGTGCATAATAGAAACTTGGGATTTCACTATCTCACTCTTAAAACTCATTCTTTCCTCACTCTCTTTCTTTCTGCAACTTGTATGAATGCGTGTGCGTGTGTTTGTGTTAGATATTAGTTTTATGTTTTAGGATAATCAATAAAGTCTTGTTTATATTTGAAAAGATATTTGCCTTGTGTTGTGCTTGCACATTTAATGTCTTGTACTGTCGATCTAAAGTTACCTTGCTAATACATAGTGTTTCACTATAGATTGGACTATCTGTTGCCAAAGTTATAATTACGGCCCGTTCAAATGAACTCTAAACGAGTCATTTGCTCGGTTCCATAGTGATTCGGTCAAGATTCATTGCAAATCGATGAATCATTTCCTTTTGAGCTAAATTGGCCTTCCGGCCCCCCCTTAAATACATTTTATGTATATTATTATTATTGTGTACATTCGTTACAATTGCATACATAAATATAGTGGAACTTTCTGCATCTATGGTTTAAAAATATAAAATATATTACTTTGTCCCCTCTGCCATTTCCTACAATAAATGTGCAGCTCATAATTATAAAACTGCATTAAAATAAAAAATCATAAAAAAATTAAAATAAAAAAAAAACATTCACAATATACACTTGGCACATGCCCCCAAATTTGAATGGTCATGACAATATAAAAAGAGAAAATCTGCAGATATTGTTTAGTAAAATGAGTCTACTGTGAGGTAGATGTGTTAAACTGAGAGATTTAGTGTCCTGACACACATGCTCAATGTCCACAGCCTGAGCTGAGCCAGCAGCAGAGATTCAGCCTAAAACACCTTCAGAATCTTACCTAGAAACAGTCTGACTGTCTAAATGCGGGTATTCATCCCTAAACACACCGCCCATCACACATAAGTGTATGTGTGAGAGAGAACAGGAGAAAGAAAATGATGACACAGAGCAGATTGCCTATACCAGTTATAGAATGAAAGATAGAGGAGAGAAATGGTGAAAATAAGGAGAGGAAGGTGAACGAGGTGACACTCCTTAGATAGATAGACAGACAGACAGATTTATAGGATTTATAGAGTGTGGTTCTCTACATGCAGTGTCATCATTCCTCTGCCAATCAGAGACTTCGTCTCTCCTCTCCTCCTCTTAACCAATCAGAGGCCAGTAGCAGTATGCGTCACTTTGCAGCACTCTGTGAAAATCCAACCTACATCACATTCACACACTATCATCCCACTCACTCTACAGACCACACACACACACATACACACAGAGCATCGGACAGGGTCTCGTCTGCAGCGGATGTGCTATTTTTTATATTTGTGTGCCATATCTATTTTTAAAGTGACATTGCATAAAACTGTAATCTTTTTGAATGAAAAGCATGTGATATGTGTAGACTATAAGAAAGTCTGGTTAAGCCCTGATTATAGTCCAGTGATGGTGATGGACAGGCTAAAAGATGTGAGCTCAGATTAATCGACAGGCTAACAGACAGAAAGGATGTCTCACGCGCAAGCATGCCTACACTGACTGACAGCTTATGGTGTTTGTGTGTGTATGATTCTAAACAAGGAAGAGGAAAAAAGAGAGGAAATGAGGGAGTGTCACAAGGGGGCATAAACTGCCCAGCTGCCCCCTTAAGCAAGTAAGCTTTCTTAATCCATCATTCCCTGCTGAATGAATGGACTCCAGGAATAGTACTTTCCCTCTTGCTTTAAACAACATCCGCCAAATAAAACGTGTCTTTAAGGCTCCTGAAGGCAGATGAAGGATCAAGGCTTTAATTCATGTGAGCTTATCTGACAAGAACTGCTCTCAGCGCTCAAAATAATGTGCCAGTCATTGTCGTTTATTTGTATCCGCAACCATAAAGACTAATAACCAGGGGAATAATATTCTGGGGAATTTATGAAGAGGTACAGATGGTCTAAATTTGCAGCCAGAGAGGCCAAATGAACATAATATCATGATTCTTTGTTCTTGAAATGTGGATTCAAGATCTCATCTTTGATATTTTCTACTCAAGCAATCTAAGAAACTTTATTTCTCTAATATTTTTCATTTAAATGTCTTCATCAATCCTCCATTACAAATAAAAATAAACATATTTTAAGAGAAATAAATAAAACAAATGGTTACTGTACTTTTAGTCACATTATTTGTTTATTTTAGTTAGTAGTGCCAGAAGTTGGCAACAAGTGAGTGTCTTTATGAATAAGTTTTAATTATTCAGTCAAACGATTAGTTCAAAGTGCTGATTCATTTAGGAGAGAAACAAATAAGTAATTGAATCATTAAATCAACTAGCCTAATTCGTTTTAAAATGAATTCTATGAGGAACAAAACAACATTGTGTGTTGCTGAGGAACTTGACGTTTCTGCTTCCACTGTTACATTGGCTAATCTACAATACACTGACAATATTGGTCTGAAAATGTAAGTTACTCAATCTATGTTATTTTAATGCAAGAGTGGGCATTTCTAACTAGAATGTGAAAGGCTTACACATTGGGTAAAATAGGTTAACAATAAACACATTGAGTAAATAGGTTTACCGTTTACTGCACTATGTTATTCTTCTAATTATTTATATATACTATATTATTTATATAGTATATTTTTCAATTTATACAGCATTTACAAATACTGAAGTGACAGTTAAACTATGTATACTTTGCAAGATCATATTCATTTGGGCAAGAACAAAGTAAACTTCTATGAATTATGGATCAACCTTTATAAAGTGACTTTCCTTAAAGGGACAAATCTTTTATCATTCCAAACCCGTAAGACTTTCTTTTATCTTGGGAATTCAAATGAATATTTTTAATGAAATCGGAGTGATTTATGTTCCTCTATTGATAGCGATGCAAATAGCCCTTTGACACTTCAAAAAGTTTACATTTACATTTATTCATTTAGCTGACGCTTTTATCCAGAGCGACTTACAATTGCTATACATGTCAGAGGTTGCACGCCTCTGGAGCAACTAGGAGTTAAGTGTCTTGCTCAGGGACACATTTGTGTCTCACAGTGGATTCGAACCCGGGTCTCTCACACCAAAGGCATGTGTCTTATCCACTGCGAGTATGTTCGGTTGATGTGCGAGAACCAATGAGGTTCATTCTCATGTTACACAGCACGTTTCTGTTACGAACTGCTCTGAGACATGAAGGTTGAGATCCAAATGCACCTTTAATTAAGGGGCAATCCAGACACGCAATCCAATATACAGGCAATAGGTCCAAACATAGGTAGGCAGTCCAAACAAACAAAACAGGCAGGGGTCAGAGGCAAAAAGAGAAATCAACAGAACAGGCAAGAAACCCCAAAACCAAGAGACATGAAACCAGGGAAAACGCTCAGAAACACAGTGCAACAACATACAAAACTTTGCAGTGAGTGAATGAGTTAACATGCTATAAATAGGCTGAGACTAACAGGGTAATGAGACACAGGTGAATGCAATCAGTGATGATGAGTCCGGGCAGTGCGTTATGGGAAATGTAGTTTGTGAGGGAGTGATAATAGTCTGGTGTGGAGTGCCCTCTGGTGGCTCTCAAGGGCACTCCAGCTGGTGACCGTTACAGTTTGAGCTTCAGCAAGAACCAATGAGGTTCATTCTCATGTTACGCAGCACGTTTGAGCTTCCACAAGAGGTTTGTTCTTCCACGTCAAGCATGTTCGGTTGAGCTTCTGTTTATGTTCGCTGATCAAAGTTTATATGTGAATAAAAGCCTTAAATTCAATCTGTTCATCATATAAAGTGATTGTGCCTCTTCAGAAAATTTACTAAACCACTTAACACATATGGATTAGTTTTATTATCTTTTTATGAACTTTTTGAAGAATCAAAGTGGTAGTTGCGTAGCTGTCACTGGAGGGACAGAAATAGATCCGATTTCATTAAAAATATCATAATTTGTGTTCTGAAGATGAACGAAAGTCTTACGGATTCGGACCAACATGAGAGTGAGTAATTAATGACAGAATTAACATTTTTGGGTGAACTGAATCATTTTCTAGGAAAGGGGCACTCAAGCAGCCAGTCATTTTTAGCTGATATCCCTTTATGCTAAGTATTTCAACAATAACCAGTCATTACTCTGACTGAAAATAGACTGATCAATTAAAATGAAGATTAAAGAGTGAAACTAGATATGGTCACCCACCCTCGGTCGGTTCATTCAACTCAATTTGAATCCAATCTGCTCAACATCCTTTTAATTGTGCTGACTTAATGAAATCAATGCAATTCAAAAGTCTTTTTTTTTTACCTTTTAAACTCCCACTGGGTGCTAGAAGGAGGCTCTGACTTGACAGGACTTATATTAAAATGTCTTGTCCTAGACATATTTTATGTGACAGAACTAATTATACTATAATCTTAATGGATCTTGGCTGACAGTACTTTTTTGCGAAATATGCTGAGGTATGTAAAAACCAGAGCAGATGAAAAGAGGGGCCTCACAAGGTTGAAGCAGCCCTTTAATTTGCTTAATCCAGACAAGAGAGAGGGTTTGTCCCCAAGGACAGATCCCACCTGCACATTTAGGTCCAAAGATACCAGTAGATTACTAGGACATGATTTAAAGAGACATAAACAGCTGGAGTCAGGTAGTATAAAAGCAGTAGAGGTGCTTTACTGTATGTGATAAGATGATTAATCATGTGATGTGACTGTATCTTAAAGGTGCAGTGTGCAATATTTGCAAAACCTGCCAAAACAGTGATCTCCATCATCCACATTTTGATTGGTGCCGTTTGTGGTGCAAAAATGACATGCTGCACCTTTTATGTACAAAATAACTGATAATAGAGTGGTGCAGGTAAGACGCTACACACCATATGACTAGTAAGTCAAAGTCCAAATCACAGTCTTTGCTGTCCCAACTTAATTGATATAAGCACCAATGTAGAACATTATATAGAAACTGTGTCTATTCCTCATTTAGTAAGGCCAAATAATATATATAATGTAGGATCTAGGAAAAATTTTATTGTAATTAAACCAGAAAATCTCAATATCAGTGATAAACAATTTCTAAAGCTAGGTCTTCTAAACATTAGATCGCTCACACCTAAGGCGGTTATTGTAAATGAAATGGTCACAGATAATAGTTTCGATGTACTGTGCCTTACTGAAACCTGGCTTAAACCAAATGATTATTTCGGTCTAAATGAGTCTACTCCGCCAGGATACTGTTATAAGCATGAGCCCCGTCTGATTGGTCGTGGCGGCGGTGTTGCAACAATCTATAGAGATATTCTTAATGTTACTCAGAAAACAGGTCACAGGTTTAATTCGTTTGAGGTACTTGTGCTAAATGTTACACTATTAGATTTAAGAAAGAAATCCCTATTATCTCTAGCCTTGGCTACTGTATATAGACCTCCAGGGCCTTACGCCGATTTCCTAAAAGAGTTTGCAGACTTTCTATCAAATCTATTGGTCAATGTCGATAAAGCAATAATTGTTGGAGATTTTAACATACACGTAGATAACACAAATGATGCGTTAGGGGCTGCGTTTACAGATTTATTAAACTCCTTCGGGGTCACGCAAAACGTCAGTGGTCCCACTCATCGCCTAAATCATACACTAGATTTAATTATATCATATGGAACCAATCCAACCGATATAGATATTGTACCGCAAAGCGATGATGTAATTGATCATTACATGGTAACTTGCATGTTACGTACTGCTGAAATTTGTCATGTTGCGCCACGTTATCGACCAGGCAGAACAATCCTTCCAAACACTATAGATAGATTCTCAAATAGCTTACCTGATCTATCTCAGCTGCTCAGTGAACCCAAACAAACAGATGAACTAGAGGAAATGACTAGCAGTTTGAGCACCATTTTCTCTAGTACATTAGAAATTGTTGCACCAATTAGATTAAAAAAGGTTAGAGAGAAAACTAGAGCACCATGGTACAACAATGCTACGCATGCTATCAAGAGAGAAACTCGTAACTTAGAGCGTAAATGGAAACAAACAAATTTAGAGGTCTTTAGAATCGCGTGGAAAGACAGTATGTCACGTTACAAAAAGGCTCTTAAATCAGCCAGGGCTGAGCATCTCCGCAGACTAATAGAAAATAACCAAAATAATCCAAGGTTCTTATTTAACACCGTGGCCAGACTAACAAATAAACAGGCATCACCTGAGCAAAATATTCCGTTACAATGTAGTAGTAATGATTTTATGAATTTCTTCACTGAGAAAATAGAAAACATCAGAAACACAATTGTAAATGTACAATCTCTTATGGTGTCTTATGATTCAGCCTCAATTATCGCCCCTCAAGAACAACTACACCGCTTTACAACTATAGGACAGGAAGAGCTAAATAAACTTATTATTGCATCTAAACCAACAACTTGTTTATTAGATCCAATACCCACTAAATTACTTAAAGAAGTGTTACCTGTAGTGGAAGAGCCTCTTCTCAATATTATTAATTCATCTTTATTTTTAGGTCACGTTCCAAGAATATTCAAGCTGGCAGTAATAAAACCTCTTATTAAGAAACCACAATTAGATCCAAATAACCTAGCAAATTACAGACCCATTTCAAATCTTCCATTTATGTCTAAAATACTAGAAAAAGTTGTGTCCGCTCAATTGTGCTCTTTCTTGCAAGAAAATGATATCTATGAAAAATTTCAGTCAGGATTCAGACCGTATCATAGCACAGAAACTGCACTAGTTAAAATTACAAATGATTTACTTTTAGCTTCTGACCAAGGCTGCATCTCAATACTAGTTCTACTCGATCTAAGCGCTGCATTTGATACTATAGATCATAAAATACTCCTGGATCGACTACAAAACTACACTGGTGTTCAGGGACAGGCATTAAGCTGGTTTAGATCGTACTTATCAGACCGTTACCACTTTGTCTGTTTAAATGGGGAAAAATCAAAGATAACGTCAGTAAACTATGGAGTACCGCAAGGATCTGTGTTAGGCCCTCTACTATTCTCAATATATATGCTGCCACTTGGTAATATTATAAGAAAACATGGAATTAATTTTCACTGTTATGCTGATGACACTCAATTATATATTTCATCACGGCCTGATGAAACCACTAACTTATCTAACTTGACAGAATGTCTTAAAGATATAAAATACTGGATGACGTGTAATTTCCTGCTATTAAATTCAGATAAAACAGAGGTATTACTTATTGGTCCAAAAAACTACCCACAAAATCCCTTACAATACAACTTTAATTTAGAAGGATGCCCTGTTACTTTATCCACTACAGTAAAAGACCTGGGTGTCATACTTGACCGCAACTTGACTTTCGAAAATCATATTTCATATGTTACAAGAACAGCGTTTTTCCACCTCAGAAACATTGCTAAGCTATGTAACATGCTATCCGTTTCTGATGCAGAAAAGTTAGTTCATGCATTCATGACCTCGAGACTAGATTACTGTAATGCTTTATTAGCTGGTTGTCCTGTATCCTCAATAAACAAGCTACAGTTAGTCCAAAATGCAGCCGCTAGAGTTCTTACTAGATCAAGAAAATATGATCATATAACACCAATTTTATCATCTCTACATTGGTTACCTATTAAGTTCCGTATCAATTACAAGGTATTGCCACTGACCTATAAAGCCCTAAATGGTTTAGCTCCAGTCTATTTAACGGACCTTCTATCGCCCTACAATCCGTCGCGCTCTTTAAGATCATTAAATTCGAGGCTTCTGGTCATTCCTAGGATATCCAGATCCACCAAAGGAGGGAGGGCGTTCTCACATTTAGCTCCTAAACTCTGGAATAGCCTTCCTGATATTGTTCGAGGCTCAGACTCGCTGTCCCAGTTTAAAACCAGATTAAAGACGCATCTCTTTAACCACGCATTCACATAATGCTTACCTTTTATACTACTGCCGAATCAGATCGAATGCATTGATATTATGAACATCAACTACGCTAATTATTTCTCATCTGCCTTTCTGCTGTTATCTCGGGACGCAAGTCCCGAGGTAAATAGCGTTCGTCAGCTCCAGTTTGTATCCAGCCTCTCACGGAGACTTCGGATGATCCAACACCTGTGATGAGACGACTAAACGCCTGTGGAGAGACAACTCGACGCCTGTGAAGAGACGACTCAACGCCGGCGATATGTTATGCCCCAAATTAATACATGATGAACTAACTGTATTTTCTATGTACATTTTTAATGCACTTTCTGTAAAGCTGCTTTGAAACAATGTGTATTGTGAAAAGCGCTATACAAATAAATTTGAATTGAATTGAATTGAACATAAGAACTCGGAAGAATAATTCACCACCGCAGGTTACTTCGAGATTGCCTTATGGGGTTTTATAATGGATTTTATGTGTAAAGTTAAGCCTGTGGTAAACATAACTTGACTAGACTTTGACGTTTTGTTCTTTGACGGCTTCATTTTACTTATAAATTGAAAAACCCGACTATAAAACCCCATAGGAAAATCTCGAAAGAACCTACGGTGAATTAGACTTCCAGGTTCTGACATCATACCTGCACCACTCTTGGTGGTTGGCACTTCTTTTGCCAGCACAAACATAAAAGTGAAATCTGATTTTTTTTTTTTTTTTACAGATCAAAAATGTGCATGAGGCTAGACAAGGAGAAAAGCTGAGAGAGAGAGAGATAGAGGCAGAAGGAGTTGGTATCAGGTAACTCATTAGATATTCACGACCAGATCACTAAATAGAATGACACGCTAGAGGATCATGGGAAATTAGGAGACTCGGAGACAGGGAATGCTCAGTCTGAGTGAGCAGAGGAAAGAATGAGAGACAGAGAGGAAGCAAAGTGTGAGAATTGCTGACTAGACCAAAAGCACAGTTATTAATGCTGGCACACACTAAGAGAAGTGATGCATTAGTGGTTCTGCACGGGCTGTATGGTATCAAACAGCATGAGAGAAGAAAGATTCATCCTCTTGCTGAGATAAATGACTCATAAGTGGCTGAACGACTGTGATCTGTGGCTTAGTGCACATGGAGAGCATCACGAAACTACATCGTGACTCTTCTGCTGTCAAAACGAGCTGAGACTGAGTCATCCGAACTCAACACATGCAAATCAGCGATTGATACCGCACACACATACCAAAACAATGTTTGAGATCAGTGTCATTACCAGCGTTCATAGCGTGCTGTACACAAACACACACACACACACACACACACACACACACACTAAATTTGCACTTACCTCCTCCACAGAAATCGGTAGGATCACTCGACTGCAAAAAAGAAAGAAAAACAATTAAATAATGAGCATGTTTGCTTTATCATGTGGTTACATCTCTAAAACATTTCTAGAAATGTATAGGATGCTTTTTACTTTTGCCACTATTTTTTACAATTCCTAAATAGAACTATATATGCAACATCCCCATATATATAAGATTTTTTTTAATGTTTTAAAGCTTTTAAAACAGCAAAAACAGTGATTTTGTGAATAATTGTTACTGTTACAACTGTTACACACATATGTATGTATGTATGTATATATATATATATATATATATATATATATATATATATATATACTGTATATAATTTGCTTTTTTGACTAGATTTTTGACAGTTGATTTGGTTACCAATGAAGATCAGAATCATTTTCAATTTTCAAAAAATCCCAATTGTGTTATGTACCCTCCGTTTCAAGGCAATTTTTATTTTATGTAACTATTTTAAGTGTAACCATAACCATATTGTCATTAAACCATTTCAGTTACATATAATGTGCTAACTAGTTTAGATTTGGTATTGACTTTGAAGTGCTACCCATTGCAATACAATATCGTCACACTATAGCAACGCTCTCCCACATATTTAGCTATTGTAACTGCACTTATTTCCGTCATTGACATAAGTAGCAGTGGGTGGTAATAGACAAGAAATGTACAGTTTTGTCTCTTCAACAAATGTTATATAGTGGCTAAAGTATCATAATACAAAATTAATCTGTTCATATTAGCAAACCTAAGAGCATCTCCAATATCTGTGTACTGTTTCTGGATGGTAGTTGGCAGCGTACCAAACTCTGTGCAGCTTGCATATATAATCAATACTTCTCAGGAGTAAGACAATACCACTACTGTGCTCCATTCCAGCACAGCTCTCTCATTATTTGCCTTTTGACATGAACGCACACACCTCTACATCAGACTTATGAGCCATTCTCTGACAGGAAGCATGAGCTTGTTAGGTCAAGGACCAGGTTTACCTTTAAAGTCGGTATGAAACGGAAGTTGTGATAGTCTTTTCCTATTGTGACACATATGTAAATTAATCGGCTTTTCGAACAAGATGGGAAAAATATAGGGCGGGACTTGATTTAGTCTATTGGAAATTTACTAGATCGTTGGATCGCTGTGGTTTGCTATAGAGTGCAACAGTCGGGATGCGGAAATAAAAACTCCATTCATTTTCTCCATAAGGAAATTGATTTTTAACGATAACCTATAAACCTTTCAAGACAACCCTACAGTGAGCTACGAGGTTGTTAATCAATGGTATTAGGCCTATATGCTTTTGTTAAAGCCGTCGGCCTGCATTATTAGGGCCTGAGCACTGATGATGTGAGGAGGACCCTATTTGGAATTACTCTGTTTATTTCAACTTATTTTTAAAATGATCATGTTTAACATAAGAATATGTGGTGACAAACTATATTACCCATGATTCTGTACAGAAAATTCTACCAATCAGAGTATCGCTACAAGTAAAACATACCAAAAGAGCTCTTAAGCTCCACCCCTATTCACTACGAATGATGTAATCTCCCTACGCTCTCAAAAATTAAATATTTGTTTATACATATTTCTTAAAATATATACATATATATATATATATACACTCACCTAAAGGATTATTAGGAACACCATACTGATACTGTGTTTGACCCCCTTTCGCCTTCAGAACTCCCTTAATTCTACGTGGCATTGATTCAACAAGGTGCTGAAAGCATTCTTTAGAAATGTTGGATAGCATCTTGCAGTTGATGGAGATTTGTGGGATGCACATCCAGGACATGAAGCTCCTGTTCCACCACATCCCAAAGGTGCTCTGTTGGGTTGAGATCTGGTGACTGTGGGGGCCATTTTAGTACAGTGAACTCATTGTCATGTTCAAGAAACCAATTTGAAATGATTCGAGCTTTGTGACATGGTGCATTATCCTGCTGGAAGTAGCCAACAGAGGATGGGTACATGGTGGCCATAAAGGGATGGACATGGTCAGATACAATGCTCAGGTAGGCCGTGGCATTTAAATAATGCCCAGTTGGCACTAAGGGGCCTAAAGTGTGCCAAGAAAACATCCCCCACACCATTACACCACCACCACCAGCCTGCACAGTGTTAACAAGGCATGATGGATCCATGTTCTCATTCTGTTTACGCCAAATTCTGACTCTACCATCTGAATGTCTCAACAGAAATCGAGACTCATCAGACCAGGCAACATTTTTCCAGTCTTCAACTATCCAATTTTGGTGAGCTCTAGCAAATTGTAGCCTCTTTTTCCTATTTGTAGTGGAGATGAGTGGTACCCGATGGGGTCTTCTGCTGTTGTAGCCCATCCGCCTCAATGTTGTGCGTGTTGTGGCTTCACAAATGCTTTGCTGCATACCTTGTATGTAACAAGTAATAAGTGGTTATTTCAGTCAAAGTTGCTCTTCTATCAGCTTGAATCAGTCTGCCCATTCTCTTCTGACCTCTAGCATCAACAAGGCATTTTCGCCCACAGGACTGCCGCATACTGGATGTTTTTCCCTTTTCACACCATTCTTTGTAAACCCTAGAAATGGTTGTGCGTGAAAATACCAGTAACTGAGCAGATTGTGAAATACTCAGACCAGCCCGTCTGGCACCAACAACCATGCCACGCTCAAAATTGCTTAAATCACCTTTCTTTCCCATTCTGACATTCAGTTTCGAGTTCAGGAGATTGTCTTGACCAGGACCACACCCCTAAATGCATTGAAGCAACTGCCATGTGATTGGTTGATTAGATAATTGCATTAATGAGAAATTGAACAGGTGTTCCTAATAATCCTTTAGGTGAGTGTTTATTATAAAGTCAACATTTTTAAATGATTACTTTTATATGTCTCCATTATTTTTAATTCAATTATGCAGTTCTCGATGCTTCATGCGAATTAAATACTGCGAAGAAAAAATGTGGTGAAGTAAATAAATACTACAGAAAAAAACAATGTAATTTACATGAAAAAGTTATTTCAACAAGAAAACAAGAAAAACTAAGTAAATTATATATAAGCACTCAATTTAAGCGTGTAGAAATGAAAGGGTAAATATCAACGTTATAAAATTAAGTAAAATTACTCAACTTTTCTGATACTGGTGTTCCCATCATGCACTAGGCCTAGAATAATTAATACGGTTGATTTTTCACTGTTTTCCAGCTGTATTTACACTGTTTCATCATTGCTTTTGTTGTTAGGATTAGTAACTTGCCATTTTGTGACATTTAGAGTTTTTATTATTTTTATTTTACACTCAAAATGACACATTCAAACAAAACAACTACCCATCAAATGTTACCGTCATTGTGTATTGTCTACCAAATTGAGGTCTCTGCGGTCACACCAATCATGATGCATAAATCTTGCTTGTAGAATATCTATTGCTCTTATTATATAGATGTTTCTAAGTAAAGCATACTTTAAGAGTTTAATTTAATGTTGTATTTTTTGAGAGAAATGTATTGTAAAGGAAACGTGAACTAAATAGATATTAATCAATCTTTTACTAGGCAAGTTTAAATTACTTATTTCCTTTGTTACTTTCATGAACTTAGTTAAGTAGAGTTTACTTAATTCCATAATGTGAAATTTACTTAAAAAATATTCGTGCAAAGACTTGCCAAAGAAAAATTAAGTACATTTTACTTATTGTTTTTTTCAGTGTGGGATTGTAGTTCTTTCGCTCACCAAAGCCATTAAGTACACAGTACATTACAGTACGCTCACCAAAGCCATTAAGTACACAAAGTCTTGTACCTTTGTATTTGTGTACGATTTTCAAATACTTTTTTGCTTTAAATCAAAGTTTGCAAAGTTATTCACCTCGTTGCTGGATTAATTGGTTCTTACGCTTTAAAGGTGTCATGAACTGAAATAAAAAAACAAACATATAGAATATTCTCCGATATCCACTTATAATGTTGTCAAGATTTTTACATCAAAAAACATCCAAATTTAGAATAAGCTTTTTTTTTTTTCCTGTTTTTGAACCTCTCTTTCGAACACTGCTTTGATGTGCGTGCCGAATTCAAGACTTGGAAGTAAACGCCCACTGCTATGATTGGGTAACAGTTTTGCGTTTTAAAGTAAGTAATACTTGGAGTTACCACATTTAAAATTGACAAAAGATAACTTGCAGTGTTTCATGTAAATGGAATTATAAATGAATGTACCATTGTTTTTCACACTGTCGTTCTTATAGGCTATTCATAGTTTATCCTTTTTGATAAAGTGAAAAACGTATAGGCCTACATTGTCACTTGCATTAACCCCATAAATGCTGAAACAAAGGGAAGAACAGCAAATCAAACTATTCACAGTTTGACTGTGGTGCAACAGTTTAAATACTCAGTACATATTAAACGACCTGTATCAGCCAAAGCAATAGTGACACATGGTAAAAACACTGTTACTCACACTTGTGTGTTGCGACATTACTGTCGGATCCAATGTAGTTGGCACTGCATCATCTTTTCTCTCTGAAAAGCCTGCGTCGAACTGTGCCTTGTATAAAAATGAATTTGCAGTAAAATGAAGCGAACAAACGAACAGTGTCTTACTGACACTACTTTAACGACAAGACAAGGCGATGTAGCTGTTGTGGAATAAACGAATTAAGAAAACCAGTCACAGCAACAATCGTTCTCCCCTCCCGCATGTTTAAAGTTTAGGGAAAGCCCAACTTGGGAACTTGGGTATCAAAATTTTCCCAGAGCTTGCTCAGTTGGGGATATTCAAATTAAATAACCAATCATTAATACCATTGATCAGCCCTACCAAACCTGGATGTCTTTTTTCCAGTTATAAACAAACATTGTTATGTTGTTTTGATTGATACTGTGAAGCTGCTTTGATACAACCTGTATTGTGAAAAGCGCTATGTAAATATATTTGACTTGACTTGACTTGACTTGAGAGGGTGTGTTCATGTCCATTTTTTAACTAGGAAATTCGTATACGAAATTCCGATAGCAAGTGAAGGCAGCATTACTACTAGCTATACATGACATGCATGAATTGGTGGGCGGGGCTAAAGAGGCAATTATGTAGAAGTAGGCGTTGATCTTGTTCTTCAGAGGTGATCTTTCGTCACACTTTGTGGAAATAACAAAATCCAAAACGAGTAATTTTCTAAGCTTGGTTTCTATAAAAGCTGTTTTTAGTCCGAGGAAGTTGAAACTTACGGGATATTTTTATAGTACAATGACCTCTTATATGTCAAAAGATCAAGGAAAATTTGATTTCTCAATTCATGATTTTAACAAAGACTTCTTAAAAAACCCTATGTGGATCTCTCTATTGCTGTGATGTCACAAGTGACAGGTTGTCAAGCCCTCGTGCCAGTAAACACGTCATCGGAGAAGAGAAGAGACGTTGGCTCAGGGGACGGGAAGTTATTTTGTTTAAAGATTATGAGGCCACATGAATTAAAATAAATAATGATGTGCACACTCTGCACGGTTAAATTACTTATAAAAAATACAGCAACATTCCATTACAAATTTTAAAATGGTCAATTTTTTATTTCATGGTAACATGTACAACAATATCTTTGAATAGAAGTTCATACGTTGATGAGAATATATGATTATGATGATTTATATCATACTGGAAATTATATGTATATTTTTACTGGAAAACAAGTAAAAAATATTGATTATGAACAGGTTGATTTTTCTTTATATAATCCTTTATACTTGTGGGAAGATTCTCCTGACCATATATCAGATGCTTCATAAACTCAGTGTGAAATCTCACCATTTATCAAACGCTGTGTTCGCACAGGTGTGTTTTACTGTTTTCTGTTAGCATCTGCTATTAGCAGGAGTCACCTTGCCCTCCGGAGCGCTGCCTGTGTCCTGAACAGGGACTATCTATCGGTCACCATGGTGGATTCGGTGTCTCATGTACTCGATGACACCCTGGCTACTTTCTGCATTATAAATGCCTTTGCCTGCATGGCTGCATTTCGCTGTATAAGACAGGCTTTACTTATTGTTTCAGTAACAAGACAATCAAGTTTACAAATAGATTCTGAAATGCAATATTCAGAGAAAGGTCAGCTTCTCTACTTTACTATATAGCTAAAACAAACTGCATTCAGCCAGAGATGATGATAATAATGTGATATTTTATATATGATGTTTTTCCTTTTCCTTTAAGGTACATTTTTTCTTACCGGTAATATATTTTTGAACTTTTCTAATGCTTTTTATACATTTTGTGTCACACTTGTCCTAAAGCTAAGATGTTGTTCAATCTTAAACCATGGAAATCCATTATGAAAATATGAATCATTGCATTAAAACTATAATCATCTAAACTTAAATAATTAAATTAAAACTGATCATTTAAAGTTAAACTATCATAAAACGTTTTGATATTTATTGTGTGAAAATTTCTTTCTTTTTTTTTACACAAATTACAACTATCCCGCAGTTGTGGCATAATTTACCACAACCAACCAATTTTCCACCAGTAAAGTTGTTTCAGTTGTCAGTGTCAATAAATAACTTGAAATGAAATGAGACATGATGTGTGAATAAAATAAAGAAAAAAATCATTTATGAACACAATTATTTTATTTTTTATTAAACATCATTTCAGGTCAAGCTATAATTTTGTTGAATAAAGTCAAAAGTGTAAAAATATTATTTAATTGTGTGTATTTAGGATCCATAAAAGCTATAAAATTAGCCTTAGTAATATGATATTGTTAGTGAGACTAATTAAACCATAGTGCGATAGTGAAAAGTGTTTTAAAAGAGTTTATTTTCTAAAATTCCACAGGCTAGAAGTGATAGTTGAAGAAAGCCCATATAATCTGTAAAATTGCCATGGCGTTGAGGCATGAGTGACTAAAAAGGTATTTTATGGCAGATAAGATCAGTAGACCCAGCAGCCATTGTGTCTGGATCCTGGAGGTAAACTGGATCAGAGGAAAGTGAGTAAGAGACACACAGAACAAGAGGTCACTGCTTTAGCTCACACAGCCTACACAAACTACTGTTGTCTAATAAAAGCACAAAAATCCTTAAATGTAGGTAGTTGATGTATAATATGTCCATGGATAATTTATAACGGTATCTCATGTCCTATAATTGTTTTAAGTTTATCATCATTTTTACCTTCACTAGTGTAATTTAGTGTGGTGTGACAATTTATTTTTAAAGTCACCATGAAATAAAAATTGACAAATCTTGTTTGTTTTTTATGGAATATTGATGTATTTATTATAAATTATTTATCTGTGCACATCATTCTTTATTTGTTTTTTAAATGTGCCCATGTGGCCTCGTAATCTTTAATCAAAATAACTTATTTAGGCAACATCTTTTCTCTTCTTTGATTAAGTGTTTACTAGCATGAGGGCAGGACAACCTGTCACTCACATGACATCACAGCAATAGCAAATGACAATAAGCAAAAGTCCTGTCCTGCCTTACTTCTCATACGAAAAGACGTTTCATTTGGATAAATGTCACAATAGGCAAGAAAAAGACTATCGCGACTGTTGATTTAAAACAACAAATATTGCATGAATCTCTCAAATGAGCTCATAAAAGGTGCATGTATAATAATGAAGCTTGAATTTTAAATAGGCCTATGACAGTAATCTGCAATAAATACAACTGATCAAAACTGAAACTCAAACCACATTCCAATTTCTGTGGTCTAATTCTTCACCTGAGGGTATTTTTAGTGTTGAAAGTTATTTTTAGTGCATTATTGGAAGCATGAAGTACCATGGACAGCAAACCCTGAGGGACCTGAGGTGTACAAGCATGCACTTTAGAGCCAAGAGAACCTGCTCCTCTTAATAAACGTGCCAATTGTTATTATTTGGTTGTTATTGCGTAGGCTAGTTTCCAAAATATGAAAATTTAAACTATATTTCATGATTCTTTAAACCAAGCTACATGGCTGCATTAGAACATCTCGTTCTCTACGGAGCCCTCTCTATTTCTCAAAACCTCTATGACGTGGTTGAAAGTGACGTCAGAGAGATGCCGGTGTATGACAGATGATGATAGCGTTGTAAGGATTCAGCTCGTGTCTGAGTCATGCCGAATACGTGTGTGTGCGCTTTCCTGCACGAAAGAAAACCTCGACAGTTGAATTTAAGAGAAAGAGGTATTTCAGAAGGACAAACATTAGGAGAAACCTGATGTGCACTGCATTTAAGTCCGCTTTAAAACCATTTCCTTTTTCAATTCATTTTAAAACGTAGCCTTCCCTGCTGAGAGGAAAAAGATGGTTTGCTTGTGTTAACTGGTCAATAAACTCCCAGCTTAACCAGATGAACACAGTTTAAGTTTACACAGATACCATAGAAGTTTACTCAGAATGGGATATACACAGTAGCCTATAAACGCACGCGAACATTCAGCTTTGCGCGAGTAACCATAACCATAGCAAAAAATTACTGTCATGTTTTACACTTTATTACAGTGGTTTTGCATCTCATAAATGTACAAAATCGCCAGTTTGTTGAAACGTCTTTACGATAGTTTGACGATAGGGGCGCCAAAACAAACCTGGCTCCCAGATAAATTAATGACAGAAATCATTTTAAAGTCATTTAACAATTCACACACTAACCAAAACCCATCTAATATCAACAAACAGACCAGGTTGATATTTTTGTTCACCAGGGACATTAGAAAATATGTGATATCATACGCACTGCACAGTTTTGAGATGAATAAGAGAGCCTCATATGGTTTCAGTGACCTTTCTGACGGTGCCTTCTGTTTGTGGTCAGTTAAAGGTTATTAATATTTCAAAGGTGAATGACGCGGGAGGTTTGGAGTATTATCAAGTTATAGTTAGTCGCGCGGTTCAATGAAACATGCGCAAGGTGAACGGATCCAGTTGTTCTGAAAAGGTGAATATGGTATAGGCCTATCGCATTGCCACATGGTGATGAATGAACGGGATATTTCTGAAAGTATTAGTATAAATACACAGGCGCCATTTAATAGCGGAACGCGGTGTGCTCAATTCGGTCCGTTTCACCTTCACGAGCGTCTAACACAATGAAGAAACAATTAAACTCACTGGATTAAATATTTGTTCAAAAACCCTCTTAAAAAGGTTTAATCGATTAATAATTATTATTATCAAGGGAAAACGTTTTAATTGCACCAGCCAAAGCGTCACAGACACGTTTTAAACACATATAAAGTGTATTGTAGGCCAAGGCAAAATTATAAAAAAATCACCAAAGCCATTTGTAGCCTATATTAAATGCCAGAAAAATAATTGCGATCAAGGGGTTTAAATGTGAACTGTCAGAAAGTCAAGTTTACAATGTCGCCATGGCCTCTGGTACCTGCGCTGCATGAACAGACAGAGGATGCTCTCATTACAATCAGATGAAAAATAACGCTGCACTTACAATTCTTTAATGAGCATTTTCTCCGGTGCTTTATGCCTTTCAGCGATTACGTCGTTTTGCACCTGGATGAATCCAAATTGGTGTCGAGTCCTGCGTTAGTCCCGGTGTCTCGGTCTACCCCACCTCACCCGCTTCTATGTCATTCTAGGGACCGTTTTTCTATTTCCCACAGATTCACTTCCTGATCAGGGCCGAGGGGGGCGTTAACGACAACCCCTGATGCCGTGACATGGAGTGATGTCGTCATAGAGGAGGTCGTGGTCAGCTTTAATGTAAATATTATTTATTTATTTTAATTTTTATAACTTGGACGACCGTTGATGGATGGTCTGACTTTGAAGTGGTCGCTTTTGTGATGTAACAGCTGGTGGTCGCATAGCTGTCTATATACCAGTCAAATTACAATCTGTCACAAATTATGTAACGATAAACTGGTACAGTCTATTTATAGCACATCTGGAGACAGATCCCACCATCCGATTATTTTCATGTAGTTCTGATTTGCCCTCGACCGAAACATTTCTCAAAGCACGTTCTGTGTCTCTTGTTCACACTGTTATTATTTCAAAACCTGATTCAGTGAGGCTGTTTGTTTTCTGCAGTGGGACTGAGCATTTTAAAATCTGATTTATAATTGTAATAAGGAGTCAGATCATCATCCTCGTTTAATGTCATACATAGACTTTCAGCAAACCTTTTGATGCCACTTAATTATGTATAGGGACTGTTTTTTTGTTTTTTGTTCTTGTGTGTTTATATTACATTGTGAGGACCAAATGTCCCCGCAAAGATAGAAATATCTGAAATCCTTGTCCTTGTGGGGACATTTTTTGGTCCCCATGAGGAAAACAGCATTTAAATCATACTAAGTGATGTTTTTTGGAAAGGTTTTTGTGTGATGGGTAGGTTTAGGGGAAGGGTTAGTGTAAGGGGATAGAATATACAGTTTTTACAGTATAAAAATCATTATGTCGAGAGAGTCACCACAAAGATAGCGGACCAGACGTGTGTGTGTGTGTGTGTGTGTGTTTGTGTTCTATCCCATTAAGGACGCCCAAGTATGATGATGAAGGGATAACGGCAGCTATGTAATTTTATTTATTCATTCATTTAGACTAATTTATAGAATTTGAGAAAAATATTGTATTAAAATATTACAAATTAAATATTTGCATTAAATAATTGCTTGTAGCACACTTAAAAAAATCGACATTACTTACTATCACTAATCTGTTTTGTTTTTTTTTCGTCAAAACTATGCAGAATTAGTTTATTTGTTTATGTTAAACACTAGGACTCTCAATTAAATAATCACAATTAATCTCATAATTAAGGCAGGATGAAAAATATACAGTTTTGGGGTAAGGCATAAGGAACATCAGGGTCCTGCCCTTGTCTTGTGTGTTTTGTTTTTGTTTAATGTTTCTTTGTTTGTCTTATGCCTGAGCAAATGACTATGTCTCTGTTTGTGTTGGTCATGTGCTCCTCTCATTCTGCCTCATTGTTTCCCATTTCCATGCCCCCTCGGCCCCTTGTTTAGTCAGTGGGTGCTTCTCGATTCTTATTTGTGCAACCTCGTTTTCTTTCCTCGCCTCAGCTCCACCCCCTGTAGGATGCAAGGGAAGGCTGCAAGGAAAGAAAATGAGGATGGCGGAATCGAATGAAAGCTTTTTTATACATTGGAATACTTAATCACTCGAGCGTCACTTCACAGCGCCATCAGCAGCGCTCAAAGGATCTATATATATATATATATAAATAATAATAAAGCAAGATACCCTGTTAAAATATGTGAGATGTGTAGTTTGTATAATATTGTGACCGATGTGAGGGGGGAGGAGGAGAAGTCAATAAAGCTCTTCCGCAAAGGATACACCTGTGTATCCTCGCTCATAACTTCTGAGGAAGCCTCCTCGATCCTCGCGGTCCAATTCGAGAAATGAGATGTCCTTCAAGATGGCTGAGCTCGATCGGTTTCCTGGTCATAAGATGGAGGACGGAGGAGCGAGGAGACGAGGAGGGATATTGAGAAGCACGCCTTGTCTGGTCCTAATTGTGTTCACCTGTTCCTCATGTGCTCTGCTCCCTTTATATTGAGCTCCTTCCCTCATGTGTTTGATAGTTTGTTGTTTTGTGTGTAAAGATCTGGTGCTTGTCAGTCAGTGCTACATTTAATTTCTAAATTGCAAGTTGTAGTTTTGTATTTATTTCATTTTCAGTTTTTTTTTCTTTTATTCTACTTAGTCAAGTTCAAATCTTTATTTTGCTTCAGTTATCCCAAGTCTTGGTTTTTTATTTGATTGCTAATTAATTTTAGATTTCTTTTCTCTTGTTTTATTTCTGTTTGTTAGCAAGGTGCTTTTTTAAGTATTTATGTTTTGTTTTTGCTAGTTATTTTGTTTCTTTATTTGGTTTTATCTAGTCTTATAGTTGTCAGTTTTTGTCATTCACATATCTGTTTTATTAAAAGTTGCCAAATTTCCATTTCCAGTGGAGTCTAGACTGCACAGGGAAGTTTGCTCTTTTCCCAGTTGACCCAAAGGCCCAAACGGGCGAGGTGCTGGAGCACAATGTCCCTGTGTTCGCAAACCTGGTCTCGAGAGTGAGCTAGAATTAGTCAGTTGTCAAGATAGTTCAGGATGCAAACCCCGTGTTGCCGGAGTGGCACAAGGGCTGCCTCGACGACTTTCGTGAAGACGCGAGGGGACAGGGCTAACCTGAATGGGAGAACCGTGTACTGGTATGCCTGCCCCTCGAAAGCAAACCGTAGAAACGGTCTGTGTCGAGGATGAATGGAGACATGAAAGTATGCGTCCTTCAGGTTGATTGCTGCAAACCAATCCAGTGGACGAACAAATTCGAAAATGTGTTTGGCTGTCAACATCTTGAATGGAAGCCTGTGAAGGCTTCGGTTCAAGACGCGCAGGTCCAGGATTAGTCGTAACCCACCGGTTTACTTGGGTACAAGGAAGTAGGGGCTGTAGAAGCCCCACTTCATTTCGGCTGGAGGGACGGTCTCGATTGCACCCTTCGCGAGTAGGGTGGCAACCTCCGCACGCATGACAGGGGCATTGCCACCTACCATGCTATAGTGGACTCCCCGGAAGCGGGGAGAAGATTGTGCGAACTGAATCGCATAGCCAGGCCTGATGGTTCTCGCGAGCCAGCGGGACAAGTTGGGAAGCTCTAACCAGGCTCCCAAGAACTGAACCAGCGGGGTCATGTGAACCACAGAAGTACCCTCGATGGGGCAGCGAGGCGGAATGACCGGCCCAGACGTGGGAGGCAGAGCATCCCGTTGTGTGGGCACAGTCATATGCCACGTCCTGACAGAGCAGCCCAGGGAAGGATGAGTGTTCCAGACAGAGGGGGATGAGAGTGGCAAGGCGGAGTGTCGTACACTGCCATCCGCGGCCTCTGGGAGCTCAGAGATGGGGGTGTCAGTTCTTTCTTTAAGCACTTTAGGGAAAGGGAGAACAAAAGAGTATCCACCGGGTGAAGGAGTGGCCCTGCTACCATCTCCTGGAAAGAACTCCAGCCCATCTCTGAGTAGTCCACATCAGGAGTGCCATTTCGCCTAGCGTTTGGCAGGCTGCGGGGCTGGAGCAGACTGGGGTGCCTTCCTGCGGCCACCTCCACGACGCGGCCCGGGTAAAGGCTGTTGCCGGGGCCGGGTGGGAGTCGCAGGAGTGCGCCCTCGGTGGCGAGCAGACTAAGGCATCTGAGCCAGCGGCTAGGTGGAGACAGCAGCTGGCCGCCGGGGCAGATCATGTTCAATGGCCAACTGTTGGGCGAAGTCCTCGACCGTGCCACCAAAGAGGCCAGCCTGGGATATGGGAGAGTTGAGGAAGCGGGTTCCCTCAGCCTCTCGCACATCAGCCAGGTTTAGCCAGGTCACAGCTGTGGACATCACCTGACCTAGGGAGCGTGCTGTCTTGACATGGTGGAGGATTCCATTCCACCCCGATGCTTGCGGCTGCCCAGGAAAACATGGCTGTCAATTCCGGATCAGACTCGGGCAATGCTGGCACACCCGACCCGCTCGTCTCGTAGTATCGAAGATCTCAGACAAGCCGAGAAGCTCTCGGCTCAGAAGCAAAAACATAATGCGAGATTGCCAGCATTCCTCCTTTTATACCCACGTGGTGGGGCGGAGTTGCGCTTTGAAAATTCAGCAGGCCCATGCGATTTCCTTGCCATTGGCTCGTTTTGTAGAACTCGAAGGTGATAGGCTTCTAAGCAAAACCCCCATTTCGTCAGTCACTGACGTACGAACAAAAGGGAATGACGAATTCTGACACCATCATAAACCATGCAAATTAGAAGAAGACAAAGAAACTCTCTCCCGCTAAAAGTTTTCTGAGTGTTATTGGTCAGTTGACTCAGTTCACCCAAAATTGGTGTGGACTAAGTTTGCCTTAAAGGACGAGATTCTTAGTGTCTTGAGTTTTTTATTTATTTATTTTAGTTGTTGTTTTATGTCTCACCTCTTATTTCTACCAGAAAGACTCGGGAGATAGAATGATGTAACAAAGCATTAATTTATTGACGGCCCAGCAAGCAATTATTTATAAGTTCTTTGACCCCGTCCGTAGTGCATAATCCGAGGGTATAGGGGATCTGCATTTCCTGTCTGAAGACGAAGGCAGAGGCGCAGCTGACCCGAGTTAAATGGACTTAGCCTGAATTTCCTGCAACTTTGCTTTCAAGTAAACCTTTTAAACTTCTCGTTCTCTGGAAGAACTGAAAGAATGCTTCAAACTCACGGACACAGCGAGGATCATCACACACACGCATTCTTGCTCGGCACCAAAGATCCATGCAAGTACTTGGCTATTTCTATCGAGATTTAGATGTGTTTAAGATTGTTTGCCCCTATTTTAAGGTGATTTGATTCTTTGCTGGCTCTCAAAGGTGATTTGTGATTCTGTGATCTGCTTTCTCTTTCTTTCTTTACTTGAGAGTTGATAAGAAGAAGAATCTTCCTTGAGAGTTGATTAGAAGATTGTAGCCTATAGTCGGTTCGGTGGACGAACAGATTATTCGAT
Source organism: Semotilus atromaculatus (assembly GCA_031834385.1). NCBI lineage: Eukaryota > Metazoa > Chordata > Actinopteri > Cypriniformes > Leuciscidae > Semotilus > Semotilus atromaculatus. The sequence continues at coordinate 2,483,800 of JAULUF010000003.1, forward strand.
GTGAAATTAATTTGGTTATTCTGAAAATGTATCTATTCTAGCCTATCTGTATGTTCATAATTGATTATAATTCGTTGTAATTAATTATCCATATATATAGATACAAATACATGGGCTATGTATCCCCTTTTTGGGCGATTTAAAATATGTAGGTAATAATTGATCATAACCAGTATGATTAATTATTAATTATATGACCTTTTTTTGAGCTAATTCGCTACAACAAATACAAATACCTTTTTTTTCATCGCCCCACCCACCTTTTTCCACCTGTCAAACCAAAATATTTACATCAGAGAAAACAACCTTGCTTTTCTTGATTAGATTTATATTTTGAAGGTATATTTAATTCTACAGTAGGCCTACATCTATTATAATAGACAATATTATAATGTTTTCACTGTAAAATAGTAAATGGCACAAATGTAATAATTACAAATTTTATTGAATATAATCTTCAACATTAATGCCATATAGAACAATCTATGAAGGTTTTTGAAAAAAACAAACAAACAGCCACTGCAACACTGAGATGTAAGTTAATATAACACAACCTTTGCAAGTAAGGCTGCATTGTCCATACGGCCTGTTAAGAAATAAATACATTACACACAACACCAAAACATTTCCACAGAATCCTTGGCTCCAGTCTTCCTGTCAGCTATCATCATCATTACTGCACTGTAAACTGCACAAAAGGCACGTTTGTGAGTTAAGTTGTGCTTTCTATACGATATTTTACTTCAGAGGTCCATGATAACTTGATCTAACGATCAGTGACACATAAATGACTCTCAACATACTCTGTGAAATCACAGAATGTTAGTGAAAGAATGACAGAAAAAGGGAATTATGGGTCATGAGGGGTTTTATGGGACATGTGTTAAAGTGCTGTTGTTGCCCTGACATCTGCGCCTCAGCTTTCAGCCATCACCTCGCAGATCAGCCACTTGCTGCAGATCATTAGCAGTTCAGTCCAGCCTCTTTTATGTATGCATCTCATGTGCATATAGTGTCAAAACTTAATACATAAACTGTGGCTTTCATAAAGTACCTATGATCAAAAGTGATCAAATCATTTTCATAAATACATTATTTCATAAAAAAGGCACTTTGTGTATCTTTGTGAATGAAAAATGTTCTTGAAAGTGGTTTTTAGTGAATGCAATTACATTGCACCACTAGTATTACAGTTACAATTTTGGGACTATACTGGTTTACATTGAAATCTCAATACAGTGAAGGTTAGTTAATTGAATGGGGTGTTTGGCTGTTTTTCTGGGCAAGACAGCCAACTGGCATCCTTACGCCGTCTGTGCGGGCCAGGCTGGCCTCAGTCCTCCTCAAAAATGTCCAGTTGGCAGAAACAGTGTATATAAAATCCATATACTAATATGCCGTAAACTGAAATGTCCCTAGTTTGCATTATGAAGAGACAGTCAGGGTTGAAACTTTACCACATGTATAAATGCGTAATATAAAATATCTGAAATAAAATAAAATGTTGAAGAAGGGGGATGCCAATTTTCCCATGTTGCTTTCTGTCTCTCTCATTCCTCTTTTTATCCATTGAGATACTCAATAAGCCTCTAAAAATGAGACGTCACTGCGGGTATGTTTTTATGTAGCTGTGATGATATTCTCATGCCTTTGTTTTTCCCTTTATCTGCTTTTTTCTTTAGCTTTTTTACACAAATGCCTCTGGTACGTCACTGCCGTTAATTTTCAGATAGATTTTAGCATTATTTTCTTTCTCCTTCCTCTTTTTGTGCAGAGTTCTCCTGAAGTACAGCAGGTAGAGCGGTAACAAGAAGCCCATCATACTGAGAACCAGCAGACCAACGTTCACCTACACCAGAAAAAAAAGATAGAGAGGAGGTCAAAACATGCCTAACGGGCGTTTAATCCATTTAGTATTACTAAAGCTCTCTCTTGTTAGTTTCATACCCAGAGCGGGTCTCCGTGCAATGGTCCCATCATGGCCATGAACAAAGGCTGCTGCAGCAGAGCGAACACAGCGCTAACCAATGACTGCATTCCGGTCAGACTGCCAAACTGAGATGATGGGTACCTGCAGACACACAAATAGATTTTGTGTTATCATATGATATGCTTTAAATGCTGCTATTACTGGCTAAAGTAATGATCACAAGCAGAATACAATCATGTATTAGAGATAATGCTGATAAACTCACACAGCAGCGTAAAGTCCTCCGATGGCGGAGTGGATAAAGCCTCTGACGATGGTGTGAAGGACAAATGAGAGCATCTGGAGAGAGAGGACATAAGGTTAAATGACAAAATCAAACAGTATTAACTTGTTTATTTGACTGATTCCTATGGTAAAATTGGCAGCTGACATGCTAGTAGTTTTATAATTGAGCCCCTAGAGGGAGATGCTGTACAGCTATATGTGGTCACCAGTGTTGTCCCAAAAAATAGTGATTAATTACTAGCTATTAATTACATCTTAAACAGTTTAACTACTTACTTTACTAATTACTCTCTCATAAAAGGTTGCATTACTTATTACTAATTACTTTCTAAATCCCATATAAACTTCAAGGATAGACATGAATCTGCTCTTTTTATTCTTTCAAATAATCATATAAAATAGCATAAATTGTTCTTGAACTGACCAAAGTATTTAAGTTACGTTAAAAACATACATTTTAACATAAAATGAAAAATCCACTATTGCTTTATACAGATTGTTCTATATATATAGTATATACAGTGTTTATGGCAATTACATCAGAAGTAACTGTAATTAAATGAAAGTAATTAATTACTTAGTAATGCATTAGGTAATATTTATATTTTAGAAGTAAACTATATAATGCACTCAATATAATAATTTGTGCCCTCAATTTACTAATTTGTGGCCACGTTATACATATATCTATAAAAAAATTATTTAATTTTTTTACATTTTTGTTTTTCTAAAATATTTCTGTTTAGCTTTAATTTATTTTTATTTACTTTTAGTTTATGTTTTAGTCATTTTAGTACTATTTCAGTTTGTTGCCAAGGCAACATTTCTCATTTTTAAGTTAATGGTTTTCATCCAATATTTATATTTTATTTCAGCTTTATTACTATTACCAGAAATTAGTTAAATTTAGCTAAAAAAAAAATTAGCTAAAAATGAAAATTTTTAGTTTTATGGACTGGCAGTCCAAACATTTAAGAGAAAGAGATATTATAAACTGCGGATGATGTTATAATTGCAATGGAAGGTCAAGTAAAATGCACTGCATTGTGGGATATACTACTTCACACATTGTGCTTTTTTGTGTGTGTGCAGCCCATTTTGGCAATGTGGGTTATTCTGGTATTCCACACAAATAGAAAAAACAGTATACATGTTGCAGAAATAGAGTAGTAGTATGCTATTCTGAACACATCCTGTATCTTATTGTTGAATTGATACATTTCTATGGACTATAACACAGAGACACATAACACACACCTGAAGTGGGAGATTGGGAATTAGGCAGGTAATGCCAAAGCCGACGAGGAGGATGTTGGTGAAGATGAAGGCACGTGTGGCATTGGTGACTTTCTGAATCTGTTTGTCTCTGCATTTGGGCTGGGCTTCATCCCTGAAAACATGGAGCGAACAGAGACGCTTAAAACAGCTGTCATTGATTTTCTAGCATTTTGAGCTTCACATATTATTAGTCCATGTCTGAAGTTCACTAAAATGTGTTCTATAACCTACTTGTTGGGCTCTTTTTCATCGATTTCTCCATCATCGCATTCTTTCAGCTTCCAGTCCATGATTTGACCGATGACCGGCGTCGTCATCAAGCACAGGAGTTGCATCACTCCAAAAATTGAGGTGTAGAGGCTCACTGAGAACAAGAGAGAGAGAGAGAGAGATTATTACACTGTATAATGGATAACGTCTGAGGTTAATAACTACTCTGGTTAATGGCTGAGTTTATGGCACTCTGAAGGCGTGCGTATGCATTACGTCCCTGAGCACAGGTGGACAGGGAGTGGGGTGAGGACAGGAGAAGGTTAAATGCTAGAACAACAAGCTTAGGGAACTACATGCTCTACTGGTTTCTACTGCGCTACTGAGATTCTTACCTAATTCCATTTTCTCAACTGCAGAAATAGTACAAAAATAACAAATAAAAAAAAAAGTAAAGAAATATTAGAAGGCAATTAAAATGTCAAACCTAGCAGGAAAAATAGTAACACAAATTATTTTTTTCCAGAAAGATTTTTTTTTTTTTTTGCTGCATTCACATTATCTGTATTAGGCTATAGTAAGTCAAATATTTGTTGTTTAGTCTTTTTTTCAGTTTTGTTTTGCTGCTTTCACATATCTGTATTATTAAAAGTAAAATATTTTTATTTTTATTTTACCCCTCCCTCACATCTGAATTGTCGTAATTAAAGATTACAATAAAGAAAATGAAAAATGTTTCGCTGCGTTCACATTTCTGTATTATTGTACATTTTGTTTGTTTGTTTTTCAGTAAAGAAAAAAAGTATTTTTTTTTTTTATCCAGAATTTTTTTTTTGCTGCATTAACATTTTTATTCTTTTTGTTATTACTGCATATCAAACATTACAGAATAATTGTAATTAGTAAAACATTTTGTTGCTGTGTTCACATATCAGAATTACCCTAAATAAATGTATTTAGAAATAAATGCAATATGTTTATTTCCAGACATATGCAAACATGCTTATCCACCTGTGTTAAGATCTCCTCCGCTGAGGGCCTCCAAGATGTTGTTCATGGCTCCCATGTAGAAGATGAGACGCAGCTGAGTCACACACATGGTCACCAGACTCAACATGAACAGAGGGCTGAAAATACTCTTCATGAACGACTGAGCTGCAAGGAAAAAAAGGAAAACGGAGATACTCAAAATTATTTGTTGCCCTGTCGACCCATTTATGGCTCTGTTATTGAAACTTTGCATTTTTGTATTTGCGTATGTTTCTGGTCTTTTCTTGTGTCAAACATTCTCACTTACTTTCCTCCTTGGTCTCGCACTGCAGTTCCAGGTCCATGGTGGACAGACAAAGTTTCTGACCCTCTCTGGCAAGCTCTTTCTGTTTGTGAGTGTTATCCACGCTAAGACGCTTGCCCACTGTCGTCACTTGATTATAAAACTGCTTTCCTGTAATCTTATGGTCAAATCCCAGCCAACTGAACTTGATCTTGATACTGGACATACAGAAAAAAATCAGAATGAGAGTGAGATATTGTAGATGTTTGATGCGTATGAGAGAGTGGGTTAGGGTTAGTATGTGTGTTTCTTACGTGTAGTCCATGTCCTCGGGTCCGGGGAAAGGCTCCAGGGGCCAGTTGAAGAAGCAGTTGATGAAGACGAGTCCTGCACAGGCCGCCCAGACCACCAGAATCGTGATGAAGGTCACACCAATGTCATAGATCACCTTTTAAGAGAAACAACGCACAATAAACAAATCATATCTAAGAACATAAAGTAGGATTACAATCCTTAGTTTTCACCCAGTTGTTTAATCTAACAGACCTTGACCCCAGGAAAGGTGACAGCCGAGGAAGCATACGAGCCGATCATGAGTGCGATGAAGGTGGCGCGCAGGTCACCAAACATGTTGGGCAGCTGGAAGGAAACATGGAAACAGATGAATAATATTTGGTTAAAAATAACTTCAGATAGGACAAGAGGACTGCTCTGTTGGGTGCTGGTGTGAGTGTTAGTTGAGTAACCCTAGTACTGGTAGGGTTAGGGTTTTAAGTTGACATGTAGTTGCAAAATTACTTATAGTCAGTATTTGCAGATATTAAGCAGACAGTTTACTAATACTCCAATTAGAGTTAGTTGACATATAGTTGGAAAGTTACTTATAGTCAATAGCACGTTCAAAAGGGACCATCAAAATAAAGTGTTACCATTAATATAATATAACATAAATAATCCATAACGATATCAATATAAAAATCGTATTCAGACTGTGCAAACAGACAATTCACCCACAGTCTTTCTATAAAAATGGCAGGAAGCAAGGACAGACAGCAAACAATTACGGGCTTATGAAAGCACAAGTCAACAGGGAAAGCAGTTTCAGTTCTGAGGCAGTGCACTGACTATAACCAGAGAATGAGGCTTGGGGGTTGAAAGAGAGGAAAGTTAAAAAGAGCAAGTGACAGAGGACTAGAAAACTAGAAGACTATGAGAACTAATAAGTGGCCCCAAATTATTTTTGAACACTTAATCCACACTTCTTTCTAACTTCACTTACTTTCTGTTCCTCATTGTCAATAAAAGAGGAATAACTTGGTTAGTAAGAACTGAGGAGTGATACATCCAGTCTGAACCGGCTGAATCTGTCTCTTTTATGACTCTAATTGGAGGCCAAACTGGGGCAGCCAGCCTACAGTTATGCCTTGTTCCTGTGACAACAAGTGGATGAGCAACCGCGAGTGTCCTGTTATGTAAGAATGCGTTTGAATGATCAGCAGCTTTGTGATGGAAGAGTTGTGTTTTGTGAGAACAGAACTGGTGTGAAGATATTCTCCAAAATCATTTGTTATGTGACTTTGCCACTCCATGTACACTTCAAGCAGACGACGCAACACAGCAAACACGAACGCTCTCATTATCAGCAACATTTTTGCATTAAGCCATCAATGTAATGTAAGTATTTGGGGCAGGAGTTGTTTTAAAACGATCATTTTGTGGACATTAACAGGTGTGGCAGAAAGTACATTTTGGACTCTGGGTGTAAGTGTTTTTGTGAGTTCATGGTCATATAGTTCCTCTGAGCACATGATAACCGCAGGCTAATCTTAGAGGGTCAGCACACTGAATAAGGAGTACTGTATGCTGCCATGGTGTCAGAGCAGCGACAAAAGCAAGTCAGCAGGAAAAACACTGAAGTAAGATGCACAAATGGGTCTAATGATTAACTTACTGCACCACGCTTGAGAGACATTTAAAAGAGTGAGAAAAAAAGAGACAAAGAGACTTCTAACTAGCCTGGGTGTAGCAGGGAACAAATGTTACAATTTCAAAATCAACCACTGAAAAAGACACGTCTAATCTGAATATCAGATCTCAATGTTTATGGCAGTTACAGCCTGCTAATTAGCAAGCAACAAGCAAATTCAAACACATCAAAGGAGCACAAGTGTACATTCATGAATAAGTTAACACTCACCGTAAGTGAAGTGAAGGTCATACACATTCCCCCAAAGCCATTAAAGGTCAGAGCGATGAAAATCAGAACGGACAGTTCTAGAAAAAACAAGCAGGTGTTAACTGTAGTGGAAAATTGACATATCGGTATCTGTTTCAATAAGTATGAAGACTTATTGAAGTATAAGTATAAATTCATACTGAATCGCATATAGGACATTCTTACCATTTGGGTTGCTGGCTCCATAAGCGATCATTAGACACGAGAGGGCAAAGCAGGCACTGGAAAGGAAGATTTGACACTCAGAGGTCAATTAATCATGGACGATGTTCTGGTCATTCATCTGTTGTGATGTGACTTACCATATTACACAGTGCAAAAGCTTTATATATTCATGAATGGTATTGAAAATTAAGCACATGCTGTCTACCTTCCAAGCAGGCGGAGTTTGCGTGGACCGTATTTGTCCATGACGATTCCGAGCGGGAGTGTGATGGCGCTGAGGAGGAAGGATCCCACGGTGAAGGCCAGATTCAGCATCTCATCCTGTTCTTTACAGATGAGCCAGCCGTTCATCCTCAGGTGTTCCTCTGGATGTTTCAGAGGGTCCACATCCACCCCTCCAGGCTGGAACTCGTCATAATCAAACTCTGCATCATTCGACAGTGATGAAGGGACAGCTGGTAAAGAGAAGTTTGCCATTGAGCTGTTTCCTTTAGGAAAAAGGAAAAAGAGGAGAGGTATAAGAGGCTAATGGGGACATATGTAACTTATTACCAGCAGCTACCATGTTCCAAAAACCAGCTCACTACTAATGTGACCTGATATACAACCCGCTGGAGTTGCCCTACTCATCAGGTCACCATTTCTGCTAAGTCATGGGGATAAAGAGAGAGAGTGAGAAAACTCAGATGTTGGTGTAAAAACTGGTCACGTGTGTCCCTGCTGTGAGCCCTATGCAGTGACGTAAGCATCAGGTACTTGTAATTCTGGTTGCTGTCCAACCACGAAGATGCCGCACGTGCAGACTTCTATACCTCTCGATAGTTCCTTGGAAGTTCATGACTGGGGTTTATGCACTCACACACTGCCTTTTGTTAACACCATGGGTGAAACAGTCCATGAATTAAAGTTACAGAAGGCAAGGACACTCCAATAATGCCTCCAGACTTGGAATTGTCTGTAAATGTACAAAACAACACTAGAAGCCTGAGGAAAATGTGTTAGGACCGGCATGGCTAGACCAGCATAAACCAACCTGGAATTACATCTGGTCTAAACTGGTCTTTTCAGCTGTTCTCCAGAGTGTCTGAGATAAACTTTTACCCAGCAGTAAAATGTTTGGAATGAGGAATCACCATTTTGTGGTCTCAATAAAACCTGAGATAAGGGCTGGGAAAGATAGAGAGGAGAAAGCTCAACATTTGCGCTTCCTTTATCTTGTTCTGCTGCAGGAACAATGTTAATAATCGTCCTTTTGGACTATTGTACAATCCTGTTCCACATTATCTCATCACGCAAATACATATATAAATGACAGATACTGAACCAGGTGACACTCAATGAATAGCTGCTGGCTCACTGGAGACATATAAAGTATATAATCAGACCTGACCATATACTAATCTGTTTTTCCATCTTAACTGCTGATGAGTGATAAATGAATGCTTCTCTGAAAAACACAAAATGTGGTAACAAAAAGTACACTTTTGAGACATGTGAGTTAATTAGAGAAAACGTGTCTTTCAAAACTTTAAGATACCACAATGGCATTCACAACTAACAGGGAATTTCCATAAAACTTTGGCTAATGTTCTGAGAAGGTTCTCTCAACACTATGGACAAATGTTCATCCAGTAATTTTAATAAAACTTGCGTCATCTGGTCCAAAGATGCACCAATCATGGTGTACGTGGGCCACATGTGCAAATGGCTCCATATTGCAGGACATACACGGGAAGATAGCAGTCACATAGAAAAATCTGATCTGAAAATCTGAATATGATTTTTTTGATGGGCTGACAGCCATGCGATGCAGCCATGAGTCTGAGTCTCACATAAAAATCCAAATTGGGTGTTTGTTTTTTTGTAAATAAAAATTCTTGAAAATGTCCTAAAACTTTGGAAATGGCAAAGTACTGACAGTGATACTAAACACACATTCCTACAGGAAATAAGACATTTTAACATATTAATACAATGATTTGGGGACAGATTAGGGAGTGAAAACAAGGAGGGGTTGTTCTTTTCATTCAAAGCCATTAGTTTGGTGGCCAGATCTGATAAAATGTAAGGAACAGACACACAGTACAAATTGTCTTTAACCTCATTTCAGAGAAAGCTTGAATGTGATAAAGAACTGTTATCATACAAAATTCAAAGATTACATGATTGGAAATCAAATTTATTGTACTAAACGACATGCTTCGCATCCTTCAAAATGGTCAAGAAGAAATGAATGCTGACTAATGTCTCATGACACTGTCCTTTGAGTCTTGTCTGTGGACTTTAAGATTGCTTGTGCACTGACGATTTTTGCTGAGACAGTCTTATTATGCCACAATAATGTGACTGACTGAAAGGACAGAAAATCAGCCGAGTAATTGTAACGGCCACCTAGTGTTAAATAGTGTTTATTATATGAATGTTTATATGCCTTTAAGATGACTACTTCTATGGGGTACGTTATTGTATGCGCGCTGTTCTGTTGTGAGCGCGCACGCAGAGAGAGAGTGAGAATGCTCGCGAAAGGAGGAAGATGACCGCTCTATCGCTGACTGCTGGTTCACTTATGTGTTTTACTATGTTCACTTCTACTTTGATTTGTGACGTGTTTTCAGAGTATTTTCTTTTCCCTGTTAACTGTCGCTCTTTGACATGTATGTGAAGAGTGGGCTTAACTGAAAGGAAACTATAAAAGACTCGTGGGACAACCAGTTCGTTTTTGCACTGTTTTTTCATACTCTTTATATCTGGGCAGACTTCCAAACTCTGACGGACGTTACATAATGTAAAAAAACAGGAACTTCTATGACAGCAGCAAAAAGAAACAATAAGCACTTTCCCATGCAAAAAAAATTCCTGCCAAGCAGACAGACACGTAAGATGCCCACCACTCCACCCAGAAGAAGTGGTATTCCTAGATCTACCCAAATGATAAGCCTCCTACAGTTTCCTTCACAAACAACTCTTTTTCTCGTCTTCTGCCCCTCCTCTACCCCTTTTCTTTTTGTCTGCCTGGGAATTTCAAACTAGCTTTTGTGGTTAAATAGGTTTCAATGTTCTATTAAATCTAGTCCAAAGTGGTTGAGAAAGAACAAGACAGTGATAAAAGGTCATCAGCATACACAGTAAGACCAAAACTTGGTCTTCTGTGATGCAAATCAATACCAAAACCAGTTCAATCAATCAATTATGAGTAGGTCTGAGGTGAACTGACTGAAAAGATAAACATTTTTATTTACATCAAACGATCATAGACTGTGACGATCATCAAACATCTCGATTTAAAGGTGCACTTGATTAAGTCAGGGTCCCTGTGGAAAACCCTTCTACATTCCAGTGTTTTACTGAGCAACCGTGACTATACCAGCTGATTTAATGGAAGTCTGTGGTAGTGTCTGTGGTTGTAAGGCTCCTGTGGGAAGACGTCATTCCTCCTCCTTAGAGAAATTAAGCACAAAAGTGTTTTGCTGCAGAGCGCAATCAGTTACACCACATAAAACGCTACTGTCAGTGATGGACTATTGCACAATACACGTGGCTTTAAAAGTAGGATCCTGCAAGTACTATCAGACACAGTGTTTGTGAGCTTTCAAGATCATATTGGAATAATGGAATTTGACAATATGCATACTGACCGAAAGACAAAACACAATCAGGCATTACTTTAAATTCTTTTATAGATAGGATCACAAGCTTGACTTGCAGCGCATGTGAACTAAATGTTCCTCAATGACTCTTCTAAATTACTGCACAGGTTTATTGAGTTCTTGTTCTTGATGTTACATTGCTTCTTCAGAGCAGTGTATTTGTTTATGGGTTACTTCAAACACCCTTACATAAAATAAACATAACATAAAAATTTAAAAAGGTTCTGTGGCATCAGATTGGTAAACCCTTTTTGAATCGGGGTGGAAGAGTGACTCTTACCTGGTTCCATGCAGAGGTATGAATAGAAGCCTTCAGACTTCAGCATGATGAGTAAGGAACCCCAGCCCAGCAGAACAGCGGAGAAGAGCAGATTTTCAATAATGGCCGTTACCGCCATCCACCAGCGGCGGGCAAATGCTGTGGCTAGAGTGGGTGCCATGGCTGCAGGGAGTAGGAGAGCAGACAGATAAGAGGAAAAGGGTGGTTGACAGTGTCTGGTGGGATGAGACCTCACAATCTGTGGATGAAGAAGAGAGAGAGAAGTGTGTTGGAGTCATTTGCATGTGAGGATACTGTTATAAATAAGTCTGCATTTTTTTTAGGGTAACACTTTAAAATACTGTTCCTTCATTAATGAATAAATACACAGGAACAAATGAGCAACGCACTATTAACATTCTAGTTACTACTGTTAACTAACAAGAAACTCTGATTAACAAATTAGTAAGTAATAGTGATCAGTTGAATGTGGTAGTTCACTATTAGCTAATCAGTAACTACTATTTTTCATACCTCACAGAGACCTACTATATACAGGTTCAAAATTGACACGAATAATGCATAATGTATAATAAAAGGTAACGGTAACCCACTAGTAAGGAGTGTGTAGTTTTTAGTTTTTTAACTCTTATTAAAATGTGCAAATGATCAATTGAAACCACTTCAGAGACTCACACCTTCTTTGTTATGTATATCACTTTCAAAATCACTTCTTTCAAACTCAAGTGGCTCTTTTGCATTACAGTGCAAGAATAGTGACAGGGAGGGGTGCCAAAAATTCAGAATTCACATTACAACAGACCCCAACACAATGTTTCGATGCAAAATAACAAAAAGATACCTATAGCAAAAGTAGCCTAAATTGAATTTTGTGACTCAAAGGTCATCTTTATTTGTAACGCAACAGAAAAATAAATGATTTTGTGTGTGAAAGAATAATACTCAACCCTATGGTGCTCTTCTGTAATTTTTGTTTCTTAAAATGTTAAGTTTTTTTTTAATGTTTTTTGGTAACATGGTAAAGGTTTTGGCACTTGCTATGTAAACACACAAAAAAATAATGAACGTGATTCAATGAAAAGGTTTAATGGTCCTGAAAAAAACTGCGACCAAACAAAATCTTACTGAAAAGCTAATTTTTTGAGATTTCAAGCTCAAATTTGGAACACAACTTGTTTAGATTTATAACTTTGATTTTCTTGCAGTTTTAGAGTAAAACCTGTTTTTGAAAATATATATAGCTATAGAAATTAAAAATAGTATTTTGCGCATTTTTCATAACAATAAAAGTAAAATTCTGTAACTTTTTTAGGTTCACTTTTTTAAACTATTTTCACTTCAACAATAATTTACCATGTGTCATATTTAAAAAGACATCAAAACTTAAGTGCTTTAAAACATCCAAGATTTACGACAGTTTAAATTGGAAATAAAATTTTCAGGTCTATGCTCAAAACGTGAATAAATGGATTATAACTAGGCTACTGCGTAAATATGTAGTAGCCTACCATAAAATACCCTAAAATATTAAATAAAAAACATTATCAAACTAAATAGCTATAGTAGGCCTACATTCCTTTCATTGACATTTCACATTCCCATCAATCCAAGTCATATAGCCTAGCCTACTGCATTTGTTCAAAATAAAATATTATAATACAACATTTATTATTTAAAATAAAATAAAGAACACATACCTTTGAGAGAAAGGCAAACAAGTTCTGTCGCCTTTTAGTGCAGAGTGATCTCCCCCTTGATGCCTTTGCTCTCGCTTCCCCCCTCTCTTTCTTTCTCCAGCAGTTACCGGCACTTTCTGAGAATTTGTTTCAAGGCAACTGTCGAATTTATAGCTGTTTCCATGTGGGTAAGCATCAGATCGTTTCTATTGGCTGCATCGGGAGGTTGAGTATAACTGTCAGCCAACCAGCTGCGAGTCTCGCGCTGCACTGGAAAATCACGGGCCGTCCACACAGGTGATCCTGGATCCTACAGATGTGCGTTTGAAGGAGCGTGTGAATTAGGTTTGACGTAGTTTAGGAAGTAGTTTTTAGATGTTCCGCCTCAGTAAACGTGTGATCCTTTTATCATAAAGCTGAAATCAATTTTTTTCGGCTGAGTTAATTGATTATAGAGTATTTCCTAAACAGCAGATTAGACCTAACAGCAGGGAAGTTAAATAAGAAGGTGAATGCACTGAAGATGAATCAGTCTCTTCAGGTAACTTAATTATTAATTATAACTATAACGTAATTATGAACTTGTTTTTCTGTCACTGTGAGGAGAAGAGGTGCTGAATTGCAAAATGTAGCCGATAAGACTGCAAAAACAAATTTAGAAACACATGTGTTATCTTCAGAAGTCAACAAAAACAGCTCGAAGTGTCTGAAATAGTGACTCTAAAAGGATGTTACTTCACACACGATACTGTTTCACTCACAAACCACATCTACTGGCAAACTGAAATGGTATGGCTAACCGACAAGCCATAGCTACAAATCCGTCAAGCCAGCTAACGTTACAAGAGCAAGACCAGCCCGTTCTCATCCCAAGGCGTAATATAATGACGCTTTTGCCAAAGCGTCTATATCGAACGCGCATTTTTGTTGTTTTTTTTGTTCGTTGCCAGAAATATGCTGTTTATTGTTTAGTTCGTGTCATAAACATCAGTACACTCCCGGTCACCCGGGTTACAGGAGATACCAGGTGTTAATCAGACTGTTATCCTCGAAACACGTCGCCCTCGTGTTATTTCAGAAGAGCTCTCGAAAACCCGCACTGACAGACGCAAAGCAGCTATAGTGACTGGGTATTACTCATAGGTAGCCTATTACTAAGGACAGTGTCATGAGGCATTAAGCATTCATTCCTCTTGACCATTTTGAAGGATGCGAAGCATGTGGTTTAGTACACTAGGTTACACTTTATTTCGATAGTCACTTTAGACGATAGTCACTTTAGACGTTCTACTAATTATAAGTAACTTTTCAACTACATGTCAACTAACTCTCATTAGAGGATTAGTATATTATAGTAGACTGTCAGTAGACTGTTAGGTTATGGTTAGGTGTTAGGGTTCGGGTTAGGACAATAAGTTGACCTGTAGTTGCCAAGTTACTTATAGTCAGTTGAATGACTGTTGGGGGACCAACAAAATAAAGTGTCAGCAGATATTAAGCTGACAGTCTACTAATACTCTAATGACAGTTAGTTGACACGTAGTTGAAAAGTTAGTTATAGTTAGTAAAATGTCTAAAGTGGACTATCGAAATAAAGTGTTACCGTACACTAACTTTGACTTCAATCTGCTTATAAACCTTGTTACAAACATGAAACTATTCTCTAAACAACCTTTCAGACTGCTGCAGGAACAGAAGTCTGATGTTTTCGATTAAATCATTGCATAACAAAATTGTATTGATCACCCTAATCAGCAAGACTAGGCTATATCAGTATGACTGATATAGCTGTCACACACACACATTAATCATGTTAAACATACAGTCTGTTAACTGTTTACTGCAGGATATATTTTAATAAACTATTAAAATTAATCTATTTTCCTATACAGTGGCACATTATTCACTTAAAACAACAAATGATTAATGGAAGAGAAACAATGTGTCAATGAGCTTGTTTATTTGACTGAGCTTTGCATTCTTTCCTATAGTGAGCTAATGGCCTGTCTCAAGTATGTGATCAATGCCTCTCCTGCTTTATCAATGTGAAGAGTAAATGCTTGATCATGGGGTTCAAGCTTATTATCTTTGCCAAAAAAAGCATAGTTTTGATAAGCAAATTGGAACCATTCACAGATGTTGACTAGAAGACTTTAAAGTAAAATGTTTACTGACAAGGTTCACTTCTTTACATCATAATCCTCAACTGGGCACAGGTTACTTAAAGCCTACGTGATAAACTACATTCATTTGAGAGTTCCAAGATTTGAGCTCAAAATGAGCACATCAAACGAACCAAGAGGAACAAAAACAACTGGTCACACAGATATATAAGCTCCAATCAGCTCACACTTGTTTTTCACTTTAACACCATCCTCTGTGATTTCAGTACTTTCTCACATTGGCCTAAAGGAGCCTTGTGAAATTCAGGACTTTTCTTTTCCTTTAACATCAGTAAGGTCTTTATTCTAAGAACTTCAAATGAAACTGAAAGCAAATGCTTATTAACATATCTTTGCCCCAGGGTGTTTTAAAAGGACATTCTCTCACTAGGTGGTCTTGCAGTAAGTTTCACATTTGAATGTTGATAGTGGTTTTATTTTGATTTGGTTGTAACTTCAGAATTACACATAAGTAGGCTATTTAACGTTTTTTCTTTTAATTTACACTACTGTTCAAAAGTTTTAGGTCAGTATCATTTTTTTAAATAATTTTATTCAACAAGGGCTCATTACACTGATCAAAAGTGAATCATTTTCATTGTTACAAAATGTTGTTCTTTTCAACCCTCTATTAATTAAAAAAATCCTGGGAAAATGTTTCAAGGTTTCCACAAAAATATTAAGCTGCACGACTGTTTTCAAAATGTTTCTTGAACAGTAAATCAGCATATTAGAATGATTTCTGAAGGACACTGAAGACGAGTAATGATGCTGAAAATTCAGCTTTACCATCAAATTTTAAAATGTATTCAAATAGAAAACAGTGATTTTAAATTGTAATAATATTTTACACTATTTCTGTTTTATTGTATTTTTTGATCAAATAGATGCAGACTTATTGAACATAAGAGACTCAAAATCATTAAAAAAAAAAATCACACTGGCCTCTAAACTTTTGAATGGTATGTGTTACAATAAATCATTTGAAACTGAAAGTGATTAAGTATATGTCCACTGAAAGATCATCATATCAGTCTGAGCATGAATGTTGTGACCAGTAACCAAACGATGCTTAAACCTCTCTCCACAGTGCCACCACCTGGAAAAGAAGAACCACAAACATCACATCACTAAACAGTGAGCGAGTCCTCTTTTATGAAATAAAGTAAAAGCATTACAGACTAACCCAATAAACCCCTAAAGCTGTAGCTCACCTGATCGAGGTTTGATGGTAAATGTTGTTTCCATTCCAGCACGGATGTGGTTGGCAACGTGACAGTGCAGAAGCCACGTTCCATTGACCTCTGCCACCATCTCCAACGTCTGAAATGCTCCTGGGATCAGGTCATACACATCAGTACGGTGAGCCTGATCTGTCTGAAAAATCAGTTTAAGTCATTATAATGGTTGGGTTTCACGAGTTCACACGTACATACAGTGAAGAAAATAAGTATTTGAACACCCTACTATTTTGCAAGTTCTCCCACTTAGAAATCATGGAGGGGCCTGAAATTGTCATCATAGGTGCATGTCCACTGTGAGAGACATAATCTATTAAAAAAAATCCAGAAATCACAATGTATGATTTTTTAACTATTTATTTGTAAGATACAGCTGCAAATAAGTATTTGAACACCTGTCTATCAGCTAGAATTCTGACCCTCAAAGACCTGTTAGTCTGCCTTTAAAATGTCCACCTCCACTCCATTTATTATCCTAAATTAGAGATGCACCTGTTTGAGGTCGTTAGCTGCATAAAGACCCCTGTCCACCCCATACAATCAGTAGGAATCCAACTACTAACATGGCCAAGACCAAAGAGATGTCCAAATACACTAGAGACAAAATTGTACACCTCCACAAGGCTGGAAAGGGCTACGGTGAAATTGCCAAGCAGCTTGGTGAAAAAAGGTCCACTGTTGGAACAATCATTAGAAAATGGAAGAAGCTAAACATGACTGTCAATCTCCCTCGGACTGGGGCTCCATGCAAGATCTCACCTCGTGGGGTCTCAATGATCCTAAGAAAGGTGAGAAATCAGCCCAGAACTACACGGGAGGAGCTGGTCAATGACCTGAAAAGAGCTGGGACCACCGTTTCCAAGGTTACTGTTGGTAATACACTAAGACGTCATGGTTTGAAATCATGCATGGCACGGAAGGTTCCCCTGCTTAAACCAGCATGTGTTAAGGCCGGTCTTAAGTTTGCCAATGACCATTTGGATGATCCAGAGGAGTCATGGGAGAAAGTCATGTGGTCAGATGAGACCAAAAGAGAACTTTTTGGTCATAATTCCACTAACTGTGTTTGGAGGAAGAAGAATGATGAGAACCATCCTAAGAACACCATCCCTACTGTGAAGCATGGGGGTGGTAGCATCATGCTTTGGGGGTGTTTTTCTGCACATGGGACAGGGCGACTGCACTGTATTAAGGAGAGGATGACCGGGGCCATGTATTGCGAGATTTTGGGGAACAACCTCCTTCCCTCAGTTAGAGCATTGAAGATGGGTCGAGGCTGGGTCTTCCAACATGACAATGACCCGAAGCACACAGCCAGGATAACCAAGGAGTGGCTCTGTAAGAAGCATATCAAGGTTCTGGCGTGGCCTAGCCAGTCTCCAGACCTAAACCCAATAGAGAATCTTTGGAGGGAGCTCAAACTCTGTGTTTCTCAGCGACAGCCCAGAAACCTGACTGATCTAGAGAAGATCTGTGTGGAGGAGTGGGCCAAAATCCCTCCTGCAGTGTGTGCAAGCCTGGTGAAAAACTACAGGAAACGTTTGACCTCTGTAATTGCAAACAAAGGCTACTGTACCAATTATTTTCTCAGGTGTTCAAATACTTATTTGCAGCTGTATCTTACAAATAAATAGTTAAAAAATCATACATTGTGATTTCTGGATTTTTTTTTTTAGATTATGTCTCTCACAGTGGACATGCACCTACGATGACAATTTCAGACCCCTCCATGATTTCTAAGTGGGAGAACTTGCAAAATAGCAGGGTGTTCAAATACTTGTTTTCTTCACTGTATTTTCAGATAACGAATATGCATATTTGGGTATTTGGCATGGTGTCCGAGGGGAGGGCTCCAAGCTCGGAATTTGGCCCGAACCCAGAGTACTCCGCACATATCCATAGAGAGAGGAGTTGGGGTGTTGGAGGAATACTGTGTGTGTGTGTGTGTGTGTGTGTGTGTGTGTGTGTGTGTGTGTGTGTGTGTGTGTGTGTGTATATACATAATATATACAGTAGGCCTCCTCTCGTGCTGATTGGGTCGATTATCTGAACATGCTCCTCCCGAACTTTGTTAATAAAACATAATTTAGTGCATGGAAACTGCAGAACACACTGCTGTAAAATCACTGAAAAATTATTTATTCTATTTATGCATCTGATTGTGAATATAATTGCATATCTAATAGTTGTTAAGCTCATTGCTGCACCTTGTATGTGAAGGTCTCAGCATGAAAATGGACGGTGTGTATGTCCACTTCATTGCCCATCCCAAACAGGTACCAGATCACCCTGTCGCCCTCCACCATTTCCAGGCCATGAAGGTTTGCATAGAGCTTCCCATTGATCCCTGTCAATAGTGACAGAAAAAAACATGCAGTTTTGGAGACAAAATGAGAATTATGTACAGTGATTCTTTTTCCTATGATGTCAGTCATGTATCTACTTATTTATACTCTGATGTGTAACAGGGATAGTGAATCTCATTCAATTACTCCATCATATATCAAACAATGCCTTCTAGTGGTCATAATTTGACCTTTTTTTTGTAGCATTTTACATGAAAATGTAAAATGTGTTGCATTTACTTGTGACCTCTCACCATACATCTTGTTGCTTTTCTGAAACTCTGCATCTCTCAGAAGAGGTTCTGAGCTGTTGTAGTAGGACTGAATGTTTTCTTCCAGGTACCAGGATTTATTCTCATCAAACACCATAAAGAGGAGAGCAAATTCTCTATCCACATCAGTTCTCTGTCTGGCCCGGTTCAGTACACCTCTCCTGCAGATTACCAATGGCCCAATCAGACCACTTGCTGTGTCCTTTTAACATATGACAAAAGCCACACACAAAAAAAAAAACTATAACCATATTATTTTTTATTATATTGTTGTTTAGAATGAATATTTTTGAATTCCTGGCTGAATGTAGTAGTAGTAGTAGTAGTAGTAATTGGTGTTGTTTTCGTCGTCACAGTCAAAAGCATTATAATAATAATAATTATTATTATTATTGTCAACTTCAAAAGCCAAAATAAATCGAACAATAGCATTATTTTAGTAACACATTAAAATAAGGTTTAATCTGTTAACGTGTAACATGAAGTAACAATGAAAAATACAGTATATTCCATACAGTATTTCTATAAAAGCATTAATCTTACCCATACATTGTTAAAATCAAAAGTTGTATTTGTTAATAATTACTTAATGAACCTGAGGTAACATGATCTAACAATGAACAGTTGTATGTTAACAAAGATTAATAAAATAAATGTAATAAATGCATTGCTCATTGTTAATTCATGTTTAATTAATGCTTTAACTAATGTTAACTAATAGGACCTTATTGTAAGGTGTTACCAATATTTGTAAATTATTGTTGTTCAGAATTAATCCATTTTAATTCCTGACTGAATGTAAACAATAATAATTAAGGAATTAAAACTGTTTCCGATACTAAGAGCTTTACCTTAACAAAGTCCACAGCTGAGCGGTAGGCAAATGCAATGCAGTTTGGATCAGACACGCCTGGGCCGGATTTCTCTGGAATGATCCACTGGTACTGAGTCTTATTTCCTGCAGTAAAGAGTTTCATTTCCATTCACAACAGGATGTGTCACATGTATAATGGGGGAAACCTAGCAGATTTCTATTTAAAGTCTGATAATGTTCAAAACTAATTTGATGAAATCCCTGTAGGTTTCTTTGAATGCATTTTACAGGTGAAATAGGGAGGAAAATGGTGGGATTTTCATCTTCCTCTACCTGGCATGACAGCTTCAGGTTTAGAAGTAGAGGTTTTGACTCCATGTGCTTGTATTGAGTAAGCACGGCTAGCTTTATTCATGAATGTGATGAGCAAAATCTGGCCAACTTCAGCTCTAATTACAGGTCCTATAAAACACATACAGATTTTCATTAATTAATTAATAAAAAAATAAAACTGATGTTCAATATATTTTAAAATAAAGGTGGAACGAAATTGTGATTATTATAAGTCACCAAAAATCTCCAAGTGTTTCTCTTGAGGCTGCCTCAGTTTTCTTGTCCTGAAGGTGGCGTCAGTGTATTCTCTATAAACTACTTTCTTATACCTGGAGCCCAGTCTGTTCTTTCCTGTCCCCACAAACAAACTGCCAGGACTGAGACAAGAATCTGGTCACAAAAGCAATTCAAACGCTGCAACATCAACAAAAGTTGTAGAACATAAGCTACATCTACCTTTTCTCCTCAGTCATGTTAAAGTTCTGCAATTCCCAGGTACGGTCAGGTGAGTAGTCCCACTGCCTCTCTTCAGCACAGATGAAATACTCCACTATCTGAGACCTAAATACTGAGGGATTCTTATTCCCTGACCCCTTCACTTTATACAGCTGTCTCATTCCACCAACATAGTGATCAGAGACTAGACAGCTCACCTCAAATTCACCTGCAATCACAGTCACAGGAAAATGTTAATAATATATATTATATATCATAGTCTTTAGGGTCACATGATCCTTCAGAAATCATTCTAATATGCTGATTTGGTGCTCTTATTATTATCAAAGTACAAACAGCTGTACTGCTTCATGTTTTAGTGAAAACCGTGATCCATACCATTCAAAAGTTTGGATTGAAAAAAAAGAAAAAAAAAGTTAATACTTGTTTTCCAGCAAGGATGCACTAAATCGATCAAAAGTGACAGTTGTTACTTAAGATTTCTGTTAATGTAATTTCACAAAAATATTAAGCATGTTTTCAGCATTGATCATAAGAATTATTCATAATTGAGCACCAAATCAGTTTATCATCAGCATGAAGGATCATGTGACAGTGAAGACTGAAGTAATGGCTGAAGTAAATATACATCATTTGCTGAAATAACATGGCACTGACCACTGACATCTGGTTGCATGGACACAGTGACTGCAGTGTGTGGGAACAGGCTCAGCGTGTCACGTGTTGTGCCTTGTCTCTGGAACGTGTTGCCTTGGAAGTAAATACCATGCATGTCTATCTCTGTGCCAAGTCCCATGAGATGCCATCTTACCCTGGACTCCTTCTTCATCTCAAGGCCAGGCAAGTTCCCATACATAAAGCCATTCACAGCTGCATTACACAAACAAAATAACAGGGTGTGTAAGAAGGTCCCTGAATGGATTCTGAATACAATTTGAAACTTTCAGCTGATATGTAAAATTATTAGTTGACCGTTACACTTTGGTCTCCAATTACACCTTTCTTAAAAGGGGGTTCTGATTCTTAAGCCAAAAATATGCTTAATTTGTCCGTTTACCACTACGACTTGTGCATAGCATGCGTATGTCAAATTATTTTGAAACGTTCAGAATCTGTTTGAGAAGTCGTTTTTTGCACATGTGCCCTGAATAAAATGCTCAAAGAAGATAAAATACCAATTAAAAACAACAGAAGAAGAATGTGAGAGGGGAAAAATTGATGGTCAGAAGATATCTGCACTTGTAGAAGTGTAAAGATGAACAACGTGCTGTCCTCTGCAGGTCAGGTGAAATATCACAAATAAGTCACAATGCGAATACGTCAATTTCATGGTCAGATATGTATACCAAAATGAAGCATATCCCAGGCAGACAGCAGTAAGGTGAGTGTAAATACCATGCATTTTATTGCTTTCCTGAAACTCCAAATTCTCTGAGTCTGATTCACTGGTGTCATAGGTTTCAATGTTCTGTTCCAAGTACCAGCTGAGATTTTCATCTAACACAGAAAACAGCAGAAAAAACTCCCGATCCACATCTTTCTGTAAGAAAAATTATATTACAGATAAAAAGTAATTGTTTAATAAAATTATTGGTAACACTTTATTTAAGGTGACGAAGTTACACATTACTAGATGTACTTACTATAGTAATAACAGTAAATTATGCATAATTATAAGTAACTAAACCTAAACCACACCCTAACCGTAACTCTATAATAACATGTTGTTTATTAATATTAGTACTTATTTGAGTAAGTAAAATGCAATTATGTCACCTTAAAATGAAGTGTAACCAAATTATTTTAAAATAAATTGATGACTGATTTGCATATGGTTCAAAGGTGACAGTTTGTATGCATATTATTTTGAATCTCTCCTTTTATTTGATTATGCACATTTGATTCTCATATTACCTGAGCGCCATTGGAATTCAGTGCATCTTTCTTACACACCAGCAGAGGGCCTATGAGACCAGAGTTGGTGTCTCTGACTGGATCACTGGAGGAGAAGTACAGGTAGGAAATACAGGGTGGGTCACTTTCAGATGGTCCCTCCTTCAACAGCCACCTGTAGGTGAACGTTTCACCTGGCTGAACCTGATATCCTTTCCTCTTTATACCTACAATACATTAAGACGTTTATTTATCTGGGACAAAACAAACCTTTTGATTGACACATTAGCCAGACAGTGTAAAATAAGTCTCACCGTCTTGATAAAAGACACCCTCAAAGGGTTTGTCGTACTGAAGACCATGTGACTGGATACTGTAGATTCTGTCAGCCTTGTTCATAAACATCACCTGAAGGGTGTCTCCAACCTCAGCCCTCAGAACTGGACCTACAGACACCATGATGTAAATGTGACAAAAAGGTTCGGATCAAATTCATGAAACACTTTTTATCTGACCAAGTTTGAAAATGTTATTTGTTATAATTATTTAAATTCACATGAAGAAGCTTACCCAAAATGCCTAGATGTGTCTCAGCACTGGTTTGCTTTCTCTTTAAAGTGAAACTCTTATCTGTATATTCTTTGTACACCACTTTCCAATACTTTCCACCAAGTCGGCCACCATCCATCCCGAAGAACACGTCTGAAAAGCTAAGGATGACCAAGAATTTGTCAAAAACAAAAATTACAAAAAAAAAATGAATTACAGTGCATGTCTGAATTATAATCGTCTCGGTTACTAATGTAACCCTCGTTCCCTGAAGAAGGGAACGGGAGACGTAACGTCGACGTAACAACGTAATTGCGATCGCCTTGAGAGACCAATCTACTTTGAGAGTATTAAACCGAGCCAACGTTTGACTGCCGAAGGGGTGTGGAGGAACTCTACAGGTTTCACCTGGTGGGGAACTCGACTGGAGCAGAAAAGTGCACGTATCCGCTTCATGTGGAGGGGAGTGGCGCAGCAAGCCGACACAAGAGCAGGAACTTCGGTGTTACCAGCTGGTTGAAGCGAGCACACAGGAAGAAACCGGCTCAACACGTAGGCTATAAAACCTAGCGAACATGTTAGGTGTCGCCCAGCCCGCAGCTCTACAGATGTCTGTCAGCGAGACACCGTGTGCCAGCGCCCAAGAAGAAGCGAGTGGGCTCTCAACCCGGGCGGGCAAGGTACGCCTTGGGCTTCGTAAGCCAAGGCGATGGCATCCACTATCCAGTGGGCCATCCTCTGCTTGGAGACACAGAAGCCTCTGCAGAAGCCTTTCCCTTGTGCTGGCCTCCGTTACAGACGAAAAGCTGATCTGAGGTCCTGAGGCTTTGCGTTTTGTCCAAGTACAGGCGCAGAGCGCGGACAGGACAGAGAGAAGCCAGGGCTGGGTTTGCCTCCTCCGAAGGCAGCGCTTGCAGGTTCACCACCTCTGGAAGGGAGGGGTAGGACCTTGGGCACGTATCCGTGCCGGGGTCTCAGGATCACGTGAGAGTTGGAGACCCTCTTGATGGAGGCCAATGCAACCAGGAGTACTGTTTTATAGGACAGAATTTTTAACTCTGCTGACTGCAAAGGCTCAAAGGGTGGTTTCTGAAAAGCCAAAAGGACAGAGACAAATCCCAAGAGGGTATAGAGAGCGGGCGAGGAGAATTCAGTCTCCTCGCCCCCCTTAAGAACTGGACGATCATGTGGTGCTTTCCCAGCGACTTACCTTCAACTGCATCGTGATGTGCGGCGATAGCAGCAACATACACTTTAATGGTGGAGGGAGACAGCCTTCGCTCCAACCCATCTTGCAGGAAGGAAAGCACGGCTCTGATCGAGCAAGATCGGGGTTCTCCTCGTGAGAAGAACACCAGTCAACGAACAGGTTCCACTTCAACGCATAGAGGCGCCTCGTAGAGGGGATGGAGTCGCCATTCTCCTGGTAGCACCTGCTGCCGTGAGAGCTCTTCGGCTGCATGGTTGAGCAGGCCCGGAATATAAATGGCATGAAGCAACCTCAGATGCTTCTGACTCCAAAGGAGGAGATGGCAGGCAAGTTGTGACATACGGCGGGAGCATAGACCACCCTGGTGGTTGATGAACGCAACGGTCACAGTGCTGTCCGTACAGACCAGTACATGCTTGCCTAGTAGCGCCGTTTTGAAGTGGCCCAGCGCAAGATGTACTGCTAACAACTCAAGGCAGTTGATGTGCTAATGCAGTGTGTGGAGACCACAGAATGCTGGACACTTGTTCTAGGGGGACCTTCCCGCAGGAACAAAGTTTCCGACCACAAATTAAGAGTTTGGCAACAGTGCAGGGTTACTTGAACCTGGCACAAGTCACTCTACCATGCCCATCTCGGGACTCGATCGTGGAGTCAGTGTTGGAGTGGCTTTATATGAAGCAATCCAAGCGGCGTTACTGCAACTGCAGATGCCATATGTGACTATGGGAGCACATTGTGGCAAGCTTTTGGTTACCTCAGCCTGCTTTTGAACTGGGGAGATCCGCTGGGCACAGTCTCCAACAGTGTCGCCGAAAGACCACCTCGTGAGATGGGAGCATCGAGAAAGCGAACTTTGGCAATGTCTCTCACCTATGCAAGGTTTAGCCAGGGGGTGCTTCTGGACCACTAGGGTGGACATCATCTGGCCGAGGGCCAGCGCTGTGACTTTAAACACGGTCAGTCACCAGGCACAGCTCAACCCCGACTCAGAACTACCCTCATGCATTATGACTGTTTGGTCACATGCAGGGAAGAGGCGGTCTGCAGTAGCACCGCCGCCCCACCATTGAGGGTATTGAGAGAGGAAAAACTTTCTGCAGCTTTTGGCACGTTTGGCATGCTAGATTGGGACCAAAATGCTTCCATATTGCAAAAAGTTTTTCACACGCATCCAGGAAGGCACGTGGCGGGGCAAGCATGCACACCATTATAGTGGGAGCTCAGGATCATCTTCATTTCCAGAGCTTAACAGCACTCACACTGATGCAGCAATCAACGTCTAATCCTCCCCCGGAGCCCCAAGTGAAATGCTATGTCCATCATGAGAATGATCAGCATCCCATCCAGAAGCTGCCAGGTATGCGAGACAGTGAATCTGGCCATCAACTTGACGGCACACAGCACGCTGATCGCTTAACCTTAATGAAAAGGCAAGATGAACAACGCTGACGTGATTATGTTCTCATAAAAGAATATAACCATCCACAAACAGAGTCTTAACATGTCTGCAATGCTATAGAGGAGTGAGGGGCCCACACGGATTGGTTGCCCTCACTATAATCCTCCGGTCAACCTGGCTATACGCAGAAGTAGCCCTTTTCTGGAGCACCAGAAGAAGAACTAGATTACGGCATAGGCGAGGGGACTCCTCCTCGTTTGAGACA
This sequence comes from Semotilus atromaculatus, assembly GCA_031834385.1. Classification (NCBI taxonomy): domain Eukaryota; kingdom Metazoa; phylum Chordata; class Actinopteri; order Cypriniformes; family Leuciscidae; genus Semotilus; species Semotilus atromaculatus. Next base: position 2,509,722 of record JAULUF010000003.1, read on the forward strand.
CTTCAGTATCGACCGTGCATCTAGAGCGCCGAACGACGTGGTCATGCTCTCAAGAGAGAACATAAACCACCCACGAGCACAGTTTCAGCACACTTAAGCTCAGGCATGTGAAACAGTGATCGTCACATGAGGACAGGAAACCACTGCATCCAGAAAAACACGGTTTGAATGTCGTCTTGAAAAAGACGCAGGGCCCTATTTTAACGATCTGAAACGCAAGTGTCAAAGCGCAAAGCGCAAGTAACTTTGTGGGTGGATCCCGGCGCTGTTGCTATTTTCCCGACGGGATAAATGCCTCTTGCGCCTGGCGCAAATCTAAAAGGGGTTGGTCTGAAGTAGCTTCATTATTCATAGGTGTGGTTTAGGCGTAACGTGAAATAAACCAATCAGAGCGTCATATCACATCCCCTTTAAGAGCATGATGAACGTGGTGCACTTGTTCCATGGCGCAATACTATTATAACGGCGCATTTACCAGGCGCGCTTCAGAATCGGTTCACAGCCGAGGAGATCGATGTTCTCGTCAGGGCCGTAAAAGAAAGAGAAGTGACATTGGGGATGGGACAAACCCACCCAAATTAGCTTCGGTTATACATGAATATAATAATTTGGGTAAGTATGTAGGCCTAAGCTTTATGCCTATTTTTCCCATCGTCATGGACACAACATATTGATACTGTGAAGCTGCTTTGATACAATCTGTATTGTGAAAAGCGCTACATAAATATACTTGACTTGACAACAATGATTTCCCTCGTGTTTGAATATTTTTCCTTATAATAATGTATCATTTGCAAAAAGGAAAATGCATCTGTGTAGATGAGAGAATCATCTACAGTGTATGCGCGTTGTTCACACTCTGTATTATGACCAAGCACGCGCGCTTAAAATAGCATCTGAATGTACGCTCAACGCGCCACTGACTTTAGACTAGGTTTTTTCTGGTCAGTGGCGCAATTGTTTTCTGGAACTGCAAAATAGCAGTTTGCGCTGAACCGCCCCGGGGAGCGCAAGTGTATTTCTTAGTTAACCGACGTGTGTCTGTGGAGGGAAAAGTTCGCTTTGCGCGGGTGCAAAATAGGAATGATACATGCGTCGGTGTACAAAGTAATTTGCGCCGGGTGCAAGATAGCGCCCGCAGTGTCAACCGTGTATGCTCTTTCAGGAAAAACTGCTCTCTCTGGTGCTGAAGCACCCAGGGATGACCGTGGCTACACAAACAGGACGATAGTGCAAGCCTGATGTGAGCACTCACATTCTCATTGAAGGCGCAATATTCTGAGCTGTGAAAACAGCTGTTTTGCCGGCTCTCTGTGAGATTGTGGCCAGCGCTGTCTGCGCTGTCACGCCAACACCAACTTTGAAGAGGCGTTCTCCTGAAGAGCAGACTCGTTTTCTTCTTTAGAAGTTCAACACTGTCAGAAGATTGTAGAGCAGGAACAGTAGAACCGCTCGGCTCCGAAGCGAAAGACAATATGCGATGCACCTGCTGCTCTTTATATGCTTTTGCTGCAAGCAGAGCAGCTGATGCAATTATCGCATGCCAATGTGCATTGGCTCGTTTTAATACTCTCAAAATAGATTGGTCTCTCAAGGTAATCCCAATTATGTCATCACATCGACGTTACATCGAACGTGAGCGACTGAAAGAAACAGATTTTTAACCTCCCAGGTTTGGTCAGCGACTCATTGGTCAGTTTATCCATCCCTGATGGTGCGTAGTCCCACCGAACCTTCTCAGCAGCAATGAAATACTCCCTAATCTTCCCATTGAGAGGAACTGTGGAGTTTATCTTATCCCTGCAGGATAAGACTTTGAACAGGGCCTGCATACCAGCTGTGGAAGACAACATGGAAGAGCCCTGTAACCTTCTGTGTAGACAGTAAGCATATCAAGCTTTTTGAAGATAAAGACAGAATTTTAATAACAACATTTTAGCAAAAATATATATTTTTATTGATCAAGACAATAATGGTGACACAAAGTAGTTACATTACTTTAGCTTCAATAAGGCTAAAAATCCTGTACAATCTGGGTGGTCTAATCAGAGGTTTTCAATCTTTTAGATGCAATAGAACCCCAAATATAATCATCCTCAGGAACAGCTATATATTTTGAATCCCGCTTTGAGCGGGTCGAGTAGAACCGGAGGGGTTGCATTGGTGCCGTGACCCAGATGGGAATGAGGTTTAGGGGAGTGAGTGTAACTGATGCCAGATAGTAAGATCTGTGTGAATAAACCTTACTCCCCTGGCCCCAAGAGGTGTGCTAGAGACAGACGCTAGAGACTGTGGTCTTTAGTGTCCTTGTTTGCTCGCCCGCCTCCCATGCCAGAGATGCCCGTTCGAATCCTGCTTGGAGCGGGTCGAGTAGAACAGGAGGGGTTACACTAATACATATGCACGTTCTAGAGTAAACAAACTATCAAAAAGCCAACTAGCTTTTTTAAACTGAAGCAGGACTACTTTCCATTACTACAACTGCCTTATTATGTTATCCTGTTATCAAAGAACATGCTTCCTCAAAGGTTACCTTTCAGATGATCGTTCACTTGGCAGTTCAAGAGCCATGTCCCTATTGTCATAGGCACCATCTCTGCAGTGGCAAAAGTAGCAGAAAAAAGACTCAGGACATCCACGCGGTGCCCGCGGTCTAGGAGTGTGTGTCCGTGGAAATAAGCAGAGTGAACATCGATCTCGTTGCCCATGCCAAAGAGATGCAAAGCAACTGTGTTGTTTTGGCAAAACTCAATGCCTGGTAGGTTGCCGTACATGTATCCATTTATGGCTAAAAATGGATAATAAAAAAAGTACTTTATGACTCAAACTGTGTACATTAGCTATGTCAGTTTACAAAACATCTCTAGGTTCATGAATTTTCATTACAATTAACGCACCACACCACTTTTTTTCTTTTTCTTTTTTTTTCTTTAATGTCTGGACAGCCACAATTAAGTCAATTGTCAGGTACATACCATGCATCATGTTGGATTCCTGGAAATCTTCTCTAGCAGGATCCACACCATCTGGATCAGAGCAGAAGGTCTGGATGTTCTCTTTCAGGTACCAGCTGATGTTCTCATCCACCACACTAAACATAAGGATCAGATCCTGTTCTACATCAGCACGTTGCACTTGATGGTGGTCTGAAGTGGACACAGCATGCAGGGTTCCTGAGGCCGGCATTTTGATATGGGAATCAAAGGATTAAGGTAAGGCAGAAAAAAAAAGTAGCTAATAAAGACCAGAGGTAAAAATCCAAAGGCACATTTATTTATTTTATTTTAAATATATTTTTTAAATGTATATTAAATACATTTGTTTAAATGTAGGGAGAAACTTAAAAAGGAAATGTTCTTTACATAACATTATAACCATAATAACATTTATCAACTGTAGTATTATTGTAGTACTAGAAATAAATTAATTTTGATAAATAGATTACTATGCCTAAAATACTGTAATTTTTTTTTACCATTATACAATTAAGGATACTTACAAACCCTTCACTGAAAGTGTAACTTAAAAAAAATGCAAGGAATTATTCTTAACAAAATTGTATTTTTTAACATAAAGAGGAAATGTTCTTTACCATAATAACATTTATTAATTGTAGTATTATTGCACCTAGTTTACCTTTATCTAAGATGCTTTAGCAGTGTTTAAAATTAAATGTAAAAATATCACAGGGAGCTAAATTTCAGGGCTAAAATTTCATTAAAATATAGGGCTAGTTTTGCAAGGAATTAATTGGAATATCAGAATGTCTGCTTTACCTTTCTTACAGGTGAGAAGGGCTCCAATAAGCCCGGAGGAAATGTCTTGTGAGGCGCTGACATGGGAGTGGTAGGCCCAGGTCAGGCAGTTGGCATCACCCTTTTGAGGGGCATAATCTGGCTTTACAGTCCAAGTATATGTGAAGTTTCCCCCTGGTGGAACCCCATCATCATTCTTCAGAGTGTCTGAGGTTTCGTCTGGATACAGCGCACCTAGTGCAGACAGTATTCGATAAAAGGAGAAACACAATTAAAAATAGCACATTTGAAATTATTAAAAATACATTGATGAGCTAAACCATTATGACCAGTCACAGGTGAAGCGAATATCATTGATCATGTGCTAACAAGGCCATATATTAGGATCTGAATATTAGATGGTAAACAAACAATCAGTTAACTTAATCAATGTGTTGGATGCATCAGAAACGGGCCAGAATAAAGCGACTTTGACAACGACCAAATTGTTATGGCAAGGCGACTGGGTCAGAGTATCTCTGTAATGGTGAGGCTTGTGGGTTGTTCCCGGTCAGCAGTGATGAGAATTTACCAACAGTGGTGTTGGGCGCCCAAGGCTGATCAATGCACGAAGGGAACGAAGGCTATCCCATCTGGTCCAAGCCAACAGAAGGTTTACTTTGGCACAAGTCACACAAAATTATAACGATGGTTATGAAGGGAATGTGTCACAACACCAAGTGCATCACTGCTGCATATCTGAGTGCCAATGATGACCAGCGTCCAAAGTACCAATGCTAGGCACATGAGTGTTGCAACTGGACATTGCAGTAGTGGAAGAAGTTTGCCTGGTCCAATGAGTCCCATTTTCTTTTACATCACTTGGACGGCCATGTACTGTACATGTCCGCCATTTACTTAAGGGAATTGATGGGACCAGGAAGCACTGTGACAAAGACAAGCTGGTTGAGGGAGTGTGATGCTTTGGGCAATGTTCTACTGGGAAACCCTGGGTTCGGTCATTCATGTGGATGTAAGTTTGACACATGCCAACTAAACATTGCTGCAGACCAGGTACACCCTTTTATGACAATGATGTTCCCTAGTGGAAGTGGCCTCTTTCAGCAGGATAATGCATACTGCACACATTGTTCAGGTATGAGCATCTGTGGGATGTCTTGATGCCTGATACTACATGACAACGTTGCCGGGTGCTGTTTTTGGCAGTACGTGGAGGACCAAAAGCATATTAGGGAGGTGGTCATAATGTTTTGGCGCTTATATTTAAGAAGTGAATGAGAGAAAGAGGTTTTACCTTCTGAATCTTTTTCATAGAAGACACCATGCGGATGCATGGAGTAACGTCTGGAGGCAAAGTTCTTCAGGTGCACAATGATGATATCATGAACCTCTGCCCTTAGTATGGGGCCCAGATAGCCCAGCCAGATGGGTTTGGGGATCTCTTGAGAATAAGAAGCATCTGTGTACTGCCTGTATATCGCCTTTTTGTACACTCTGCCAATCCGCTGAGACCCGCGCTGCAGATATACTGATGCATACCTGGGCCGTGAGAAAGAAGCTTTTTAAAATGTTTTTCCAATATTATTATAATGGGATGATAATAAATGGTGGAGATTATTTGAAAATGAACTAAAAATGTTAAATAAATAGGAAATTCAAAGTAACTTAACTTCAATAAATAGTTCACACTCTTAGAATAAAGGTTTAGTGGGAAAGTGGGGTTGTACTGTATAAAACCTTAGTGTTCTTAACTCGATTTCAAAGAACCCTTTATGCCAAAATGGTTCTATAAAATTTAATTACAATTTAAAACGAATTAAAACAAAATGATCCCATGATGGGAACCCCTAAAATGTGCTATTTATGGAGCACCTGACAGAACCCTTGCAGTTCTACAGAACCTTTTATTAAGAGTGCATACTTATCAAAATAAAGATTCGGGAGGTTTTTGAAGCAATACCATAGATAGAAGATCTAGACTTTAGGTTCCCCAAAGAACGTTAAAGTAAACAGTATCTAAAACCTCTTTTTTTTTTTCAATGTAAAGAGCATTTTAATAACATGTAGAACATTTTTCACCTTTTTACTTTGACCATTAAACAATGCAATTTTAGATAATTATAAATCCTTCACTGAAAAGTGTTAATAACCTGCGTTGTTAAATGAGAAATATATTTCTATACTGATACTCAAAAAATCAAAAGTATTCTCAACAAAAATAAACAAATATTTAAATGTGCACACACACACAAACACACACACCTACTTATGAATACTTTTTATTTTATTTTAAAAGCTTGGTTTTTATTATATTGTGAATCTCAAGGATAAAAATGTCCTGTTGGCCACTGGTACCAGGAAAAGTAAACTATATAAAATACATTCATCCAAATGAATACACTATATCAAATGACCAGATATTATCTAGAAAAGGTCAGTCCTCAAAACTGTCTGGTAAACAAGAGACTCGTGAGAGCCGCCACAAAGGCTACCGAGTTCATTGAGAACAGAGCAAAAAGTGTGCCAGCATGCATGGGAGGATGCCACAAAAAAGAAAAAAAACACTCAAAAAGATTCATGTGACGGCATGTCTGGATCCCTCTCTACCCACCCTCTGTAGTCCAAATGGTTTTCTTTCTTTTTTTTTCTTCTTTTTTTTTTTTTTTTGCCTGCTGGTGCTGTGGTGCAAATCTAACACATCCACATCTTAAAAAAAGACTATTGTCTAAAGATATATCATGACTATAAAAGATGAAAAGAAAAATAAACTTATTATTAATACTGTAAAATGTAATTTAAAATCATCACAGTGTGCTAAATTTCTGTGTATGATGTGCTATACGGGTATATATCATATATTAAAACTATTTAGCTAGATGTAAAATAAATATGCATAAAAATATATACAAATTTACAATATTGCCATGTTTCAATCAGATGAATAACTTGATGAATAAATCTCACTCATCCGCTGCAATAGGTTTCCCATTAATCAGGTTCTGGCCGCTCGGTGCGTAATTCCAGTTTTCCTCTTGAATTCCAATGTAGAAGGTTCTGTTGATTCCAGACACTTGTGCTATCACAGCACAAAAGATGCTTAAGCTTCTCAAACAGTTCCAGAAAGTAACCATAGTCTCAGGGACACAAATGTCCTTGCTAGAGTCCTCAAATGATGAACAGGAAAGTTCTGTGTGGTCCCTCGTTATTATGTGACAGCAAAGAAATTTAAGATGACCAGTCATGAGCCATGATGACAGCCTTCAGGGATTCACACACCCATGAAATTTATGGGAAGCCCTTTGTTGCCGGAAGAATCCATCTGAAACGGCTGGTGTAATATGGTAGCTATTGTTTCCAGATGGTCATTAGCTTATTCAAACTAATCATTATGGTGAAAACTGATAAACCATCTTGGAAAAGCAATAAACAAACTATAAGATGGTCACACCAGTTTAAAGTGGCCAAGAAGAATTTGGAGCATGGTAGCAGGACAACCAGTTAACGACCAGCTTGCACCAGCTAATGACCAGTTAGAAACCGCAGCTATCATGTTCCAAAACACAGCTACTGGATTTTTCAACAGGGTTTAGGCATAAAATGGTATGTCTTGAATATCCATAATTGCATTTCCATAGCTTGAGGGTCAGTGTAAGAATTTGAATAATAAACTGAAATACCTGCTATTAAAGCCTGTGCATTTATGATTAGCTAAACCATTATATAAAATAGTATACATAAAATAAATAATTCTGGTGCCACCCATACATTTTTTTAAATCTCTATTATTACAAATATTAATATCACTTTTTTTTTTACAATACAAATCATTTTTTTCCATTGTTTTTAAGGTCACAAATCTATGAAAAACTCATTACCACCACAAAAAAATCTAATCTTTTGAATAAAATCAAATGCTTTGGTAAATCATAATTATTAATACATAAAAAGTTTTTAATGAGATACCAATTCATTAGTATGTGGTTAAAAGTCAAAATTATGACATTAATTATGCGATAGAAAGTCATTTGACAAATAATTTTATAATTGCAACATTTTGTCATTTAAATTTTTTTGTCATAATTATTTTGGTCACTTTGTATGTCATAATTTTGAGTTTTATGTTATAATTATAACTTTTCTGTAGTTTTATTTTATTTTATGGTTCTATAAAACCATAAAAAAAATAATGTTACTTTAAAAATCTAAGATCCAAAGCATGCTCATCCACAGTAGAATGCTGCATTGGGATTGAGTCCCGCTGGCGATATTTTTTTCCCCAGGATGGTAGGGGAAGACTCATGAATATTCATTAGGGAACTCATCCCTGATTGGTCGTAACCCCAGTGACGGGTAGGTTTAGGGGCAGGGTTCAACCTTGGTCTTAACTCCAGTGACGGGTTTAGCGGCGGGGTTAGGGGTAGGTCATCAGACCAATCAGGGATGAGTTCCCTAATGAATATTCATGAGTCTTCCCCTACCATCCTGGGAAAAAAATATCGCGTCCCGGATAGCCTAGCCAGGCTACTATTCATCTTCCTGTCAGTGCCTCAAAATACATGCAGGGCTAGGTAAACGAAAACAGGAGGTGGTCTTTGTGGCACAAAGGGCCAGGTCATGGCATTCTAACATTAAAAAAATACCACGTCGCCAAGTATATACTGATGAAGCACTTACATTTAGTTTTCCGAACGGGCCCTTTGGCTGCAATCAGAACATTTCCAGCCGCCTTAACTGAAAAGGGGGCTGGGGGTAGCACGTGAGCCCTTGGACTAGGATGGCTTCCGAGGCTTAGGTTCCAGGGTAATTCTAGGCCGGGGGCCCTGGCGTTGCAGAAATGGGAAACGTTTAGCTTGTTGCGGGCGCTGCTTGGTTTCAGCCACTGGGCGGGGCTGAGAGACACCGGCGGCGCTGGTTTGGCTGGCTGTTGGTTCGACACGTTCGTTGGGCGACCTGAAGCCGAACTGGAGCGTTTAGGAAGTGTTGCATGGTGGTATACGGGAGAGTCCAGGAAGGCAGTCTTGTCTGCGTCCTTTATCTCCGTGAGGTTAAGCCACAGGTGGTGCTTTAAAACTACCAGGCTGGCCATGCTCCTTCCAATGGCCTGGGAGGTGGTCTTTGTGGCACAAAGGGCCAGGTAAGTGGCGCTGAGCCTATCGCGGAAGGCCATGGGGTCCGGTCCAGACTCCGGAGGACTGCCATAGTGTGCAGGACTGAAGCAGCTTGACCAGCAGAAGTATAGGCTCTGCCGGCGAGAGCTGAAGTCGTTCTGCACGGTTTGGACGGATGAGCCACTTTAGACCTCCATCCAACGGCGGTGGGTGGGCTGCCCTGTGGCTGTGTGAGTGCAGTTTCTGCGTGTTTTTTTGCCCAGGCAGGAAACACACTCACGGTGCTCGTCTGTGAGATGTACGTAGCCAAGAAAGGTAGCTTAGACTTGGCCTTTTCACTCGTATCTTCAGGAAACATACATCGATCATGAAAAATGACACATCGTTATTTACAGCAGGAGCTCACAATTAAAAAGAGCCCTCAATATCTTCCATCAGTCAGATCTAAAGATATTCCTCATGGCGTTCTAACATAAAAAAAATACCACGTCGCCAAGTTTATACTGATGAAGCACTTACATTTAGTTTTCGCTTATAACTTCATGAAGCATGCACAGATCGTAGAAAATAGCACATTATTAACAGCAGACTCTCACGATTAAAAAGAGCCCAAACTCAGCATAATCCATCACTCAGATCTAAAGACATTCATAATGGAGTTGTAACACATGAACCCCCAAAAGGCGCACACAGAGCCTTGTATATCCCTTTCATGCATGAATTATGATAACCTCAGTCAGGATTTTTTTCCTATGTGATTTTATTGCTCTAAGGGCATGAAAAACAAGATTTGGTTTTTTATTTATTTTTTTACAAATTTTCCAAAGAGATTTTCAGATGTCCACTTGAGTGAAATTTCTATAGCCTGTCAAGGTACAAATGTGGAAACACTCAGATGCTCCCTCCAGTGTACCAGAGTATGTCAATTTACCTTTATTAGCTGATCATTCTGATTATGTTCAAGATAGACACATTTCTAGCATAGGCCTCTTCTGAGAAAACCTAGCGATACGTATTTTTCAATCTCATCTGAAATGAGCAGTGTTGGGGCATGCATAACGCATTCAGATTACTTTTTTGATGTTACAAGTAAAGTAATGTGTTATAAGTAGCATGCATTACATAATCAGATTTGTTTTAATGTTACGAGTAAAGTAATGTATTACAAGTAACATGTATTACCTAATCAGATTACTTTTTGATCTAACAAGTAAAGTAATTAATTACAAGTAATGTGCATTACGTAATCAGATTACTTTTTGTTGTTACGAGTAAAGTAACGCATTACAAGTAACATGCATTACGTAATCAGATTACTTTTTGGTGTTACGAGTAAAGAAAAGCATTACAATATCGTACATTATGAAATCAGATTACTTTTTGATCTAACAAGTAAAGTAATGCATTACAAGTAACATGCATTACGTAATCAGATTACTTTTTGATGTTACGAGTAAATAAATGCATTACAAGCAACATTCATTATGTAAACAGATAACTTTTTGATCTAAGTAATGCATTACGTAATTAGATTACTTTTTTGATGAAATGAGTAAAGTAATACAAAAGTCACATAAATTATGTAATCACATAACTTTTTTCGATATCAATGAAATTAGCATTCTAATAATACAAATACATTTATTTACAGTCAAAAAAAGTTACTGCAGATTAAATATTTTCAAAAATAATATTCACAGTATAAGTATGAATTGTAGCTGAAATATAGCCATTGATGCATGAGGTCCACTATAGTGGACAGGTGATTAATCAGATTTTTCTCCCAATCTAAAATCAAAACTTGGAAAATTTTACTGTCATATGACTCATTAGATATTGCTTGATGCTGCAATATTTTTTTTACCTACAAGAGTATCCTAGGATAGAAGGAATGGGTGGATATTCCGGAGCAACTTGGCTTTTTTGACTGACCATTGGCCATCTTGGTTTGGAGGGGGAAAAACTCGAAACACAACGGCTTGCAACTTGGTTGCAATGTATAGGATGATGCACCAGGGTCCACTGAAGAGATTGATGTGCAACTTTGCCATCAAAACCCTTGCAAATTCAAGAAAATGCTTTATTAATAGCTGTCCACTGTAGTGAAAATAAGCTCTGGTAAAAATAACCAATGATCTTCTCGTGGCAGCTGATTCGGGACTGCTAACTATTCTTATTCTCCTTGATCTAAGCGCAGCCTTTGACACCATTTCTCATAACATCCTCATTGACAGATTAGTCTCTATTGGTTTCACTGGCTCATCCTTGGACTGGTTTAAATCATATCTCGCTGGCCGCACTCAGTTCATCCAGCTCAAACATTTTAAATCCGAGCTAACCCCTGTCACTACAGGTGTCCCCCAGGGCTCTGTCCTGGGGCCCATTCTGTTCATCATCTATCTGCTTCCTCTTGGTCATATCTTCCGTAAATTTAACATCCATTTCCACTGCTATGCGGCTGACACCCAGCTCTACCTGTCCACCAAACCTACTGGATCTCTCCCACCCACTTCCCTCTCTGATTGTCTAATGGAAATCAAATCGTGGTTTTCTTGCAACTTCCTCAAACTTAACAGTGACAAAACCGAGGTTCTTCTCATTGGTACCAAATCCACTTTGACTAAATCTGATAGTTTTTCTCTTACCATCGACAACTCCACAGTTTCCCCCTCCCCTCAGGTTAAGAGTTTGGGTGTGATCCTCGATAGCACACTTTCATTTCAAGCTCACATTAATAACGTCACTCGGTTTGCATACTTCCATTTAATTAACATAAATCGCCTCCGGCCATCTCTCTCACCCACTAGTACAGCCATTCTCGTTCACACACTGGTAACATCCCGCATTGATTATTGTAATTCTCTTCTTGTTGGTCTTCCTCTTAAATCTGTACATAAACTTCAAATGGTTCAAAACTCTGCTGCCCGTATTATCACCAGAACCCCTTCTATTAATCATATTACTCCTGTCCTACGGGATCTTCATTGGCTCCCAGTTCAATACCGCATAGACTTCAAGGTTCTGTTCCTTACCTTTAAGGCCATTCATAATCTTGCTCCTCAGTACCTCGCTGACCTCCTTTATATTAACATACCCACCCGTACTCTTAGGTCTTCTTCATATATTCACCTCACTGTACCTCCTGCTCGTTTGGCCACCATGGGGTTCAGAGCTTTCAGCCGCTCAGCACCTCGTCTCTGGAACTCGCTTCCACCAGACATCCGCAACAGTGACTCGCTTTCCATTTTTAAATCCCGCTTGAAAACTCATCTCTTTAAACTGGCATAACCCACGTGATCATTCTTTTTCAATTCTTTATTTCCACTTGTTATGTAACATGATTTTATGTGATGTAATTATAGTTGTTAATTTTATCGATTTAATGCTGTACTGTTTCATTTTGTTTTGTGCGGTGACCTTGAGTGTTCTGAAAGGCGCCTATAAATAAAATGTATTATTATTATTATTATTATTATGAAAAAACATCCAAACCGTTCGGTTCGCTTGTCTTGGTTCGGAGCATGTGTGCGTCGCACGGTTCGACGCATGCGCAAGCCTCGTGCCCGTATGTGACCTCAAATAACAGGTGTGGACATACATAGACAGTAAAAGTGGAGTACGGAGTTCTGCAGGTCATGTCACGTGTACAAATGGCAGTGGGAGACATAAGTTGGAGGAAGCAAGTTGTATGTCATTTAGGATTTCATGTTACCTATGATGACAACGGAAATAAAACAATATAGAACTGTGTGTGTAAGGTCGATTTTGTGTTGAGCTGGTTGAACTTATGCCTCACTTTTTGATTATGGCCTTTGCTATTGTTATCCTCATTATAGGCAATTATGATAAATGTATTTTGACTTATTTAAAAGACAGAGCTTTAAGAGTTTCTCTCTTTTTTTAAAATATAATTTTTTTGTAAGACCTACACTGAAGTTTGCAGTTTGATAGTTGAAGTTAATTTCAATCTTTGTGTGCTAAAAAGGCACACAAATTCCTGTAGAGATAGCAATACATATTCTCCTTTTTTTGCCAAACAAACGAAAAGCATGTTATCTCTTGCTGTATCAAAATTTCACCTAGCTTTCCTCAGAGATGGTCGCAATAATGTGCTTAAAGTCAAGTCAAATTCAGTTTGTGCATGATTATGATATTAAAAATTTTTATACTTTCTCCTAAATTGTGGATAATTAAGCTATATACCATATGTTGAAGTAAATTTCTGGAGTGTCAAAGATTAAAATAAAAAATAACAAGAACCGTACTACAAAACCGAAAACTGTGACCCTAAAACCGTGATTCGAACCGAACTGGGGGTTTTGTGCCACCCCTAATATAGATGGAGCACTGATGTCGCCTTTTCACTCATAACTCAATGAAGCATGCATAAATTGTGGAAATGGGCACATCATTATTTACAGCAGATTGTTAAGATTAAAAAGAGCCCAAACTAACCATATCCATAACTTAGATAGAACTTCTAACACATGAAGCTGCACAAGCGGACGGTCTATGACCGCAGTAGCAGTAGCAGTGATGTTTTGATGTGCACATCTTTATTGGCAGCAGATTCTCACGAATACAAAGAGCAACTCTGAACGAGAGCTGACTAGTCGCTCTAAACCGGAGTGTACGGCCCGCGGGCGCCACCTGGCGGCGAACACATGCATTATCATATTATTAAAAAATATTGCCTTGATTAACACAAATTGAAAGTCTGAACTTTACAGTGGATGTAGCCAATTTGAAAAACTCCAAAGTATTGCTGAGTTATTTGCTGATAAACAGAATTTCTCTTTTTCAAAATCTATAAAATAATTGTTTGTACAAATTGTAGGCCTACTATGCAGCCTACTGCAACGTGTCAAAAACATCATGGCCTACTCATGAAACATTAACTGATCGTTGAAAATGGCACATCGTTTTTTACAGCATATTATTACAATTAAAAATAGCCCAAAATGAACATAGGGCCTAATCTATTGTGTTTATGACAAGATATTCCTCATGGAGGAATCTCATTAAAAATGCCCATTAGGGGGCTTCAAGGACTGATCAAAAAGGATATCTTGGTTCCAAATGCTGTAACTTTTGATTCCTTTATCCAATCAACACTCATGTAGAGGGACTTCACAAAAAAAAAAAAAAAAAAAAAAAAAAAAACTCCTACCTTATTTCCTTCCTGAGTTATTCCATGTCAAATAAGAAAGATATGCAAAATCATAATAAAAAGTATCGGCATGAGAATGTCCAAATGTAAAGTAATTTATATTTTCAAAAAATTTGAAAAGTGTTCTATCAAACGATACCTACCATTTGACTCTCCTTGTTAGGCCTAATAGTGTTATGAGTCTTTACTTTTGTGTGTGTCACTCAGACAAAACAACTCTAAAAATGCCTTCAGTTTGTAAGGGGTTAAAAAGCAAATTTCTATCAAAGATTTATTTTATTTTATTTTTTATACATAATTACATAGCCTACTTATTTTATGTAATAGCCTACTTATCTCATATTAGATAATATGATAAAACTGGTTAGATAAAACTGGATTTCAGAACGAAGTCAATGTTCAATGCAGAGCAGAGTAGAACACTACCGCTACCGGGGAATAAAGAATGACACACACGCAGAAGTGTAGTTCATTTAATTAGTCAGCTTTATTGAGCTCGTGCCATAGTTTATATAGCAAGTCTAGGGCGTAGGTTGAAACCAACCAATAGAATTACAAGTCCATATAGAAAAGAAAGGAGACTGTCGGCTTAGTTGAAAGAGTAGGCTACATAGAGAGACAAACAACTCCATTCATGATTATACCATGCAACATTAATCCCTATGGATAAGTTAGCACATGTCTTATGAGCGTGTGACTCAAACAGAGTGTAAAAAAACAAAACAAAACGAAAAAACCACAAAAAACATGGAACCTTCTCAAATTGTTCGATATGGCACCTCTCCTCTAGATGGCAGCACCGAGATCCCGCTGCCGCGCTGCAAATCTAACATTCACAGAGGTACATAAACGTTTCCGCAAAAGCAAAATGGTGGACTTGTTATCATCCTTGGCGCCCTGCAAAAATCTAAAAATCAGTCTGTATATACTATCCTAGAGGCGTTGCACACTACATAACCATGTTTAAGAAAGCTAAGAGGTGCAATTTCAGGCGGAGGAATGAATCGGACGACGAGGAGAAAGAGGAGGTCCAGCAGTCCGGCGGGCCCGGGGCTGAAGAGTCGGCGAACCCTAACGAGTCTAGCACTGGTCCCGCTCCTGGAGCAAACATGCTGAACAACCACGGGAACGGGTTTCAGCCAGGTGTTGTTAAGGTCAATAAAGAGCTTAAGAAGAGAAAGAAGGAAAACCGAGAGGAACCGAAAGCAAGTCTGCTGAGCTTCCACGACGATGAAGGTGCTTATTAACTGCCATTAAAGACACGTGTAACATTAATTAATCTACATTAAAACATTGTGTAATGTTACACATATTGTTGGTGTAAGTTATAGTTTTTACAGTGCAGTTTTATTATCTAATTGTAGTCTATTTAAATGATATAACAGTTCGCGTCTTTAAAGTGACAGTCACTAACCGAGAACGCGAGCTACTTTGCATATTATATTATTAATTATTAATAGTGATCAATTAGGACTCTACACATATTGGAATACAGTCAATGATTGGAATAGACCATATGATACAGTGATAAGAATCAGAATTCCCAGTCATGGCAAAGGTGGGAATAGACTAGTTATTGAGTCTATTCTTTTCAATGAATCGGTCGAACCGGTTCACAAGTCGTTTTACATGATTGATTTTTGAATCAGTCTGTAATGAAATGCTTTTTTAAAAAATCCTTATCCAGTACTGATCAAAATAGATGGACAGTTACATTCATTTATCAGAAAGTGTGAGGTCCCTGAAGAATACTTTGAAGTTGTGTGCCAAATGACATGCTATCTAAAGTCTTTGATAATACACTTTGCACATTTACTTTGCATTATGTACTCAATCATCTAGTGTATGAATTTTATAGATTCACTTTACATCTCTCACTATTAGATGACACTGATGTGTTCCGTGTGAAGAAATCCTATCACAGCAAGAAGATCGTCAAGCAGCTCAAGAAAGAATACAAGGATGATTTGGAAAAGACCACCACTGCCATACCAGAGCAAAGTACACGCATTGGTACTAAACATCTTTCTTTTTTTATCTTTTCATAATATCATGCATTTCTATAAAGCAGAATCCTGGGACTGCATTTTGTCTTTAAATCATAAAATTTTATTAAGAAAATACTTGTTTCTTTTGTAAAAAGTTGTAATGGTATATACACATAAGAATAAAGCACTACTAATTTTTGGATTATTGCAAGATAACGTAGTGACCCCAGGGCAACAATGGGGCAAAAGGAGGCAATTCCCCCTCGACTCTGAGTTTGACCCCCTTTGTTCTAGAGTTGTTATTTTTATGTGGTGATTTAGCCTTCAAAAGTATTACAAACCCTCAGTAATCTTGGCGCTAGTCCATCTAACTAGTTAAGTTTGTATTCTGGCTCACTGGTTTGTTCGTTTCAGGTGGACCTGCTTATAATCTGTCAATTAAAGAGGAGCCCTTAGTGGGCAGCAGAGCCAGCAGTGAACAGGGAGAAGAAGAAATGGAGGTGGACAGCAATGAGGAACAGGAAGAGGAGGGCGAGCAAAGGTCTGCGGGTGGAGCCTTTAGCCAAACTCTGTCTGCCCTCAGCTCACTTAGACCAGGTGAGGGTTTCCATGACATCCACTGGACCTGTAGAGCAAGTCACAGGACCAACATCAGCATGATCAGGCTGTTTTTGCTTATTAAACATTTCAAGGTTGGAACCTGCTGATGTGTATTGTGGTTAAACATTGAATGTTGTTAAACAATGTATGTGATGAAATCCACTTTTTTTAATATGGCAAACAAATTGCTTTTAGTTCGTATAGGCTATTTCTGGTTAAACTAATTCACATGAAGGTGATTAATCATGGTGTTTAAACCAATAATAAGAGTCATGCGTCTCAACAGGTGAGATCCCCGACGCGGCCTTCATTCATGCAGCTCGTAAACGTAGGCAGATGGCTCGAGAGCTCGGGGGTGAGGCTCCGTTGATCGAGAATGAAGCGACGAACAAGCGCCTTGTTCACGAAGATGAGAACGGCGGCAGTGACGACGATGAAGATGAGAAGAGAATCAACTTCAGTGGAGTCAAGATAAAGACTCAGAGGCAGAAAATAGCAGAGGAGATCGGTCAGTTTGTGATGCAGTTCAGAGATCTAGTAATCTGAAACTTGTTTATGTAGAATTACAGGAACCCCCATTCACCTGTCCTTGTAATAAATGTCATGTCACTAAGTAAAAGTCACACAACAAAGATTAACTAGAATAACTATAAATAGCAATTGTGTGAGAAATCCGATCCTGGTAAAGATGTGCACTTAATAGCCATAATCTGACCTTAGTGTTTGTTTTGGATGTGTCTGTGATTCAGGGATTGAAGGCAGTGATGATGAAGCTCTAGATAATGGCCAGGATGAGGAAGTGAATCGCTGGGAGCAGGAGCAGATCAGGAAGGGCATTAGCATCCCACAGGTGAGTCAAAGTATCATAACTAGCATATATGAAAGCGATTTTCTGCATGATCGGCCCGGGTCGGTTTTCAATTTCTTTAGCGGCGCCACTTAAAAGGTCAAAATGCACACAAAATTGTGTCAAAATGCCCATCTTGGCAAGTATTAAGGTAAACAATCAGTTTTGGAACACAAGTAGTTGAGAAAGATAAGGCATGCTGTGTAAGAGTATATTGGATCCGTGCATAAACTCTTAAAGTGACAACAGTCTAATATTTCTTCTGTTGTCTGTCATGTTAATCAAAGAAAATCACTCTCTGCTCTTGACTGAATACATTTTATAACTTTAATTGTAAGGATTAATCTGTATTTAATTTTTTACTGGGGAGACTATCCTGTTATTTTACATTTGATTATTTTAATTTCTATAGTGTTTCTTACCTAAATAATAACCTGTTAGACCCATCTGAAAAACTGAAAGCCATGTTAATTTAATTTGTCTCTTTATTCCATTGCATTTATTTGTGCTGTTGTTTGCAATTTGTTCTTATTTTATTGCTGACTTTTTACTTTTGTTTTTTTAAACATGAAACTACTAGGGGTGGCACGGTTCACAAAACCCACGGTTCGGTTCGTATCACGGTTTTAGGGTCACGGTTTTCGGTTCTGTACGGTTCTTGTTGTTATTTTTTCTTTTAATCTTTAACACTTTGCAGCAGCTATGCTATAGCTTAATTATCCACAATTCAGGATACAGTATTTAAAAAAAAAAATTATATCATGTAATCATGCACAAACTGAATTTGACTTGACTTTAAGCACATTATTGAGACCATCTCTGAGGAAAGCCGGTGACATTTTTATACAGCAAGAGAGAAGACATTTATTTGGCAAAAAAGGAGAATGTGTGTTGCTATCTCTACAGGAACTTATGTGCATTTTTAGCACACAAAGATTAAAATTAACTTGCATTTATAAAACTGTCAACTTCAGTGTAGCTCTTACAAAATGTTTATCTTTTAAAAGAAAAAGAGAGGAACTCTTAAAGCACTATCTTTTAAATAAGTCAAAATACGTTACAAATAATTGCCTATAATGAGGCTATAACAATAGCAAAGGCCATAATCATAAAGTGAAACATAAGTTCAACCTCAACTAGGGATGGGCATGATTAATCGACGATCGATTATTGATCATTAAGAATTTCGTCGATCACGTTAATTTGTTATCGATTATCATTAAACTAATGCTGCTGCGTTGCGTAGTGTGAGTGGAAAGTGACGTGTTCCCCGGCCCGGGCTGGTCATGTTAGCGCGGAGGTACCTGTGCATCCCGGCAACGTCAGTCCCCTCATCAGAGCGGTGTTTTCAGCGGCTGGACTGAAGCCTTGTTTACACTCGACGCGTCCGCATGAGCGCGAAGGTGAGCGCGGCAAAAATGCGGTATTCGGTGTTTCACAGGCGAGCGCGTCGAGCGCAGTCTGCGGAGACTCGCGCTGAAGAGCCAGGCGAAAGTGTAAACAAGGCTTAACGGTCACCAGGTTGCGGTCGCGTCTGACCCCAGATCATGTCATCAACATGCTTATCTTTCTCAACAAAAATCAGTAGACTGGTGTAGAAGTTGTATGCGAGTTATTTTTTATGAGGCTTTGTTAAGTAGCCTAGCCTAATTGATTGTTAGGTAGGCTAATCTCTCTCTCACCCTTTCTCGACTCCGTGCCTTGGATAGTTTTGAGTTACATTTTGACAAAACCTGTCAGATCTAAGTATTATTATGTTTTTGGTTACGTTATTGTTTAACATGATTTTTTTATTATTTATTATTTTGGAACAAACGAGGGTCTCTGTTTAAGAACGCCAACTCGCAGCTGCACGTTCCGCTGCGTTAGAGCACCGCAGCGCATACTGTATCTTCAAATGTAGCCTAACCGAACGTCCAGTTTAACTGCCACAAGTTGATCATCTTGTAATAAAGATCTAATCGAGGAAAAACACGCTGTATTTTTGTATTTTCATTGCATTTTTAATTTATAAAAAGTTAAATAAATAATAAATTTGAATATAAAAATATTAATGATTAATCGATAGTCGATCGTTAATTCTCCCGACGATCGATTAAGAAAATTTAATCGAATGCCCATCCCTAGCAAAAACAGTATCAACAATGCTTCTATTCCCTGAGAGTGAGGATACATTTTTTTCACTTGAAATTAAAGTGCAGTATTTGGAAACACGACTGGAGTTCTTATCTAAACTTACTGTCACTGTATATATTTAAATATCATAGGTAACATGAAATCCAAAATGTTCCCACACACCGGACTTATACGACGCTGGTGCCAACTCCTCCAACTCCTGTTAGCCTTCCTTATCTCTCCCACTAGCCATTTCTATACGTGACGAGACCTGCAGCGCTGCACAGACCAATCGGTTTATGACATCAAAGTACTGCGAGAGAGATTGAAAAGCATACGGAGCCGTTGCTATCGCGGTACTTTTATGTTATTCGTCGATCGGTCTGTGCAGCGCCGGTTCAAGTCGAACAAGCCTCATATGTATGTCCACAAATCTCTTATTTCGCGCGAAAAGTAAACGCACTGTCTGAGGTAACGGGCACGAGGTTACATTGCGCATGCGTCGAACGAACCGTGCGACGCACACACGCACCGAACCGAGACAAGCGAACCGAACGGTTCGGATGTTTTTTCATGTACCGTGCCACCCCTAGAAACTACACCTTTGCATTCAGGAAAAGTAGATTTTTGTTTGTATATCCTGTCAATTATAGTTCTTAGAAAGAAAATAGAAATCTGCAAAAATCGGTATCAGCAGGTCACGCAAAATCGGAGTCGGACAAGAAAATATCAGTCAGTACATCTCTTAAAGGTCCCCTGACATGGGGTTATTTTATTATTTTATAATGTTTCCTGGGTTGCCCTTATAATGTTAGTATGTTTTTTACATCAAAAATAGTCATAATTTAGAAATAAAAGGCATTTTTCCTAGCCTGATTTTAGCCCTGATCCCAAACGCTCTGTTTGGAGGGGCGTGTCTGCTGTGTGTAACCGGCCTCTGCTGTGATTGGCTGACATGCTTGCATATGAAATAGCTACGTATTACATGTGGAACTCTCTCGAATACTTTTACTACAGCTATTATACGTTTTTACTATTACAGCTATCGAGATTAAAGAATCGTGAGATGTTTTTAAAGTATTTAGTGAGAATGAAGATCTTATCATTGCAACGCAGTTTCTGCACTCTCTCTAATGCTTTCACCAATACAAACACGATGATGTAAATACAGTAAGAGCTTCGTTGTGCAGTGTAACGTGCGTCATTGATTTCATAACGAGTTTGGTAAGTGTCCAAAAACATAAATAATATAGCGTCTCGACGACATGGCGACAAACACACTCTACAAACGAAACTCTTCCTCTTCTCCGTGGGAGCGCAACAAGACCACGCCCCCTTTTTTATGTATTCCTGTGGGCGGAGATTAGTCTAAAAACTGTTCTAGTTACGTCATTAAAAAAGGAAGTAGAGGGATGTAGTCCAAACCAGATGTTCGCTGTAGGATTTGAAAGGGGACTTCTGTTAAATAAAATATCGCGCTAGGCATTGAACTTTGAGCTTTATAATTTTACAGGTATTATTTATGCTCTAACAGCAACATTACACACTAACTAAATTAAAAAAATGGAATCGCGAAGAACGGGACCTTTAATTAAAAATTAACCTACCACTTGTTCCTGATGCTGGTATCATTCTGAAGTCTCTACAGAAATGAGCAAATGAGCTGTTTAAACAGGACTCGTCAAAGCAATCCACGCGTCCATCTACTATTCCATTTGTTCTCATCGGCAGACTTAAGCGCTTGGATTAATTCAGAAAGTGAACGGGCATCTGTATACTTTATCCACCCAGTGTGTCAGTGATTATAATGGGTACTTTTTAGATTTGACCAGGGTTCGTACGTTTTGAAAAAACCTGGAAAAGTTATGGAATTTGAAAAATGCAAATTCCAGGCCTGGAAAGGTTTTGAAAAAATAAAAATACCGAGAAAGTTTTGGAAAAGTCATTGAATTTTTTTTCATTTCAATTCATTTTTAACACAGCATAATATGTGATTAATACAAAAACGGTTTAATAAAAAAATATATTTCGCTTTGTCTTAACGTCCTTATATTCGGGCGGCATAACGTTCATTTCACTTCCGATTCACTCACTTGTTGCGATGTTGCCTGAGGCAAAGTCGGTGCTGACAGCGATTTAACAATGTCTGGCTTCACTTGGAAACATAAAAGACATGGCTCAACCCGAGGAAAGCGAGATGTGGACTATGTTCTAAGATAATTGACATCTCTAACAGGACTCGACATTAACGCTTGACCTGGAGACAAGTGAATTTTTTGAACTAGGGACAAGTAAAAGAGAATTGTACTTGCCCGACCGGACAGTAGCCTGATTAGGACATCAATAACAAACAAAAATAACCAGGGAATCACTAAACCGAGAGAATGATTCTGACTTTATTAACGTACATTTATTGTAAATTGCGATCGATTGTGGATAATATGTGATAATATATTATATTAACATATAAATGTTATGTGACATTGATTTCCTACAACAGTTCAATAAACAGTTACAATTAAGTCACTTACATTTTAGATGCAATATTGGCTGTTTTTGTTCTGTTTCAGCAGCGAAAATAGTTCCAAACAAAAATCACAGCAGAACCACGGCACATCTCACAGGAACACTCAACCTGTTTTCATTACTGAATGAATCAGCCGTTTGAACGAATCGTTTGAATTATGAATGAATCAATGACTCACTCATTAAGACGGTCGCCTGCCACCCCCTACTGGCGGTTTAGTGTTATGTTTAAAAGTAGTATTATTCTTTCCAACGTTTCGTATATGTATATTTAAATCAATTTCATAACATTATTTTATGCAAATTGTAATTTGTAAGTGTAAATTATTTAATTTGATCAGCCCTACCTAGGGTAACAGCCCTATAGTGTCTAATTATTCTAAATAATTGAATTTATTGATAAAATTTTGGAATTTTAAAATGAAAGATGAAGCATACATTTACTAAGATTGGGGGAGGGGATGCCCTTTAAAGGTGCAGATATTACAATATGCCAATTTAAATATCAAAGCTGATTGAACACTGATGAGAAAATTGCTTCAGAATAAATTAACACACACAAAAAAAATCCGGACAAGCAACTTTTTTACTCGGACAAGTGAATGACAGATTTGCACATGAAAAGGGTTAATGTCGAGCCCTGTCTAATATGGGAGAATCAGCGCTAGCTAGCCATGCTAAAGGCGCCAAGCACCAGGCAGTTGTGGCTGTGCGTGTTAAACCTCTGAGGGTAAACTTTAACACATATTTTTATTCTTATAATGTCGACTGACATTTTCAGGAATACATAGTCATGGAAATGTGCTGAAAAGTCATGGAAAAGTCATGGAAAAGTCATGGAAAAGTCATGGAAAAGTCATGGAAAAGTCTTGGAAAAGTCTTGGAAAAGTATTGGTTAAAATGTGTATGAACCCTGTTTGACGTGGCTCTCTCTTCATGTAAAGCCAGTGGGCGGGGACTATGATGCAGTGATCTAAAACTACTTGTCATTGATAAATATTGTTTTTTAAATGTAGCCTTCAAAAACATTTGAAAAAAAACCTTTCTGGTCCTAAACGGTTGAATGATACCAGTTATGTTGACATTCCTACAGTGTACTATAGTTTGCACTTTGAAATCACAATATTTAATGCTGACACCAATCCTTTTCTCATCTTGTTTTGATATTTTAGGTCCAAGCCACCCAATCTGAGGATACAACCATGTATTACCAAGGCAGTTATGATGCGCAGCCATATGGAGTGTCCTACGCCATGCCATATAGCTACACCACCATCACAGTCGGAGCTGACAACAGCAAGACTTTGAAAGCAGAGCCCTCAGTTTCTTATCCCATTCCCTCTTGTGACCTGACCCCTATAACCACAGATCTGGTAAAGAAACGTCTCAAAGACAGGTACGGTCTGAACTGCCTTCTCATCGGCGGTCACTGTAACCCCTCAAATTGCCAGTTCAAATCTGCCCAGTTGGTATTTCCTAGGAGTTTAAATAACCAACACTTTATAGTTTTTAATGCCCTGATAATTTTCATGCACGTCCCATAAAATTGCCCTATTCATACATTGAAGATGAAAGCTTGCACTTTGGACTTCCAGCATAGTGAGGATACACACAAGGCGCATATCACCTCACTCGTTGTTCCTGGTTAATTCTGGGTATCCCTGTTTCTGCAGAAGTTTAATATTTCTTCCTTCGGATGGAGTATTTGCAGATGCTAAAATCTGCATCTGTTTTACTGACTCGATTGCATTGTTTAGACTTAACCGTCTTCATCAGGACATGTGCGACCCTGGCGATGTCCCCATACATCACTAATAGCAAACCTCTCTTTGACTCCCCTGTGCACCAGGCTGAGCTTCATGCGCCAGGGGCACAATTCCAATGCTCGGCGCTTTGAGCAGATCCAGGAGGAGCTGGAGGCCTCCAAAAAGACCATCCAGCTCCTAGAGGGCTCCTCACTGGAGGCCGCAGACAAATATAGATTCTTGCAAGAAATGCGAGGGTATGTTGGAGACTTGCTTGAGTGTTTCAGTGAAAAGGTAAGAATGAATGCATTTGTTTTTATGTTGCTGCTGTTTGTTTTACTGACTTGTTTTTCAGTTGTTGTTTTTTTTAAGACCTTGTTACTGTATTTCTTTTGGAATGATTACAAAGTTTATTGAATGTTGCCTTTGTCAGAATTTAGAATTTTGTGTAGTTAATTAGACTTTAAACTAAAATTCCCATATTTGTTTTATAATACCATTAGTAGTAAAAATAACACCAGTTACTTGTAATGTGTATATGTAATAACACAGTTCATGTTTAGGACTTTTGTTAAACTCATTTTCAGCAGTCCACCAGGTCATATTTTCCATCGGAACATGGATTATTTTGTAATCTTCCATATTTTTCCCATAGCTGATGCAGCAAGAGATTTCTTTCTGTTTCTCTCATTTCTTTCAGCTATAAAGAGGCACTGTAGACAAATCATGGTGTCTATGATGATGCATTGGGAACTAACATAGCACCAAAAGTGTTATTAAAAATGCCTTTATCATGATTTATCTAATACATTTTCATGTTATTTAGAAAGTAATAGTTCAAACTTCATTTTTTTTTTTTGTGTGAGACTTCCAATTCGTTTGGTAGCTAAGTAGCTTGTTAACGGTGTTGTTGAACCATTTAAAAGATGGTAAATCTCTATTACACCACCAGTGGACTATACTGCCCTTTAAAGGCAAAATGCATTAATCATGCATCTGTAGCATTAAGCTCTCATTTAAATGCCTAATGATAGCTTAATGATTGCATTATCTTAAGGTTAGCTTGTCCCAAGGATTTGTTAATATCTACATTCATTTGTGGAATATGAAAATTATAGAGAGACAACATTTGTGTACCAAAAGTAAAAATCCCATTCGTTTTCTCCCTAGGGGAACTGATTTTGAAATAAATTTTAAACTACTGTGAGCTTAGAGCTATGATGTTGTTAATTGATGACACATTTTTTTGTTGAAGCCATCAGCCTGTTTTATTTCAAATGATTATTTTTTAAATCATGTTTTACAGTGGAATTCTTGGTGAAAAACTACATTACCATGATTCAGTAGAGACATCTCCAGCAAGCAAAAAAACTGTTATTAGCGCCCGTCCGTTCCCATGAAACACTGCATATGATAATTGATGTAATCATCTCCCTGCACTTTCAAACTGCATAATATTTATATTCATATTTTGCAATTAATGTAAAATATAATGTTTCTATATACACAATCGGCATCTTTAGTTTAGAATTTATTCATAATTTTTAATATCAATAGTTTTTTTCCCCACATTAAATCCATTAAGTATGCAGTTACGTATCTGTCTTTTTTGTTTTTATACTATTTTCAAGTACTTTTTGCTAATCAATGTTTGTAATGTTGTGATTCACCTCGAAGCTGGTTGGTTTGGCTCATGGCTTTTAACTCTTTTGAGGACTTTTTAAAAATCCCTATGGGAAAAATGAATGTAAAAAAAAATACTTCCAGAACCAAAGCAGCTGAAAAAGTGAACAGGCACTGTTGGACTTTATTCAACTCCTGACTGTGATTCTGTACTTACTTTTGGATAATTAATTATACTTCAGTTGTGTTGTTAACCAGTTGCATTAAATGAAAAAGAGCTGTTTGTCAAAAACAACCTACAATGGCTTTCACAGAAGTTTCATACAACTCAGCCATTTTCTTTTTTGGCTCATAGTAAGGTTAATACCATGAACCGTTAATACCATGAACCATTAACACTAGGGGAAGCCAATTTGATCCAGCTTTAAAGTGCTTTGTGTCTAGAGTTATTTAATTTGGCTGCCTTCTCTCTCATGCCACAGCAGAGCTCACTTAAGCTCCTCGTCTCGGTCTCCGGCCCCTTGTCTTTGGTTCAGCTGTCACAAAAATCATCGTATCTTTCAGGTGCCTGTTATTCTGGAGCTAGAGGTCGCCATGCACCAGTTACTTCGGCAGCGGGCATCCCGTCTCGTCCAGAGAAGACAGGATGATATTAAAGATGAATCGTCGGAGTTTTCCAGCCTTTCAAGTCAGTCCATCTTGAAGGTTTTTATTTGAATGGCCTCATTGTTTTTTTTTTCCTTTCCATTTTTGTTATACAGTTATGATTAATTGCACATCAGAATAATGCACGCACTGCGTGTGCGTCTGTGTGTATGTGCTTGTGTGTGTGTGTGTGAGAGAGATTAAGAAAAATTAAAGTGTATGTGGCTTTCGGATGGTGAAAGCTTACTGGCTTCTTATTTATCAGTGTTCACACTGATACATTGTTTAGATGCTGAGCAGGTAAGTGATTGGAGGAGAGTTTCCATCTCAGCCCAGTGAAATTGAGCAGGTGTAAAATGAACTTGTAGTTGGAAATTAGTTCTGATGACATCAGAAAAGGGGAAAACCACTGTGCATGAAATTAAAATTACTTTTTTCTGACGTTTGTGGAACAATGCATGAACATCTAGTACGATATATTAATGAGTAGGTAATGACTATTAGATCTGTCAGTATAGGTTGTAACAGGGCTGGTGAGTTCAGCTTTACTGAGGGTTAATGTCTCTTCTTTCTGTTTCAGGTAAGGCTGTTATGGCCCCTAACCTGGACTCATTCGGTCGAGATCGCACAGCCTATCAGGAGCTTGCCAAGCAGAGGAGGATAGCTGAAAGAGAAGCCAGACGGTATGCAAAAAAAGCTATATATGTAGACCCTTGACTATTCGTGTGTGAATCATACCCCTAAACTAAACAAACGCCTAAACTTTAAACAACCTAAACTAAAATGCTTTTTTTTTTAATTATAACTTTCTTTTTATTTCTTTCTTTTTTTATACTAATTCCAAATCTAGTAAAAATGTTCTAATCTCATCAGTATCATTGTCATTAGCTTTGAATTGTAACCTGTAATGGCCAAAAATGTTTGGAAATGTGCAGAAGTGAGTGTTATATTCACAAGGTCAGTCAGGCAGATAGTGATACCTTTTAACACTGTAACTGAAATATTTCCGAATAAATAATGAATCTGAAAACCTGTATCAATACCCAGATCTACTTTAGGCAGACTTTCTGTGATGTATTTCAGTTTGAATAATTGTCAGTCTGTTTCGACACATCCAAACAGAA
This sequence comes from Semotilus atromaculatus, assembly GCA_031834385.1. Classification (NCBI taxonomy): domain Eukaryota; kingdom Metazoa; phylum Chordata; class Actinopteri; order Cypriniformes; family Leuciscidae; genus Semotilus; species Semotilus atromaculatus. The sequence continues at coordinate 2,536,968 of JAULUF010000003.1, forward strand.
CCCGTCGGAGACAAGCTCGAGAGCAGAACGGCAAGAGAGCCGAGCATAAGGAGGGGCTGTCTAGTGATGACGAAGAGACGTCCACTGACATCACCAGCTACAACCAAGAGAGAGGTGACCAACCTAACACATACCAATGCAAGATTGGCTTTTGCTGATTGTTTCCATCATTTCCCAAATAACCTTTTCATCTTTTTGATTTCCAGATCGCATTTTAAATGAGTCAAAGAAGGTTTTTGAGGACGTGGTGGAGGATTTCCACTCTCTGGACAACATAAAGTCTCACTTCGAGACCTGGCGAAAGCTGTATTTTACATGCTACAGAGACGCCTACATCGGACTGTGCCTGCCCAAACTCTTTAACCCCCTTATTCGACTGCAGCTAACCTCATGGTCTCCATTTGAGGTACAGAGATCATGTCATTTCCACATTTTTGTGATATGCTTTGCATCGCCTGAACATTTTAGTCTTTAATTGCCAAAATGATGCTATTTGTATCTATGCAGGTGGAGTGTCCCAACTTTGAGTACATGCTGTGGTTTGAGTCTTTGCTCTTTTATGGCTGTGAGGAGCAGAGCACTCTAAAGAAAGAGGAAGAGATAGATAACAGCCTGCTTCCTGCTATTGTAGAAAGAGTGCTTCTTCCTAAACTAGCAGGTTAGTCTGTCCATTTCCCATCTTTGTAAAGGTTCAGTTCTTACTCTAAACTCAGAACAGCATCTCAAACCTAAATCACTCTTTTGAAACATGATTCCAGTGCTGACGGATCAGGTGTGGGATCCGCTCTCCAGCAGTCAGACGTCCAGACTGGTGACTTTCATGCAGAGACTGATCAAAGATTATCCCACTGTGCTGCACGGCGACAACCGCAACACACAAGTCAGTGAAGAGATGAGACAGTAACGCATTAAAGCCACAGGCTCTTATTTTTGCATTTCATTTTCATTAAAGCCTACTATATCATATTTGATATGCAAAATGATGGGGCCTGTAAATTATCAACATGAATATTTAAAACCTGTTGTACACGATCAACTACGTGCTTTTTGTCGTCTGTACCACAACTCGTTTATAATTTTTTTTTAGCAAGTTAAAGGCCTTTGTGTATAATTCTTCAATCTTTTCTCTTCAGGTTATGGTACATGTGTATTTTTACTGTGGACTCTGATAGGTTTAATACTCTAAACATTAGAATAACTTTTATATTGTTAGTAATATTTCAGGGTGAACACTTACTGACCTGAAGCAACTTGTTTTTAGAAAAATAGTTTAGTGCCTGGAACTTTGGCTTCACTATACACCACACACAAGAACACCAGCCCAACATAACAATATACGTAAAAGATATAAAACAATTAAAACAATGACATTCCCATGTGTACATATACAATGTATGCATACATATCCACCCCTACTCATATCTTCTCAACATTTAAAGTTCTAATGGCAGTTAAATCATGTTAAAATGTATCAAATATGATAAATCAGCCTTTTGAGGTACATTTTTTACATCTCTTAATCATCATTGTATTGGATTACATTGTTTTACCTCCAAAACAAAAACTACAGAGCTTTGATCACCATCTTATTGGGTGATCTAGAGTGACGACAGATATTTATATGCATTTTGTGTAAGTAGTCTGATATACTGTTATAAAGATATCACTGATATATTTTTCAGGCTTTCAGAATTTCATCTTTCTTACTGGCCATATAAATATCAGCAACCGCACCAAATTGCATATTTTTTTTTACCTCAGTTTTTTTCCCACCGTACATATGAGCTACATATTCTCCTATATCATACTACGTGAGCCATTAAAGTCTGATGCATTGCATATGTAAGCCTTTTTTTTTTTATAAGGATTTAAAATAATATATTATGTCTAAAGGCTCAAACAACTTTCATATGTAAGGCTTTATAGTTTTAAATTATTAGTTGCATCTGATTGTCATTGAGAAACAAAAATCTAATATCTTTCAGGAGCTTCTAAGGACCATAGTCATGCGAATTCGACGGACTCTCGATGATGACATTTTCCTGCCCCTGTTTCCAAAAAAGTGAGTGTGAAAGCTGAATCACTCATGTTGTCACTTTGTATATGCTGCTCTTTGTATGCATCTTCTGATTGTGACTGAATATATTTGTGTAAACCAGTGTGCTGATAATGTTTTGTTTTCTCCTCTTACAGTGTCATGGAGAACAAGAACTCTGGTCCTTACCTCTTTTCTCAGAGGCAGTTTTGGTCTTGTGTAAAGGTAAGTCTAGACATGCTTAAATATTCTGGAGACTTTCTGTTGTCATCTAAATCAGTTCATCTATATTTTCAGTTACCATTGTTCAAGCTTATTCCCTGCTGAATCTCTTTCTTGTGTTCAGTTACTTGGGAATATCTTAATATGGGATGGGATCCTGTCTCTGTCAGCGCTGAAGGAGCTCGCCGTGGACAGCACACTAAACCGCTACATTCTCTCAGCCCTGCAGACCACAGACGCCAGCGAGGAACATGTGGAGAAATGCCGCAGAGTATGACTTTTTTTATTTTTATTAATACAAACAGTGTTTACAGATGAAGTCATTCTAACCCTCTATTAACCCTAACCTTCCTTCAGGTGGTGGAGTGTTTTCCTGTGCAGTGGTTCAGCAGTCTGAAAGGACAACAGACTCTTCCTCAGCTCGAGAACTTCTGCAGATTTTTGAAACACCTGGCCAGCAGTCTGTACCGCAGCTGCGTGGCTGGATCAGACGTGGAGAAGAGGACCGTGAGGTAAAGTGGTTTCTTATGTTAAATCAACATCACCGTAGATGCCACACAAAGATATAACATATATTAACATAGTATAAAAGTATGATAATGGTTTAATATAAAACAGAGGCCTTCAGTGGGAAGTTTTCTAAACCTAGATGATCTGCCCACTGTTTTTTGGACATACTGATTTTAATGAGGAAAAGAAAAATATTAGGGGTGTAACGGTTCACAAAATTCACGGTTCGGTTCGATACAATACACTTGTCACGGTTCGGTACGTTTTCGATACAGCAAAAAGAAAGAAATGCCAGAGAAAGTGTTTAAATTTTTTTTTTTAAAAGATTATTATATTTTTATTAAAACTAACATCATAACGTTTTTTTTATTACTTTGAGCAATGATGGCGCTATACTTGACCTTTCTTAGGAGCATATAAAACAAAACAGCTCCTTGGACAAAATGAAATGTAATATTGTAGTAGTTATAAACAATAGTAGGTTTATTTTAGTTGAATTGTATTCATAATGTCAAAATAAAACCGACGTAATGTTACTTGAAAGCATTATAGCCTACTATTCCTGCCAAACCTCCATGGTTAGTTAGTGTTACTACAGTAAATCCATGGTGATGTTGCTTATCTGTGGACACTGGATAGTTCTCATTCATGGCACAATGTTTCTTCCTGGTTTCCACGTCAGCGCTGTTTGAGCTGTTAATAACGGAGAAATGTGAATGTTTCTCACTAGATCTCGCAGCGACGTTATTACTTCAGTGGCGAATTCAAATGCTTACTGGATCTCTCAGCGCTGTGTAGTAACAGTATCGCTTGATCAAGATCGGCTCGCGCTGCATTGGTCCAAACTGATAAACGGTCCATCGACCACACAATAACGAGTAGCTCAGTTTCGTTCCGCTTACATTACATTTGCCATTTGATGTTGGGCAATGTTGTGGTCGCGCCAGCATCTCGAGCACGCTTGACACACGCAACGCGCCTACATTTGAAATATGCAGTGTTGCCTTTGGCTTGCTCAGTTGGGGATATTCAAATTAACCAATCATTAATACCATTGATCAGCCCTACCAAACATGGATGTCTTTTTTTCCACTAATAAACGAACATTGTTGTTTTGATTGATACTGTGAAGCTGCTTTGATACAATCTGTATTGTGAAAAGCGCTATATAAATATACTTGACTTGACTTGAAATAGCGAAATTTTGGTCGGCAGGAAAAATGGTCCAACGAACCGTTCGGTTTGAAAATGCGTACCGAAAACCGAACCGAAAGCCTTGTACCGAACGGTTCAATACGAATACGTGTATCGTTACACCCCTAAAAAATATATATTAAAAAACATCAAATTAACATATCATTAATTAACATTGGTTGTGTGTATAAATATGTTCATAAGTTTCATGGTTCCAATGTATATAAAGTCAAATTAAGATGTAGCATGTAAGTTTATGGATACCAATAATAGTTATTTTAATTGCTCTTTAATGTAAGCGTTATCTCTCAATTTTTTTATTAACATAGTTCTCGTTTCTCTACATAGGGAACAAATAAAGGATGTGATTAGGCTTCTGGGACGACTCAACGCTTTAGACCACGTGATTGCAGTTGCGTCAGAACATGGCATTAAAGATATAAAGACTCTCCTCGAGAACAAATGAAAGGCAAACCAATGGAACACCTCACTGTCCATTTTTTGGATGGACCACACCGTGTAAATACTGTGAATATTGTACATTTATCTGTGTGGCTGAAGGGTTTTCTTTGGAGGCACATGGACTCTAGTGATGTTGTTCCTTCAGGAACAGTGAAACTGTCACTGATTTGGGTTTGAAGTGTACTCTGCTGTGTTAAGACTTTTGTAGTCCCTCACCTAAAGAGGCGTCACTTCTTTTTACTTTTTTTAAACGGATGGGATCTCTTAGTTGGATCTTTTAAACTGTCAATCACTCTTCAGTACCTGCAAGAAAATATATTGGTTCTGTACACTTTCCCCTCCCTCAAAGGCTGCAGTTTGAGAGCAAGTTGCATACAGCATATTGAGAACAACGTTCAAAAAATATTTATGCACAGCCATGGGTCAAATGATCCAGCATCTGTGCTCATCTCAAAAACAGAATTTGGTCTTGCTCATGTGCCAACCTCATCCCTAATTAAACGAACATGACATGCTGGCAAACAAAACCATGTGCTACTTTAGTGAATTTACTTTGTTTTTGTTGTTTTCCTGAACCTTGAAATGATTTATTTGCATAAATAAAGTGTTAATGATTATTCAGGATAAATTCCTTCCTTATATATAGCGTAGTTGTGACCTCACAATTGCAATTTCACATTTGCAGCTTGATTTCTTTAATTGACTTTTCTCGTACTTGCAACTTTAAGTATATGTATCTTTCAATGCAACTTATCGTAATTGCAACTTTAAATCTTAAAATTGACTTTTTCTTCATTGACTATGACTATTATACTTCATTTTTATACTTCATTTTTTTTCTCTCAAGTATGTTTTTACATGTTGAAACAGCAATTACACTAGTTATGTAAAGATTTAATGAAATTATCTGTTTTAGCAGTTAGGTGTTTGCATACTTTACACTTTGTAGTTGTCAGCAGTTTCCTCAGGTGTCTAAGTGTGGTTTAGCCTGAGGTAGAAAGTGATGCATAATTTGATTCTCTAGAAAACACTTTTGAGTTTTTATGTATATGTAACTTTGCCGTTATATGGAATTGTCTTTTCCTCCGTAGTGGTTTTTCATTATTTTTAGGGCACAGTCACTAAAGGTGTGGAGGCTCCGATTGTTTTCTGGCTGGGAGTCTATGGCAGCCCATTTAACCCTTCGGAGGGATATTTGGCAGACTGAGAGGTGAGAGTCTGAACTCTGCTGGTGGTCTTGATCTCAAACCCTCTAGGGCCAAGCCAACAACAGCTCAAAACTGCACTTTTATGATCTTGAACCATGTGGTCTAGAAAGTCATATATTTTTCTTTCAGCTTCTTGGCTTATGCTAATGAAAGACCATTTACGCCACAAGAAAATCATTTTGGTAAATCATGATTGATTCGATGACAAGAGTCAAAATTATGAGACACTAAAGGAGTGTTCACATTCGTAAAATTTTGTGAGCAAAGTCCATTATCGTCAATAGTGTAGTGATTCACGAAGCACAGCTTACACAGAGGTCACTTCCAAATCAAGCAGCTTTCTGTTGGCCATCGTGACATTGGGAAATCTTTCGTCCTCATGCAAAATTCCTGATTGTGTGGATTCTCGTTCTTGAAATGACTGGAATTTGCCTGTGAAAATTCGATCAACGACAGTAAATGTGACCGCAACTTAAAGGGGTAGTTAACCCAAAAATTGTAAGTGTACAGTATGTGACATTCTTCTTTCAGATGAATCCAATCGGAGTTCTATAAAAGAAAATGTCCTGGCTCTTCCAAGCTTTATAATGGGAGTGAATGGCTGTTTATGTTTTGAAGTTCATAAAAGTGCATCCATTCTTGATAAAAGTAATCCATACGGCTCTGCTGGGGCTAATAAAGGACGTCTGAAGTGAATCGATGTGTTCCTGTAAGAAAAATATCCAAAATGACTAGCTTCCAGCAGACGGCCTATGCAAGTCGACTTCCGCCAAACGAGTAACACTTGACGATGTATGACGTAGGAGTAGCATAAGCTTTGCCGCCTCTCGTGTTTCAAACAAACGGCTGGGCAACGAACTCAAGATCCTCCATCATGTCTCTTTAAAAATTCTCGACTTCTAATCTGTGACTGGTGTTTTGTTTTGCTCTATCCTCTGCGCTTCCGTGTTCGTCAATGCGTCATGTTGGGTTACTCTTTTGCCGTAAATCAAAGATCATTTATTTTAGTCAAAGTTTTAAAGATGGATATTTCTCTTACACAAACGCATCACTTAGCTTCAGAAGGCCTTTATTAACAGAGCTGTGTGGCACACTTTTATCATGGATGGATGGACTTCAAAACATGGCCATTCCCTGCCATTATAAAGCTGGAAGAGCCAGGACATTTTTTTTTTAAATATAACTCCGATTGTATTCGTCTGAAAGTATAATGTCATGGACACCTAAAATCATGGGTTTATGACAAAATTGACTTTTTTTTTGTTGGTTTTTTTTACAAATTTTTTTTCCTGTGTGTGTTGGAAATTGGCTTCCAAACATGCATACCTTATTTAGATGATCTGAGATTTCTCTTTTGAATGAAAATATACCACTTCTGTTTATCAGATATTCACTTATTTTGGCTTAAATCTTCATCATATTACAGTTGCGCCAATTTTTTTTTAATTTTAAACTAAACATCCATGTTCAACGCCCTATCAATTGTGTAGAGAACATTTGGAATTCTGCTAATGTCATTTAAATGGAATTTCTTAAAATAACGTACATTACTCATTTCATTTGTTAGGAATACGGAAAGTTTTTTTTTAGTTAGTCTGCCTCAGCGGTCATGAACGTATCACAATGTCGTAAATACGAGTGGGAATTTTCTTTAAACCCCAATCTTTACGAGTTGGGGACGTGTCACTACATGACGCGTAGCAGTGAGTGATGTTGCTAGACTTTTCTATTTACAGCGAAGTAAGCTAAATGCCTGCACAGAATATGATGGCATTATAATAAACCAATATAATATGTAACGATAAATGTTGCAGTGGCTTCATAAATTAATTAAAACATAAAAAAAAACAAAGCACACCTGGTGCACATTTTGTTCTTCATTTTCTAGAACTAGAGTTAAGAAAATTGCTCTGTTGTGCAATTAATTAAGAGAGTACACCGCCATAATTATTCCGACGAAAGTGACTTGAACGCACATGCGTACACGATTCCCACCTTATGCTTCCCACGGTCCCATCTCGTAAGTACGAACTTCCCAGGAGGACGCACCATAACAACACTCATTAATGTCAAAACGATCGAGGTGGCCAATCAAATCAAAGTAGGCGGCGTTTACTGTTAACCGGAACATACATAGCGCGCATTTCATTGGGCGGCCGTTTAAGCGTTGAAAGAGTGAGACTGTTTAAAAACGGGTAAGTTGTAAATAGCGAAACATTTCATACATGTCAACTGTTTTGCGATATAAATGTTAAACGACCGAGAGTAACACCCAGTGATGCAAACAAATCAATTTTTCGTGATTAGTATCGAGTGTGACGAGACGAAATTGGTTTAGGTTTTCAACATATTAGGCATACAAATAAAAGTAGCTGTAAATTCATGCAAATATTTGCAAAGTTAAATATTTTTCAAAATAATGAGACCTAGAATTTCCTTCACTGTTCTATTTCAAATGCCTTGTAAAAATTGCAGTTTCTCTCCAGCGAATAGTAAAAGTCGGGAGGAGCAAGCATTTACAAAACCTCAGTGAAACCCGATACATATAGGCTACCTTACACATCACAAATGACCTCACACACACACACTCACACCACCTGTCAGGAGACTCGGCCCACATAACCACAGACAGAAGCCTTAGCTGGAGGTGGAGGGCACAATCTGAGGGAAGTTTTCCAGCAACACAAGTATCACTGGATCCAGTCTGATCTGCTCGTGCACGGTAAGACCCAACATCTGTTTCAGCTAACCATTTCATTCCAGGCGTTTTTATTAAATTTCCACCAGTTATGGGAGTTTATTTGGTCATTACGCTCTTGCTATAGTTATTATTATAGTGAAAAGTGAATCAACTGGTGGTCCGCGGCAGCACATGGTAGTTAAGTTAACTTACTTATAAGCAGCGCTCCGTTATCACGCAGTGACAAACGTGGGACGGGGCGCACGGGGTCTCCCGCCTTCTAATGTGCTCTGTCCAGCAGGGGGGAAGAGGGGATAGCTGCGGACATTAAAAAGGAGTTTAGGTTTATGGAAAGCTGCCGCTCCTAAAGCCTGTGGTTTACTTTGAGACGCGAGCATGCAGCGTTCTGTTTTATTTGTGTCGCGTCGAGCGCGTGCAGTATCCGGTTTTTAATCGTAATAATTGGTTATTTTGACCATTATTTTGTTGTTGCACGGTTCGTTTGCTAATTATTTAAATAATAAGAAGTAACAACAGACTCATGTCTGTTGTTACTTCTTATGATTTAAATAATGTCGTCATTATGCAAAAAAAAAAAAAAAAAATGAAAATAGTTTTTTTGTTATGGATAAGCATATGCTATTACCATTACATGTACAAATTTGAAATGGTAAAATTAAATATAATTTTAAAATAAAATAAGACTAATAAATATTTTTTTTAAATATATAATACAATAAAATAATGAAATAAATATGGTTATACTTCACATAAGTCTACTTGTTTTAAATAATTAAATGCAGAAAAATAATCTGTAGGTAAATCTTTTCTATTTATAAGTGATACCGGAGTCTCTTCTTCTAGTAAGAGTAAACTGATCTAAAAGAGCGGCATGTCACCTCATGCCATAAGAGATGCAGTTGCTAGTCTAAAGATATTACTGCCAAAACGGTCAAAATAATTTAAACGGACATATCATTTATATTAGAATAATTTTGTATATTTTGTTCAGTTGGTGAAGATTAAAACGTTGAGGGTTGTACACTTTTTAGTGCTGCAATATATGAATGATTAAATCATTTATTATATTATAAATGTTAATAAACAATGTTTTTTCATTTTGCTATAATGGAAAACATTGCACCATCAAACACTGACTAAGGCACCATGAGCTGTATATATGTAAACAATGCAAGTGCTCTACCACGTGAAGTTTTCTGTCCAATGTGGCCAGTAGGGGGTCTTTATTTACTACAGCTGAGTCACTGTATGTGAAATGTTTCTTCCTCAGACCAGATGTTTTCTGCAACAAAGAGCTCTTTTAATGCTCCTGATTGTTTCACTAAGTCCTCGCTGGCTGATTGTAGGACAGAGAAATTATTCATTGTCAAATGTTTAGTGTAACCTGTTGAATGTTTCCATATTACATAGATCACAGTCAAGAGCATAGAAAACAGCTCTGATGATCTTTGACCGTTTGTGGTATGTTCTTTACTTGCTTTTTTGATACCATAGATAATACACTAAAATATTTATGTGTGGATGTGTGTATGAATGAATTCCGAACTAGATGTTGTTGGCCCTTATAATAATAATAATAATAATATTATTACATCCCTTGAAAGGTTTTTATTGTGATGGTGCAATGTGAAGATCACCACAAGAACTACAATTCTTTATTTATTTGTCTTCTCAAATCCAAAGTAATCAGATAGCATGAGCTAGCTATCTAGTAGGAAGTAGAAGTGTTGTGCTTATTTATATCTGTGACTCGTGACCTCGTGGCTCATCCTGCAGGTTTTCTGTGTTATGTAAACTAATTGATTTGTACTTTTCTCGGAATTTGGTCACGTGTATTTATCTATACCCCCAACATATAACATGTTACCTGACATCCCACGTATAACGTGCTAAAAACAAGCCTCGACTCGACTCTAAGTGGTGGCCTAGTGGTTTAGAACCTGGGCTGCTGTCATAAAGGTTGCAGATTAAGTCCAAGGCATGTCATTCAAAATGAATGAGTGGTTGGCTCACAATCAGCCAATTAGGGTGTCTGTCATCAAATGTGAGAAGTAGATAAATTTGAAGCAATAAAATGCATTAGAAAATGGTTATAAACTAGCCATTAGATTGTCAACATTTATGTTAATATTGATGTTAGACTATTGGTAAAAAGGTCACATTTTAATTCCACTTTTGCTGCAATATTTTGCAAATTATATTATGACTGAGAAATTAAGTTGCAAGAACTGAAGCCACAAGCACAATAAATAACATTGCAGTTACGCACAGTAAATTTATGTTTTTTTCTATAAACATTGTAAAAACTGCAAAAAGGTGTTGAGATGGGGTTATTAATGCTAAGGAAGAGGTAATTATTCCTTAAATTTTTAAATTATTTAAACTTGTTCCAACAGATGTTAGCACACATTAAAGGGTAGTTCACTCAAAAATTAAAATTCTGTCATTTACTCATGCTAATGCCATTCCAAACCTCGTTCATCTTCGGAGCTCAAATGAAGATTTTTTTTGATGAAATCTTGAGAGCTTTCTGTCTCTTCATTGGCAGCTATGCAACGAACACTTTTACAAGAGATTGTAAAACTGATCCATATGAATCGAGCGGTTTAGTCCAAGTTTTCTGAAGAGACCCTATCGTTTTAATATACAGTATGATGAGCAGATTTGATTTTGGATTTTATTCATAAACATGGATCAGCGAACAGTCTCTCATTTTGAGGCTAGACAGTATTTGCATCTAATTTTTGATCAGTCATTACTCATCAGTAAAACTTATAATATAGGCTATTTTCATTTCACTTTTTTTTTATCAGGCAAGTCACTTGAGATTTACAAAATCAGCCTGGGTTAAATATTTAATATGTATATAGGTATTTAATATTAATGTTTGATTAACTTAGCCATATAAATAAATGTATTTATATTACACTTTTATATATGTGTGTAATGTATGCAGGGTGGGATTTGTGGAAAAAAAAACAGGGGGGGATGGATGTTTTGAGAGAATTTTATTCATAAAAATAAATCATGAGAACATGAACTTCATCACTGCATTTGCAGGAATTGTAAAATCTTTACAATTCATGAAGTAGCCTAATGCAATATTTTTACTCTATAGCTTATCTTTCCCCACACATATGAACTGTGATCATGCACAATGAAAAAACATGCATGAATTAAATGAAGGAATCAAGGAAATATATCAGCCTCTGCTGAACCACGGATTGATTGCAAAGTTAAACCATCACCGTAGAAACAGTTTTACTGCTGCTGTTAAAGGAGAATTCCGGTCAATTTTAATATTGAGCTCCTTTTTTTGTACATTTGGAGTGATGTCAGTACAGAGAACAATGACAAAAATCGTTGTTGACTACACTGTGTTATCGTCTTTTTAAAATGTGCTCCCTGTTGACTTCAATGGGGCAAGTTTTAAACCTGCTTTTAGCCTTTTAACATCCTTGATTTGTCATTACAAGTGCACAGCCATGTGAGTGGTGTTATTAAGAGTGAACACGGTCAATCTGACTGCAGTAGATGTGAAAGATATGAATAAAAATGATGTTAATATGCGGTCTTCCTTTCGTCTCGCAAGTGTTGATAGGCTATTACTCGTGAGTTGTAACCAATCAGATAGCGCCGTGGACGGGACATTGAGCAGAGTGGTGATTACAGAGAGGCTGCGACAGCTTTATCAGAGCCAGCCAAAGTAGCGCATTTTAAAATAAAATTGACTTTTACTCAATTTTACTCAAACCATGGATCCGTGAGAAGTTTTGTGATCTGTCTCGCCGCTAGTGTATTAGTAGATCACTTTGAGGGGGGGGGATAAATTTATCCCCACCGGGGATAAAAATTATTAAGCAGAGGCAGGGATACATTGACCAGAAAGGGGGAAATCTCACGCATCCCCCCGGGCAAATCGCTCCTTGTGTGTATGTATAAAGTTTATATCCATAAACAGTTTAGATTTTGTCAGTGTTAAATTTAGTCATTGTTAATATTATCAGTCCCTCCCCCCAGTTCATGGTGTGAGGCTATAGCCCCTTTCACACAGCGCGATGATCCCGGCAAATTGCCAGAACGCCTTCTGTGTGAACACAAACACGACCCGGGATTGATACCGGCATCAATGCCGGGTTGAGGACCTAGTAACATTGCCGGGATCAGTCCCGGAACGCGTCCTGTGTGAACAAAAGCCAGGACCAATGCCTTAAGGGGTGTGTCATAGTGATGACGCACGTGCCATCGCGCGACTCTGTTGCTCTTAGAAGAAAGTTTGTGTTCGTCATCAACAAAGAAAGAACGAAAAAATGTCTGCAAACTGGAACGAAGCAGAGACCAGGAGCTCCTCACTCTCCGCGCTGAAGCTGAGATCGTTCGCCAGCTTTGTGGAAGGGTACGCTTGTTTTCAACGCGTGCATTACACGTCTCATCCTGACGTCATGTGTCTTTACGGGATCTTTACGGGATGTGTGTGAACGCGCTCACAGATCCAGGCAAATCACTGGCGGTGTGAATTAACCCGAAATCAAACAATCCCGGGACAAATGCCGGGTCAGATTATTTCTGGAATCTCTGTGTGAAAGGGACTTAAAACAAAATTTTTAGGCTAATAACATTTTATATAATAAACAGAAAAATTATTACAGTATCTCAGAAAAGTGAGTACACCCCTCACGTTTTAATATATCTACTCAAGGGACAGTACTATAGAAATTAAACTGATATATTTTAGTCAATGTGCTGCTTGTACAGCAGTATATTTACTGTCATCTAATTTAACTCAACATACAGCCAATATTGACAATATAGCTGGCAACCAAAGTAAGCACACCCTAAGTACTGTACGTCATTTAACCATGCAAAGCCACATGTATTCATCATGTTCATGTTTTTGTCTGCTTGACAGGACCATACAAATTTGCATATCTTGTATTAGAGCCGTTCAAATTTGTGCTTTGAGTACAATTCTCTCATACTGACCACTGGATGTTCAACATGGCACCTCATGGCAAAGAACTCTCTAAGGATTTGAGAATTAGAATTGTTGCTCTCCACAAAGATGACCTAGGCTATAAGAAGATTGGTAACACCCTGACACGGAGTTACAGTACAGGCCAGGGTCATACAGAGGTTTTCCAAGACGGGTTCCACTCGTAACAGGCCTCGCAAGGGTCAATCAAAGAAGTTGAGTCCTCGTACTGTGCGTCAGGTGCAGAAGCTGGCTTCAAAAACCAGACGCATGATCATGCCAGCATTGCTTTAGAGGTTGCAGAAGTGGAAGGTCAGCTTGTCAGTGCTCAGACCATACGCCTCAAACTGCAACAAGTCGGTTTGCTGGTGAGATGGAGATGAGGTGATGGAGTGGGCAAGTATGTCCCCGGACCTGAACCCTATTGAGGAACTGTGGGGCGTCCTCAAGCGCGAAGTGCCATGTGTCTAACATCCAGCAGCTCCATGATGTCATTATAGAGGAGTGGAAGGGGATTCCAGCAACAACCTGTGCAGCGCTGGTGGATGCCTAGGAGGATTAAGGCAGTGCTAGATAACAATGGTGCTCACACAAAATATTGACACTTTGGACACAGTTTTGACATGTTCACTTAGGGGGGAACTCACTTTTGTTGCCAGCTATTTTGACAATAATGGCTATATGCCGAGTTATTTTCGGAGGACAGTAAATATACTGCTATACAAACAGCACATTGACTACTCTAAAATATATCCAACTTTAATTTCTATATATTGTCCCTTGAGAAGATATACTAAAATGTTTGCTGAAATGTGAGGGGTGTACTCACTTTTGTGAGATATTGTATATAGACTATATGTTATAAAAAAAATCAACCCAAAGTCACGTGAGTAATGTGCAATGATTATTAGGGCAAACGTTGCATTTAGGCTATTATTTATTTACAGGATAGATTTTTTGTACAAAAGTGAATTACAATTATTTATTTACTTGCTTGCATTAAAGGGATTTAAAAAAGAAAGAAAATTCTGTCATTATTTTTTCACCCTCAAGTTGTTCTAAACCTGTATACATTTCTGGTAACACTTTAGTTTAGGGTCCATTTCTCACTATTAACTAGTTGCTTATTAGCATGCATTTTACTAAGATACTGGATTTTTATTAGTACTTATAAAGCACATACTAATGCCTTATTCTGAATGACAATATTCTACATCCCTCAATCCTATCCAACACCTAAACTTAACAACTACCTTACTAACTATTAATAAGCAGTAATTTTGAGTTTGAGTCATAGTTAATAGTTATGGTTAATAGTGAGAATTGGACACTAATCTAAAGTGTGAGTGAATTTCTTTCTTCTACTGAGCACAAAAGAAGATATTTTGAACAATAGCGATAACCAAATAGTTGATGAACCCCATTGACTACCACAGACTGGGGAACAAAATACTATGGAAGTCAATGGGGCCCATCAACCATTTGGTTACCGCTCAAAATATTTATTTTGTGTTCAGCAGAAGAAAGAAATTCATTTAGGTTTGGAACAACTTGATTGTGAGTATAGTATGACAGAATTTTCATTTTAGGGTGAACTTTAAATCTAATCTGGGTGCCTGTCCTCTTCAACCTTTAATTTATAGTCTTTTGCATGTCTCGTTAGTGTAGCTATGGACATAGAATATGCTTCGTGTTCATGGGAAGGTTAGTAGACAGTGTCACAGGTAGAACTGGCTTTGCTCCCAATGACAGACTCTGTCCACCTTGGCTGCCCTCCCATCTCACGTCTGTCGTCCTTTTGAAACAGTCATTGGTCTTTATCTAGAGGACGAGACACTGATTTAATTGTTTTAAGTCATTGAGTGAAACTTGTTGCCATTATAAACAACTAGGCCCAAGACTTTAAGATGTACTAGAAGGTCCTAAAGAGAAAAAAAAACAGAAAAGGCATGTTTTCTTATAATATTGAGTTATTTGAGTGAAGAGTATTTTGATACCTTGACATTCTTGAGGATTTATTCATAACCAAACTTGTTTTCGTTTTCTTGTTGACTGTTTTATAAAATAGAAGTAGATGGGTCAGACAGAGGGAGTTTTTTCTTACCGTCGGTTGGCTGCGAGCACATCCTAAATGAGTTTAGACATTCCTGCCAAAGACTAAAACTGAATAATGTTTGTCACATACATTCCAAAGCAAAATAGCAGTCACAAGTTTCTGAGCTAATGGTAGTTGGACGGTGCCAGGTACATTGTGCCCACTCTAAACATGCTTTGTTGACGTTTTTTTGTGAAGGTCTGTCATATTGCATGTTCATTTTCTTTCTGGGTAGATACTGTGCCCTTGACCCTATTTCCTATCTGAAAGCCTTGCTGTTTCTAGAAGGGGCTTGTGTTGTGGTTATCATACACCAAATGTCTGTGACGTCAGTACTCAAGCCCGTATTGATGCTAGCGTAGGATCAGTATGTCTAGTTCACATACTGATGGGATTTTATTGAAGAAATGTTGTAATTAAAAGTGAAATAAAAAGGCCCAAGAATTCCAAGGCTTTACACCATAACAGAAAGTTGCCCATTGATTGGTTCCCAGGCTCCACACCCCTGCTCTACCCACCTGCTTAATTTAGCCAGATAAACTACATGTGTGTGTCCATGGTGCCTCACTCGTCCTGACTGAGCCAGAATGTCAAATGATGGCGCTATTAACCTTACACAACCCTGCTGTCAGATGAAGCTATGTGGATTTATGAGATGTGATTTTTCCACATGATTTCCTGCAGACAGTGTGCTGCAAAGTGTATGATGCCATTCGAGAAAAAGATTTACTTAAATGCTATGCTGATGGAGATCTTGGTTGTGTTTTTATTTAAATATGAGTTTTGTCTCAGATATTTCTCCTGAAAATGCCTGGGAGGATTAAAAATATAAACAATTGAGACGTTTTCACATACAATAAGTGTGTAAAGCTATGAAATTAAAGTTGATGACATACCGGGTTCAATGCTAAAGATTTTTTCTGCAGTTGTTTAGATTCCCCCAAAAAAACATATTGTTTTCATTATTTTTTACAGAGCCTGCACATGACATGAAAAAACAAATTCAATTGTTTTAGGTAGGCTAAATCATAGCCACATTGTTCCAATTTGCTCCCATGATTTATTTATTCGTTCCATAATTTTGGCCATGATTTCACTAAAATGAGTGAACAAAGTAATACATGTGGCCATGATTTATCTAAAACAGTATAATATAATATATATTATACTGTATACTAGGGCTGCACGTTTTCAAGTTTTTCATTAACCGTTAACCGAGGCCCTTAGCGGTTAATACTCGGTTAATTAAATAAATAAATAAATAAATAAAACTTATTATTATTAACCATAGTGTGCGCCAGGGATGGAAATGAACGGTTTTGTCCACCGGCCACTGTGGCTGGTGCCACTCATTGTTTTTACCAGGCACTTTCTTGTTTTTAATCGACAATGTGTAACTGCATGTGAAAATTAATACTACAAGATCTACAATACTTAAGCAGTTTATTTAATCTCAAGTCTCAATGAAATAGGCTACTGGCATTTTCTCTTTCTCTCTTATAGCCTACACACACAAACCATGAACTGATATTTATTTCAGTTCGCATTTATGAGGAAAACACAATGTGGACGTGAGCGCTGTGAAAGCGGCACTAAAAGACGCTTTAAAACTTTCATCAAACAGAAAGCACAAAACCTTTCTTTTTGTAGAAGTGAATTTCGTTTTGTATTAATTGTATCTTAATTTTAATCAATGTTTCATCAACCAACTGCCTGGATTTAATAAGTAAGAATTAAATATAGCAGACGATATAGAATCACGAAGCGGAGGCGCCGGCGCGTGAACTGGAGCTCATCTCATAAATGAACCGAAACTCAGTATAAGGTAGCCTACTCGCCTCACAGACATGTCTAACAGAATAATTCAAAACGAAAGAAAACAGACACAGACTGCTCTCTGCTTGTAATCCGTATAAAATAGCATTTCTCTCTGGCTCGTTCACTAGGCTACTGCGAAGATCACGATCAGCATCGTCAACTTCATCTTTGCAACTGACACGGACAAATACTTGTTTATTAATAAATAATTAAAATATCTCCTTGCTATATTTTACATATTCATAACTTTTGCCGGTTCTTTGTGACAGATTTTAGGAGCATTATTGGCAGTGCCACCCTTACATGAGCGCATCACCACACCCACCAGAATAGCCGTTTTTTGTTTTGTTTTTTTGTTAAGGATTTGTTTAATGTGTGTGATTCATTTAATGGAAAGCACATTGACTGAGTTGTCTAATCAGTGTCTGCTCGTTTATTCAAACTAATTTGTCCTATAACAGACGAACGTCGCATGATGCTATTTTTATTTACCCGCCACTGTAGCCGGTAGGTGAAGCGAGTTTACCCGCAACAACACAAAATCACCTGCATCTGGCTGGTGGCACGCGGGTGCTAATTTCCATCCCTGGTGTGCGCGCCGCAACCCCGAGATACAGACACACGAGAAAGGGGTAGTTTATTTTTAACGCCTTTAATAACTGGTTGGACCACATTTGAAACGAAATTAATTTATAGAAATAAAACGCAGTGGTAAGGACGGAGCAGTTAAATTAGGTCACTTTTGCGTTCGCGGCCAGTGAACAAGGCCCTAGAATTTAATGCAGTCATATTATAGCACACTTTTTTTTTTTTTTT